>CAWUFW010003902.1:0-1200000 GCA_963921515.1 Calotriton arnoldi
ACTGACTGAAGCCGTCTCAGGTGTGAGAATTCTCGTCAGCTGTTCCCAGTTGGAGCTAGAGGCCGCTGGTGGTTGCCGGTGCGGTTTCCCCGCTCCCTGGTGCCGGCTCGCAGCTCCCGGTTCTTGCCGCCGCGTGGGAGTGAGAGCGGGGCTGTCGGAGGCTGCGAGGACTCATTGCGGTGTGAGGGCTTCTCTGCAGCGGTGACGCAAAAGTCACCCTAAAAGCGGCAGAAGCCACGGGAGCCGCGCTAGTGCCCTTGCAGCGGCAGGAGCCGCACCTGTGCTCCAGCAGTGGCAGGGGGCCGCGCTAGTGTCCCCTGTGCCCCCCGCAGCGGCAGGAGCCGCGTCAGTGCACCCGCCAGCGGCAGGAGCCGCGCCAGTGCCCCCGCCAGCGGCAGGAGCCGCGCCAGTGCCCCCTCCAGCGGCAGGAGTCGCGCCAGTGCACCCGCCAGCGGCAGGAGCCGCGCCTGTGCCCCCCGCAGCGGCAGGAGCCGCGTCAGTGCACCCGCCAGCGGCAGGAGCCGCACCTGTGTCCCGGCAGTGGCAGGGGCCGCGTCAGTGCCCCCGCCAGTGGCAGGAGCCGCGCCAGTGTCCCTGCAGCGGCAGGAGACACGCCTGGTTACCTGCAGCGGCAGGAGCCGCACCAGTGCCCCCTGCAGCGGCAGGAGAGTCTCACACCAGTAGCAGGAGCTGCCCAGAACAGCAGGAACCGCAGGATCCGCCCAACAGCCGGACAGTGGTAGGAGCCACAGGAGCCACGAGCACCCCCACAGCGGTGGGAGCAGCGAAAAAACCTTCCAGCAGCAGCGAAACCCCTTCAGCAGCGGCAAGGGCCGCGGCGATCGTTCTGTGGCGGTGCCCGGTCCAGTCGCGTGGTTCCTTGTGCGTTCTCTGGAACTTCGAGCCTGCTGTGCTCCTTGAGGCCCACGACACAAACCGTAACATCCCCCTGGGGGTATTTACTTGAATTTGCTACTCTAACGCTTTTTTTAAATCTCACTTTCAACTTTTGGCACTAAACTTGCGCCTATAAGAAAGAGGCTCTTTCACAACAAAACACCTACCAATTCACCAGTGCTTTTAAATTAAAGCCAAATTAATAAAAGCGCTAGCCGCCGCCTCACCTGAATACCCACTGTCTCATCAGAATCAAGGAAGAAATCAACCAATTGTTGGCTCCCTGCACGGCATCGCTGAGCCACGATCCCCTGGGCGATCTCTCCAGGCGTATAGAACATTCTTACTAACCCAAGCAGTTCGGTCCTCCAGCGATGAGATCTGGGAAAACCAGGAAAGCTCCCTCTATTCCTTCAAAGAAAGACATTAAAAAGAAGGTCTCTGACGATGCAGTAGTGGACCAATTGCCACCCGAAAACCCGGCAAAATTGTCAGACTTACAGTTTCAATCGGGAATTGCCACAGATACAGCCACGGATACTGCAACCGAGTTACAACCCCCACAGTCCCCATCTCAAGTTTAGTCTCTCCTCGTCCAACAAATAACAAGCGGAGTCGGCGGAGTCGGTGTGCTCAAGGGAAATCAAAACCGCAAAGATACGCATTTGAGATCTTCAGCCTTCTCAGTCTCTTCAACTAAAAAAAATTCTTTGAGGGACTATTTCAGAAGCTCTGTATCCTCTTTAAAGTCAAGATCAAGCTCACTCGACATACCTCGGACCCCTGCTTCAATCGCCTCATCCTTAGTCTCAGCCCCAGCACAGCATCAAAAACTGGTTCAGCCCATGATCCATGTGTATGCCGGCGAGAAAGGCCTTAGTTCATCGTTCCCAGGCCTCCCAACAAGTGCCGATCTCCAAATAAAAGAAGTGTTAGTGGCTACTCCATCTCCCCGGACTCTTGCCCAGGCTCTTGACCAGTCCTCCTTCGATTCACAAGTTAACAACATTCACCCATCGGCTTCTGTTTCCCCTCCACCCTTCACTGGATGCCAGTTGACCTCGCCAGACCATCACTCCGTTTGGATTTCTAGCCAGTTTTCTCCCCTAGCCAACAAGCCCCAAGCCCTTAAGGCCCATTCAACAGCAACCACCAAAGTTCTCACCCCGCAAGTTGCAACCCAGGCAACCCTGGCAAACGAACATCCAAGCAACCCTACAACGTCATCCCCAACAATTTCACCACCAATTGCCAATAGTTGTCGACAAAAGATTAACACAGGCTGGGGCCACAACACCACGCCCAATACCCACCTTGATTTATCCTTCTTTACCAAAGAACCCAACAGATCGAGTGTCAGCCCTCCATCTTTAGACCTAAATGAGCTCTGGTTACAACTCCTCCAAACTCTTCAATCCACAGTGTCAGCATTGAACTACCACTCAGACAAAATGGATCAACAGGTGGATCTATTAAACACTCTTGCTGTGTACACCGTAGGAATTGATCAAAAAATGGAGGCGCTCAACTCGCTGATAATTAAAGCCCAATCTCAAGTGCAACTAGTTCAATCAGTATGTTGCTGCCCTCCTATTATCGACTCTTTATCCTCATTGCCCCAATTTCTGTCATCAGTACTAACAGAAATACAGAGGATCCCAGAGTCCAGGCTTCCCGTCCCCACGCCACTGGCTCCTCTACATGGCAAACACCTGAACCATCTGGATCCCGAGCACACGTCCGACAAATCATCACCCGTTTCTTTACCATCACTCAAAGCCAAAGCTAATGCACCCACCGATACAACCACTAACGTCAAATCACCCCAACAATCTGTCCATCAATTATCAAAACGGGAAAAAAAAGACTCCGGAAATCCCGTAATAGGCCCATAGAAGAGCCCAAAAAAACTATTTGCAACTACTTTACAAACAATAAACCAGTGACAGCACAGGCCTCGAGCACAGTGCTTACCATCCCCACCGGTCAGACGCAAGCAGCCCAGTCCCCAACGTCCCAAAAAGGACTCTTAAAAGCAAATTCCTCAATAAAAACGGAGCCACCACAAGCCCCAAGGTATTCCCCAGACGTAACATCTCAGGATAAAATTGGAGACACTAGAAATAGGCAATTACAAATCAATGAAAAGCTAACAACAGTTCCAGGTCCGCCACAACCATGCCCTCCCACACTGGAAATAGGCAATTACAAATCAATACAATACAAATCAATGAAGAGCTAATAACAGTTACCAGGTCCGCCATAACCACGCCCTCCCAAAAGCGTTCATCAACCACCAAAGCCTCTTCTCCACCTCAATTGACGACCAACAATCCAGGCTCACATTGCGCAGCTAATCCCACCAAAGAACTGGTCCACCAATTTCCGGCAATTCCATCCACCCAACTTCCTTTGGCGTGCATGCGCAAAACAGTTTCTACCTCAGCGTCAACCAACCAAGTCAGTGAGCAAGCCTCCCCCTCGCATAGTACATCAATTTCTCAACGAACACCAGAAGTTAAGCTGAAGCCATCTAAGTCCATACCCGCTGAAATCCACAACCCAGCCATAGTCACCAATGAAACCAAATTAATCTTAACACCAGAGTATGTCTCTCAAGGCCCGCATGACATACTAAATCGCGGGAACATAATCCGGCTCTTCAAATCGAATCCAGACCTGTGCAAGCTGGATTCAAAAGATAACCTTGCCATCGAATTTAAACCCAGCCTTGGCTCCCAAACTGGAGAATCGACTCTAATCACACTAGCATCTAAATCCATAAGGGAACTGGTTCAATCTAAAGCTGACCAATTCAAAAACTGGGGAATAATTATAGCAATGCCCCGAGTTCCCCGATACCCTTCAATACACGCACCCAGCCGGGTCCCAGCTTCAAGTACAAGTCACCCCCCCTTCTCTATTTTAAAGTCAGCCAGAAGCTGCTCTCCAGTCGACAATGACGAGCATAGTGAAGTCCAGCAAACCATCAGAAGTGCAGACTGGTCATGGCTGCCGGCAGCCCTATCCTAAAGTAGGATCAACTGAAATAACCCGGAACACGGTCTAACAATCTGTTCCTGGAATATCAATGGTCTTTCGTCAAAACTGCAATCTCCAGACATACCTGGATTCTTTATAAAACACGACATTATTTTTTTCCAGGAAACCTGGCTATCAACGAGCAACCCAATTGAAGGGTACCTGGAATTTATATCGCCAGCTACAAGAAAGAGCAAGTTTGGCAGACTGTGCGGTGGGCTGTCTATCTACGCGGCTACTAGATTGTCAGCACGCATTAAACAGCTAAAATTCGAAGTTGATTGGGTCACTTGCATTGTGGTTGAAAATTTTTCATCAGAGAGCAAGCTACTACTCCTAAATGTTTACATCTCCCCATGTACCAGTGAGAAAAAATCTAAACTGGACTGCCTGACCGAACTTTTATGCAACATCTTAAGCACATATGGCAGTATACCATGTTTAATCTCTGGAGACTTTAATACCAACCTCTTTCATAACCAGTTTGAAGACCTAGGGATCATCCTTCCAGCGGTCCCCCCACATCTCGCCACACAAACATTGCCGCCAGGACGCAGATCGTCTAAACTGGGCGAATATGCAGTCCTCCAATTTAGCAGAATAGGCTATATAGTAATAAACGGTCGCTCATATACAGATACCCCCCCGGCCTGGACAAGAACTAACGGCCGAACCCATTCATTTTTGGATTTTACATTAGGAAACAGCGAAATGCTCTCCTTAATTGAGTGCCACTACATCGCAGCACTGGGGGAAAGCGACCATCGACCTCAAATAATAACATTATCTCTCAATATGCCTCACCATCATGCCCTTGCTCACACGACATCATACAACCACTCGGAGAATCTAAGGCAAATGAAATGGTCGTCCAGCGTTGTCCCCACTGTCATGGAGAAATGCGGTCATCTTCTACATTTACAATGTGCAAAAAATGTGCCTATCATCGACGGCTGGGAAGCGCTGGTAAACAGTCTATTAAATGAATTTCCATCCAAATCTTACCCCCGGCAAGATCCACCACAATTTCGCATTTCACCAGCAACAAAAACGTTAAAATTACTAAGAAACGCTGCTCTACGCCGGGCCAGAAAAAGCCCGGGAAACGGAATTTTATTCAACTACTACAAGCAAGCTCAAAAAGCTTTCAAGGCATCCGTTCACAGAGACAAACAATCGGCGTCAGACCAGTTCTGGTTAAAGTTAGTCCCGCCAGCAAAAGGTCCAACACAAAGTTATTCTGGTCCCTTGTGAACAGTGGCCCACTAGGAGGCAGAGGACAAAGCAGCGCAAATATAAGTGCTGACGACTGGACTGAGTTTCTATCTAATCACTTTAGAGAACATCTAAGTAGGACAGAGCACCCCAGTCCCCATTCGACGTGCAAACTTTGGCCACCACTCACCGAAGACCACTGCATAGGCAGCACCGGGTCCACTATTACAGCTGAAGGCGTCCTGGATTCACCTATAATTGAGCGAAAGGAGCCAAGAAACGATTCAACCCCAGAGATCTTGACGACACACAGAGTTTTAATAAACACCATTGCCCGGATAATTAGGAAAGGCAGGTCCGACGGAGCCCCCGGCCCCAACGGTCTACCTCAGGGCTTGTTCAAGTCAGACGAAACGCTGTGGTCAGGTCTCCTTGCACCACTGTTTTTACACTGCAGGCTCAATGACCACATCCCAGATTCCTGGAAAGGTGCCATCATTCATCCCATCTACAAAAGTGGTAAAAGAGATGATCCAAAAAATTACAGAATGATAGCCCTTCTCGATATCGAATCCAAATATTACGCCAGCATTTTATTAGAAGAACTGTCAACCTGGGCTGAATCATCACAGCGTCTCCTCTTCAATCAGACCGGCTTCGTAGCTAATTCAGGCACAACCAGCAACCTATTGACATTAACCGTTTTGATGGAGAAGGCAGACGTTCATCGTATGCAACTATACTGCTGCTTCGTTGACTTCAAGGCGGCGTTTGATCGGGTGCCACGCGGCCGCCAATGGCAAAAATTAGACCGCTGGGGCATACCCCCGCCCTCCTACAAGCCTTAATCCAACTCCACACACAGACCTGGATAAGGATAAAGTTGGGCGACGGTTCCCATGTTTCAAAAAAGATCCAAACAGGAAGCGGTGTTAAAAAAGGCTGCGTCTTGGCGCCCCTTCTTTTTAACCTGTTTATCTCGGACCGGTCTCCCACACTAGACAAAGTTAACTCCCACCCGCCTCAACTGGACGGAACCCGCATCAGCAATCTGTTATACGCTGACGACCTTGTGTTACTGAGCCACACAAAGGTAGGCCTGCAGAGGCTTCTTGACGAACTCCTTCCCTACACTCTTGACAATGCCCTCGAATTGAATCTGTCAAAAACAAAAATAATTCATTTCAGCAAACAGAAGCAGCGGAAAAGTAGGTGGTTCTTCAATAATAAAAGCATCGATACAGTGCCACACTATAAATATTTGGGAATTTTCCTTGACTCCAGAGGTTCCTTCGCCAAACAAAAAGACGCCGTCAAGCCTAAAGCACTGTCGCTTGAGGTTGCGTCGGCAAAACTTTCAAAACATTTACTAGGGCCAAGCCTAACCCCTCTGCTTAAGGTGATGAAGGCCAAGATCACCAATTCCTTTTCATATGGACATGAGATCATGATGGGCTCAACAAACATCATTTTAAATAAATCAACCACCAGAATCTTTAAGCGAGCATGGCGCCTGCCGAGGTCTTCATCTCTGGCACAAGTCAGATTAGAACTTGGCTTGCTAGATCACAACGGCGTCGAGGCTGGTGCTTTTATCAAGTTCTGCAACAGACTGCGCAACTTCCGGGATGGCAGTCTTGAGTCTAAACTCTGGAATGAAATATCGACCAGCGTATTTAGCCAAAAATACCGGCACCACTTGGCCCACTCCCTACAGCTACTCGGAGTCACGGAATATTGGGGAACAAATCCACCACAACAGGCATTGAAGACCGTAATTAAGCGAAGCGTTCGGCTCTGGTCTTTCACTCTGACAGAGCAAAATTATCCAGAAGAAAACATGCCTGGGCCGTTGTCTCTGATTATAAACCGGGGGTTGAGTCATCCTACTTATCAAGCACATACTCCCTCTTTTGGAAGGTTAAGTTCATGGCCCTAAGGCTAGGCGAGTGGCCCTTTTTAAAGTATTTGCCACAATGGCGGCGCCTCAGTCTCAATATCGAATGCAGGGAATGCGGCTACCACTCCGAAAGCTTGGAGCACATAGCCTGCACATGCCCAGCTCTGCTAAAAGACAGAAGGACTCTATTGCGAGCGGAGTGGAACAAACTAGGAGCTCGCACATGTCGTCAGGCCATAATAGCAGCTATGAACCAAGAAAATACAAAGCTGAACATTCGGTTCACCAAATCTGTCATCAGAGCTGCTAAAGTGCTGGGGAAAGAGAAGGCAGCAATTCCTCCGCCGGTCGGCCTTGCCATTTCTATGTAATAAAAACTCTAGTGGCCATCGGCCCCCTCCGCTAGGCCTATATGGACACTGTTTCAGCATTTTAAAACTAGCTGCCATATTTATTTTGTCCCCTTTTCTAGATTTTTTTAAAATCATTCCGTGATTGTTACGTTATTCAATGAGCTTGATTCGTAAAAGACAAATGTATATTCGGCCAATTTTTTATTTCAACTCTCTTTTATCGCAAGATTATTGCACTGCCCTTGCACTAACCGGGGTTCTTTTTTGTTTCATTTTAAAATCTTTGTATATGTATTCATGAGTCACATGGTTTTAACATTTTGTTATGGTTTTTAGTAATCAAACAATAAACTTGAATTTGAATTTGAATTTGCCTTCATCATGACCTAGGATCCTTGAGCTGTCCCTATCCTAATCTTGTCTATTTTGAGTAGAGGTACAGGTAGGGAAAGGAAAAATGTCCTTGCTTTCGCAACGGAAAGTTTCAATTCTATTAAGGACACAGAGGCGAGGATTAGGCATTTCTTACTTCTTTTAATTCAACAGCAGCCATTTTCAAGAAGCAACAATCAACAGACGGACTTCATGTCCCATGAAGCCTGAGAAAACCATCAAGTTCAAAACAATAATGATTGTCCAATCAGGAGGCTCCCGCCTCATTAACTGGTGTTGACCCTCGCCGGACTCCCTCTTTCTTCTTGAGACGAGGCCGACAGTGGAAGTTAATCACTCCTGCTTCGAGGACTCTGAACCTATGAACAGAAAAGGAGTCATGAAACACTGCTTGTGACAACAACCAACTAACACAGCATCTCTATTGAACCACAGGCGAGAAAACCAGGAAAAAGCTTTACTTACATTCAGACGTAGATCCGATAACCCGGGTGGGTCATGATTTATCTTGTGGGAGGGCTAATCCTCGCCTCTGTGTCCTTAATAGAATTTAAACTTTTCGTTACGGGAGCTAGGAAATTTTTCATTCTACGTCAGGACACGGAGGCGAGGATTAGGCTAGTTCAAAGCTTATCCACCACCAGGGCTGCAATGGAGGAGACTGGTTTAAAACAAATTCTCTTGAAAGTTGAATCTGATAACCAGTCTGTTGCATTTAGGATATCCTCCAGACGAGCTCCTAACTCAAAGGCCTTTGAAGCCATTTCGCCCCTTGTTTAGTGCGCTCCAAAAATCTTCGTATCGATGCCTGCTTCCAGCATCACCCATCGAACCCATCTTGCAATTGTTGGGGATGAGCCTGTCCTGAAGGGCCTCCTCAAAGCAATAAGCAACTGTCTTTCCCCATGAGGGCGAGACTCCGCTGTCATGGCCTCATAGGCCTTGATACACCTTACTACACAGTTTGGGTACCTCCGGGAAGGCTGGATACGAGATCACCCTAGACTGGCATTTGGTGCGCTGCGTCACATGGAAAGTGACTCCATCCGGAGTGAAAGAACACCCCGAAATATCCAGGGCCCTTACGTCCGAAACCCGTCTGCAGGACATCAGACACAATAAAATGGCCAATTTGGATGACAGATGTTTACGAGACAGGTATTTATTGCTCGGCCGTCCTGACAGCAGATTCAAGACTTTGTTGACATCCCAGAGGACCGAGTCCCTCGGTTACGGAAGGAGAGATAACCGGATGCCATGCAACAACTTCCTGACCAACGAATGTTCTTCAACCGGAGGTTCGCCACGGATGCATGACCAGTAGATATCGCGGACCGAAAGGTATTGACCGTCCTGTATGCCAGTCCCTCTGATGGCAGAGAGGCTAAAAAATTCAGGATGTGGACAATGTCTGCCCCCTTGAGATCCAGACTCCGTTGCAGACACTAACCCATCCAACGAGACCAAGCCGATCCGTACCGCTTAACCGTACTGTCTGCCCAGGCTCGGGAGAGGTCTGCAGCGCTTCTCGAAAGGCGCGGGACTTGCCATTGATACCGGTAATCCTCCATGCCATGAGCAGGAGGGAGTCACTCGCCACTAGAGGGAGAGGATTGCCGGCCGGATCGCTCAGGAGATGAGGCAACAGGTGTAGACGGATTGGAGAAGCCCAAGAAAGTACCATCGGAACTGGAAACCATACTTGCAATCTCCAAACCGGGGTGATCACCACCAAATCCGCTTCCTGTCGTCGCACCTGCATCGTCAGCCTCATTACCATGGCAAAGGGGGGAAAGGCATAGCCCCGTTCCGCCGCCCAATCCTGTAGGAAGGCATCTGTGGCCACTGCTGCCGGATCCGGTCTCCAGCTGAAGTACAGGGGAAGCTGGTGATCAAGGCGAGATGTGAACAGATTGGTCACAAAAGCATCAAAAAGCGATTGTAGGGACTGGAACATCGGGGGAATAATTTCCAAAGGCTCGAGTCCCGCAGGTGGCGCTACCTGATTGGACGCTCCCGGGAGATGCTCCACCATCACTGAAAACTGGTGTTCCAGGAAGTACTTCTAGAAATTTTTGGCGAGATCCGCCAAGGCCTTGGAGCGAGTCCCTCCCAGGTGATTGATGTAGCGGACCGCCGTAACATTGTCCATCTTCAGTAGGATGCAGGACTGGGCTCACCGGACCGCAAAGGAATTCACCATCAACTCCAAACAGTTGATGTGAAGAGACCGTTCCTCAGCAGACCTGCCGCCGCCTGTTGTGAATTCTCCATAACGGGCTCCCCATCCTGAACCGCTTGCATCCAATTCAATAACCAGATCTGGTTGGGAGCCGAATACAGCCCGTCAGTTCCACGCCTCCATGTGCGAGAGCCACCAGTGAAGCTCGTCCTTTGCTTCCTTGGACAGAGGCAGCTTCTGGGCGTACGTTAGATCCCGACGCAATTGTGACGCTTTGAGTCTCTGAAGGGTTAGAAAATGAAGGGGGCCTGGGAAGATAGCTTGGATCGAAGCCAACAAGAGGCCGACAACTCTTGCAAAACTGCGCAGAGAGGTCTGAGGTTTCTGTAAAATCTGCCGTACCTTGTGACGGAGCTTCGCCATCTTCCTGGAAGGGAGACTTAGCGTGGCCTCCACTGAATTGATCACAAATCCAGGGAAAGTGATCGAACAAGCAGGCAGGAGTCTGGATTTCGCTTGATTGATCACGAATCCCAGAGACTGAAGGAGCTCCACTTTGGACAGCAGCTGAAAAGACAATGCCCGGGGACCCTGGTTCATGAACAGCATGTCGTCCAGATATACAATTGTTCGAATGTCCTGAGCTCTCAATCTCTCCACTACCGGGTGTAAGACCTGAGTGAAACACCTCGGTGCCGACGACAGGCCGAATGACAGAGAGGTGAACTCGAAGGTCTAGCCCTGCCACTGGAATTGGAGGAACCAACGGTGCGGTGGAAAAATAGGGACGGTGAGATACGCATCCTTGAGGTCCAGCCGGGCCATCCAGTCGTTGGGATGCAAGAGGTTGCGGAGATGGATGCCCTCCATCTTGAAGTGGCGGTAGACCAACCACTTGTTGAACTCTCGGAGGTTTATCACTGGCCGCTGCCACCCATCCTGTTTTTGTACCAAAAACAGATTGCTTAAAAATCCCCTGGGGTGAGGGGAGGAGGGACAAATAGCTCTTTTCTCCAAGAGTTCCTGCACCTCCTGCTGGATGAGGGCAGACTCCCTGCCGGAAAAGTGAAGCAGAGCCGGTGGTGAAACCTAGAAGGGGGAGCCATAAAACTCCAAGTGAAATCCTTGTACCGTTTGCAGCACCCAGGCGTCGACCATAAGGGCCGGCCAGTTGTCCAGGAATTGCGCCAACCTGCCCCCCAAGCAACGGCATGAGATAAGCAAAGAACTCACTGTGGGTTGAGGAGGCCCCGCCGCCTCGAGAGCTGTTGCATTGTCTCCTGTGCCAGGACTGACCTCTGGTGGTGTAGAATCCTCCAAAGCATGACGAATCCTGCCACCATCCCCTTTGCGACTGTTGGCCACTGCCGGAGGCGGACTGAGAGGAACGGCCAGCCAAGCGCCCCCTACCACGGCCAGTCCCGCTGAAAAACACGCATTGAAAATGCGCTTCACTGTTGACTGGGCGTTATCGAGGGAGTTGAAAGTGGAAACAAATTTGCTGAGCTCTTTCACGAATAGGACGCCAAAGAGCCCACCCTGAGCCACTTGGCCTGCCTCTGACGTGGCTAGTTCACCTAACTTGGGGTTCAGCTTATTGAGCAGTGATCTGTGCCTTTCCGTAGAAATGGCGCAGTTGGCATTGCCTAAGAATATAATTGCTCTCTGCGCCCAACTGGAAAGGACATCTGGGCAAATCAGGCCCCCGGACGCCTTGGTGTCCTCTGCCATGTCGAAGATCTTCGCCAAAGGGCCTGTGATGTCCAACAGTTTGTCTTGGCAGGCCCGCCAAGACCGGTAAATGCCCTTCTTCAGGTCTTTGATGTATTTAGATGAGAAAGTCGCCATCTGAGCGTCAATCTCTGGGGTGACTGCGACCTTACCCTCTGGCGAAGGGCGGAGGCACTCCAC
Source organism: Calotriton arnoldi (assembly GCA_963921515.1). NCBI lineage: Eukaryota > Metazoa > Chordata > Amphibia > Caudata > Salamandridae > Calotriton > Calotriton arnoldi. The sequence goes on from CAWUFW010003902.1 coordinate 11,894, forward strand.
CCTGAGGCTGGAACGGACCTCTTGGTCCAGCGGTTTACGTAGCCTTGCGGCCACATACTTTGCCACCTTCTCACAGGGGACCCACTCTGAGGACCGGGGGTGTAAGAGCTCTTCGGGCTCCAAGAGGTCCGATTGGGCATCTCGTGGGGGTTCCGCTGCCTGGCGGGGCTCCGGGAGCGGGAAGGGGTGCCAGGATCGGTCGTGGTCTGCGTCGCCATCGGACCCAGTAGGGGACTCATCAGAGGGCTGAGGAGAGACAGCCAAGCCCTGTCCACCTGGAGGCAGAAGGTCTTGCAGAGTGTCCGCTGGCGTGGGAGGGGACTTGGTCCCCAAGAACACCTGCTTCAATCTGTCAAAGGTGTCCAGGTCAACCCCTTCTGGGTGTGGGCATTTACGCTGGTTCTCGGAAGGGGGACCGATGACCTGCTCTGGAGGTTTGGGGGCAGAAGGCCAAGGAAGTTCTTCCCTCGGTGCGAGGGGTTGCAGGCATCTCTGTACCAGGTCCATTAATCTCTTCTCCAGAGGGGCCAGCGCTTCTGAGACCGCCCTGACTATGGAGGCATCTTCCTCGTCACAGACGTCATCTGTGACCGGGAAATATTGCATGTCCTCCTCGTAGTAGTCATCAAAACCCTCCATGAGGTAAGTATCCCAGGAGGCTTTGAGAGTTAGAGGTAAGTATAAAGTAAGTATAGGGGTGGCCACCCACCAGGTAAGAGGGAATATATTGCTTGGCCTGGGGCCCAAATATCAGAATCCCTCTAGGAGGGGAAACTATTTATTGGCCATGCACACATGCAGGCCTTATGGTAGGCAGCCCCAGTTCCCTGCACAATCACCAAATGGTCAAATTGGTCTAAACAACCAAAGCAGACAGACGCCCTTCATTCAACTGGGCTAGGGAAATTGACAGCCTGGGCAAGTCTGCTTAAGCAACGCAGGCACAATCAGCTTGCACGCTTACCCCAAGGGGTGTTTTATCTCCAGGCTGGAGAATTTAATCGCTCGACTAACACGGGTGGAGGCACTTGGCACTGGCCGTAACTGACCCGCGTTAGATCAAAGACAGGAGTTCCAGCAGGGATGGTGGAGGCGCGCCCTCTGGCGGCCGGTGGACCGCTGCGCATTCCGGCCCAGGCTTCACTGCAGATAAATTTGAGGCCACGTAGGAGCGTTCCCGCGGCCGCTGAAGCGAAGAGGAGGCTTCGCATTACAATCGCACAACAATTATAAATATCAGGCAAACAAAATCAATACCCTGAAGACAAAACCATGAGAGAACGTTTCTCCACTTAACTGACACCGGCTGCAGCAGCGAAGAAAGAGGGAGTCGGGCGAGGGTCAACACCAGTTATTGAGATGGGAGCCTCCTGATTGGATAGTCATTATTGTTTTGAACTTGATGGTTTTCTCAGGCTTCATGGGACATGAAGTCCTTCTGTTGATTGTTGCTTCTTGAAAATGGCTGCTGTTGAATTAAAAGAAGAAAGAAATGCCTAATCCTCGCCTCCGTGTCCCAACATAGAATTACAGCAGAGAATACTAACAATGAGGAGTATACTAGTAGTTCCATTGTCTGTAATATTGATACCTATGTTAAATAAATGGAGACAAAGTACACATAAGGGTCACTTTATTCTAATGATCATATACCAATTCAGAATAAATAATACAGATATATCAAACCAGTTTATTTCCCAATTTGTGAGGCATCCACATGATTTATTGCAAAACACAAAAATAGCAAACATTATGGGCCAGATGTACGACCATAGCATAATGCGACTCGCAAATTGCGACAAATTGTGAGTCGCAATTTGCGAGTCGCAAAATGCTATGTACAACAGTGTCTGAGACACTGTTTGCGATTCCCAATGGGGTCACAAACTGCATGCCTCATGAATATTAATGAGGTAGTCGCAATTTGCGACCCCATTGGGAATGGCTAGCACTTCCAGGGATGGTGGCCTGCTGGGGTCAGCAGACCACCATGTCTGGGACTGCTTTTAAATAAAGCAGTTCTTTTTTTTTTTAAATGAGGCCTGTTTTCCTTAAAGGAAAACGGGATGCATTTCAAAAATAAAAATGAAACTTTTCAGTTTCATTTTTTAAGGGCAGGCAGTGGTCCCTAGGACCACTGTCTGCCCTTAAAAAATAATTGCGCATGCATTCCCAAAGTGGAAGGGGTCCCCTCGGGACCCCTTCCCGTTTGCGAGTGCCTTACCACCCTTCTGAGAAGCGTGGTAAACTGCGAGTGTTTTGCGACAGTATTGGGGTTGCAAAACATTCATACTTAGGCTTTGGAGTCGCTATTAGGAAGGGACGCCCTTGGAACGCCCCTTCCTAATAGCGAGTCACTAACCCTATTTTGCGAGTCACTAATTGATTAGTGACTCGCAAAATAGGGTTGGTACATGGGCCACACGGTTTTGCGGTCGCAAACGGGCCTAAAACCCCTTTGTGACCGCAAAAAACGGTCGTACATCTGGCCCTATGTGTGACAGTCAAAAAGGGTATAGCAGTATTTCTATTTTACCCTGTAATGGAGTGCTTATTGCACAAAAAAGGGGAGATGGTAGTGCTTCCCTGTTTTCAAACAATATAATTGTAGGTCATACGTGGTATATCAAAATGGCAGAACATCAGGACATTGTGAATGTAATCATATCACAATTTTAGATCAATAAAAAAATACAATGAAAAGACAAGGGGAAAGTTTTTCTACTTGTCGTGAGGTTAGCAGGCCCTGTGCACAAACAGTTCCATTTTACATGTTCACATTTAAAGTTGACGGGGCATATTATCAAGCCCCAGCGATAATTATCGATGAGCGCGCTTAGCGCGCTTAATTATCGCCGGCTATCGCTGGAATATATCGCCAAGCCAGCGCTGTTTTATCAACGCTTAGCGCTATGGCGATAAATATTCCAGCGATAGCGGGGTTTTCCATGGAACATCGCTGGTTTTCCAGCGATGTTCCATGGAAAACAGCCATAAGCTTGATGATAGGCCCTGTGGCCTTAGCCCCACAATCCACCTCCCATGTTAGGTATGTTTAGTCAGGAATTTAACAGACGTTAAATTCCTGAGTTAAGGCAGAGTTAGCGCGATTTCAATTATCGCTACGCCTCGTTGATAATATCGCAAAGCTGCCTTCGCGATATTTTCCCATGTTGTTTTCACAGCCACGCCTACTTTGCATCTCATTATCGATGCGAGGCGAGGCGTGTGAAAAACGGGAGCTAAGTCAAGGAAACACTCGCTAGCGTGTCCTTGTAAATAATGCGATATAATTATCGCCGCTTTGCGCCCGAAAAACGGACGCTAAAGCGGCGATAATTGTATCGCCGGCCCTTGGTAATATGCCCCGACATCTTTTTAAACAGTGACTTTTAACACACATTTGCTTGTGCGCCCGTATAAGAGAGCGTACTCAGAAAAGGTTTGCTTACAATTATATTTCCTCGTAGGGACATTATCATAAGTTATAACATTCTGCCAAGGACTGGGTAGACTGCACAAATTAGTCCTATTTGTTGTCTGTTCGGTGACAGCTCTGGATGGGTAGAATCAATATAACAGCCGGACCAGAACTCAGGCACAGTACGAATTGGTTCAGTTTTATTATATAAACTGCACCCAGGCTTTGTTTAGTCAGAGGAGCATTTCGATGGATTGTCGTGGTCGCTCTGCTATAAACTCTGGTACAATGTTATATGACAGTGGTTGAAAAAAATGATTTATTGCATAGGCCAGTGTTGGTGACCTAATCTATCTGGTTTGTCAGTTTCAGGTACTGTGAAATAGAATTAGAGTTGTCATTTTTTAAAGAGCTCTGCTAATTCACTATGTAAGGAAAAAAGATCAACCTTAGGAGTTGGAACAAATCTGAATTCTTAATTAAGGACCTTAAAATGAAGGTCCATTAGCAATATCTCTGTAAAATTATCATATTTGAAAAACTTCATACACATGGACAGATTTCCATTTTTCCTGAATGTTAAGTAGACTAGTACTCTCACAGAGACAGAAAAAACATGACTCATAGCTGAAATAAAGCAACTTAAGTAAAGAGCTCACGGGACATAACATTTGCCAGTTCTGTTTATTTCTGTGCATACAGCTGGCACATATTTTTAGTATAGAAGTGTTATCATAATGTTTTCACTTTCCTGCTGACAAATATTCATTTACCCACAGGATGTCAGTAGGAAACTAAAGCGCTCCCCAGAAGCTTGTGGTTTTCGAAAAGTCCTAAGTAACGCCCATCTCTGTGAGGGCCCACCTCTCCTCGCCCCTTTACACAACAGCTAAATGCCAGCACAGGCAGAGCAGGAAAGTTACCACGTGAATGACAGCTTGCCTCAAACACTCCAGCATTCCGAAATTTTAAAGAGCAAATTAATGTGCATGAAAATTTACCTAGGTGTGGTGATGCGGAGGCGTTGTTCAGTTTGTGTTACTCTGACCCCTGATGAGTGACATTTGGCAGTGCTGTGGTCACACTATGCTGGATTCAGGCAATGAGCCATCTCATTTATGCTAGCTTTTGAAAATAAAATGCAGAGGTTGTGAGACCAGCCCAGACCAGCATTAAGTCATGTGACATGCCTATGATGCCTGGTACAACACGATTGCAGCACAGTTCCAGTCCTCAAACGTCATCACTACATGTTTCCTTCCAAGTGGATGTGGAGAAAGTTCTTCGAGTGTCAGTGGCAGACTTTTTTACTAAAATGTTGAACCTTGATTAAAATGGAGTTGCTTTTGGAATGGGCAGAACTGTCTCTCTTCTAGGGGACAATTCACAAGGTGATGTTCTGGGAACTATCATCATGAAGCTAAAAAAGGCCTCCATGTGGCTTGGTATTTCGAGGTGGAGAAGCTAAAAGAGGTGAGGCTAGTGGTTAATCAGAGGCGGTGTTGCAGCTGGGGCCTACCGGCACTCATTTTTGGTGTTCGGAACATATTTTTCCAGACTTTGACCCAGAGCAAGAGAATGAAAAACACACTAGGTGGAAAGAAGGAGGAAGAGAAAGATGGAAAGCATGAAAAAGAGAGAAAACAGGGATGAAAATGAACCTGCAAGAGTGACATAAAAGGTTGAGAAGGGCCTGATGGTGGATCAAAGAGGCATGAGGTGGATTCAAGACTATGCAGCCTTGGTATTCAGCTTCTGAGCATATCATTTGGCACCAGCACTTATTCTTTTACAAATTAAGCACTTGGAAAGGCACAATGGTTGAAGGGTCCTGCTCATGCCTGACCTCTGTCGGGAGCTATTTGTGGTGCCTGGCAAAAATATGACTACAACCACCATCTCACCTAAAGAAATGTGACCACCACTAAACACCGTTACATAGGTAAAGATCCTACGTGTGATCATGGACACCAACCTTTCACTCCCACCTCAGAATAACCAAGTGACCAAAAGCACCTTCTTCACCAGGAAAGCCCTAGAGCAGTTTTCTCCTCTCCTGGCACTCATCCATGGGTCACAGGCTTCAAGAGCTCTAGTCCCATCATACCTCAACTATATCCAGGGCCGTTTCTACCATTAGGCAGGACTAGGCGGCCGCCTAGGGCGGCAACATTTGCCCTTGTGTGCGCAAAATTCGTGGTTTCCGCGCGGCGCCCAGCCCACCCACAGTCCGATGTCTGTAACAACAATCAGGACCGTCAATCTTTCATAGCGCGATTGCGCAAACTCGCTACTATGACGGCCCTGTTTCTGGCCTGCCCCCAGAGAGAATTGACCAATGATCTCACGAGGGGCAGGCCTGTCATCGTTTTTTTTTCACTTTTGAATCGGATCCCTGCATTTGCCTAATTGCCTCTCTTGGCGCGGGCGTGCAGTAGACGGTAGACCCGGAGTGCTGTCGTCTGTGAGGCGGAGTCACAAACGTCAAGGGCAGGCAAGTACTGGTTGGCCTACCCTGCAGCCTGCTTCTGTTCCGCGTGGGAGTCCCTAGGTGCCCAGCAGGTGTATTAAGGATAAGGTAAGATCAGTGCATGTTTTATTCTTTCTTTTTGTGCCCGGCAATGGCCGGCTCAGCGGCGGGGAGAGCTGCTGGGATATGAATCACACGGAATGTTTCTCTCCCTTCCTTCTCGGGAAGCATTTTCTTCAATCCACAGGGGTCTAATCCCCGAAATCAGCCACTGCACGCAGAAAGGAGCAGGCTTCATTAATTAGAAGGCGCGCCAGTTGTAGACTTGTAGTCAAAAGTGTCATTCCATTAATATGCAAAGCTGCCAGCCAGCTAATACAAATCCTTTGTTTTCCTAATTGCCCTCTCAGTGCAAAAGTGAAGAAAAATGGGAGAATAACAATTTTACTGAACAGGGGAGGCAACTTTTAAAACAACCAAGAACCTTCGGCTCTTACAAGGGCAGCAGGCAAATGATGAGCAATGACGCAACAAGCCAGCCTCCAGACCTTGCGCCCCAAAACAATCTCCTCCGAGTTCTCGAGATAGCTCGCTTTCAAAATGACATCTCATATGGGTTGGTGTTTCAAAACTGAATTACATAATTCACCATCCTTAAAAGACACCAAATACCCTCCACATCGACCAATGTCAATTTGCAAGCTTGTGCGGCAACGTGACATTTTTTCATTGCATTTTCTTTTTAAAGAGCAGCAAGATTTCACGATTTTACCCTTTTTGAGTTCTTTTTTTTTTTATTCACTTGTGATAGTTTTTTACTTTATAGTTTGGTATTTTATCTAATGACTGATATGGGACCGCGGTCTCAACAGAATCGTTTTTACATACTTTGCATACATATGTTAACCCCTGCATGAATCGAAATGGCCAGGCTCTTCTCGGCATACAACGCAACAAATATTCAATGCCAGCACTGGCAAGAGGCGAGCATCCTTCTAGTTCAGCCGCAGTAAATCTTCTAGCCTGGATGACAGGGGGAGAGAGTGATGGTACTAGTAAAAGGGAGGGGGCAGCATTTTTCAATTCTCGCCTAGGGCGGCAAAACACCTAGAAACGGCCCTGACTATATCAATAGGCTTTATATTGTTAGCCATAGAGACCTAATCAGCAAATGCTGAAAGCCATAGCGAGGCAAGCACTAAACTGGAGCCCCCCAGACCAACTCTGGGACTGGACTTTTCTTTCTTCAGTTAAATCACAGGCTCTACCGCAAAGAAGGAACCTCAGAATCAAAATGGCTGTGCCAGTGATCATCCAGTCTAACACAAAAAAAAACATGATTAGGTGGGTGGTCCTTCTCTGTACAGAAAAGCAAACTATGGAACATGCTCCAGAGGAACTAAGGATAACCAGTGCTTAATTTGTAAAAACATAAGTGCCAGGGCTCTCGTCAGTAGGTCACTGCTGCTTGCCCCACCCATTGCTCCTACCAGCACAGCCAGTGAGAGTACCAACACAACTACTAACCATCACACACTTACAAGTGTGAATATTCAGACTACTCCAGGCCCCCAAAGCTATAAGAATTGCTTGGGTGGCAGGTATGAGTCATTTTTAAAGTATGTTGAATTGATAAACAACTGCTGTTATGATGCTCTCTAAATTACACCATGTGACAGACTGTCATTAGTGCCGGTGTTGCAAATTAAGGGCTGGTGCCGAGCCCTGGAAACCACCAGCTCAAATTAAGCACTGAGAATAACCAACAATCACCTTCAATGTATAAGGGCAATAGAAACCTAGCTGTTTCCAGAGACATAATATCAACAGGGTGCAGCTTAGAAGTAGGAATGGATGTATGCAGAAAATTCAGTGCGATCTCGCACACTATTTTGATACATTCCTTATGCAGTCATAAGCTGTGGCATGCCTGGCACTACATGATTGCAGCACCCCTCTAGACCTCACCTCACACGTCATCACTACATGTTGCCACAAGCAACACTTCCACCCACACTCTTGCAAACCATGCATAACAACGAGTATATGCTTATTCATCCACCTGAAAAGCACTTTGGGTCTCGCAAGGAATAAAGACTTTTCAAGTTAGGAACTATGACGTAGCAGTGGTACACCCTACAACAGTTCACATGAACAAGGCATTCCTTAGACCAAGACTCATCTATCCAAGAACCTAGCCAACCCTTCTTTCACACCCCCTTAGACCAATGCTCATCTATCCAAGAACCTAGCCAACCCTTCTATCACCCCCTTAGACCAAGGCTCATCTATCCAAGAATCTAGCCAAATCTTCTATCATCCCCACCCACCCCCCTTAGACCAAGGCTCATCTATCCAAGAACCTGGCCAACCCTTCCATGAACCTTCACCTTCCTCTCACTAAGCCCAACTGTTTTACTCCTGTAACTAATCTCTATCTGCACAGCTGTCCTACCAGGGGCAACACCGACGCCTACCACTGTCCCAAGAAAATAGCCCCACAAATGTATATTCTTACTCTCTTACCCCCTCTAAACTACCTCTTTGAACGAGCCTCAAATACAGGAATGGAGGGCTGGCACTTGTAAGAGCCACTGGGTGCAGAGGAGAGGGCAAGAAAGAGGGCGCACTCCCCTGCACTGCGAACCACGTCTACCACCCCACAGTTATGGGCACCATGACCCTCTATCAGGGTGCTCCACTCACCAAAAGGCCCTGGGGGAGATATTCACCATGGATCTTTGAAACTAATTATTAACAGAACTCATTATCAATTAGGCATTCCAGGTACTCCCTCTGCTGAGTCTGAAAACACCCTGTGTCCATTCCTGGGATAATTAACCAATCACACTGCGGGATCAGCACTGGGACATGGGGGTGATGTAGTCACTCTACCACAGTGAGGTCACAGGTTCATAACCCTGAACTCCTGAAGCACAGAGGAACTGGGTGACTGCAGGTGCTGCCTCTGTTTGTCCAGCACCAGGGGAACATATGGGGTAAGTCACTTAGGGTTGCCGGGTGATGCTAACTTTCACCATGGTGCCACTGGGCTCCATGCTGCATTATGTGGCACAAAAGCAGTGTCAGTGCTCCTCTGCATACTTGAGGCAGGACAAAAAAATATAGTCTTTGGCCCATGAAGGCTTTGGGGGGCTCCTGTGCCGCAGGGGCCTTCGTTACGCCCCTGTGTACACGGAGATCTATTCACAATGGTTGTGCAGTGAGTAAACATGCCTGGCAGGATCCTGAGCCCTGAGTGCATCCGCTGGTGCCTGCCACAGGACCCAAAGGAAGGGCTTCACATCTGGAGACTTTTTACGAGTGAAAGTTGTACTGTAAAGATCAGATAAAATGGTGCATCATCGCTTAACATGAAATAAGGAAACAAGTGGCAGTTTACGATAGCATCTCAAACTACTCATGAGAACGCATTTACCAGAATGGGTTACTCATTAAGCCAAAGGAAAATACATGCAATATTAGCAACTCTGTTCGTCTTAAGAAGGGTCACTAGGAGGTTTATCTGTGCCATCCACTGCGTGGCATGACGCCATGTCTGCCAGCTAAACACGTCAGTCTCATCCATTCTCCTACTTTAACATGCACTTGATTTAATGTTATGGTCTCAAGTTATTCGACTGTCGGTGTGAGCAGTTCACCATAAACCTTTCTTCCTCTTGCCTTCTGGTACATGCAGTTGTGTTCCTCCCATTGTGCAGCCAGTATTACAAGTAGCAGAACACAGACTGAGAGAGTGACTGAAAATGTACTATTAACCACTGAAATAGCCAACACCATATTCATTCATTCACAGCCGTTTTGCTTTTCATATGTGTGCCTATGTTATTGAACTGCACCCTCGCTTCTGACATATTTAGCCTCACTTACATGCTTGGCACCATTAAGCGAGGATTTACAAGTTCACCATCTGGAAGTTTATATATTTTGCATATGTAAGAAAATGCGTTTTTTTTAGCATATTCACTCCCAATTTGTTTGGACTTATGCTGCTGTTCTATTTACTCTGTGCACTGGGATTCTGCTAACCAGGCCCCCGTGCATGTGCTCTGACCCCTAAAATATGTTGATATTGGCTATACTCCTGATTGCCACATTTAACATACCTATAGGTCCCTAGTATATGGTACAAAGTGTACACAAGGCTTGTAAGGTAAATGTCTTTAGTGGACTGCAGCACATATTGTGCCACCAGTGAACGGACAATGCAAACATGACTGCAGGCCTGCCACCAGTAGCCTTGCTGTGCAGGTTTGAACTGCAAATTCGACCTGTCAAAATATCTCCTTTTGACAGACCTAACCCCTCATTTTAAATATTAATAAGTCATCACTTAGTTAGCCTTAAGTGCCCTTAAGCAGTGTGCATGGTATTTTAAGTGTGGGACATGTAACAGTTTAAAGCAAAACATGTCCATACAGTCAACAGGCCTAAAAACTATTCTCACTGTAGCAGATTTAGTTATTCCATAGGAAAGCACTGGGTGTTAATGTTAAAACTGAATAATTTTATCTCCGTCTAGGAACCATATAAAAAAGTTGTTTCTTGGACTTTTTAACATACATATTACAAATCCAATTCATTGGGAGAGTCAGATTTGTAACAAATATTAAAAAAAGGTTCTCCTAAAAAGTTAAAGCCTAGAAGCTCATTTGCCTAAGCTTCCAATTGTCACACAGGAACTGAATGGCTCATTGATTAGGTGTGAAGTGGGCCCCAGAGCTAAGACAAAAGGCTTGTGTGTTGGGAGATGTCCTTTTACTCTGACAAGATAACCACCTGGGTAGTGCCCAGGAACTTAATTATCTTCAAAGGGGGCTTCCCTGCCTCAGACAGATGTAGCTCACACCTGGGCTTGCCCCCCCATTGTCCTGCTAGCGAGCTAGGGACCAAGCCCAGTGAGAGAGGAGCCTCCTCACAACAGGTTTTGAGTGACCACAGGGGAGGATCTTGCTCATTTCTCTGACAACACCTCTATTGTGTGCCCAAGAGCTCTGCACAAGGGAAGAAAGGTTGGGTCATCTTGGTTTAGGTAGGGAAGGGCACTGTGGGATTGTTTTCAGTGGGGCACATATGAACTGGTGCAAAACTGTGTAGGGTTAACACTTGAAACCTTTTCCCTATAGGTCAGGGAGGGGATGAGTCACCCTCCAAGCACAGGCTAGTGCCAGCCATAAATGTGGCACCCATGGGCACCTTCCTCAGCACACCTCTGGATCTGTGGAAGACAGAAGGACTGCACTTGCTGTTGTGACCTCTGAGGTGAACCATAAGGGCTAGATCTGCTCCCACTTGCAGCCATGACTGAGAAGTGGACTCTAAGGGTCAGTCCGCTGACCTCCTGTTGAGCTTCAGGGACACAAAAGCTACAAGAAGTCCACCTTCCTGTGAGAGCCCAGCTGATCAGTACAACTGGACCTTCTCTGAACCCTGCTGATAGCTTCTATTGGAGTGGGACCTGACCTCTACATGGTGTCCCTAAAGTCCTGGGGCCATTAGGTAAGTGTCAGGTTGTACTCCTCCTGTCTAACCCTAAAACCTGGGACTTAGAAACTTTTTCACAGATGTTTGCCTGTAGAATCGACAGAAGACTGGGACCAACCAGCAAAGTCAATCTGCCAAGGGTACATCGCCGGTGGGCCTTACTCAACTGCAATTCCCGCTATGTTCTTCTTGGCAGCAGTAAATCCGATTCACCAGGCCCAACGCCAACCGTCATCAGACGATGTCGAACCCTCTCTGGCTATAACCTGCAGCCTTATCCTGGCTGAAAGAATCCAACTTCACAAAAAGAGACTAAGTCTAACGTTAGAAATCTTCACCAGACCCGACATTGAGCAGCATTCGATTGACATCGGTGGCTTCCAGGGAGAGAACTAAGGACTTTTCCCACTCTGTGCATTGACCACCTTCGTTGACGACTTCACTGAGACCTCATCCTTTGGCAACCCATTGCCAATTACTTCGTCTTCGGGTTCAACCTGCTGCATGCACCATTGAGGACTCTACCTTCTCAGAAATTTTCTAAGACTTCTTTGACTGGGACTAACCTGGGTCTCGTATCATGGTCGGCCTTAAACCTTCACCTTTGTCCCACTCTTGCACGGCATGTTGCCTGTGGTTGGCACTTTGCATCTTTTGTCTCTATTCTTATTTAACACTTTAAAAATGCACATCTCCAGTTCCCCTTGGAGTTTTGTTGTTATGGTGTCATTTGGTTCATTAAAATATTCTATATTTGTATACATTAGAGTGGGAATTTTATTGTGTTGTGTTTTTGACATTTTAACTGTTTTGGTGCTTCTGAAAGCTTTACACGTTTTCTTAAGTTAAGCCTGTGTGCTCTGTGCCATAGCTAGCAGGGGTTGTGCTCAGGTTAATATTTATGAAATGTTTACTGGACCTAACAAGAATAGTGACATTATTACTTGTCACCCAACTAATAACCTACATTCTCACAGTATCTCTTTTCAAGGTCATTTCACACTCTTCTCGTGAGAACAAGGTGCAAATGTTCGTTTTGCTTTCTGTCACATGTATTCTCATTTGTAGCAATGTATATAGAAAACCTATTAAAATGTCATGCAAATTGGTGGTGATTGGTGGGGAAAGGGTGGGTGGGTCTGTGCAAGTTGCTAGTTTTCTTTTATTATTCTTTGTTTGTTTCTTTTCCCTACATACCTGGAATGTTGTGTTCTTCATTTGATATGTCAACCTGGGTCACTCAGGCCATGTATGTGTACAAAAACATAATAAAATTTGTTGTGAAAAAAAGTCATGCAAATTTGAGGATTGAGCATTAGATGCTTACTGCTAGCTGAAGCAACATGCCACCACTTTATATAGCAATGTTGACTTTTCCTGTTTTGCTAACTAAAAGAAAAACAGGATAGGAAAATCACTCACATCTGGTACGGACCGATTTGAATTCTCTACAATGTGATGCCAATATAAAGCATACAAGTGCCTTTCAGGATGGGCCTACAGGGTAAACAGATGCACAGGACACTAATCCAAACAGTAGAACACTTTACCAGGCAATCTTTGCAGTGAGGAAAACCATCTTACATTTAGGATGTAACTTGAAGGATTCCTCTTTTGCTAGTCCTGTTATTGTATATAGAGTGTCAGGGTAGTGGTTAATGCTAGGATATAGTTCAGTCAGAGGTGTTCTCTTACAGCCTTAGAGCCCGCCGAAGTGGGCTCTACCGCATTAAAGGCCCGCTTCAGCGTTAAAGGCTCGAGTCGAAGGCGAGGTCCTTTAGCAAGGGAGCAGGCCTTTAATGGCTGGTGGAGCCTGCTAAGGAGGGCTCTAAGGCTATTAGAACATTTCGCCCCTAGAGGGAAGAATGTTCTAATTTGTAAAACAAAGGCCTCACAGAGCCCGAGGGGATTGAAATTCCCTTGGGCACTGTGAGGCCTTTGTGCACAGCTGTTGCTGTGAACAAACATGGGACTGTTGATGCTCCGAGCTTCTACCGGTCATTAGAAGCCCGGAGCAATCCATTGTTTTCAATGGAGCTCCCAACATTCCAATGTTCTAATATGCTTTAAGAACCCAAAAGGGATGATGCGGAGGATCCCTTGAAGCTAATCCTCTGAATACAATACATGCATTGGAATATATACCTTGCTAAGCTTCCCTGAATCTCTGGGTAGACAGGTAAGGCCTAAGTAAATGTAGCTAGCGTGGGGGTCGGAGCTTGCCTGACTCCAAAATGGCCGCGAGTTAGTGCAGCTCTCCCGATTGCCACCATCAATCCGATAAAATCCAGGATGTAACTCTGCTGTTATTCCGACTAGAAGGTGTCGCGGACCCGCTGCTGCTGAACGCTGCCCATCGCATCCGGCGCGGCCCCAATCGGTGAAACCAGACGGGAGAAATCCTAGCTGACGCACTTTGCCTCCATTGCCCTCCCGCGGCCCAGTCCGCCCGCGGCGGCCTCACTGGTGCAGCGTAATCAAGTGGGAGGCCCCTAGGTGCCGGGAGACGAATCCTGGGAGCGGCGTGTGCCGTGGTGACGGCGGAGAACCGGCGAGTAATTGGGAGAGATACACGTGGCTGCGGTGTCTGGGCAGGAGAGAGTGGCACTGTGGGACCGGGCGGTGGATTTCCCCGAAGACGACCGCTGCGGCACATATCGGACGCATCTTGTCACTGGAGACGGGCTCCATACACGTGAGAAGCGCGGCCCCCCCCCCGTTCGACGCATTCTTTGTAAAGTCGGCGTCAGAGTGTCGTTTTGGGCCCGTACTGAAGGTATTTTTGCGGGGACACTGCTGCACGTGCTGCGCCGGCTCACAGACATTGTAAGATCCACAGGTGCTGGCTTGCTTGGGGCCCCTGTGATTGCGCGCGGGGTGCAGGCCTGCGGTCACCGAAGCCGAGGAACAACTATTAAGGGGGCATAATCCACTGGCGGTTGGCGGATGCTCTGCGCACCCGTGGGGAAGCCAGCAGTTGGCTTGCAAAATTCACTGATTGCACGTGAAGTGCCAACAAGAGACCTGGGAGTTTGCGGAACGCTGGTGTAGAGTGACCCTATTGTCTAACGCTGCACGCATACCTCGATGAGACTGAGCCACTGTCCAGCCTTGCATTAGATACTCAAGATTCCTTGAACAGTGCCCTTTCATCGTGTATATCCCCACATCATGGGCAAAACAGATAAACTCCAACCTAAACTGCAGTTTGATCTGCGTAAGACTCCCAGATCGAAAGATCTCACGCCGGCTGAGCAGGATGCCACGTCGGACAACCCAGAAGCGGGGGCAGACATAGACGTGAAGCTTGTGTTCCGCACTATTCAGCAAAGCTTCTCGAAAATAGATAGTAAAATAGATGCACTGTCGTTCCGTATGGACCTAAATGTCGGAACGACTGGACAAGCACGGAGACAGACTTGACACAGCGGAGCAATGCGTATCTGATCTGGAAGATGTGGTACGAGCAGACGCGGAGTCCGACAAGGAAAGGGATAGGATCCTGCGTGCCCTGCAAGCAAAAGCTGAAGATCTCGAAGCGAGGTCTAGGAGAAACAACGTTGGTATCCTAGGTGTGGCCGAATACTCCAATATTGGCAACATGGAGCAATATGTGGAGCAGCTCCTTGTTACTCTCCTAGGTCGGAACACTTTTTCGGAAATATTCATCATAGAACGGGCACACCGCTCGCTTGCGCCCAGGCCGATTCCAGGGGCACCCCCTCGGCCAATAATCGCGCGGATCCTGAACTATAGGGATCGTGATGCTGCCCTAAGAAAAGCGAGCGAGCTGGGAACTCTACAACATGAAGGATCTGAAACATCTCTTTTCCCGGATTTTACATTGCAAGTGCAGGAAGCACGACGGCTCTTCATTCCAGTAAAAAAGAAACTCCGTGACCTGAATCTGGAATATAGCATGGTCTACCCAGCTAAACTGCGACTCAAAATGGACGTTAAAGTGCACTTTTTCACGGACCCTAAGGCTGTCCTTCGTGTCATCAAAGACAGGGAACAGCGCCTGAAATGACGGAGTTCGCCGGCGGCCTCACAGTCACATGCGGAGGGTTCTCCAGGCAGCCGGGAGGAGCAAGAACAGGACGAGTGAATATAGAAGCTAAGTTGTGAGACTTATCTCCTAGAGTGACAGAATACTCTATTGGCAACTAACATATTGCACTGTATTGGGGTGGTAATCGTTGCCATGTTCCGGCTAGGCCCGAGTGCATAGACTGGAGTTGCCCTGATAGGCAATTTGATTTACTCATAACTTGGTTGACCGTTACTGGCACACCTGACTGGGTACTCAAACGGGGTCCTGCTGCACCTAATAGTGATATATGCTTAAGCCATTTGCAAATAAGTGAAAAGACATGGTGGCATAGGGAGGTAGTTCAGATGGTAACATCTGCCCCCAAGTGTATCACACTATCATCATTGTCTCTTTTTTTTGTTGTTTTTTTTGTTTGTGCTAAGGGTTTCGGGAGCGGTGGGAGGGGCATACATGGCTGCGACAGTTGTGGGTTTTCGTGGCATGGGTGGGAATGTTCGCTTCAATGGTATGGTTAAATGTTATCACGCAGTTTGGTCAAATTGTTCTCGCACAGTGTGTATAACAGGCATAGTGCTCCGTCCATTACAGTACGCATACACATTGTATGGCTGCTGAAGGTAGGACGCCGCAGGTTCTTCAACTCATGACGTGGAATGTACGCGGTCTCAACGATAACAGGAAGGTTAGACGTATAGGGGTCTACCTAAAGAGACACTCAGTGACCATCGCAGTATTACAGGAGACTCATCTCGCCCCAGAACGTAGTAGTGAGGTGCAGCGTAAACTGCAGGGAACATGTTACTCAGCAGATTTTACCTCTCACGCCCGGGGTGGGGGTCCTGTTATGGGTGGACGAAAAAGCGGGAGTGGTGATGACAGGTCTGTTCAGGGACCAGCAGGGCAGGTTTGCGGTAGCCCTCTGTAAAAATGGAGATCTAAAATTTGTATTAGTGGGGTTATATGGCCCAAATTATGACGATCCGCACTTCTACAACTCGCTAGTGGACAAATTGGTACAGTGGAGAGGTCTCCCACAGGTCTGGGGAGGGGACTACAATTGTATTTTGGATCCTACTTTAGACAGGTCCCGGGGTCCGCCCAGACGCCTAGCGGCTGCTGAAGTAGCTTTACATGATATAATGCAAACAGAGAGCCTCATCGATGTTTGGAGGTACAAATTCCCCGCCGGAAGGGGTTACACACATTATTCTTCTGTCTTTGACACTCACACCCGCATAGACTTCTGGCTTATATCCGGAGGGCTGGAGGCGAGGGTAACCACCTGCACACACCTCCTGCGTACGTATTCAGACCATTCCCCGGTTCAACTTGCACTACAGTATCACTCCCCACGAATACCTGCGTTCACGTGGCGTTTCTCTCCTTACTCCTTGTTAGATACGGTATTCAAAGAGGGGTTAACCACGGCGATAGAAGACTTCTTCTCCAATAATATAGGCTCAGTGCAATCTTTCACTACAGTCTGGGAAACATTTAAAGCATATATTAGAGGTGTGGTGCTCTCCACACACGCAGGAGTTCTGCGTTCCATCCGAGGTAGATTAGACCTTTTAGAAAGGGAAATAGGACATATTGAACAGGAACTAACTGGGTCCGGGAGTGCCCAAACTACTGCACAGCTTAAGACAAAACTAGTAGAATTCCAAGATATCGCCAACGACGAACTCAAACACATGGGAAAATATGCTACAGCACGCAGCTACGGTGAGCGGGATCACCCAGGTGCCGTATTGGCAGGGTTACTGAGGCCCAAAAGGGAAGTGGATAAAATGGTAGGCATGATGGTCGAGAATGGGAGACCGCTGAGCACCACTGAGGAGATAGCAACACATTTCCGCTCTTATAACCAGACACTGTACACTTCTCAAATCCAAACAGATAGTGCAGCCCTAGAGGACTATCTATCGTGTGTTAAAATGCCTTAGCTAGTTAATGTTATGTTATGTTAAGTACTCTTATAACGCGCAACAGCTACTCCGAGGAGTGTCCCGGCGCGAATCCAAGAGGAGTCCCTGAACTACACCACCCACATTTACGGAAACAGGTAAGTTTTTAAAAGTTTCTTGAAAGCTAACGGATCATGAGTATTGTGCAGTGAAAACGGAAAGGCATTCCAAGCCTGGGCCGCCTTAACAGCCAGGGAGCAGCCGCCCATCTTGTGACGGGTGAAGCGGGGCACCCTAGCTTGAAGGAGGGATGAAGAGCGCAGTTGTCTCAGCGGGACATAGAAGGAGAACCGCTTCTGTAAATAGGCAGGCCCACGACCATAGAGGGCTCGGTGAGCAATGACCAGGGATTTGAATTTAACCCGTTCCGCCACGGGGAGCCAGTGGAGTACGCGGAGATGTTCCCGCACACTGATGGGATGCCTATGTACAACGCATTAGCGTAGTCCAAACGGGAAAGGATCAAGGCACGGATGACCGTCTCTTTGGCCGGCTTAGGGAGGAGGGGTAAAAAACGCCTTAGTGTTTTGAGAAGGCCAAAGCAACTGCCTGAGAGCTTTTTCACCTGAACGGAAAAGGAGAGGTTATCCTCGAACCACACTCCAAGGTTTTTGGCGGATTTGCCATTAGAGGTTGGTAGGGGGAACCCATGAACACAGGGAACATTTAATGGGACCACTGACTACTGATGAGATACGGGAAGCGTTGAAGGGGATGGCAGCAGGGAAGGCCCCGGGAGCGGATGGTCTGTAGGTTGCTTTTTACAAAGCATTCCAAGATATACTGACACCTTACCTCAAGCTGCTATATGAGGAAATGGCGGAATCCGGCATTATGCCGCCCTCCATGCGGGAAGCAGTCATTGTCACGTTACTAAAACCAGGTAAATTGCCCAGCAATTGCTCCTCGTACCGACCTTTGTCTCTGCTTAATGTAGACGCAAAGATCTACGCAAAAGTTTGGCGAACAGGCTGGCCCTGCTATTGCCTGGGGTCATTCGACCGGAACAAGCAGGGTTTGTCCCCAGTCGGAATTTGTCCCAAAATTTAAGAACATTGTTTGATGTGGTGCAGAACTTGAACCCGGAGGCCAAGGCAGGTGCAGTCTTTCTCGATGCCGAGAAAGCTTTCGACTCCGTGGAGTGGGGCTTTATGTTCGCGGTCCTGCGGAACATAGGAGTCGGAGACATGTTCCTTCGATTAGTTTCTGTGATCTACACATCGCCTACCGCCAGAGTGCGAATTGGGACCGTAGTCTCACAATCATTCAATATTACTTGGGGAACGCGACAGGGCTGTCCGCTCTCTCCGCTCCTGTTCGCGATAGTCGCAGAGCCATTGGCTTGCGCCATTCGGGAGTATCACGCACACAGAGGGCTGGGATTTCCTGAGTACACGCTTAATATCTCCGCTTATGCGGATGACACTTTACTGTACATTCATGACCCGGAGGTCAATTTGTCCCCCATATTACGAGAGGTGGTCCTATTTGGTTGGGCATTCTGATCTACGAGTAAATTGGGATAAATCCATCATATTCCCACTCACTCCCGTCACCAAGGAACCCATCATGGATTTCCCGCTTCGCTGGACTACGGATGCAGTAAGGTATTTGGGAATCCAGTTTCATACTGACCCGACGTTAGTGATTCGGGAAAACTATGGCAAGGCCACACAACGACTAACCGAAAATGTAGAGAAGTGGATCAGGCTCCCACTTTCACTAATGGGCAGAATTGCCATAATGAAAATGGTGATCCTCCCAAGATTCTTATTCCTATTCCAAAATATACCAATCCTCTTACCCAAACATTTGTTCAAAATCTGGCGCTCGCAGCTGTTACGGCTGGCGTGGGCCGGCAAACAACCCCGAATACAATGGGACTCTCTTACCCTACCCTACGAGTGGGGCGGGTTGGGAGCCCCAGATCTAGAAAAGTATTACAGAGCTGCCAATAGTACATTTGCCCACTACTGGATACATGGCCCGCATGACACACCTTTCTGATATTTAGAAAAGAATGCAGCGGATCCGTTTTCATTACCACAACTCCTCACACGGCCGGCCACCAGGCGGTTCCAGGTTTTTGATTCTTTGGCGGTCACAGTACAGGCATGGCAGACATTACTGCATATGCAGGCGGGGGCCTTCCTGTATTCTCCGGAGATGCCTCTCCAGTGGGGATTGTGGTTCTCATTGGGTCAAGATACAGGGGCGAGAAAGGCACTGCACATCACAGGTATCAACAAAATGGGGGACTTTTTTTTAGAGATGGCGCACTAGTATCCTGGGAAGCCTTACAACAGCCAGACATGCAGCCGTCAGGCATAGCGCTTTTCCATTTCTTTAGAGCCAGGCACACATGGCGCGCCCTGATAGGCGAAGATTTATTGGAACCACAGTCTATGACGACATTCACATTAAGGTAGAGGATTCCCTTAGGCTGATCACGAAATTTTATACTAGCTTACAAGAAACTCGTAAGACTGAAGTCCTCAGAGTTAGGCAGGATTGGCAGCACAATCTGGGCACTCCGTTGAGTGACAAAGAGTGGCAGTATTGTTGTTCTCGAACCCGCTCCGTCTCTCTCAATGGAAGGCATAGACTTCTCCACTTCAAGTTCTTGCACAGGGCGTACTGCACCCCTGAACGCCAGTTTCGATGTGGGTTGGCAGACTCTTCTTGTTGCCTAAGATGTGGGGTGGAAAATGCGGAATTCTGGCACCTAGCCTGGGAATGCTCAGGGAGTCAGACATTTTGGTGTAAAGTGTTCCAGGAGCTGGGAATTATTATCAGTTCAAACTTGGTGCCGGACCCCAAAATGGCGCTATTGGGGTGGGATCTCTCAGTGGCCAAATCGGTGCGCTCGTTGCTTGCCATTGGACTTCTCCTGGCTAAGCGCCGGGTAGCATTGCGCTGGATGGGCGGCCCGCTGCCACTGATTAAAGAGTTATTGTCAGAAACAGTGGTTCCTGTGGAATAATAGAATCATATATAGATAAGATGCACAATCGCAATGGAAGGGTTAAAATGATGTCAGAGGGCGAAGAAACCACATACACCTATGGTTTTGGTTTGATACAATCGTATTTTATATTTCACAAACAAAATTCTATATACAATGAAAAAGAAAAATGTGCGTAGTGTCCCCAGTGAGAAACAGGAACCTAAAATATTGGTGACATAATTGTGACAGTATTTTACAAGGTTTCCAAGGTATTCAAAAAAGTCGTCCATTTAGCTACTCAATACACAATATACAGATGGTATTGCACAGATGGAATTTTTGAAATGCCTGGATTATACTTTGGAGTATGTAATTCACTATGTACATGGATCTCCCATTTGTTATAACTGTGCGTATAAACGTATGTCTTATGTTTTATGATAAAACTAATCAAATAAAATTAAAATTAAAAAAAATGTAGGTGTGTGAGACAAGTCTAGTTACAGAGCACTACACTCATCACAACTGCAATAAACTATGAATGACCAGACAATATATTAAATATATTTATCAAATAAAAAGCAATCAGGAAATAGGAAGTATATAACACATAATGCACACATTTAACATGATAATCACACAATGAAATCAGTAATCTCACAATCAGAATATTAATGTCATGGTTGAACTGGTAATTGGTTGTGCACGAAGATGGCCACACCTTAAGGGAGCTCCAGCCACTGCTGCTGCAAACTTCCTGAATCCTGTAATTTAAGCCTTGCACATATCGGGGCGGGCACACACCAAAGGCTGGGTGCCGCAACAGACACTGGGGCCCCACCAGGAGTGCTCTGCAGCACACAATGGAAGAGGGGGCAGGCTCCAACGCCACGATGGCCGTGGGTACGGCCTAGGGTGACGGGCACTCCGAGTGATGCAGAGCAGCTGAATACGCTGTCTTCCTGTCCTAGGCCCGTACTCGGGGGCATCCATCGGCTCGGGCTGAGACAACTCACTCCCGCCATGCCCAGTGTCATCGGCAGTGCAGCAGTGAATCGACAAAGGCTGGAATTGCGGGGACAGGCCTACAACTTGATAACTGCATGAGGCACGGAGGCCTGCCTCTAGCCAGGGCTTACGGGCCCCCACCTGAAGTGCACTCTATGGTGGGGTTGCCGGCAGACACACCACGAAGCCTACATGTGGAGCAGTTGCAAGGCCCTGAGCCGCATGAACATTAACTACGCGGTGAAACCCTGGGACCTGCACACCCTGGCGGACGCACCCTTCTGGTGGGTCCACGTTTGGCAGATACAAGGTGCTGAGAGGGGGAGGGTTTTACTTTGGGACCTCCTCTCTGACCCCCGCGCTGGGTCTTGCGACATCGGGCCACTTCTCCAACCTGCCCACGGCATGGACCCACAGCAGCGCGGACATTTTGCTGCTGGGGAACGGCGCATGCCATAGCCTGCACAGCCAGAGGGTCCACACCTCGGGATAGCTTGTCCCCAGCACCCTCTTGAGGTGGTGAAGTTGGATACTCAGCAGGGGAGGACATGGTGGGGTGTGAGTCAAGACGGAAGGCTCCTGCCCCCTGGTACTGCATCTTCAGGAGGCACAACACACCTGCTCCCTCTGTGTCTGCCTAGCTACTCAACACCTCGGGGCTAAGCTACAAGGCCACCAAGCGATGCTGCTTGCTGGCTCAGTGGGGTGACGGTGGCCTCCACTCACCTCTGTTTTCTGTCCTCCCGCCCTTCATCTAAGTGGTAAGCCCTCAGAGGATATCATGGGTCGCACAAGATTGACCAAGAGGGCGCACACTCTGGCCCTCATGGTCACCCTACGTAGAGGAGACCCACATTCTGGGTGATGATCCTCCAGTGCTTCACAGTTCAACTGATAAACGGGACCATATCCTGAAGGCCATCGCAGCCACGCGAGAGACACTCAAGACCAAGATCGAAGGGTGGGTGTAGGAAGGTGGAATCTGACTATATGGTTGCCCCCACTTTTTTCCTGGTGTTTTGCTGGTTTATGACTTAGTTGGACTGGGACCCTGCTATTCAGGGCCCCAGTCTATCTGCTCTCTCTAAACGACATGGAGTGCACTCTAGGTGCACTAGTGATTGGATACTGTGGTGCCTTATGAGTCCCTAGTATATGGTACCTTAGGTACCAAGGGCATAGGTACTTCACAGGCCTACCAGGGGCTGCAGCATGTGTTATGCCACCCCTGGGAAGCAGTCTAAATCTGACACCACAGGCCTGCTACTGCAGCCTGGGTGAGGTGGTTGCTAGCACCCCTCACTGAGATATAGGTTTCCTATATCTCTCCTGCACACACATATAAACCTATCAGTCACCCCTAAGGCAGGCCCTATCAATCCTGAGGGCAGGGTGCTTGGCTTCTATGTGAGGGGGTGCCTCTGCCTGAGCAGGGCCCCTCTGCAGCTCTCAGAGTCTATTCTCTGGTGCTGTTTGTGGATGCGGTTAAACCATATACTATTAAGTGCATTATATCCTCGCGGTAAATGCTAACTTTGGAATGGCTGCATCAAAACATGTCGTGTTTGGTGTCAAACATCTTGGAATACTACCCCCCGCCAATCTTGGCGGCGGGGGTAGCATTCCACCCTTCTAGAGGGATAAGACATGTACCTGCTGTGGAAACGCGGTAGAATCCTAAAGAGCCCTGGCATCACAAAATGGATGCCACCAGTCACAGACACTGGGCTGCCCTCCTGCTGATGACCGAAACTCGCAGTGGAGGAAGCCCAACAATAGGCATCCTGTCACAGGGAGGTGTAACCACCTTCCAGACAGGGTTTAGTGTATTGGGGCTGGGTGGGTGCACTCTTAGAGTGCTTTGAAGTCCTGCACTGGGGGAGCAGAAGGCTCCTCTGTGCATATGCCAGTTCAAACCAGCTCAGGGGCTACCTGCCCCTGCTCTGGCGCGATACTGGACAAAGGGAAGTGGGTGTAGCCACCCCTCCCTTGACCCTCCCATAGGTGGGGTCATAGAGCTAGTCCATCCCCTCTTTTTAGTATAAGAGGGGGAACCTTGCCATTGCAAAGCAGATAACCCCTGGACGACGCTCTACAGAAGAATCCTGGCCCTTCGACGTTCCACTACCTTTGGAAGACAGAAGAATCTCCCTTGGAGTCAAGGAGTGACTCCCCTGCTTGGCAGGCACCAAAAACGACAACGACGGTCGCAAACTACGCCGCTCCCGCCGGAGTCCGAAGTCCCTGCAGCCCAAGAAGTGGATTTCCTGACCTCTCCCAGGCCATCGTGAGTCCCCAGCGAAGCTGAGGCAAGTGGACCCCACGAGTAACGAGGAACCGCGACCCCTGGGTACCGTGCACTATTGTCGAGTGCAACCCCTTCACAACGTTCTACGAACTTGTGCTTTGGACCACGTGTGGTCCCGACCTCCAGCAGGAATCCCTCCGAAGATCAGAGGCCTACATTGTCCCGAGTGACCGTGGGCCCCTGTTGAGTGATTCTGCCCGAGGTGTCTTCGCGATCCCTTGCCCGCCGGCTTGTGGGTCCCCAGAAGACTTCTTAAAGAAACCAAAGGGCTCCCCTGGTTGCTCCAGGCCTGCCCTGACTTACCCTCGCTGGGTGAGTCCCTCAGACCTTGCTGGTCTGCGCCATCGACTTTTCTTCATCTCCCCGAGACTTGCTGCTGCCAAGGCTTGTTGGCTCCAATCGAGTTGCCGACACCGCAGTCAGCTGCAGACGTCGAGGGACCCACCGAATCCAGCTCCTGGTCATCGTCGACACCTCCTGGACCACGTGGCTGAAGAGTCAAGGCACCCGCAACCGACCTGAATCAACCGACGACGGTGGGCATCCATCTTCCTTGCCCCGGGTCACTGCCAAGTGACTTTGAACACTGTCCCCTCTGCTTTCAGGTCATCCTTCTTCAGAATCCAGGCTTGGATTCCACCGGACACTTCTTCAGCTCCCGCAAGCAGCAAGTCTTCTTTGTTCGCCATTGAAAACGACGCCGCGACCCGACACCAAAGGACACCTATGGACCCGGCTTCCCTGGGTGAGGTAGCTCCAGCACTACGGTGCTCCTGTGGGTGTGGGCCCTAGAACTACTTACCCTGTAAGTGACTTGCTTGTAGGTTCTCCCGAAGTATCCTAAAACTCTTTATTTCCAACCGCGACTTGCCCCATTGAAGTTAACGGCGATTCGCGCCTGTGTATCCACACTGCACGCGTCCCCCGTGGGTCCTTTACTTACCTGCCTTGGGTGGTTTTGTGAGGCCCCAGCACTTCTGAAGGCCCTAGGCCTTGTCTCCCTGCAAGTCGTTGTTTCTAAGTCTCTTACTTAGTATATGGTCTGGTACGCCCCTAGGGCCCCAGCCATATTTTGTGCTTAACTTATTGTGAAACGTTGATTTATGCATATGTTTGTCTTCTAATCTCGTAAAGAGATTAGTAGAGAGTTATTTAGAAATAAATACATATATATTTGATATATATACCTGTGTGGTGTCTTTTCATTTGGTGATTCAAGAGATTATATGGTAAAACAAGCTGCTTTACATTCCTCCGAGACTTAGCCTGAAGGCTGCTCTCCACAGCTACCACTAGGATAGCTTTCTTTAAAAGGTTGTCTTAAACCTATCTACCATAAGAGTCGATTTGCCCTGGTGCAAGGTGTCCACTTTAATTAGTGAACAGCATATACCAGGCCAACTTCTCACATTGGTGGGCAGCGTGTGGGATTCCAGCTTGCCATTGTTTTACCAGAAAATCTCTATTTGAATTACTAACTGAAAACCATTATAGGTACTCAAGGTACATATAAAGTCAAGCTTAGTATCAATAAGTTCTACTGAACTTAGAGCTGTGTGCCAAGGGATAGCACACCCTTTCCACAGCTCAAGCTAGGATCAGTAGGCCACAAACTAGTGTAGGTAGTACAACACTGCACAACACTAGAATGTCCTTAAAGGGTGGACCCAGTGGATCCACTCAGCCTCAGTATAAGGACATGGCTTTCTCTGACTTGAGAGCCATGTGTGTTGACAGACACCTGAGGCTAGGACAGAGTCCCTCAACCCTGCACCTGATAGATCTGCTGACAGCAGATGACCTGAGATTGGCTCTAGGAGCTAAAGGGTTTGAATCAGTGGGTGGGTCAGTCATAGTATCTGGGTCAGATGATGAAAATCAGAATGACCAAGACTCTGTGATTGAAGGGCCAGGCTCCAAGGGGCCTGAAAAGGACAGAGGAATTCTCCCTAAGAGAACTGACAGAGAGGAGGAGAGGCACAGATCCCCTTCCAGGGAATCTGACCACTCTTATCACTCTGGCAGAGAATTTGTCCAGCAGAGGAGCTCATACTTTTCCTTAAGAGAGACCTCCTCTGAGAGAAGGTGCAAACTGCTCCAGTATGAGGAAGCCAGAGTGGCCCTCAGAACCAAGCAGTTGGCACTGGATAGGGAAGCCCTGGAGATCCAGAGAGCTTCTAGAAAAGAGGGGTTAGAACCCCTGGTGGCAGCAACAGTGTCCCTAGAGGCAGAGAATATATTCCTGACCATAGGAACCTGAGCAAGGTTGTTCCTCCCTACCAGAGTGGGGATGAAATCCACAAGTGGATAACTGCTATGGAGAGGGCCTGTAGAGTACAGCAGGTCCCCCAAAAGCAGTGGGCAGCAATCTTGTGGCTCTCCTTTTCAGATAAAGGAAGAGACAAGCTCCTCACTGTTAGAGAGGAGGATGCTGATGATTATGAGGTCCTGAAGAGTGCACTGATAGATGGGTTTGGCTTAACCACTGAGGAGTACAGGTTGAAGTTCAGAGATACCCAGAAGGCACAGACTCAGGACTGGACAGACTTTGTTGATTGTGCAACCAAGGCTCTAGAGGGTTGGCTGGTTGGCAGTAGGGTTACTGATTTCAAAGGATTTTATAATCTAATGATGAGAGAACAGATCCTTAATAATTGTCAAAACCAGCTTTTACACCAGTACCTGGTGGACTCTGATCTGACCTCTCCCCAAGAATTGGGAAAGAAGGCAGACAAATGGGTCAGAACCAGGGTAAGGCCTAAGAATCAGGGTGGTGACCACAAGAAAGATTCTACCAAGTCCCAAGAGAAAGGTGGGGATAAATCTAAGGATAAGTCCACTACAGGGCCCCAAAAGTCCTCTTCTGGGGGTGGGTCCCAAACTCCTTCCTCTCCTGAAAAGAAACCCTATTGCCATGTCTGTAAAAAGCCTGGGCACTGGAAATCTGATCCCAGTTGTCCCAGGATTGGCAATAAAGAAAATGTTCCTCCAACAACTACTACCACCCCTCCTGGTACTACCAGTAGTAATCCTCCAGTTGGGAGTAGTGCACCCAAAAAGTTAGGTGCTTTTGCAAGAGGAACAGAGGTGGGCCCTAGTTCAGACAGGACCCCCTCAACAGACTCCTCAGATTCTGATGGTGGTATAGGATTTGCCACCTTTACCGTGGGTCCCACAGCATTGGGCAGGTACAGACTGGAGCCAATAATTAATGGTCAGAAAGCTGTGGCATTTAGGGACACAGGGGCTAGTGTCACCATGGTGGCAGGGAAACTAGTCCCCCTCACCAGCTTTTACCTGAGTTTAAATACCAGGTGACCAACATTGATGGTGTCAGAACAGAGCACCCCATGGCCATAGTCAATCTCACCTGGGAGGGGGTCACAGGCCCAAAAGAGTGGCAGTGTCCCCAACCTTACCTGTAGATTGCCTGATGGGCAATGATCTGGAAATTTCAGCCTGGGCTGAAATTGAACACCAAACCCATCTGAGGATGTTGGGTGTCCCGGTAAAGGTTAGTGGGGCTGTGATGGCCACAGCCCCAGCCCAAGATTTTGGAGAGATGGAGCCTGGAAGAATGGCCCACTCTCCCCCAGAAGAGAGCACAAGGGTTGAAGAAAAGTCTTCTTCCCTCCAGACAGTAGGTAAGGGTCAGCCTCCTCAGGGAACTGACCCTCCCCTAGTGAAGGAACTGCCACAGAGGTAGTCAGGCCTGGCCTGGCCCCACCCCTGATGGCAGAGGACCCTTCCAAGGTGGTACCCAGTCTGGAGCAGGTAAACTGCCCCTCTCTACCCTGCCTCAGTCAGCCCAGGGCTGCAGAGGTCAGGGAGGTCAGTGGACCCCCAGGGCCCCCTGTCCAGAGGAACCCCCATCAGCAGATTAGGGGCACCCAGTCTAGTAGCCCTAGCCAGGTGAAAATTCCTCAACCCACTGAGGGATCCCCCATACCTTTATGTAGGGACCTCCCCCAGAAGGACTCTGTTAGGCAAGGGCAAACCTGGGACCAAAAGGTTCCAAACATGCCATGTCCCTCCAGTGTTCCATCCAAAGGGACCCAACCCCCAGCTGTAGGCAGTCAAAGGTTGACCCTTAGAGCAAAGTGCAACTCAGTCATGGAAAGACAGGCATACATGGTGACCAGTGATCTGAGGAAGCTGAGGCCAACCTTCCTAGGGCCTCACTTCCCTACTCAGACACCCCACCAGCCTTGTACTTTACCAAAGCACACCAGAGGTAGTGATTCCCCATGGTGGAGACCCTCTCATACCCTTAGGGTGAGGGATTGCTTAGTGGACCATAAGACAGGGGGCAACCATGCTAGTGCAGGTGCTTCCTTATATGACCACTTAATCAATAAAGGCTCAACTGGTCAAGGTTAGCCTTATCTCCTTTCGTTTGGGGGGTTATGTAGGAAGGTGGAATCTGACTATATGGTTGCCCCCACTTTTTTCCTGGTGTTTTGCTGGTTTATGACTTAGTTGGACTGGGACCCTGCTATTCAGGGCCCCAGTCTATCTGCTCTCTCTAAACGACATGGAGTGCACTCTAGGTGCACTAGTGATTGGATACTGTGGTGCCTTATGAGTCCCTAGTATATGGTACCTTAGGTACCAAGGGCATAGGTACTTCACAGGCCTACCAGGGGCTGCAGCATGTGTTATGCCACCCCTGGGAAGCAGTCTAAATCTGACACCACAGGCCTGCTACTGCAGCCTGGGTGAGGTGGTGCTAGCACCCCTCACTGAGATATAGGTTTCCTATATCTCTCCTGCACACACATATAAACCTATCAGTCACCCCTAAGGCAGGCCCTATCAATCCTGAGGGCAGGGTGCTTGGCTTCTATGTGAGGGGGTGCCTCTGCCTGAGCAGGGCCCCTCTGCAGCTCTCAGAGTCTATTCTCTGGTGCTGTTTGTGGATGCGGTTAAACCATATACTATTAAGTGCATTATATCCTCGCGGTAAATGCTAACTTTGGAATGGCTGCATCAAAACATGTCGTGTTTGGTGTCAAACATCTTGGAATACTACCCCCCGCCAATCTTGGCGGCGGGGGTAGCATTCCACCCTTCTAGAGGGATAAGACATGTACCTGCTGTGGAAACGCGGTAGAATCCTAAAGAGCCCTGGCATCACAAAATGGATGCCACCAGTCACAGACACTGGGCTGCCCTCCTGCTGATGACCGAAACTCGCAGTGGAGGAAGCCCAACAATAGGCATCCTGTCACAGGGAGGTGTAACCACCTTCCAGACAGGGTTTAGTGTATTGGGGCTGGGTGGGTGCACTCTTAGAGTGCTTTGAAGTCCTGCACTGGGGGAGCAGAAGGCTCCTCTGTGCATATGCCAGTTCAAACCAGCTCAGGGGCTACCTGCCCCTGCTCTGGCGCGATACTGGACAAAGGGAAGTGGGTGTAGCCACCCCTCCCTTGACCCTCCCATAGGTGGGGTCATAGAGCTAGTCCATCCCCTCTTTTAGTATAAGAGGGGGAACCTTGCCATTGCAAAGCAGATAACCCCTGGACGACGCTCTACAGAAGAATCCTGGCCCTTCGACGTTCCACTACCTTTGGAAGACAGAAGAATCTCCCTTGGAGTCAAGGAGTGACTCCCCTGCTTGGCAGGCACCAAAAACGACAACGACGGTCGCAAACTACGCCGCTCCCGCCGGAGTCCGAAGTCCCTGCAGCCCAAGAAGTGGATTTCCTGACCTCTCCCAGGCCATCGTGAGTCCCCAGCGAAGCTGAGGCAAGTGGACCCCACGAGTAACGAGGAACCGCGACCCCTGGGTACCGTGCACTATTGTCGAGTGCAACCCCTTCACAACGTTCTACGAACTTGTGCTTTGGACCACGTGTGGTCCCGACCTCCAGCAGGAATCCCTCCGAAGATCAGAGGCCTACATTGTCCCGAGTGACCGTGGGCCCCTGTTGAGTGATTCTGCCCGAGGTGTCTTCGCGATCCCTTGCCCGCCGGCTTGTGGGTCCCCAGAAGACTTCTTAAAGAAACCAAAGGGCTCACCTGGTTGCTCCAGGCCTGCCCTGACTTACCCTCGCTGGGTGAGTCCCTCAGACCTTGCTGGTCTGCGCCATCGACTTTTCTTCATCTCCCCGAGACTTGCTGCTGCCAAGGCTTGTTGGCTCCAATCGAGTTGCCGACACTGCAGTCAGCTGCAGACGTCGAGGGACCCACCGAATCCAGCTCCTGGTCGTCGTCGACACCTCCTGGACCACGTGGCTGAAGAGTCAAGGCACCCGCAACCGACCTGAATCAACCGACGACGGTGGGCATCCATCTTCCTTGCCCCGGGTCACTGCCAAGTGACTTTGAACACTGTCCCCTCTGCTTTCAGGTCATCCTTCTTCAGAATCCAGGCTTGGATTCCACCGGACACTTCTTCAGCTCCCGCAAGCAGCAAGTCTTCTTTGTTCGCCATTGAAAACGACGCCGCGACCCGACACCAAAGGACACCTATGGACCCGGCTTCCCTGGGTGAGGTAACTCCAGCACTACGGTGCTCCTGTGGGTGTGGGCCCTAGAACTACTTACCCTGTAAGTGACTTGCTTGTAGGTTCTCCCGAAGTATCCTAAAACTCTTTATTTCCAACCGCGACTTGCCCCATTGAAGTTAACGGCGATTCGCGCCTGTGTATCCACACTGCACGCGTCCCCCGTGGGTCCTTTACTTACCTGCCTTGGGTGGTTTTGTGAGGCCCCAGCACTTCTGAAGGCCCTAGGCCTTGTCTCCCTGCAAGTCGTTGTTTCTAAGTCTCTTACTTAGTATATGGTCTGGTACGCCCCTAGGGCCCCAGCCATATTTTGTGCTTAACTTATTGTGAAACGTTGATTTATGCATATGTTTGTCTTCTAATCTCATAAAGAGATTAGTAGAGAGTTATTTAGAAATAAATACATATATATTTGATATATATACCTGTGTGGTGTCTTTTCATTTGGTGATTCAAGAGATTATATGGTAAAACAAGCTGCTTTACATTCCTCCGAGACTTAGCCTGAAGGCTGCTCTCCACAGCTACCACTAGGATAGCTTTCTTTAAAAGGTTGTCTTAAACCTATCTACCATAAGAGTCGATTTGCCCTGGTGCAAGGTGTCCACTTTAATTAGTGAACAGCATATACCAGGCCAACTTCTCACAGTGGGGATTGTCATAAATCTCCTGCACAACAAACATCATAAATTAGCTGATAGGGTGAAAACTAACAAGACTGTCCTCCACAGGATAACCCTTTAGTAGATGAGCTCTAAAAACAGATGCCGCCCCTCACTACGAAAGTCGCACTGTTGAATCAGCAACCTGAAGATGCGGAGGGCCGCACCAGGTGCAACAACATTAGGCTGGTTGGTCTCCCCAAGGGTTCGGAGTGGTCCGATGTGGTGGCATTTCTCGAACAACGGCTCCGCACGACGGTGACGCCTCAGGGCATATCCCAATTCTTCGTGCTGGAAAGGGCAGGGCCCACCGAGCACAGGGACAGCAACTCCTTCCAGGAGCACAACCCTGCCCAGTAGTAGCACGCTTACTCAACTACAGAGACAGAGACATCCCGTTGCGCGCAGCCCACACAAAAGGCCTCCTGCGACTTGGGAACACCGAAATAGCCCTCTTCCTGGACTATACCCATGCAGTTCAGTGCCAAAGGGCCTCCTGCTCTGAGGTGACACGTTCCTTCCGGGACTTGGGTCTCCAGTATATGCTGCTGTTCCCGACTCACTTAAAGATTATATCTGATGGCCAAACATTCTTCTGTGATTCACTACAAGAGGCGTAGGACTGGATCGAGTCCTGCCGCATGGGGGAGGGACAGACCCAGGGCCTTCCACCTCGCTCCCAACGCCGCAAACGGCACACTGGGCACATGGAGTTCCTCACATTTGTTCTACTGGGGACCAATAACCCATGTCTGCATAGTACTGGGCCTCGCTTATATGAATTTGTAGCCCGGGGCCTTATGCCGGGTCGCACTGGAGGACTCAAGGGATTCTCCTACACACCACATGTTGACCACGCAAATCCCCTGCTACAAGATCCTCACCTGGAATGTCAAGGGGATGCACTCGGCCAATAAACAACCGCTGATGCACTCTTACTTAGTGCGGAGGGGGTTGGACATTGCATTCCTCCAAGAAACTCACTTGGCAGGGCCCGAACCGTCACATCTGCGCATGAGATGGCGAGGCCAGGTCTTCACCACTGGCTACTGCTCTTTCGCCAGGGGCACACTAATATGGATTTGTGCAGGGATCTCCTTCCTATGCGAGTCCCAGCACATTGATAAAGAAGGACAATACGTACTCCTCGCTGGAACCCTGGATGGGTTGCATTTACGTCCCCAATGTCAATCAGCCTGCATTCCTGGAATCCCTGGTCCAGAACTTGGTTATGTCCTTGCCGGCTGCTAGAATACTGTGGGGCAATTTCAACTGTGTGCCAGAAATATCATTAGACAGATCATCCCCCCACTACTAGACTCGCCCGTCTGGAAACCGGCCACCATCTTCAGCAATGGATGATGGACTGGGACCTCCTGGAAATCTGGTGGCTTCACCACAGCCAGAGGCTGGAATATTCATTTTACTTGCCAGTGCACGACCTTCATGTGTGACTGGATGTCATATTGGTGTCCGCAGAGGTAACAGACCAGACCGTGCAGCTGGAATACCTGGCCCTTACTTTTTTCGGACCACAACCTGCTCATGTTGCATTTACACTGGGGGAGGCGGCAGGCCCCGATCCCTACATGGAGGCTCCAACTGGAGTTCCTGTTTAATGTGGTATTCCGTGACTCCCTACGGAAAGCGATCAGTGATTATTGTCCAAGTAATCAGGGCTCAGTGCTGGTGGTGGTGGCCTGGGTGGCATTTAAGGTGGTGATTAGGGGCCACTGTATGGGGGTGCAGGATGGGGTATGTAAAACTCTAGAGTCTGAGGTGGATAACCTGGAGCCTAGGATGCAAGCCCTAGAGGCCACATCTCTGCTGGACTCCCTCCCGTCTCCTGGAACTCCTAGTAGAGCGAGTGTCTCATAAAGATACCACACGCCATTTGGACCTTTTCTCCTACAAAGAACATGTAGCTCAATCACATGCGGAGGAAGGCAAGGCCGGGAGTCTGCTATTCTGGCTTGTCTCCACCGACCACCAGACGCCAATCACAAAGGCACTCCGGGCAGCAGACAGTGTGTCACTACATACCCAAATTCACATTTACTGGGAGCTTGTGCGCCATTTCAAGGCCTTGTACAGGGACCCAGACCTCGCCACTGACGATATGATTAATGGGTTTCTGGCCAGAGTGACCCTAACATACTTGCCAGGTGCAGTTCAGCGGGTCCCTAGCCAATGATTTCGGAACCCAAGATCAGAGGGCCATTAAGGACTTGGCACTGGGGAAGTCCCCTGGGGTAGATGGGGTCCCAGGCGTTCAGCTCGCTGTTGGTACCCCCAACTGGCGACCCTATGTAACACGGTGTGGAAGGCAAAAGCACTGCCACCCACCTGCCGAGAGATACTGCTAATTTCACTGCTGACGCCGGGAAGGACCCAGAGGAGACGTCCTCATATCGCCCCTTGTCAATGTTCACATTAGATTACAAATTCTTTAGTGAGGTCCTGGCTACCCAGTTGCAACCCCATATACCCCTCCTGATCCACAAAGATCAGAATGTCTTTATTCCACTTCGCAACACCTCTTTAAACATCGAGTGCCTCTATATGGTGCTGGATGAGACCCCTGGTGATAAGGCCCCAAAGCCAGTGGTACTATCGGTGGACTTGCTCAATGCCTTTAATACCTTACAGTGGAGGTACATGCAAACGGTCATGAACGGCATGGGCCCAGAGTGGGCAAAATGGGTAACACTGCAATATATACTGGAGCCCAAGCCCGGGTAAAAATTGGACAGAACATCACAGACCCCATTGAGATTTACACGAGCATGTGACAGGGGTGCCCTCTCCCCCCCTGCTGTTTGCATTTGCCATGGAGCTGTTTGCTGGTGCTATTCGGCAGAAGGGATGGGGTCTAGGTATATGACTCCATGATGGGCAACATTACATCTCGCTATATGCAGACAACATGCTCCTATTCTTCTGCAATGCTTGCACTGGGGTGCCCTGGGGGGGTCTTGATGCTCAGATGCCTGGGAAAGGCGACCGGCTTATGTACCAGTTGGGAGAAATACTGTGTCTTCCTGGTTAGAGAGATTACTGCAGTCCCACCCCAGGTGATCCGCGATAATGGGCTGACATGGGAGCCTCGAACGTATCGACATCTCGGAATCTGGGTTTTCTATAGGGAAGCAGATGGCCTGAAGGGTAATCTTAGGGGTGTGCTCAGATCCTTATTAGGGAGCGTAGCATTCTGGCACACACTGAGACTCCTCTTGATGGCGCAAGTGGCGCTTGCGGAACTGATTATCCTGCCCAGACTGCTGTATTATTTCGTAAATCTCCCCCTCTGGATTTCCCAGTCTTGGTTTCGTTCCCTGGACACCCTGATCTGGGAATTGATTTGTGACAGGTTTGTTGCAGGGCATCTCTGCATGCAATCCAGTGCCCGACAAGGGAAAGTGGACTGGGTGTCCCCAACCTTGAGCTATACCATATAGTGGCGCAAGTACAATGGCTGGCCTACTGGTTGGCGGGCAGTCACAGAGCGGAACTGTGGCCTTATGGAGCAAACCCTGACCGTGGATGGCTAGAGCTGCTTGTGCTGGGAGCACCCCCCACTAGGGGACCAACCCCCAAACTACTGTGTATTATGATGTTGGGCAAAGTTCACTAGGATAACAGCTAATCATGACCCTATTCCCCGGTCCTGCCGCTAGTGGGCCTACCAACACTGGCTGCGTGCCTACTTACAGCCCGCATGATGCGCGACTGGACTGCGGCGGACATACACAACGTCGGAATCTGTTACGCAGAGGGTAGATTACGGTCTCTAGAGGACTTAGGTGAAGGAAACCGTACTTCCCACTGCACAGTTCCTTATGTATGCCAAAGTAGTGGGGGCTATTCAAGCCTTATGGAAACAGGGTCAGGCTGAGCTGGTGACGTATGAGGTCCTACACATTATCCTGACTTTTGGGGAGGGCCGATGGATAATATCCTGGCTATATAGATCAGCTGGACTTCAATCACAGCCAGGCTAGTGAATGGATCCGAGCACTGGAGAGGGTACACACTGTGTCCCGGACCACCTGCTTTCTCTACACACAATTCAACTTCCTACACATGACATACTTGACGCCATACCGCCTCAATTTTATAGTGGGCACTGACAGCCAGTGATGTCCATGCTGCCAGAAGCCTGACACGGACTTTATACACATGACAGGTCCTGCACGGGGGAAGCGAAGTTCTAGGTGGGGGTGGTGTTTGAACTGGGGCACATCCTGGACTGCGCAGATCAATGGGGGCTGGAGGTCTGCCTCAGGGCTCGATCATCATCTCCAAAATTGCCCAAAGTAGATGTATGCTTCCTACACCTGTCTCTGGTGTTGGCCAGGAGAGTCTGGTGTTTGCCTTTCGACGGCCTGCCCCACTGCAGGTGGAGAGCTGAGGTAGAATGCTGGGCTGTGGCGGAGGAGATGGTACTGAAGGCGGATGAAAGCAGGCACCCGATTGCCACTGATTGGGCATCCCTCTTTACCTCTTTCATGGGGAAGGATTGGGAAGAAAGAGCACATCTCTCAGCCACCGAAGGGTAGGAGCCTTTCTGATGGGGAGCGGGTCCTTCACTAGGATCTCCGGGGCCACTGAATCGGAGGCCTAACAGCCAGTGCTTTAAATGGGGAAAAATAAGTGCAGGTACTCATTAAAATGAGCTAGAGGTGTAGTGAGGGGGCGGGGCTAGGGGCGGGGCTAAGTGCAAGACATGATGATACTTAACAACTTCTATATTAGTTGCAGCACATACCAAAACACATTAGAAATGTGTTTATATAAACAAAGCAGGTTAACTCATTACACAAAATGAAAGAGAAATGCGATAATACGTTAACATTTCCTTTTTTTTCAATAGTTGCACCTTCTTAATGTCATACTGTTAATTGCGGTTTGGCACAATACTATATATTTTTGAGCACGCGAGTAGAAAGAAACTGAAAATACCCCCACGTCGCACCAAAGCTCTTATGGCACCAAGCAAATGAAGCAACTCATCATGACCCTCCCCAGAAGATATCTCTTGTCTCTTCCATCAATCTATCCATTCATTCTTTCATCCTACCATTTACCTGCTTATGTCCACCATTTAACCTTTACATTCTATCATCTATTCAGTCTTTCATCAATCATTCAGTTTATCACCATTCCGTCTATCCAACCTTCATATCCAAACATATCCATCCATCCATCTCTTTATCCACCCTTTCCCTCATCCATCAATCCTTTCGCTCATCCATCCATCAACCCTTTCACTTCTTTATTCTATCCACCCTTTCACTCAATCCCTCCTTTCACTCAATCCTCATCCACCCTTTCATCCATCCTCCCTACCTTTCATTCATCCATCCAAACTTTCACTTATCCACCCATCATCCGCCCTTTTATCCAATCATCCACCCTCTTTCACCCATGCATGCTTTCACTCATCCATCCATCTATACATCCACCCTTGCGCACTCATCCATCCACTCACTCATCCACTCACTCACCCACCCACCAACCCTCCCTTTTACGTTATTTATGAATCTTTGTCACAGAGCAGACATGTACAAACAAAGTGCCACACATTTTCTTTAAAATACCTCCTGAGAGTGTCTTGATTCTCTCTCTCTTTCACTTTTTTCTTACAAAAACAGGCATACACACAAAGATAGCAGACACACAAAAGACTCAGGTATGATAAAAGCCATCTTTTCTCTTCACCTATCATGGCTTTTTTAATTGCCACCAGGGCAGGACTGGCCGTAGCCACTGCCAGGGAACTGACATGATTCCCGTGCTTGCAGGAACCCACAGGATAGTGTGAATGTGATTGACAGCACAGGGCCTGAACGGACCCTGCTCTGTCAAGCACAGCGTGATGGTGAGCACTCGGACATTATTCAAATGAGCCCTGCTGAATAGCTCAGCTGGGGCTCAGATCGGTGCTGCAGAAACGGCGCCTTGGCTGCCAGAGACACGTTCTACTTCTGCTCACCAGCACTGCCAATGAGCCTACCTTTTCATGAGTACCGGTACTCTCCAGGGCAGTAGAGAAGTGCCGGTACTCAGAGCGATAAATCTAAGAAGTGCCGGTACTCAGTACCGGTGAGTACCGGACCATTTAAAGCACTGCTAACAGCACAGCGAGGCCCGACGGAGAGTGGTGGCCACTTACACATTTACCGCTTCTTTGGACACGTGGAGCTCAGTATTGTTTGCCAGTTACATTGGTGGGGGGATATATAATATGTCAGGACTCATTGTGATGCCCTTGTGCTCAGTTGTGCAATGCACAATGTGACTCTATGGTGATGCCCGCCCCCCACCTTTGACACTATATTAAATGACATCAGCACCTACACATAGGGCTGGGGTCGGTATGAATTACCTGTATCGTTTTCATGTCTCATTATCCCATTGTACTGCTTATAAACCTTAATAAATACATGTTTGAAAAAACTGGCAATCTGTGAAAGCAGATGGTGACAGCACAATAAAGTAATGGAAGCAGAGGCCATAGGATGACTTAAGCTCGAACG
This sequence comes from Calotriton arnoldi, assembly GCA_963921515.1. NCBI lineage: Eukaryota > Metazoa > Chordata > Amphibia > Caudata > Salamandridae > Calotriton > Calotriton arnoldi. The sequence continues at coordinate 49,284 of CAWUFW010003902.1, forward strand.
TCTGAATTTCTAATGTTTCCCACACAATGTTCCAGAACCTTGGAAGAGTCAAAGCATAAACACAATGCAGTATAAAACGGGTTACACAAGTTTCACAACAGGTTCCTGTTCAACAAGTCCAATTGATAGCAACACAGGACACTTTTAAGAAAGGGAGATCATTTTGGTCAATATGGTTACTTTGTAGCAATTTGGATAAGAACTAGGACACTAGAGGTTTAATGGCTGAACACCAGAAAGCCAAACGCACAAAAGACGATGGAAAGAATGCTTGCAATTTGTCAAACCACTGGGAGTAGCATTCCAACCAGCCATCTTTTGCCACCATACCACTTCAGATTAGACCCAGCTATATGCAAAATCAGCCTTTGTTCTGCAACAGGAACAGACCAGCCCGGACTGCCAAGCCAGGTCCTCTGATCCGGAACACAACCGACCCAAGATGGGTTTCAGCCGGATTGGGCCTGTCCAGTCAGGGTCCAGCTGGACTCCAGTGCAACAGTGAGCCAGATCCCATGCCTGGTCATACCCTTGGCCACCTTTGGAGTTACATTTAATACATACAAGCTGTGCAAAAGAATGATGGTTGGAACACCAACCCGAGCATTCCTCCATCACCTTCTGGTGAATTGTTTCACCTGAAGCGGTTAGAACAGAGACTTATCCTAGTGGCAAGAAGATATTTGTAGGCACCATTTAAAAATGCATCTACAGCAATTATTTGCTTTCATACCCTTAGTAACTTGATACATTTTACACATGGCATGCCAGTCTAGTATTGGTAATGTTTTGGTAAAGACATCTAAGGCTGGTGAAACTTTGTTAAAGTTTAGCCAAGGAAGCCAAAACAGCCCTGCTGAGGAGAGAGAAGTGTTTCCTGCCTCGAAGGATTATTCCCCTGTTTGTTTCCTGATTACAAAAGATGTGAAAGTCGCTCTGTACTAACTTCCTGTGAAATAACTGTCGCACTGGGAATTTACAGAGGAAAAACAAAACAAGAAGGAAAAACAAAACAAACCACCGAAGATTACACACAAGAAGACAGCAATGCACATGCAAAGCTGGGTTGTCCCCACATTCTCCTATTGATCAGCTACCAAACAGACCCCTAAGACTGATCTGCTCAGGAATGTTGCAATTTTACCTACCCTAAAATAATTTTGAGAAAATGCTGGCAAAACTTGTTATTTTTTTTAACACAAATTACCTGACAACTGTCTAAATGCCAGAGGTGATAGACAGTTGAAAGTGGTAATGTTGACAACAGGGTGTAACAGCCCAAATTGTACAACTGCAAATCCTCTGAGGCAGACCCACGTTCAGCCCTTGGGATGTATTACACACAGTCCAAGGGCGCGATGGGCGCGTGTGCTCGCGGGACACTTTGGTATTACAAAAGGACCTGTAGACGCTAGCGCAGCCTCTTCTGTAATACAGATCACTCTGGCGCACATATAATGCCAGCGCAGTCCTAAAGAGGTGTTTCCTAATTGGCATGGGGGCGTGGCGCCATGCAAATGAGGAAAACACTCACACGGTATTATGGCTGTAGGCGCAAAGGTAAAGAGGACATCAGGCAGTGCTACAAAAAAATGAAGCATAGTCTGTGCCCCTACCCGAATGCGCCCTCTGAAAGCAGGGAAAGGGGTACCATGGACTCTCCCAAGCGCGCCTCTGAAAGCGGGGAAAGGGGTGCTATGGACCCCTCAAACAACACCCTGCAGGCGGGTCCAGTGACTCACTGCGCCTCCCTGCAGAGGGATCTCTGTTCCCCTTTCAAAAGCAATCCTGGTGCATCCTTCACTGTGAAAGACGGAGCGGCTCCTTCAAAGAGCTGCTCTTCCTTTCCCTAAAGTGTTGTCCCCTTGGCAGCCGCAAATTCATGACGAACCTGGGTGCAGGGCATTACTTGCAATAGTTTTTGGTGCCAATTCTGATCAGCTGGGCTGAAAGGTGCTCATAGCAGAGTTACCTAAAGAGTCCTTCAAGCACAATTCAGTCAGCTTGGTTTGGCATGGGTCAGCTTGTCTCAGCAGCTTTAGGGCCCTGTTCCTGCTAAATATCTCTCTGAACTGCTGCACAGTCTCACTCTGAAGTCTAAACAAAGTAGAACTGCTGACTGCATCATGTGGGCGGAGGAGCATCGCCCCACTGCTTTCTCGCAGTGCGAGAAGCAGAAACATAAAATGGTATAAATACCATTTTATGTTTCTGCTTCTCGCACTGCGAGAAAGCAGAAGGGTTTGGTTGGGGGCGGGCTGGTGGGGGGGCGGGGTGGAGTGGCTAGCCCAATGTTGTGGGCGCTGACTGTTTGGTTGGCCCCACGGCCGACCAAACCAGTCATGCACACTCTCCCGTTTTCTCCATGTAGGCTGCAGCCTACTTGGAGAAAACGGCCTCCCCATAGATGCCTGTGCGGTCTGCATCCCAGCCAATCACAACGCTGCCATTGCAGCATTGTGATTGGCTTAGGGGAGAGGAGGGGAGGAAGGCCGGCCCGCCGAAGGTAAGTTTTTATTTAATTTTTATTTAAAATTAATCCTTGCGCGACCCCTGCCCCCCACCTGTGAGTCATGCCGGCCGCGACTGGACTGCATGGAGCAGTATTCATCTTACATTGGTGGCACCAGTGTAATGCCAGGGCCAAGCACAACACCAGCTCTATTTAAAATTTTAAACAATCCTTCAACCAGGGTAAAATGCATCTCTCTGTCTTTTAACTAGTCTGGAAGGCAGGAGAAGGGTGTTTTAACTAGTCACTGAAAATGTGGATAGCGTAGCACCGAGAGTGGCTTTGACACAATACAGCAGGGCTTAACTTAATTTGTAAAAAAATAAAAAGAAGTGCCAGGGCTCTCGTTAGGAGACCACTGCAGCTTGAACCACACATTGCCCCTGCAATGCTGTCAATGATAGTAACAGCACAACTACTAACCATCACACTTCTACAAGTGTGACGATTTGGACTATTTCAGGCCCCCAAAGCTATATGAATGGTTTGGGCGGCAGGTAATAGTCATTTTTAATGTATATTGAATTAATAATTAACTGTTGTTGTGGTTATCTCGAAATTAGCCAGACAGCACCACCTTGTGGCAGACTGTCACAAACGCTGGTGTTGACAATTAAGTGCCGGTGCCAAGCACAGGAAACCACTGGCTCAAATTAAGCACTGCAATGTAGGCAGAAGGATATTTGGCAGTTTGCATGAGCATATTCCCCACACTTTGGAATTGTAGGGAAGATACACATGGAACAATTATAATTTAGGTTGTCACGTCCAACAGGGGATGAATACATCCTAGAAGAGACCATTAGGTGCTGAAATAGGCCGTGCCATGTCAAACAGTGTCTTCCTCAATCATCATTTACCCTACCAATTTAATTGTCTATTTTGCTCTCTCTCTCTCTCTCTCTCACACACACACACACACACACACACACACAGAATAAAAAAATTACACACACATGTAACAAGCTACATATCATGGAAACATACACATAGACGGTAGATGTAGGGCTGTGCACAGGTTTCATATGGGAGAGATTCAAAGATCCTCTACTTTCCAAGGGTAGAAGAAGGAGATCTACTCACCGGAAACTAAAATTCATCTACCACTAACAATAAACCTGCCCATAGCCATGCAGGAAATTATAGGAGTTATTTTTAACCACTGAACATCATACTAAAAACCTGGAACAGATCCAGTCAATTTACAGACTGGTGAGCCCTCTGTGGGGAAAATGCAGGCCGGGAACAAACAAATATATGTATATTGAGCACAGCAGGGTGGCACAACTCTCTCAAGCATGTTGGGGTGATAACAGAAGATGATGGAATGCATTGCAAATGGACTGGCAAGAGAAGTATGCCAGTAAGGTGGAGATGGGGGAAAGGGTTCTTTGATCATGTACCAAAAAACAGTGATGGCTAAGAACACTAACTAAGTTTGTCCTGCACATTGTTCTACTGCACGGAGAGCACCAAACAGAAAGATGGGAATGCTGGACCTACGGTGTCTGAAAGGCTGGCCATTCCTAACCCTCAGTTTTCTAAAGTGTCTACACACACTGACATATCACTCTTTCATGAACAGAGAAAGAGTCCTGCACTAGGCGCTAGTTGCTGTCCGGTCCCTTGCGTAGAAGACCTGTGATAGGCTACATTTTGCTCTGAAATTCTGAGAGAACGTTTCTGCCACAAAGCACTCGGTTAAAGACGGGCATGCATCATACTGTAGGAAAGGTGGGAGCGCTCACCAGTAGCAAACTAGATCGACCCTTCGGAGCCCATTCCGCCCAGGAACCAAGACGACAGGGAAGACCGTGTGCTTGCTATGCTCAGATTCTCTGCTATGATTGGAGAAAACTTAGAAGCTTCCTGAGGAGATCTACAGGTGCATTTTACATTGGTCTGCTGGGGGCGAAGGCTTGCCAGATACTGAACTGGTCCGCGAGAGCCTACTGCGGAACGTAGTGAAATCCCAATTAACTGGTGTAATAGTAGATACCATGAAAACCTTCATCAGTTGCAGGGGCCTTACAAATAATTCCAAGAGGACTGGGTTCACTGGGGCCAAGCCAATGGAAGCTGACATGAAAAAACACTTAGATGGACCTTTGTGCTTGTAACCCATACTTTGAAAGGACAAGAAGCGTTTTTGTAGCAAAAGAGCTTCAAACAAGGAATTATCTCATCAACAGCCAAGCCAACCTGTCCCACTCAAGGCTTTGCAAATTCTGTTAAAATTAGTCACCGATGTCTCATGGAAAGACGGTCTGGCTTCATTGATCGATCAGACACAGCCTTCACCACAGTGAAGAATAACATTAAAGTCAGATTGTGAATATCTTCACCTGGACCAACCACATCATCGGAGGCTGCCATGAGTGCCTGTGGACAACCTTTGAACCTTCATTAACAGAATTCTGGGTGATTCATCACTGCACATCCAAAGCCCCTGGAGCACTGCTCAGATACCTCAAGGTGGTTTTACACAACAGCACTTTAAAGACTAGAGATCCAATGAAAGGCCGACTTGCCGAAGGGGTTGACAGTGCTCCATTATTGGACCATAAATCTCTCTACAAAAAATAATGCCCACTGTTGCATGCCAGTGTTCAGCAGGATTATAAAGATTACAGCGAGACTATAATCTGTAAGAGTGTTTATAATCTGTTTAACAGTTTTTGTCAAACATTACAACTCTTTTCCAATTACTTTGTGCCTATGTGAGAGAGACTGGGGCAAAATGTGAATGGGTTTCTAGTGCACAAAGAAATAAAAATCAAACTCGTAAGCTCCCAATATTAAGACTTTGGAGTAGTTATATTTGTTCTACATGTGAGTGAGTTTAATCCCATCAATTAAATGAAGACAAGCAAATTACAAAAGATGCACAGGCAGGTTTCTCACAGTCTTACAGACACGTAGGGAAGACAACAACGAAATTCTATTGTCTGCTCCTCTCAACTTTAAAACAAACAGTATAAATCAATTATACTGGTCTTGTTTCAACTCGTTGTATTCTTCCACATGCAAGTTTGCATTTAACCTTCTTTTTACTTTCTTGCCAAGGACAGGGCTCATTTTACACTCTTCAAATTGCTGTAAATCTATATGCATGAAAATGGGGAGTAACATATACCCAGCTCAAAATCTTGCCTGGAGCAAAACTCGCATCCTCAGCTCTTCAGATGCATACATACTAACATTCTTAAGAGCTTAGTGCCTATGCCATGAGCCCTTAGGGTAGCCCGTCTTTCGACAGTACTCAAACAGCATTGAGCCTCTACAACTAGAAGCAAAGCTCCAGCTGTTGCCTTAGTAGACATGTGTACAGCGGAAGCACGTCATCTCCTTTCCGCTGGTTATACACTTCCCACTGCATCAGAGGATCCCTCTGGCTTGGTTATATTTACCCCTGTCGAGGTAATCTAGAAGGAGGCCCAATATCTATCTACTATTTATGGCTTTATAGTGTAGTATATGGTTTAATCTAAAAACAGTGAGCGCCCAAAACATTGAAAAATCTTATGCGAGTTATTCAATTCATGAAAAAGATGAGAAAAACAGCATAGTCCTGATATCAAATCACCGGCCATGAAGACATTTTAAAACACACACAAACTTCCAAAAAGAAAGAAGGACAGTATTTCAAAAAAACATAACGCAAGGCAAAAATAAGGAAAAAATAAATCGTTTGGGGTTGCATTGGTCAATTGGAGCCTTATAAAAACAGAGGGAGCTTAGGGGCATGGCCTGACAAGATGGCTGACAAGACATGTCCTTAAAGAGCTCCAGACCTCTCCGTTATAATCCTCCAGAATCCCACACCTCACTGATAGAATGTATTCATTTTACTCTCAAGTACACCATACACACTGCAGACTGGATTACATTCTGGTTCAAACCAGCTTGGGGTGGGGGTTGGAATGCCACATATTTACAAAACATTCCAATTGCAGTATTCCCAGCTACCAATAGCTTTAACCCACAAAGAACAGCGGTCCCCAATTGGTGCCACCAATTAAAAATACTGACAGGCCCAACCTTTGTGAGACACTTAAAGAATATATACATCAACTTTTTAAATATAACTCCACTCAGAGTAGGTCCATGAAAAAACTAGCCTTTAAAGTGAATCTGTGGAGATTGTGTATCACAAGTATATGGTGTCAGAACATAATTAGAAAATAATGCTAAATTGTAAACAACTGGCATAGCTTGAAAAACAAGTGGTCCAAGACCCAGAGAAATTTTGGTACATACTGGACAAGCAGGAGCTACTTGGCCTAACTGTGGGCCTTTTACTCCTGATGCCCCAGGGCCCAACTTACTATAGGGCCTGAGCAACTGGGCCAAATACCCCCTCAGTACTTAACACTCAGAAGCAGCATGGGTTGAGCAGTCCAAGGCTTCTCGGGGAGGAGAGGGGGGGGGGCGGGAAGGGAAGGAGGGAAGGTAGATGCGGAGGGGTGAGCACAAGCTCACAACTCAAAGTTGTTCAGTAGCAGCAATATATTATTGTCCAGTGAAATACTTGCTTCTATGAAATGAAAAAAAGTATTTATATACCACCACAAAGTAAAATACACAAACAATACACACAGTTCCCTGAGGTCAGGTCCCTGAGTTTAACTTCCCTCTTACTAATGATAGTGGTTATTCCCCATTCACTATAGGCAACATTTTAGATTAAGCCTGTTAGAATTTGGGTTGTTGGTTGACTAGGGTATGAGCCCAAGTCAGGCAGCAACCACAATCCTAGCCAGGGTAAGAAGCAGGCAAACACTAAATTAGCCTGTGCTCACCTTCTGGTAGCTTGGCACAGAGCCGTCATGCTTAACTTACAGGCAATGTGTAAAGTATTTGAGCAACACTTCAAACAGTAAAACAGTGAAAACACCACACAAAAAGTTTCCACACCAGGTTAGAAAATATAACTTAATTTAATAAATAAAACAAGACCAAAACGGCAAAAATCCAATAAGTAGAACCTGAGATATTAATTTTTAAAGAGTAAACTGTAAAATAGTGCTTAGAAGCAATAAACACCTATTTGGGATATCTGGTCGCGCTGGACCAGGGCAAAGTCAAAAGTTCAGACCAACTGCGATGGAGCACGGGTCGGATACAAGGGCCCACTGACCAAAAGTACCTTGTTCCTGGTTTGCCTCAACATCGAGGAAGACTCGGGGTGCAGTTGAGGCGATGCGTCGGTTCAGATCCCACAAGAGGGAGATGCATCAGTTTTCCCCATGCAAAGGAGGTAATGCGTTGGGTCCGAGGGTGATGCGCTGGTCCCGAATGCGATGCGTCGGATCTGCTCCTGTAGCAGTGGATGCGTTGACTACGAGGGCGATGCGCCGGGTCCACTTCCCACAACGGCGAGGATGCGCCGGTTCTGATGAGGATGTGTGGGTTGGCTGAAGAAGCACCTTAGGCCTCACTTACAAGGGTCCAGGACTGGGGTGCCACCTCTAGGCAGGGCAGACTCACAGATCGCAGAGTACAGATGCAGATAACCTGGAACTCTTGTACGTCCCTAAGACTTCAAATCAGGAGGCATGACAGCAAGCCATTGGACTCACTTTGAGTTCAAGTGAAGCAGGTCCAGTCCTTCACACCCAGGCAGGGGAACAGCAGGCAGCAGGGTAGCACAGCAAGGCAGGAGTACAGCAAAGCAGCAGTCCAGCAAAAAGGCAGTCATTCAGCAGCACAGTCTTTCATCCTGGCAGAGACTTCACATGTCCAGAGATGTACTCAAGTGGTGGTGTCAGATGTTCAGTACTCATACTCAGTTGTGTCTTTGAAGTGGGTGAGACTTCAAAGAAAGGTCTTTGAAGTGCACAGGGGTCCTCCCTTCCTGTCCTGGCTCCAACTCACTAAAGGGGAATATACAGGGCTTTGTGTAGGGACAGAAAACAGCCTATTCAGGTGTCAGTGTGAGGCTGTGCCCAGCTCCTCCCTCACGTCCTGCCCAGGATGGCCCATCAAGTCACACCTAAAATGCACAAGCCCAGCTATCACCTACTCCAGACGAGTATTCAGAGAAAGGCATAAAATGGTTAAGAAAATGCCAACTTTCAAAAAGTGGCATTTTCAGAACTGCAATTTAAAATCTGACTTTACCAAAAGTTGTGATTTTAAATTATGAGTCCAGAGACACCAAACTTGAAAAGTCCCTCTCTTCACAATTGGGAATTACACTGAAAAAAATTAATAAGGCAATCCCAGTGTTATCCCATGTGAGAGATAGGCCTTGCAGTAGTTAAAAACAAATCTGAGTGTTTTTCACTACCAAGGCATGCAAAACTTATAAGTACATACCTTTAAATACATTCTACCTTGCCCGTTAGATTGTCCAGGGCCTACCTTGGCGGTGACTTATATGTATACGGGAAGGTTTTGGCCCAGCAAGAGGTTTATCTTGCCAGGTATAAATGACAGTGAAAACTGCACACACAGGCTCTGCAATGGCAGGCATGAGCCATGGTTAGAGGGCTACTTAAGTGGGTGGCACAATAAGTGCTGCAGGCCCACTAGTAGAATTTAATTTACCGGCCCTTGGCACATGTAGTGCACTTTACTAGGGACTTAAGTAAATTAAATATGCCAATTGGGTATGAGCCAATGTTACCATGTTTATAGGAGAGAGCACATGCACGTTAGCACTGGTTAGCAGTGGTAACGTGCTCAGAGCCCTAAGGCCAGCAAAAACGAGGTTAGAAAAAGTGGAAGAGGAAGGCAAAAGGTTTGGGGGTGACCATGTAGAGAGGGCCATTTTCCAACATGGCCCCCTCCAGCCTAAAGCCAGGAAAGACTAATCAATACCTTAATGTATTTCCCTGCTTAGGCGACAGAACGTAGACAATGGACCTTTACTGCAGAAGCACTGGTCAGTTCTATGCCTTTCTGAATCCAGTTTGACCCCTCTGTCTATTCTCTCCTGAACCACTGAACTGACTCATGGAGAACCCTTCTCCTCACCTGTGGACCCCATCTGTGCAGCACCTAACCTGAATTTGCTCACAAATGCATCCCAGTAGGCAGACAGTACCACCATGACCTACAAAGTGATGTGGTCCATTTCACCCCTTGGATCAAATGTCTGTCCCCAACCCTAGGAAAACTCTGTCCAAGAGGACAGATACCCGCAGTGGCCACTGACAGCTGTCAGTGTCAGGAGCCAGGCCCTCCTAGTGAAAGGTTGCTTTTCCCCTCTAACGTGAAGCATCTGCAATGAAAAAAGGTGCTGTGCGGCTACAGTGATTGTGTGATAAGTGGCTGACTGGTGATGCAGGTGGTCAGAGCAAGAAGGGCTAAAGGGCACAGGATGTTGTTTGCTGGGGCCAGGGAGAGGTCAGTGATTGGGAGGTACAGTCGTGGCTGCTTCTCTTCGCAGCTGTCCGGGTCTCTGCAGTACCAATGGGCTCTTTCCCTCTCATCTAACCGTGCAACACACACTCGAGCTTCCAAAAATCAACTAAGTATAGTGGAGACAACAGCCAACCTTGCAGAGAGAACCATCAAAAAAACAAGCAAGATGAGATAGGTGAGTGAGCCCCCTTCTGGTCCCATTCACATAGTGTTAGAACTGGGGGTCTCTAGTTGGCAGAGGTAGGTACCTTTGTCCAAATAGGGACCCTTGCTTCTAGTCAGGGTAAGGGGGAAACACACTTTAGATAACCCCTGCTCACCCTCTTGGTAGCTTGGCACGAGCAGACAGGCTTATCCCAAAGGCAATGTGTAAAGTATTTGTACCAACACTCACAGTAACACAGTGAAAACACCACAAATGGACACCACACCAGTTAAGAAAAATAAAGTATCTTTATCTAAACTACACAAGACCAAAACGACAAAAATCCAACATACAAAACTCAGTAGAATGTCTTTAAAGAGGGTTGTTGCAAAAATAAACTTGTAGATCTCAAATGCGACACTTTCAGACTCAAAGTACCTGGGATGCGTAACGCAAAACAAGCAAAAGGGGCGCAGTGAAGGCGATGCGTCGGTTCTTCCTGCGCTCCGGTTCCGGTGCGACAAAATGACGCCTTGATGCGTTACGCTGATCCGGTGCGATGCGATGAAATGGCGTCTTTGTTGCGATGCAACAACGTAGATGCGATGCGTGCACGCCCGACGGCCGTGCGGCGAACTTAGTGAACTTCTGAGCCGCGACAGGCCCTGCGACATGCTTCTCTGGTGATGCGACAACACCCTCGGTGACGGCGACGCGCTTCTCCGGTGTTGCGACGGCGATCAGCGGCGGTGCCCTTCCTCAGCGATGCGACGGCCCTGCGACACGCTTCTCCGGTGTTTCGACGGTACCCTCTGTGGCGGCGGCACGCTTCTCCGGTGATGCGACGGCGAACAGCGGCAGCGGCGACACGCTTCTTGATGATGCGACAGCGGCTGCTGCGGCGGCGTCACGCTTCTCTCTCGTTGCGTCGCGCTTCCAGCTCCCAACAGCAAGAGAGGCCTCACAGACAGTTACAGGCCCTCCTGGCAGACTGGAACTCCCAGCAAGGAAGTTCAGGTAGGCTGGGGGTGAAGTCCTTTTGTGCCTGGGACTTCAGAAACAGGAGGCCAGCTCTTCTCATGCCCTTGGAGACTTTTCTTCAGATGGACACAGCACTCAGCAAAGTCCTTCTTCAAGCAGGGGGACACAGCAAAGTCCTTTAGATCTCTCCTCAGTAGAAACAGCAAACTGCAGGCCAGCCCTAGACACACTTGGGCAGTACTTCTCCTTCAGTCTCTTCAGCTGATCTTTGTTGGCAGGGATTCCTCTTGATCAGGAAGTAGTAGTCTAATCTTCAGGGGTTTCAGCTCTAGTATTTATACCCCAAAAGTCTTTGTTCTCCATGTGTGAGGGGTCCTGGACCCAGTCCAAACCAGTTCAGGGTGCATTCTGCCAGGGCACCTCTCCTTCCTTTGTGAATGTGGGCCAGGGTCATCAGACACACCGCAGGAGGTGGAGCCAGCATTGTGGAAGGCAGGCACAGCCCTATTCAGACCCAGGTGCTACTCCTCCCACCACTCCAAATGCAGCTAGGTCTATTCAGCCTAGTGCTGACTCACCCAGCCTCCTGCAGCCACCCCCAGCCCCTGTCACTCACAAACCAGACAGTCAATTCACAAACAGGCAGAGGCACACAGAAAGGTTGAACAAAAAAATAGCCACTTTCTAAAAGTGCCATTTCCAAACTTAGAATTTAAAAACCATCTTCACTAAAAGATGTGTAATTAAATTCTGAGTTCAGGGGTACCAGATTCCAACTTTCTATCTTGCTGCTATGGGAAGATATGCAGGTAAACATGTTACACAGCATTCCCCATGTTATCCTATGGGCAAGATAGCCTTCCAATAGTGAAAAACGAAATTGGCAGTATTTCACTATCAGGATATGTTACCCACACTAGTACATGTCCTACCTTTCACATACACTGCACCCTGCCCAGGGGGGTACCTTGGGCCTACCATAGGGGTGTCCAATGTGTAAGAAAAGGGAAGGGTTAGGCCTGGCAAGTGTGTACACTGGCCAGGACAACATGGCAGTTCACAAACTGCGCACAGGCAATGCAGTGGCAGGCCTGAGACACCATCTTAGGGCTACTCCTGTGGGTGGCACAATCAGTGCTGCAGGCCCACTAGTAGCATTTGAATCACCAGCCCTGGCACACTTAGTGCACTTTACCAGGGACTTATTGGTAAAGCAAATATACCAATCATGGATAGCCAATCACAATAACAATTTAACTAGGGAGCACTTGCACTTTGGCACTGATCAGCAGTGGCAAAGTGCCCAAAGCATCTAAACCAGCAAAAACGAATTCCAGCTCAGTGTCAAAAATACAGGAGGTAGAGGCAAAAACGTCAGGGGAAACCACGCCAAGGATGCCAGGTCTAACACATAGCCACCAGCAGCATGTGTGCTAACTTGATAATACCCCTGTAGTTTGTAGATTTGTTTATATTTTATGAAAATGCCTATCGGTTTGGCAATACCCCCCTCCCATTGCCAGCTCATGCCTCCTTCTGCGTGTCCAGCGCACTTGCTATGGTGGATCTTCTCCGGTCAGGGGTGAAACAGTGTCTTGTTTCTTCCACTGTTCAGAAGAGGTCATGCTGCTGTGGATGGGTGTTTTTGGGGCACACATGGGCCTGTGAGTGTCACTACTGTCTGTCTCGGCCCGCAGAAACCAGATGATTAACACTTCACAGCAAGGAGACATCATGCTGCCTGTGACTCTCCGGCCGCCCTGATCAGAGTCAGACTGGGACAGAAAATAGGCCTGGGCACCAAAATACACGAGCCCCACTAAGTGACCAGACCCATTTGCAAATTGTGCCACATTTCGGACACGTACAAGTGTTTTGCAAGGAATGGTTAACTTAATGAATTTAAGACAGGCAATGTTTGTTTTAATAACAGGCAGATTAATCAACAGTAAAAACCAGCCCAGCAGAACACAAAACAGGGCCACAAACAGCCCAAAAACCAGCGCACACACTGACCTGGCAGACCAGGCCTTCGGGCACTGCCTAACTGCCCTATATGCCTACCCCAGGCCGCATGCTGCTGCTGCCGGTGCCCCTCCTTCCCAGCCTAGCCAAAGAACATACAGCTTAAGTGGTGAAGCCTGATTGGCAAGATAAACAAAATATATGAGAAAAGCATTATTTTATATTAATCTTATGAAATCTTCAATTGATTGATACAATCACTACATTTTGTCTTAGTTGCAGCAGTAGTGGATAGTGACTTATGTATTTTGCTGCTACTAAACCCCATATGCGACTGAAAGCACTAAAATATGCAGACTGCATTACAGTTGTAGTACGCACAGTATAACACAGGCTGCAGCAAAATGTGCAGAGATTTAGTGTTCTTTATAAAGGAAAGGTTAACCTTCCATTTCAGGGGGTTTGCAGCAATTTCAAAATATTGTTACAGTAACACAAAATGGTGTAGTTTCCAGTGGCGGCTGGTGACATTTGAAAGTGGTGAGCCGTAAAACAATTGTTGTACTTCACTGCGGCGAGCGAGCGTAGCGAGCGAGCCTGAACCACCTATGGGGGGTTCGGAGGGGTTGTCCCCCCGAGAAATTTTTGACGCCCCCACGCCCTTATGGAGCCGCCACTGGGAGAGGATGTGGTTTACGTCCAGAGCTGCCGACTTTGGAACTGGGGAACGAGGCTAAAGTCTCGGTGTCAGCTCAACATCCTGAGAGTCTGGGTAAATCACTTAATCTCCGCATGCCATGATATAAAACAACATGAACGTGCTTGTGCAATGCAACTGTTGCTCATGTAAATTGCTCCAATACCTTCGGGTCGAGATTGGTCTATAGAAACTGCAACAAAAAAAAAATCTCTGCACTGGATGGTCACTATGTTGGCACCAAAAGTCACTGTGGCGGAACTATATACCCACAAGATGCTTTTTCAACTCACCAAACCTCTGAAATGTTAAATAATTAGCCCTGATGCATGGTTATCTACTTTGCAGTTTCATGCAGTCCATGCAAGGCCTGTGAGTGTGTCAACAATTTTGAGAGAATAATGACAGTGAGCAGAATACAGTTAAGCGGGACAGGGTTATATAGGCTTACATACGTTTATATTGAATACAAAGATTTGTGGTTCTCAAAAATATAAAAACATGTAGAAACTGCAACATCTCATCAGGAGGGCGAGTATGCAAAAGATTAACACACCATGCGGCACATTTATTGGACAATAAAATAATTGGCACGCCTCTGGACAATAATGAAAATATAATCATTTCGATTCATCAGCGGAGAGTAAATCGCTATAATTGATTTGCATGGTATACTGCGATGTAAAGCAAATGTAAAGAGATGTGGTCGCAGAGAGGAACTGTTGGAAAACGTGCTGTTGCCAGTGCTTTATGTAAACATTGATTTTAAGTCTGTTGTGAATAAAAATAAATTATTAGCGTAATACTAGTTGTTTTACCACGCAATCAAGTCACCATGGAAGCTGGGATTGCTGTTGTCTGGCGTATAAACACGAAAACGTTCATATTAAACTAAAGAATTCGAAACTTAAACACATTTTGGGATTCTGGGCATATCACTTGAAGAATAACTACTGTACAGAGTTCAGGTCGAAATAATTAATAAAGCATTAGCTGCCTGTAATGAAATGGGCTCGGAGTGCATTCCGCCAGCCCGAAGGCTTAATTAATTTGGAAAATATTTGGACGCAACATGGTTCGGCTCAATATCTTTTATGCATGAGGTAGTCGGATTCTTGTTGGTTCAGTTCAAACAGAAAGATTGAAAACTTCCAGGTATGTATGCCAGCGTGAAGGTAAAGGTCATAGCAGGGTCACTTTCCCCAGCTCAATGCACAGTAAAATTCATCTCTCGCTCACTGGGAAAGAGGGGTGGGGGCAGATATGACCCATTTATGGCACATTCCAGTTAGTTTCCATCAAAAGCAGTTAATCTGTGAATACCACAGAAGGCAGAATTTAAAACTGAACATACTATAAATACAAATGTATATGTATAGAAATGGCGCCCCTCAAAGATGTTCAGATGATTGTTAATCTCCCCGTCAGTCGCGGCCGGCTTAACGGGCAGGTGGGGGTGGAAATGGGGTCGTCGCGGGGGGGAGGCGGGAGGGGTTTAATTAAAGAAAAATATAAAATAAAACTTACCGTCCCGCACCTCAGCTTCTAGATGGGTCCCGACTCCCGCCGTCCTGCGTTTTCTAATTCCTGCAGCTCTCGTCATCAAGGAAAGGCAGCCTCCCTCCCTCCCCTCCGCCAATCACAATGCTGCAATAGCAGCGTTGTGATTGGTGAGGCGCAGCGGAGAGCACCCCAGTTAGGCCATTTTCTCTATGTAGGCTGCTGCATGCAGCAGCCTACATAGAGAAAAAGGGAGAGTGGGTGGTCCTGCTCGAGGACAGGGGGAGTGGCTGCCCACTGTTGTGGGTACTGACTGTAACAGTCAGTACCCACAACAGTGGGCAAGCCACTCCCCTGCCCTCGAGCAGGACCGCCCACCCCCAACCAGGCACTTCTGCTTTCTCGCAGTGCGAGAAGCAGAAACATAAAATGGTAGTTTTTACCATTTATGTTTCTGCCTTCTCGCACTGCGAGAAAGCAGTGGGGCGACGCCCCCATGCCCCAATGGGGGAGCCGCCACTGGTAGTTTCTGATATTTATCCCTCTCCATGCACCTCATTGCTTGTATTAACTCGCCAGAAAGTGTCACTCTAAGTGCCACACATCTGGCTGTTCAATGCCATTCATAAGTGCACTGAAACCATGGAAATGTCCCATAAGCAATCTGAGAACTTGGCAGCTATGACCAAGGAGTGAATGGTGGAAAAGGGTGAGTGCCGAGGCCATTTTTACAGGGTGTCATTTCTTATATTTATATGTTTCCCTCATGGGAGAGAACACTGAAGTGTTAGCATAGAGCAGCGGGTTGCTTTGGGCATGCAAGTGATCTAGACCACGCCTTTCAGAGAAATTAGAAAATATATGTGTTAGAAGGTGGTTCTGACCATCTGAGCCGCCCGGATTTTTAGCTTTTTGAACACCTATTTGTTGAGCTTTTACTGTGGGAGAGCCTCATAAGTTGGGACTCACCCACAGTGAACTCATGATGAAAGGGACTGCATGTGTATTTTACCGGTGTCCCTCTGGCGCGAGTAGGCCGCTGCGCTGCAGCCAGAGTAAGGGGCACTGGGCTGGTTACATGCAGACACGTGTGTACATGAGTGTGCACAAGTGTAAGGGATGCGCAGGGGAGATTACTAGCGTGCGCAGCCCAGGAGTAGCTACAAGTGGAATGGTGTGGCAGGACTTATGCAGAACTGATTGGTGACATGGAATAGGCTTTCTACAATGGGAAGAAACATTTGAGGGAAAGTCAGTGTGCTTTATTGTTTTTATTCCATTATTCTCCTATGAGGATGGGGAGCACATGGGCTAGTTTTACTTTCCTAGGGCCTACAAATTCCAGACACGCACTAAAGTCCACTGTAACTTATGTGAGAAGAGGTATTCTGCAGAGTCCAAAGTCATAGTTGTACTGCTTTTGGGTCATCCAGAAATGTCATATTTCTCTGAGTCAGCTCATAACCAGGGCCTGGCTGGGGCTGACCCTGCCGGGCTGAATTAATGACCTTCCTCCCCAAGCTGTAGCCTCAGAGGCCCAGCCCTGCACAACAAGCATTCCAAGGGCGAAGGCCTCCACTCCAAGAAGAGAAGATGGGTGGAGCTACAGGTTCATCCATCAGCAGCTGACACCTGGTGCCTGGCACCAAGCTGCTCTGGAAAGAAGGCAGCGAGGGGGGAAGGGGCTCTCAGAGACCATGTGGCATGAGACCCCTGGACGATGCCATTTTGAACAAACCCAGAGGCCTGGGCAGGAAGGAGGGAGCAGGGGCAGAGAGGAGATGTGTCGCTGTGTGATAGGGCAAACAGACACTTCCTGCCAGCCCCCTCCCCATTCTTTAACAAGAGTCTGCACAGGAAGAGGAGCTCTCTCTGGGGTGTGGTCTGCTGAGGACGACTGGTGCTGGAGCCTGGCACCATGGGCAGCTGGAAGGAAGAACCTCCAGACTGGCCCAGGACCCTGCCTTGCGCCAAAAGGGGAGACCAGGACAAGTGACCAGAAGCCTGGGCCTCTGCGCAAGGAGAAGAGAGGCCCAGGAGAAGAGCCAGGTGAGAGGATGGCGCAGGGAGCCAGTGAAGACAGCTCCCTGCTGAATCCCCCCTCCGTGAGACCAGGAGGGCGAAGGAAAGTGCTCCCAGTGGCTGGGGAGCGCCACCAGGAGCAAGAAGAGGCGAAAATGGTGCAGATCTGTACCCTGGGGGCTGAGTTATGCCCCCCAGAAGGTAGGCGACCTTTGGCCGACCAATGACGAAGCGCGTGGGGCTCCGCCGCCGGTCCGGAAAATGCCCCCGGGGTGGGTCAGGTCCCGGGGGCTGCCCCCAGGAGAAGATATGTCGTGGAGCGCCGTCGCGCTCCCCGTGAATCTGCCCATGCGGGGTGCCAGGAGCCCACCCCGGCCCCCGGTGTCAGGCGGAGAGGGGGTGCGCCGGCGCGCCCTCCCCTCAAAGAAGGTTTGAGGGCCCGGGACCCCAACTCCGGGCCCTGGTGATGGCGCTGAAGAGGAGGGGGGCGCGCCATCGCGCAACCCCCCTCGCGCGTGAAGCCAAGTTGGGGAGTGTTGTCGCGCTCCCCGTGAAAATTACCTGGGGCCCGGGATCCCAACTCCGGGCCCCTCCTTCCCCGAAGCCAGAAGCCGAAGTCAGGGAGCGCCGTCGTGCTCCCCGTGAAGGAGTGCTCAGGGGCCCGGGACCCCAACCCCGGGCCCCGAAGTGACAGAGGAAGGCGGGGGAGCGCCGTCGCACTCCCCCGCGGCTGTGGGAAGGCGAGGGGAGTGCTGTTGCACTCCCCCGAGGTCCAGGAGCACCGGCAGGAGTCCCCGCGTCTGCCCGTCGGAGCGGGCAGACCAGAGGAGAGGCGCCGGCTCCCGCGGCAGCACGGAAGGGTGCTGGCCAGTCGGGGAGCTGGTGGGTGCCGCCGGGGGTGGGGTCCCTGAGCGGCTCCCCAACAAGACGGGGTGCCCGGGGCCCTGAAACTGCAAGAGAGGAGGGGCCCGGGTGGGACCGGGCCCCCGAAAATAAGCAGGAACAGCCGGGGGTGGGCTCCCCGAGCTGTATCACTCACCTGGGGGTCCGGACCCTCCAGCGAAGCAAAGACGCGGCCGGAGGCCCACACCGCGGCCCTCCCAGCGCAGTGGGGGAGCCGCTGCTACGATATTCACGGGGCTGGAGGAAGCGCCCCATAATGCTTTGCAAGCCCGAGCCGGCATGCAGGAAAACGCCCGTTTTTCTGCGTGTGGTGGCCCCAGGAGGACGGGGTCACCACGACATGTGTGCCAAGGTGCAGGGGGAGCTGCAGGAGCAACGCAGTCTCCCCCAGCATGAAGATGTTAAGTCCCTCCCTAAGTCTCATGGGGACTTAAAAGAAACAACCCCTCAAGGGCTCAGCCAGCAATCAACTTACTCCTGAGCTGGAACTTTTGTTCTACAGCTGGGGGGTGCCTTAGGGACTGCCTCAAGGTGTGATGGGCATCCCCTGGAGATGAAGAGGTGTAATTGCACCACAAATGCATTTACCTATGTTATTTCTTTATAGAGGGACCGGAAGTCACATGTGTTATGTGAAGTACCTGTGTAAGGTGGAGTAATAAGCGAAGTGGGGGTATGTTGCCAGACATTCCTGCTAGGGTGTCTGGCTGTAAATGCTTAATCCTGTGATGTTACCTGTGATTCCTTTTAGAGGCTGTGATTGCAATGCATTACAACTGTTATCAGCTATGAAAAGTACCTCATTTAAAGTGATGCCAAAACATGTATTCTTGCTACTGCGTTAGGGGAGGAACAACCCAGACTGTTAGCTACTAAGATGTAGAGGTGCATACTGTATGGTCAGTATAAAATGCTCAGTCAGGGTTATGTGTCCCCAGGGCAGGTGTTCCTATTTTTAATGCTTGTTGAGATGATGGGGTGGGTCGCCACTGGGATGGTGCCAGTTGGCAAGGCCCTCGCTCCAGGTTGTGTCAACCCACTGCATTAAGGGGCAAGATGATGTGCATACATGGGAGTGGTGTTACTAGACCCCCACACTCCCTGCGGGAGGGGTGGAGATGTTATGCAATGTCACAAAGTAATTCCAACAGCTTATGTATATTTGTAAATTGGTGCATAGTATTAAGTAGTGTGTGTGTTTAATAAATGTACTCTTACTTTTATAAAGCAAAGTACAGGCTGGACAATCAATTATTGAGTGTTATTCCTGCGTACTTGTAATGGCGATTACTAGCCTACACCACCTCCCTTGAGTAAGCCTTAGACTGCTCTGCAACGCTACCCTCTGAGAGTCAAGCGCTACAATTGGGTGTTTGGTTCCCAGTGAAGGACAAATGTGACATGTTATTTGTGCAGGCCTCACAGATACTGCCCCGTTTTCCAACAATATGAAGTAAAAAAAACTATATCATGCTGAGAATATGATGAAATTAGTGGTTTATGTGTGGAACTGCTCCAAGGAGGAGAGAAGAACCGAATGTCTTTTTGCCAAAAGGCAAAATGCAAGTTGTATATGTTTGGTATTGCTCTTTATATGCAAACAAAAATCAATAATTTTTAAAATTTTTTTAAGAACACGAAAAAACAAATGGAGGTCAAATGATAGACAACAATTGTTAAATGGATTTGGAGAAGTGGCAAAGGACAAGAAAACAGGGTGGTGTGGCTCTGTGGAGGGAAAAATACGTAGGTGCAACAAAATGGAAAATAGAGATGGAGCAAAGAAGAAAAACAAAGGAGAATGAGGTAGTTGGAGAGGGAGGATGGAGTAGTAAAATAAGAACAGTGGAACATTAGTGCATCCGGTGATAGAAGGGAAGAAGGAAAAATAAGAGAAGGATTTTGTGCTCGATTAAAAAAACTAATTTGGGGAGTGCAATTTTGTGTTAAAAGCCGTTTGATGAATTGGATTCGCATGCTTGCTGAATGACATTTATCTTCGAAATTTTAGAGGAAACTATGAGGTGAAATGGATTCTCAAAATCGGTATTCTACAAGTTAGCCATTCTCAGAGGGCATGCAACCACTAAATGGCTGCCAAGACTCTACCTTCAAACCAATTTCGTTCCCTGCTTCCTCGATACACTGAGTGAATGACTTTATATGGGGCTACTTCAAGCCCAGCCTGGCACTCTCCTCAGCCACAGACAGAGTTCCTCTGCGTGGGGAGCGCAGCTCTGAGACAAACCTGTGCACAGACACACAGAATGCAAAACAATTTTTGTTTCTTACCTTCTCATATGGTAGGAACTGGGTGGTGGACATGCACTAAAAACTATTGCAGCAAAAGCATTCCTTATTATTTGGAACAAGCACAGACATTCTTAATCAGAACACACATGGGATGCACTTATGCAATGTAACTGAGCACTGCCTCCTAGGAGTTAATTGTGTCTGTCATTAGAAAGTTAAGATTAAAAGAGTGAGGATTGCTCATAATTGCAGTCTTCTTTCAGCACATCATTGCTGCTCTGTCGATGAGTAATGTCCTCGTTCAGAGGGCAGGGTACATATGTATATTGTGCGTGCCTGGAAAGTGGAGCAGCGCCGCCTATTATTTGTTCAGTTCGTACAAAAATGAGCGGTTTATTGAAGTCGTGTGCACCCAAGCACCAGACTTTTACCTTCTTTGTCTCCTTCCCCCGATCTCTGCTCTTGCTCAGTTTTATCTCGCTCCTTCTCCCTCTTGATTTATCAATCAATCGGTAGATTTGTAGAGCGCTTCTCGTCACCCATGAGGGTATCCAGGCACCGGTTTCTCTCGTACAATGTTTGATCCTTTTTCCCTCCTTCTCTTTGCTCCTTTCTTCGTTCTTTCACTCTTCCCCTCTGATATTATATTTATTCCCCAACATAGCCTTCCCTGTCTCATGACCCTTTGTATTCGTCCCCCCCACTCCTGAGGGCTGTGTGCAGGTTTGGTGCCCATTTGACCAGGATGAACTACACAGGTAGCTCTGGTAGTAAGCGGTCCGACCACGTGACCCCACTGACACCTCTCGCCACCTTGCATGCACACAACTCAGAAACGCTTTGTCTGGTGAGTTGGGGCAGGTAGAGTCACTACATTGATTGTGGGAAGTGAGTGCTGTGAGCCAGGCTGGCTGAACTGTGGGTGATGTATAATCAGTTACACCCTGATGAGAGGACCTCATCCTTTGCTCTCAATCTCTCCTCCCAAGGCATCATGGTAAAAGTTAGAGGTTAAGGGCATCTTCCCTGTTGAGCCTATTATGGGCAGGAGAGACGGTAAAGCCTGACTTCCTGATCATCTCACAACTACCCTTCCCTGAGCCCCTACCCTAATGTTTTTTCCTTCCATGGGATTATCCTATTGCCAACTCTATTTACTCCCTGGAGCCACTTTATTCTGCTGCCCCTGGGTGGCTCAAGGATTGGTCCCATACAGCACCCACCTTGGCTACTTGTATCCAGTGCAAACCTACCCGCCTGCTCCTGGACGGCTCTCCAGAGCGTTTGTCTGCAGCACATGCCTGTGGATGATGCACCTAACCATCCTGTGTGGGAACTATAGGGCATATATCCTGGCTGCTCGTAAACCATACATACCAAGGTTGCTCCTCTGTTGCTTCTAGGTTCACCGTAGCAAAAACAAAACAATTTTGACAAATGAATGAGACTGCTAAATATAGGAGGACAAAGGGATGCTGTTCTTTGTGTAGACTTGGAATTAGGCCATAACATCTTCATCTGTGACATGCCACATTTGTGTGCTTCATGTTGTCTATATCAGGGGTCTCCAACCTTTTAAGTAATAAGAGATTACTTATGTTCAATGAAAATCATCCCGAGCTACTATCAGTGTTGTTAATAGTGCCTGCATCAGACAAGAATAAATTAGTGTTCAACACATGCAAGATGAGCAGCAGTGATCACCTCAGAGCAGGGTTGCCAGCAGTAATGAAAAAAAGGAATTGTCAATTTGGAATGCCTCTACATGGAGTATACATTACAGCCATAGCTACAATGCCACTGGCACCAAGATAATATTATTAATAGTCTCCAATGTTGTATAATTCATCAGTCAAATATTAGATTTAAGTATATTTTGGAAATTATGAGTTCTTTAAAATACACACATTTTCATCTCAAAAACACACTTTTCTATTTTGAAATACATACATTAACTCAACCAAGCAAAAGCTTCTAATTTAGTAGGCTGGGCTGCATACAGGGGAGCTATCCAGTAGCTCACAAGCCACTGGTTGGAGAAGCCTGGTCTAGATTTCCCTGGGCCTGCACAAACGCTTGGTTGCCCTAAACCAATATACCCTCTGCAGATTTACCATTAACTATGGCTGCATTTCTCCTGTGTACGCCGGTCGGTCTTCATCATTCCTCAATGGACTCCAGAGATCACTCGTATTAACTTCCTCAATCCTGTGCATGCTGTAGTCGGCTCCTTTGACACTTCTGGGTGTCCTTGTAGGGCATTTATCCTGGTGGTCTCAAACCAGTGCTTGCTGAGGGCCACTCTTCTGTTGCTACTGGGTAGACCTGTAGGACATTTATCCTGCCTACCTGTATCCAGGGGCAGTTTACTCTCCCCTTACACCTTCAAATCAATGAGCTGTCTGTAACCAGTTCACACCCAGATGGGCTTGAGATAATTGGCCATGGCTGCCTGGATACTCTGCATACCTTCAGGTCACTTACCTGCTGACTTATACAAAGCACCTGCCAGGACTGCCCAGATCAAGTGCACGTCGTCGATTTGCACATCTGTTGCATGAAGGTGGACTCTATATCGACCAATCATTCACAACAATCCGTGTAAAATGCATGTGTTCTCTCTCTCAGTCCTCTTCCCGCCACTACGTGCCTAGTCGTAGTGTTCGAAGGCAAGGTAACAGCATCACTATGGTCACTCATGCACAACATTAAATCTCTTCCAAACAAGCACAACCACGTGGAGTAATGTGCTCTCTATCTGCTAATGCCCAGTGGCGCTCGTCAAGGCTATGAAGCCCAATGTAAATGCAAATCCCAATTCAACCCAACACAGCAACAAATTTTACATTGCTGGTAATGTGTCTCTCATAAACAGCATAAAAACTATTAGAATGTTGGGAGCTCCATTGAAGACAATGGAGTGCTCCATGCTTTTACGGGCCGATAAAGGCCCGCAAAGCAACATTCCAATGTTGTTTTCAAAGGCCTCTCGGAGCCCGAGGGAATTTAAACCCCTCGAACTCCGAGAGGCCTTTGTTTCATTTGTTGGAACATTCTGCCCTCTTGTGGCAGAATGTTCTAATAGCCTTATAGCCCTTCGTAGCTGGGCTATACCGGCTATTAAAGTCCCGCTCCCTTGTTAAAGACCCTCGCCTTCGGCTCGGGCCTTTAACGCTGGAGCGGGCCTTGAATAGCCGGTGTAGCCCGCTACGGTGGGCTATAAGGCTATAGTATTATAACACCTGGGAGGCCAGTGAGCACGACCAAACGCACATAATATAGAACCGAGGCACATTGTAAATCAATACACCCAACACAACAGAATACGTTAAATAACACAACTCCACTTTCTCATGAAACCAAAACAGCAACAAACAGCTATCCAGGTGGAAGTGTTGGTCGGTCTCAAAATGGCACTAGCCACAAACAAAACATGCAACTCTTGCTGTGCACCATACTGTCTCAGATCTATCATTGGGATAATGTCAAGCAGATGGTGAGATGCAGGTCCCATCTTAGTCAACTTAACAACACACCAGCTGTGGCATGCCACAAACATCATTACAACCACCTGTCTGCTTATAGCAGTCAATAAGCAATTTTTGGCTTCAAAGACTACGGATCCAAAAGCACATTCTCTTTAATCCCTATCCAGTCACTAAAACAAAACTTAAGGTCTAGGTGCACAGGCCATGATGGCAATAACCTCCTCCGCTTCCCTTGAGACAGCACAATAGCTAATATAGTTGACAGCGAGTGAATGCTTAATTTGAGCCAGTGGTTTTCAGTGCTCAGCACGGGCACTTAATTGTCAACACCAGCGCTTGTGACAGTCTGCCACAATGTAGCGCTATCTGGCTAATTTAGAGATGACCACAACAACAGCTAAAATATTATTTCAATATACATTAAAAATGACTATTACCTGCCGCCCAAGCCAATCTTATAGCTTTGGGGCCTGAAATGGTCTGACTGTCACACTAGTAGGAGTGTGACGGTTTGTAGTTGTGTTGTTACTATCACTGGCAGCATGGCTGGGGCAATGCGTGGAGCAAGCTGCAGTGGCCTCCTGACGAGAGCCCTGGCACTTATATTTTTACAAATTAAGCACTGCCGCGAGTACCACCAACCACATTCCTACCAAAGAAACAACGCACACTACAGAAACGCCTGAGCTACACTGTCAAAGACGCCGCCCCGTGGAACTCCTCAAAAGAAACAAGCGATTACAAACCTCTGAAACTAGAAACCGGTGTGCATGAAATTCAAAGAACTGCAGAAACCCCACACTGTAGGCAGCGCACTGTGCTACAAAACAACATCAATGGCAGATCTGTGCAATACAAATACTGTTAATTCACCAACATGTTACATGTCCTGAGCAATAATTTAACCCATTCATGCTTTGTGGAATCTGTACTCCTGTTTCGCTGCCACTTAACAAGTTAGAGTAAAATGCCACAATATACTGGTTTACAAAGGAAAGCACTAAAATTGGAAACGGTATCCAGTGGCAGAGAGCCATGCTGTCACTCCACCCCTACATTGCATCATGTAACCTATTTTGAATGTTTTATTGAGAAAATAAAAATAAATGTGAAAAACCTACCTACTGCATTATGTAGTGGAAATCATTATCTTCAGTTGTCTGTTGACTTGTACTCAGGCCCTCTTAAGCCCTAACCGCTGCAACTCCACAATGCTGTGTAAACTATAAATTCCCCACTATCCCCCGTGTACCAAAAAAGTTACTTGTGCTGCTCTCTTCAGCAGTATTTCGTCTCATATGTATAGCACAGGCTACAATTAGAGTAAACCTAAGTATCAACTCATGTTTTACAAGTGTCTTCAAAGTTATTATTTTTTTTTTAACTTGTACTTTGTGAGCAGCTGTTGGCAGCAGTGTCACACTTTAAAGTGTGGGCTGTGTACTACAGTGTCTAAGAGCGCCCACCTCTGCAGCACACAAACTAGCAGATATACACCTATATGCGAGTGTAGATTTACTATTTAATGAAATTCACTAACACTGTCAGTATGTGTGGGGCGCAGTGCCTGGGGCAGGTTTCCCAGGACACCCCTGGAAGGGCTTGTCGCGTTCCCTGTGGCATGCTACTCCTGCTGCGCAGATTTATCAATAACAAAACTCCAATCAGTGTGAAAAGGATCCCATGTGCAAATTAAAAAAAATGTTTTGCCATGGGGAAAATATTGTTCCCAGTGGAGAAACCCTTTCCGCTACACCTCACCAAATCTGGGGGTGATCTTTTTCCCTTTACCCCCTGGGAAGGGATTCATGCCAGCCCTTTCCTGGAATAAACATTCAACCCTTTCCAAGACAGAAAGGGTAAGGAAAGGAGTTTGTGAATGCGGAAAAACATACGTGTGTGCATTATTTACTAACTTCCAAGGCTAACCATAGCTTGGATTGCCTATTGTCCCGCCCTCTGCATGGGATTTACAGATGCTGGGAGCTCCATACTTGTGGCACAGATCTCAGCACATGTAAACGGCTTTATATCTGTCAGCAATCCCTTAAGGAATTCCTAATAGGTGTAAAAAAGCTACATTCAATCGTAAACTTAAATTCACAAACAAATTTACCTTTGTGAATTTGGCACTTTATGATTTCAGCTGGATCCTCATAACTACTGGAAAAATTTATTAATGTGTGATTTCTGGCAATTAATTTGGGATTATCAAACCAAATGACATGAAAGGCATGTTTTATTGTTTCTAGTCTCCTGTGGAAAATCCAGCTACAAATGGTTTCCACTAGATACGGTCGCAGCAGCTTATTTTGCATCTGCATTACATATGGCCAGCAAACAAAACAAGGGAAATTCTACTAGCCAAATAAAAACAACTGACATCATTAGATAAGTAGAGATCCCAGGACGTGTTTCCACAGCAGCTCAGTCAGATCCAAAAATATATAGGGCAGCAACTGATCTAGCAGAAACCATTAGCAAGTGAATTTCCACGAGGAATTGTCACTGACATCGAAAATGTCAAAAATACCATTTGCAAAACACGTATGTCGAGTGTGCAACGCTTCCAATGTAGGTAATGGTAATGTGCTTTAGGCAGGTTTGCAAAGTAAGAGCAGATATGAGATTTCTTAGTAAATGCATGTTTTCACACACCGCTTAAATGGGCTTTTCAGCTGCCCACAATTAAAAGCTGGACACACAACCTCAGTTCTAGGGGGGAAAAACTTGACGTAACTTTCCAGTTTGTAAATTACAAGGAGCTACACAAGACACTACTCAGAGCGGTTAAGAAACATCATACTTGTTCCGTTTTGTATGACGTTATGGGATCAATAAACTGCTGCAGAGTACCTGGAGTGGTATATTGAAGAGTACCCTTAAAGATTTCTACTGAATCAAGCATGTGAGGTTGGTAGTCATTTTTTCTACTTAATGAGGCAGATCGCTCCAGAGGGGCCCATTCACAAAGAGTTTACTACAAGTGGGTGCGACTTAGTCTTGTATTACTCCTGGAATTCAGGAGTAAGAGAGGAGTAAGTAAGTAACCGCAAAAAAATTGCTTATCGCGTCTTTGGTCTATAA
The DNA here is from genome assembly GCA_963921515.1 of Calotriton arnoldi. Lineage (NCBI taxonomy): Eukaryota > Metazoa > Chordata > Amphibia > Caudata > Salamandridae > Calotriton > Calotriton arnoldi. Next base: position 76,208 of record CAWUFW010003902.1, read on the forward strand.
AAAATGTCTTTTAAATCAGAGGTCAAACTGGAAAAAAAGTGCAATGTCACATTGTTTTATATTTAATGTAGAAATGTATTATGCCCGTTTTAGGTATAAAGTACACTACTGATTCAAAGAGATTAAAAAACAGGGCAAAAGTTGATTTTCGTGTCCCAGAGAAACAGTTCTAAAAATAAAGTAAGACATTTTGCTCAGCTCCATGCAGTAACAACCCCACAGAAACAGAAACGGATATGATTTTAACAGTGCAGTAGACTTACAGTAGGAAGGGAATGACATATTACATTTTAATTAAATTTGTTAACATACGTTGTTTTCACTACAGCATCATAAGTTGCATCCCTTGTTCTGAACATAAAGCTTTTGAATCAAGTTGTGTGTGCCAAACTTCAAAAACTTTTGAACCGGACGCCATTATACCTGAAACGGAGCAATGTGTAATCTTACAAAGAGCACAGGCTGTTGTGCAACAGCTCCTCGTCCCTTTACAGTGAAATGACACGAGTTCGCACTCCACAGCTCTCCGTGGTTAGGGATGTGTCCTGATTCTGAGACCTACAATTCAACTTTTTAAAATGTATTTCAGTTCTTTGAAGTATTAAAAATACACTGATCCACGACGTTTAACATAGTGAATTTAAGAGCAAATGTTCACCTTTTGTTACCCAAAGCGTCACAAAAGATGAAGAACGGAATATCAATCAAGTCATCGAAAATATTTGAAACACCTCGGAAGACTGAATGCGGGCCCGGTAAATGGCAAAAGAGGGGGTGCTGCGTGACCCCCTGGCTCCAAACAAAGGGCGACAGGCCTGTGCACACGTATACAGTATCAACACAATTTTGCATATATCAAGTGAAACTTCAGACGAAGAGTCATGAGTGGTGTTTTCTTTTTTATTTCAGAACGGTTGCCCAGCCAACACGTGTTTCGTCTGGGGAAGTACCCCACGACTTCTTCAGGGCTTCTGGCAAGCGAATTAAGGCAGGTAATCTCTCTGCCGGTTGTACTTCCGTCCCGGCTGGCGAAGGTAAGTGGGTAATCATAGAATGACAAAGTCCGAAGTAGGGGACCTTGAGAGGAGCCGGAAGTGGAGGCTTCACTCTTACCCGGTTGTAATTCCGTCCCGGCCGGTGCAGGGAAGTAAGTCTTCTGGAATATCGGAGACACTTCGGACATGGGGCGCACAGCGTACTCGCTGAAGCAGTGAAGCCTCCACACCCGGATCCTTCCCAAGGTCCCCGACCGCGGACCAAAGCAATTCTAGATATTCAAGAAGACTTACTTCCATGCACCGGCCAGGACAGAATTACAACCGGCTAAGAGTGAAACCTCCACTTCCGGCTCCTCTCAAGGTCCCCTACTTCGGACTTTGTCATTCTATGAATTCCCACTTACCTTCGCCAGCCGGGACGGAAGTACAACCGGCAGAGAGATTACCTGCCTTAATTCGCTTGCCAGAAGCCCTGAAGAAGTCGTGGGGTACTTCCCCAGACGAAACACGTGTTGGCTGGGCAACCGTTCTGGAATAAAAAAAGAAAGAAAGAAAACACCACTCATGACTCTTCGTGTGAAGTCACTTGATATATGCAAAATTGTGTTGATACTGTATACATGTGCACAGGCCTGTCGCTATTTTGTATGACCATTGGTCAATCACTTAGGGGGTTCAGGGTTAACCCCTTCCTGTAGCACTGTCTCACGTGGACTTAGGATACACAACACGCACACTTACTGCTGGCGCCTTGCCTACCACAACTGTTGAAACCCTGTCTTGTGTGCCCAAACAAAGGGCGTGGGCGTTTTCCATGCAAGCGTCACCACGAACACCTCAGTGTAAATATCAAAATAAGAAGGCACTGGTTGTAGAGTCCGCTTCTCGACATCTTCTGTTTGCGAATTGTTGATCTCGGTAAATGAGTAAATTTGGGGTTGTAGAATATCCCACGTAAGAAGCACCGGTAAAGAAGCATGAGAGTTTACGTCAAATCTTCAAAATGGAGCGAGTTCGTTCGGCGTCATGTTTCCCTAATGATCATGTATAGCATTATTTATTTAAAATGCGCAAAATGGAGTAACATTCTTTTTGCCTTTTACGGTTTATTTAAGAAAAAAAGCGAACGACCGTAAGCCAACTTTACCTCAAAGTTAGATCTATCTTTTGCGTGTTAAAATGGAGCAAGAAACAGTTTCTCGGATTCTTTTGACAATAGCTGCAACAATCAGCTGTATGCATCAATTTGCTTTGCTCCATGTTTGGATGGTGCAGAACTTCACACAACAAGCAGCCCGCGCGCGGGCAGTGGCCGTGACCCACGCTCAAGGCGGCCACGTGCGCGCGCCAGGTGAGCTCTCGCGCCGGTGCAACTCTCCGTGTGGTCCGCTTGGCTCTTCCCCTCGTTTGTTTCCTTGCCGTGGCCCTCCTTGGTGGTGCAAGTGTAGGCGCCTCTGCTCTCCTCCTTCCGTCGCCCCTTAAGTTGCGGTACTTCTCTCCTCGCATCATCTTTTGGGTCCGGCAGCCATGCATTCAGCACTATTGTTTAGGTGTGCTAAGGTAGGTATACACCTTCCTGCTCTTTTCTCCTCACCCGTCCTACCAGGTATGCCATGGACCGCGGGGTGTGGTGCAGGAAAGAGGATCTGTGTTGTACTTTCAAGGGAAACCTGGGGGGGGGGGGGCTCGGTCCTGTGTTACTGTTTACATGTGGGCTCTGCTGCATGTTACAGGAGGTGCATGGTGTCATTTCTGGTGTTCAATGGTGGTTGCAAAGTCCCCCCCATGTGTGGGTGGCGCAGGATGCACGGGGGTGACAGCTTGAAGGACATACAGGACACCAAAGCACTCCAGAGCAGGAAGCGCTATATGCAGAGGCTGGGATCGTGGCGAGATTTCCTGGACTGGACGTTGTAGATTCTCTGTGCAAGTGGATCCCTTTTCAGTTCTTCTGCAAAGCATGAAGTAGTTGTCCCCTGCTCACGGTTGGGATCTTGCATTGGTTAGATATTGGGATGCATAGGAGCAACCTGTTACATAGTCACCTGGTTCTGGTCATGCGGTTTCGAACTATTTGTTAGTACATGTGGTATCAACAGAGAAGCATCAATGTCTCCTATGAGGAGTATGCTGGAAGGATGCACGCTGATGGAGTGACACATCAATGTCTCCTCGGAGGATGCCAGAAAAATGCATGCTGTTGGAGGGAAGCATTGATGTCTCCGCTGGGGAGGATTCTAGAAGGGTGCATACTGGAGAGAAGCGGGAGGTCTCATTTGAGGATGCTGAAAAGATGTATGCTGTTGGTGAGAGCTTCGGTGTCACGTCTGAGGAGGATGATGGAAACATGCATGCTGTTGGAGAGAAGCATTGATGCCTCCCGAGGAGGATGCTAGAGAGATGCATGTTGACGAGACGCATCAATGTCTCATCGGAGAATACTGGAAGATGCATGTTGTGGGAGAGAAACATCTGACGATGATGCTGGAAAAATGCATGTTGATGGTTCCCGAGCAGTAATATTTTGCAGTTGATGCACGTTATCACCAGTGCTCTGCTGATACTGTTGCAAGATGCATGATCTGGGACGTGAAGCTGAAAGTGAGGCATGAGGTATCCCGGCTATGCAAGTTACCAGATGTCTATGCTTTTCCGTTATGTCCTGTTACAACCATTCATATGGGAAGACACATGGTAACTATTAAATGCACTAGTATGTTATAGCACAGCATGTTGTAAGGAATGCATTGCCCTTGTGTGCTCAAGTACTGCATGTAAGAGATACAGTGCTCATAGAATTGCATAAACTGTGGTACCTCTACTTATTGCAGGGAACGCATGGTGGTCCTGTAACTTTACATTCATTCATGATGTTGTTGTCTCGGTGTTGCGCGAGATGCATGCGGTTCTTTATTTACATCACAAAGGCACTGGTTTTCCATGCTGCAGAAAATGCAAGGCTTCCCTGGTACTGCACTGCATTGTGCAGAGGGTGCATCTGGTGTTCCACGGTGCACTCTTGATGTTGTAGGTTGTGCACACGGGTCGCTACATGTTGCAGCGTAGTGCACATTGCCCCTCCACAAGTTGCAGACGCTGTATATGTTGCAGGATGAGCATATTGTCCCTTCACATGTTGTAGACAGTGCAGATGGCCCATTTCTATGCTGCAAGCGATACACTTCCCCCTTTGTATTGCAGCAGTATACACTGCCCAGTCATGTTGCGTGAGACGCACAAATTACCCTCCACTTATTGCAGGTGTTGCAAATTACCCATCTGCATGTTACAGGCAATGCGCTGCCAGTCCTCCTGTTGCAGGCGTGCATTTTGTCCCTTCGCATGTTGTAGGCAGTATACAGTGTCCCGTAGTATGCTGGTGGTGGTACACTGTGCAATTTTTAGGCAGTGCACAGTGCCCTTCCACATGCCGGAGGCGGTATACAGTGTCCCGTAGTATGCTGGTGGTGGTACACTTTGCATTTTTTAGGCAGTGCACAGTGCCCTTCCACATGCCGGAGGCGGTGCACACGGGTTGGCTGCATGAGGTGAGATGCATGGACACTTCTGTTCCGCACGGGGCTGGCGTGGCCGCCCGGCGCCCCCCTGCAAGCCCTCCGCGCCTCACAGGAGCTGCTGGCGCTCCGCGGGCGGGATCTCGTGCTGCGCCGCGCGCTCCCGGACCCCGCGCGCCCACTCCCGCTCTATGTAGATGTGGTATGGGTCGCTCTTGGACTCCTGCTTCCTGGAGCGGGTGTAGGCCAGGATGAGCCCCCCGGCCAGCACGGCGTAGAAGATCATGATGAGCAGGATGTAGAGATAGGCATCCTCGCCGCGCTGCCTCTCGCGCTCCTCGTCGGGCAGGGCGCCCAGGCTCACGTTGGCTTTGTTGAGCTCGTGCAGCAGGCGGGTGAGCAGCGCGCGCAGCCCGGACTCCTGACTGCAGTTCATTGCCGGGAGCTCGGTTGGTGCCGCGGTCCTCGCTCCAGCACTCTTCTCCTTGTGGCCTTTCCTAGTGTGGTCTCCGCCTCGCGTGCGAGCCCAGTCAGCACAAGGGCTTCCTCCCTCCGCCTGGAGCCGCCCGTCTGCCTGCCAGTGCCAGCCGGCCGGGATGAGCCCGCTTGCGTGCAGCTGCCTTGCTTGCACGCACAGGCTGAGGGGAGGGACCGAGACTGCAGGGAACTTAAGCCACCCCTTCGATGACTGTAGACCACCGCCGAATAAAGAGATCAGGAAAATCCAACTTCCAGAACGGCCAGGTTTTCTTTCTAAAGTCTTAAGGATAGTTGCTGTTTATTTATGAAATATATATGTATTTATATAAGGATAAGTGAGGTGGACATAACGCGCGGAACATAAAATGCAGGCGCTATGTGAGGGCGATCACACAGCAAAAGTTAAAAAAATCCTAAATACATCAATAACCACATTTTGATGCAATTTCATGTAATCTCCAGGGCTCTCAAGTTTTCCAGTTACATTTCTGAATATCTCGTCCAGTCCACGAATTTCCTTTGAAATCTGGGACTTGTAGTCCCGGCTCTATATGATTTAAAGAGGACTGCAACTCCCAGCATGCTACGTTAAACGTGGTTGGATACGCTAATTACACTTTGAACCTGGTAATTTTAGTGTCCTGCATCTTTTGTTCTGCTAACTCAATAGAACTTTCAGGAAAATAATGAATTTTCGTGTGTACTTGTACTATTACCCTCATTCCTTCAGCCGGTCTTGGCTTCTTAGCTAGCGACTTGTTGCATTGCGAGGAGTGTAGTTTTGCTTTTAACATTGCAAATGTTGGCTGAAAAGTCTGGGTGTACAAAGTGCTCTGTGTTAAAACGCCAGGGGAGTTAAAGGTCTCAAACATGGCAAGGAGCCACTCGGTAGGCATGGAAGATTCTTCATGTTGTCATGTTCCTTCGGGTCTATTTAGAAACCCAGACAACAATGAATTATACATTTCTGTGTACGATTCCTTACATGGTCCCCATCTCAGTAATATTCCAGCCGCGGGGCCAGTGAAAGAGCACCAAAACCTGGGGCTCTGCATAGAAACAGAGGCGTCATAAGTGAGGCGTCCTTTCATTTCAGTCGTCTTCTCAATTCACATCGGTTCTTTACGTCTGCTACGACACACCTTGACCGCAGAAGGGTGAAGTGTGTATGCAGTGCTAAGGCATAACATAAGGCCCACACCCTTCCCAGGCATGCGTTGTGATGTGCGGTGAAGTACATAGCAAGCAACTCCATAGTTCAGACGAGTTGAGACGATGAAATGCAACCTCTGCCCTTTCACCGCTCCACTGATTAACCTTTGATTGCTTCCAACAACAAAAGGCAGAACAGAACAAACAGAAACTTCATCTTTTAATTTTTACCCACAAAGTTGCCAAGTGATCCTTTGCTTTTGTGTGCCACCTTCAGCCAGTCCTGGTTTTTCCAGGCACCGCAATGCTGCATTCTGTTACTTGTCATGTTTTAACATATGTGGCATCTGCAAATCCTAACATGCAGTGTTCCGGAACAAGCACAAAATGGAGACTAGACCCACGCTTGACATGAGACCCCGGGCCACTATGTTTTTAACGTTTATAAAGTGGTCCAGTCCATTTCCAATAGTGTTACTACTTGAGCCACTTAGCGAACCAAACATAAATTCCGTTCTTTTTTATGGAAGTGCACTACCCCATTCACACCATGCATGAAAATAAGCATTGGCAATGCCATTTGTCTTCACATTGGAATAGTACAGAGAAAATGTTTTTTTATCAAGCTTCACTAACACGCGAGACAGACATCACAGGGGCAGTGCAAGCCTTTCTAACATTAGCAGATTGATAAAATGAGAGTGAGTTTGCGTGACAGTGCGCACGTGTGTATGTCTGAGTGGGGATGTGAGTGTTAGAATGTGCGTGAGCGCTTGAAAGTGCACATGAAAGTCTGTATGTGTGTGATGCTTGCAAGTGAGATGCTGGTCTTAGCACAACTGAGGTAATTCTTGGTTTATAGGGAAGGACACCCACGTCTGATGGCTGTGGGTGTTACCTATGGTAACATTGCGGCCCTGGTATTCCAGAGTTAAACCTTAGCATCTGGGAGCACCCATGACAAAATGCTGGTGCTGACATAATGGATTCTTGGCATAGGAAAAGGCACCTATCATGTGGGGGTACCCATGAAAAAATGCTGGCCCTCGCGTCCTGGAGGTAACGTTTGACATAGGGGTGCCTGTGGTATGTTGGAGCGTCTATCTATGGCAACCTTCTGGCATAGGGATATGGGAGGACACCCAAGACAAAATACTGACCCCAGCATATTAGAGATAATTATTGACATGCAAGGCAAAATTCTGACCTTAGTATGCTAGAATTGATTCCTAACATACAAGTTGAGCACAAGGCAACAGTTTAAAAATAGGGTCAGGTCTTGGGGAGGGCCAGGCTTCCTTGGCATACCATGACAGGACTGGAATATTTAAAGAGTGCCATTTTGATGCCTTTGGCTTTTTTTTGCAATTTTATGGACAATTGTGCTTTGAAAGACACTATTTGACCCCATATTGTTCAGATTTGTCTTGGGCTGGGGGGTGGAAGAACCCTCCAAACCCTCCTAGAAGAAGTCCAGTGGACTTGTTCTCTGAAATTTTGGGAAAGTATCATGCCTCACGACTTTCAAAACTCATCAGCCACCACTGGCGAACAGAAGCGACAGGCGACAGTGTATGAGACGAGGGGCAGGAGCAGAGAACTGGCAATGAAATTAACAGCATTGTCCAATTGTTCCTTATTTGTATTCTATATATAAATTGGGGGAGCGATCAAACCCTAATAATTATAGATGAATCGCTTTAATCTATGTTGAAGCCAAGATGTATGCCTCAAATCTGCTGCTTGAATTAGAAGACTGGGTTACTCGTACAAACATAGTCCCCAAAATCCAGTCAGGCTTCAGATCAGAAATGAGCAATTTAACTAATTTATCAACAGTTACTCTTTTGACTGGGCAAGCAATCATTAAAAGTAGCAAACTCTAAACTTGTTTCATCAACTTAAAAGCTGCCTTCGACAGAGCATCAAGGGACAGGTTATGGAAAAAGATGTCACAATGGGGAGTGCCGACAAAACTGTTGGAGGCAATCAATCAATAAAGGGCATGTATAGCGTGCCTACTCACCTGTGAGGGTCTGAAGGTGCTGGAGGGGGGGTGGGGGTGCAGGGAGGTTGCTGATCAGTCTGGGCGCTGGGGTTCAGTCAAAGAGCCAGGTCTTGAGATCCTTCCTGAATTGGGTCAGCGACAGGGATTGTCGGAGGTGGAGAGGCGTTCCAGGTCTTGGCGGCGAGGTAGGAGAAGGATCTTCCTCCAGTTCTAGTCTTGTGGATGAATATGTGATGTTACAACGCGATCAAAATGATCGCGGTATGTAACATCGCAGTTTTTACTACGCAAGTCGTTACAACGACTTGCGCTGGAGGGCGCTGGACTTAGGAGTAGTAAGATTTACTATTCCAACACCAGTCTACGTACAGTAGGGAAGGTGTTGGAATAGTAAATCTTACTATTCCTTAGGTTATAGCGCCCTCCAGTGCAAGTCGATGTAACGCTTGCGTTGTAATGGCAGTGTTCTAAATGCATCGCGGTGTAATCACCGCGATGTAAAGGATGTTTCCCCATGTGGGACGGTGGCCAGGGCCAGTTGGGCAGAGTGGAGATGTCTGGTGGGTACGTGGAACAAGAGGCAGTGGTTCAGATATACTGGTCCTGCGTCTTGTGTAGGGCTTTGTAGGCGTGTTTGAGGAACTTGAAAATCAAGGTGATTCTTTTGTTGACTGGGAGCCAGCGGAGTTCTCAAAGGTGTTCGGTGATGTGGTTGCGGCGGAGAATGTTGAGGACCAGTCTGGCTGTGGCATTTTGAACGTTCTTTAGTTTCCTGAGGAGTTTCTGGGTGACGCCAGCATAGAGTGCGTTGCTGTAGTGGAGCCTGCTGATAAGTGCATGGGTGACCGTCTTTCTGGATTTGGTGGGGATCCATCTGAAGGTCTTTCGAAGCAGGCGGAGCGTGTGGAAGCATGATGAAGATTCGCAGTTGATCTGGCGGTTCATTGTGAGCGAGGAGTCCATTATGATGCTGAGGTTTCGTCTGTGGGGGTGAGCGGGAGTTCCAATGCGGCGGGCTACCAGGAGTCGTCCCAAGCTGAGTGGGTGGGTCCCAGGATGAGGACTTCAGTCTTGTCCGAGTTGAGTTTGAGGCAACCGTCTTTCATCCAGGTGGCAACGGCCTTTATCCCGCTATGGAAGTTGTTTCTGGCGGCTGTGGGTTCGTTGGTGAGGGAGAGGATCAGCTGGGTGTCGTCGGCGTAGGATACAATGTTGATTCCGTGGTTCCTGACGATGGCTGCGAGTGGGGCCTTGTAGGCGATGAAGAGGGTGGGGCTCAGGGAGGAGCCCTCGGGCACCCTGCAGCTGACCTCTGTGGGTTCTGAGAGGAACGGAGGTAGCCTGACTCGCTGTGTTCAGCCGGTGAGGAAAAAGTGGATCCTCTGCAGGAGCTAATAAGTCGGTCCTACACAAGTTACAGATGGTACAACATGCAGCAGCCGACTAGTACTAAAATGGCCTAGGAGCTCATCAGCATCTGCTGCACTGGAAGCACTGCATTGGCTACCCATCCACAAAAGTATCCTGTTTAAGATCTTGATAATTACCTTTAGAATCTTTCATTCCTCAGGCCCTCATTACCTTCGGCCCAGGTTTGCACGCTATGTGCCACTCCGTACTCTCAGATCATCTAACGCAAATCTATTAAAACCCCCTGCTTTCAGATGTGTCTCAAAAGGGGGGAAATCAATTGCAGTTCTTGGGACCAAGGCCTGGAACCAACCACCTACGCTTCATCCAATCAGAAACACTTTTTAGAAAAGCTTTGAAAACCTGGATCTTTACGGCCCCTGATGCTCTATGCAGATCACTCATCTAAATCTTTTCCCAGTCTCAGTCACCGTGTCTGTTAGGGATCCGCTCAGCTCCATGATGCTCCTGAGTGAAAGTTTCCGCTTTACAAATTCCTTATAACATAGCATAACAATCCAGGGCCTTGTCGCGGATACCTACGTCGTGGAGTCTCGTGATTAGGGTACGGTGGGAGATGGTGTTGAAGGCAGCCGAGAGGTCCAGAAAGATGAGGGCTGTGGTTTCGCCCCGGTCGAGGAGGGAGCGGATGTCATCAGTGGCGGCGAGGAGCGCAGTCTCGGTGCTGTGGTTGCTTCGAAAGCCGGATTGGGAGATGTCTAGGGTGTGGTTTGCTTAGATGAACTCGGAGAGTTTGGCGTTGATGGCCTTCTCGATGACCTGGGCTGGGATGGGATGGGTAGCAGGGAGATGGGTTTGAAGTTTTTGAGGTCTGTCGGGTCGGGGGATAACTTCTTCAGCAGAGGGTTGGTGTCAGCATGCTTCCAATCTTCAGGGAAGGTGGCGGTCTCGATGGAGCAGTTGATGGTGCAGTGAAGCTCGGGGCGATTGAGGTGGCTGCTCTATGGAATATGTGGTGCGGGCATGGGTCTGAGGGGGCTCCGGAGTGAATGCTCTTCATGGTCTTCAGTGTGTCATCTGTGGTGAGCGGGGTCCAGTTGAGGAGGATCTGTTGGTGTGTGGCGTGGTTGGGTGTGGTGGTGTCGGGCATGGTGGGAGGGTCTTGGGTGTCGAAGCTGTCGTAAACCTGCCTGATCTTGTGGTGGAAGAAGGTGCAGAGTCTGTTGCAGAGATTTTGGGAGGGTGGGTTGTCTGTGGTCTCGCTGTTGGCCCTGGCAAACTCCTTGATGATGGCGAAGAGTTCTTTGCTGTTGTGTGCGTTGGAGTTGTTTCTGTCTTGGAGGGCCGTTTTCTTTGTGGTTTTGAGGAGGAGGTGGTGTGCAGTGGCAGCGGCTTTGAAGTTCGCGTGGGTTTCCGGGGCTTTGTTGTTCCTCCATCTCTTCTCGAGTTGTCTACAGGTGCGTCTGGACTCGTGGAGGGCGGGAGTGAACCAGCTGGCTTTCTTGGAGTGTTGCTTGCTGGGTGCTTTCTTGAGGGGTGCCAGAGTGTCGGAGAAGTTGGAGATCCATTGGTGGAGATTGAATGCTAAGGTATTAGCGCCGGTGGATGTCGGCGATGTGGTAGTGCTGAGAGAGGCGGTGAGATGTTCGTTGGTGACCTTTGTCAATCTATGGCGGGGGAAGTGAGGGCGTTGGTGAATGTTGGGTTTGGTGAAGGCGAAGTGCACGCAGGGGTGGTCGGTCCAGAGGAGTTCGGTGGTGTGGTTGTAGGTGACGTTTTCACTGGCAGATAAGACTGGGTCGAGCGTGTGTCCTGCTGCATGGGTTGGAGAGGTAACTAGCTGCTTGAGTACTACCGTTGCGAGGTTCTCCAGAAGGGATGCGGTGTTCTGGTCATTGGGGTTGTCCAGATGAAAGTTGAAGCCGCTGAGTAGGATGCAATCGGTGGATGCGAGAGCCTGGGGAGCGATGAAGTCGACAATGCCATCGGTGAAGGGCGGTGGGGGGGCCAGGAGGTCTGTAGACGAGTGTGCCGCGGAGGGTGGTGTTGGGGTTGGTCTGGATCTGGAAGTGAAGGTGTTCCATTGTTGTCGTTGGGTCATCCGAGTGGATGGTCAGGCGGAGGGTGTTTTTGTGGACGATGGCGATGCCTCCTACTGGTCGTTTTCTTTATTCATTAATATTTACTCAAACACATGGGTACAAATAAAGCTAGGAGATGGTCGAAGCATTACCAACAACATTTCTACCAATATTGGCTTAAAACAAGGTTGTGTTCTTTCACCCTATCTTTTTAACATCTATACAGCCAATTTGGACAACCACCTATCCTTAGTGCAGGGAGATCCCCCTAGGCTGGGCAAAGAACAAATCAGAAGCTTACAATATGCAGACAATATTGTTCTCCTTAGTAAAACCCCAATAGGGCTGCAGTGGTTGATTGACCAATTACTGGGCCATACTACAAATTTGCGTCTGGGATTTAACTACAGTAAAACAAAGGTTCTATGTTTTAGGAGCCCACGGAACAATAGACAACCCAGATTTACTTGGTGGGCAAATGGAAATGCCCTAGACCTGGTTACAACTTATAAATACCTTGGAGTGTATCTAGACTGTCATCTGAATTTCAAACAGCATTTGTCATTTAGGTGAGTCACAGCTAATAAACTGATGTTTGCATTTAAAACCCTGCAACCAAAGATAAGAATGTGCCCCACAAACCACCTTTTGCAGGTTGTGGGAGCAAAATGTATTCCCTCCATCGCTTATGGCTCAGAATTACGTAAAGGCAAATATACAGCGAGTTTGAACACCTTACAATCAAGCCTATTAAAAAAATTGTTTGCGATCCCAAGATACGTCTTGCAAGCACAAATCAAGCTTGAGTTTGGTCTGCAACACCAGGGCCCAGTCAGACACGGCACCCTAATAAAAGTCTACTGGAGGATGAGGGCAGCAGATGAAAATACTTTGGCTCACCAATGCTGTCTTGAAATAGAAAAGCAGGCTCATGCTGATAAATCTGTGTTTTCCATACTACAACAGGCAATAGCAGAACTGCAATTAGAAGAGGCTTGGTGCACTTCAATGGAATATCCTGTTTTTAAACGAGTAATTAATAAAGCAGCCAAGCGCCAATCATTTATCACAGATAAAGCTACTTTGGCTAGTAAACGGCACACATGGGTGGTTTTGCCCTCATACACAATTTGGGGCACTCAGCCATATCTGTCCGCACATTTCTCTGAGTCTAAGAAGCATGACCTGATGTTAATTAGGCTGGGCGTTTTTCTATCAAAGGCCTTAACCCCTGCATGGAAACAGTCTTGGCCAACCACAGACTATCGACTTTGCGGTTATAGCAAGGAAACATTGCTTCATTTGTTGTGTACCTGTCCGGCCTTATCACTTAGGAAGAAACTCCTACATGCTTTTTTAAGACCGCTACAAATAAGATCATGTCGACGGTTGTAATTAAGCTATTGGGAGGGATTCCGGTCCAATTAGCATGCAAGGCCGTGAGCTTTTTGACCCTTGCAGCTAAGGAGCTGGAAAAACTGAGCAAGCCCCCTTAAGCTCCTTTCTAATGATTCACACGGGAATGTAATGTACAGATTTCAAGATCATAATGTTTTTTTGGCAATTAGGAACATTCTTATACATATGCCTCTGTCTTCTAGTTAAATTCTAACTATTAAAATGGATATGCAATCCAGCTTGATAAGTTGCAATTTAAGAGGAAACTGAAAAAATGCACTGCACTTTAGATCCTATGGTAATATGCATGCAAGATCAGTAAGTGTTCAAAACAACTTCGAAGTTCAATGCACAAAGTATTTTTGCACATTTCATATCGATTTTCAAACAGATTTTTTTTTATGAGCAAAATTGAAGTTTGTATTTTTATGCATGTCGTGATGCCTCGGATGTCATACAAGAATGCATTTATATCTTTTACAGTTAACACATTTCACAGCTCATCTCATTTCAGCCTTTTAGGTTGCCGCTCTATGGTCACTGTTTGCATGAAACCAGATTAGAACACATGATTGTGTTTTATATGCATAGGCCAATAGTGATGTATTTAGACATTGGATCACCATTAAGCACGACTAGGTGGATGTATGCCGTGACGCATTCGTTTTTATACCAGAATTAATGTATAGCTTTTATAGGTGAAATTTTTTATTCTTTTTATATATTTTAAAGTTTAAACAATGCCATCTTGCTTCCCTGCTCCTGCAACTATTATCCACTTCACCAATTTGTTGCACAATATTCAGTTACTTGTGGTCTGTGATTCACCTTAGAAAAAATCTGGCAATTTTGAACGAACCAGCTGTGTCGAGATGATTACCTCCACTGCGAGCAAAATGGACTCGACGATGTAATCTCTTGATTTTACTGCTGTTTTAACCAAATTACGTAACATTGTTTTTATGCATAATTGTAGGAGAGTAGTAGGATCTGCCTCTTATGTTGCCCCCACTTTTTTTTCTGATGTTTACACTGGTTTCTGGCTATAGTCTGGCTGGGACCCTGCCAATCAGGGCCCCAGCCTCTCTGTTCTCTCTAAACGATTTGGAGTGCACTCTAGGTGCACTAGTGATTGGATACTGTGGTACCTTATGAGTCCCTAGTATATGGTACCTTAGGTACCCAGGGCATAGGTACTTCACAGGCCTACCAGGGGCTGAAGCATGTATTATGCCACCCCTGGGAAGCAGACTAAATCTGACACCACAGGCCTGCTACTGCAGCCTGGGTGAGGAAGTGCTAGCACCCCTCACTGAGATATAGGTCCCCTATATCTCTCCTGCACACACATTGAGACTTATCAGTCGCCCCTAAAGCAGGCCCTATCAATCCTGAGGGCAGGGTGCTTAGTTTCCATGTGAGGGGGTGCCTCTGCCTGAGCAGGGCCCCTCTGCAGCTCTCCGAGTCCATTCTCTGGGGCTGTTTGTGGATGCGGTTAAACCATATACTTTTAAGTGCATTATATCCTCCCGGTAAAATGCTAACTTTGGAATGGCTGCATCAAAACATGTCGTGTTTGGTGTCAAACATCTTGGAATACTACCCCCCCCCCCCGCCAGTCCTGGCGGCGGGGGTAGCATTCCACCCTTCTAGAGGGATAGACATGTACCTACTGTGGAAACGCGGTAGAATCCTGCAGAGCCCTGGCATCACAAAATGGATGCCACCAGTCACAGACACTGGGCTGCCCTCCTGCTGATGACCAACACTCGCAGTGGAGGAAGCCCAACAATAGATATCCTGTCCCAAGGGGTGTGACCACCTCCCAGACAGGGTTTAGTGTATTGGGGCTGGGTGGGTGCACTCTTAGAGTGCTTTGAAGTCCTGCACTAGGGGAGCAGAAGGCTCCTCTGTGCATACCCCAGTTCAAACCGGCTCAGGGGCTACCTGCCCCTGCTCTGGCGCGAAACGGGACAAAGGGAAGTGTGTGTAGCCACCCACTCCCCTGACCCTCCCATAGGTAGGGTCATAGAGCTAGTCCCTCCCTTTCTTTTAGTATAAGAGGGGGAACCTGTGCATTGCACCCTAGATTTCCCTGGACGACGCTCTGAAGAAGAATCCCGGACCTTCGACGTTCCACTACCTTTGGAAGACTGAAAAATCTCCCTTGGAGTCAAGGAGTGACTCCCCTGCTTGGCAGGCACCAAAAACTACAAATGACGGTCGCAAACTACGCCGCTCCCGCCGGAGTCCGAAGTTCCTGCCGCCCAAGAAGTGGATTTCCTGACTTCTCAAAGGCCAAAGTGAGTTCCCAGCGAAGCTGAGGCCAGTGGACCCCAAGAGTGACGAGGAACCGCGACCCCTGGGTACCGTGCACTATTGTCGAGTGCAACCCCTTCACAAGTTCCACAAACTTGTTCTTTGGACCACGTGTGGTCCTAGCCTCCAGCAGGAATCCCTCCGAAGATCAGAGGCCTACAACGTCCCGAGTGACCGTGGGCCCCTGTTGAGCGAATCCTCCCGAGGCGTCTTCGCGATCCCTTGCCAGCCGGCTTGTGGGTCCCCAGAAGACTTTCTAAAGAAACCAAAGGGCTCCCCTGGTTGCCCCAGGCCTGCCCTGACTTACCCTCGCTGGGTGAGTCCCACAGACCTTGCTGGTCTGCGCCATTGCCTCTTTACACTTTCCCCGAGACTTGCTGTTACCGAGGCTTGTTGGCTTCAATCGAGTCGCCGACACCGCAGTAAGCTGCAGACATCGTGGGACACGTCGAATCCAGCTCCTGGTCGTCGTCGACGCCTCCTGGACCTCGTGGCTGAAGAGTCAAGGCAACCGCGAACGACCTGAATCTTGCAACGACGGTGGGCATCCATCTTCCTTGCCCCGAGTCACTGCCAAGTGACTTTGAACACTGTCCCCTCTGCTTTCAGGTCTTCCATCTTCCGAATCCAGGCTTGGATTCCTCCGGACACTTCTCCTGTCGCCGCAAGCAGCAAGTCTTCACTGGCTCCCATTGAAAATGACGCCGCGACCCGACACCAAAGGACACCTTTGCACCCGGCTCCCCTGGGTGAGGTAACTTCAGCACTACGGTGCTCCTGTGGGTGTGGGCCCTAGAACTACTTACCCTGTAAGTGACTTGCTTGTAGCTTCCCTCGGAGTGCCCTAAAACTCTTATTTTCTAAGTGCGACAATTGCGCTGACTCGTACAGGGTTCGCGTCTGTGTTAGACACAGCGCGTCCATCTCCCTTGCAACTCTATCTGTAACCGCGTCCTTCGACTCGTACAAGGACCGATCGGTGTGTTCGCCTCGAACACGCAAGGGACCTTTAACATTGAAATCTCAATCGCGTCTGTGCGCATAGACTCGTACAGGACTCGCACCGGTGCCAGGACACCGCGTCTGTCCCCTGTGGGTCTCCTATAACTACCTGGGGTGGTTCTTGGGGGTCCCTCGATTCTAGATGCCCTAGACCTAGGTCTAGCCAAACTAAGATTGTGATATTCGATTGTGCTAAACTTATTTTGATAACATTTGACTTGTACATATGTTCCTGACTTCTAATCTCATAAAGAGATTAGTAGAGAGTGTTTATTAATAAATACATATATATTTGATATATATACCTGTGTGGTGTCTTTTCATTTGGTGATTCAAGAGATTGTGTGGTAAAACAAGCTGCTTTACATTCCTTCAAGACTTAGCCTGAAGGCTGCTCTCCACAGCTACCACTAGGATAGCTTTCTATAAAGGTTGTCTTAAACCTATCTACCATAAGAGTCGAATTGTTCTGGTGCAAGGTGTCCACTTTAATTAGTGAACAGCATATACCAGGCCAACTTCTCACATTGGTGGGCAGCGTGTGGGATTCCAGCTTGCTATTGTTTTACCAGAAAATCTCTATTTGAATTACTAACTGAAAACCACTATAGGTACTTAAGTTACATATAAAGTCAAGCTTAGTATCAATAAGTTCTACTGAACTTAGAGCTGTGTGCCAAGGGATAGCACACCCTTTCTACAGCTCAAGCTAGTATCAGTAGGCCACAAACTAGTGTAGGTAGTACAACACTGCACAACACTAGAATGTCCTTAAAGGGTGGAACCAGTGGATCCACTCAGCCTCAGTATAAGGACATGGCTTTCTCTGACTTGAGAGCCATGTGTGTTGAAAGACACCTGAAGCTAGGACAGAGTCCCTCCACCCTACACCTGATAGATCTGCTGACAGCAGATGATCTTAGATTGGCTCTAGGAGCTAATGGGTCTGAATCAGTGAGTGGGTCAATTACAGTATCTGGGTCAGATGATGAAAATCAGAATGACCAAGACTCTGTGATTGAAGGGCCAGGCCTCAAGGGGCCTGAAAAGGACAGAGGAATTCTCCCTAAGAGAGCTGACAGAGTGGAGGAGAGGCGTAGGTCCCCTTCCAGGGAATCTGACCACTCTTATCACTCTGGCAGAGAATTTGTCCACCAGAGGAACTCATACTTTCCCATAAGAGAGACCTCCTCTGAAAGAATGTGCAAACTGCTGCAGTATGAGGAAGCAAGAGTTGCCCTCAGAACCAAGCAGTTGGCACTGGATAGAGAGGCCCTGGAGATCCAGAGAGCTTCTAGAAGAGAGGGGTTAGAACCCCTTGGTGGCAGCAACAGTGTCCCTAGAGGCAGAGAATCTATTCCAGACCATAGGAACCTGAGCAAGGTTGTTCCTCCCTACCAGAGTGGGGATGATATCCACAAGTGGATAACTGCTATGGAGAGGACCTGTAGAGTACAGCAGGTCCCCCAAAAGCAGTGGGCAGCAATCTTGTGGCTCTCCTTTTCAGACAAAGGTAGAGACAAGCTCCTCACTGTTAGAGAACAGGATACTAATAATTATGAAGTCCTGAAGAGTGCACTGATAGATGGGTTTGGCTTAACCACTGAACAGTACAGGTTAAAGTTCAGAGACACCCAGAAGGCACAGACTCAGGACTGGACTGACTTTGTAGATTGTGCAACCAAGGCTCTGGAGGGTTGGCTGGTTGGCAGTAGGGTTACTGATTTCAAGGGATTGTATAATCTGATGATGAGAGAACAAATCCTTAATAATTGCCAGAACCAGTTGTTGCATCAATACCTGGTGGACTCGGATCTGACCTCTCCCCAAGAATTGGGAAAGAAGGCAGACAAATGGGTCAGAACCAGGGTAAGGCAGAAACCCCAGAACCAAGGGGGTGACACCAAGAAGCAAGATCCTAAGGGCTCTGAGAAAGGTGGGGATAAGTCAAAAGACCAGGAGTCTTCACAAGGGCCCCAAAAATCTGCATCTGGTGGGGAGTCACAATCCAACAAGGGAAAAGGCCAAACGAAGCCCTGGTGCAAATTCTGTAAACAGAAAGGGCACTGGACTTCTGATTGTAACAAGTCCAAAGACCAAACCACCACCACTCCTGCCCCTAAGGCAACTGTTCCCCCTAGCTCAGCTACTGGTGGAGGTGGTACACAGAATAAGGGTGTAGTAGGGTTGACCCTGGGTTCTGAAGTGGACTCTGACCTAGTCAGAGTGCCCACTCAGGCAATGCTGATTTGTGAGGGAGACCTTAATATGTCCTTCCTAGTAAGTCCCAGTAATCTGGGCAAATACAAACAGCAGCCTGTAATAAATGGCAAACAGGCTTTGGCATTTAGGGACACAGGTGCTCGTGTCACCATGGTGGCAGAGGATCTTGTGGACCCTGGACAGATCATCCTGGGCGAAATGTACCAGGTGACCAATTCAAGCAATGTCAGGACCAACCATAGTCTGGCAGTTGTGAATTTCTCCTGGGGAGGGGTAACTGGCCTCAAGAAGGTTGTAGTCAGTGCAGACCTCCCTGTCGAATGTCTATTGGGCAATGATCTAGAGACTTCAGCCTGGTCTGAAGTAGAGTTAGGGACTCATGCTGAGATGTTGGGCATCCCTGCAGAGGTATTTGCTGTGACCAGGTCACAAGCAAGAATGCATAACACTGAACCAGCTCTGGATCCTGGAACAATGGACCAGATGCTTCCCAAGAGGAGGAGCAGTAGGGTAAAGGCAGTGCCTTCCCCTCTGTCTCAGATCACAGATTCACCCCCAGAGGGAGGTGAAGCCGATCCTGAAGAAGGAACTGCCCCAGAGGGACTTGAGCCTGATCAGGTTGAGTTCTTGGGGGCAGGGGGCCCTTCTAGGGAAGATCTGAGTAAGGAGCAACAGTGCTGCCCCTCTCTTGAACCCCTCAGACAGCAGGCTGCTGCTGATGCTGCTGGGAGTGCTAGTGGGTCCCATACAGTTTATTGGGATGAGGGACTCCTATATTCTGAGGGTAGAGATCCAGCCCCTGGAGCCACCAGGAGGATGGTAATACCTCAGAAGTTTAGGGGGTTCCTCTTGACCCTAGCACATGATATCCCTTTGGCAGGTCACTTGGGCCAAAACAAGACCTGGGACAGGCTTGTCCCACATTTTCATTGGCCAGATATGTCAGAGGACACAAAGGAGTTTTGTCGCTCCTGTGTCAAATGCCAAGCCAGTGGTAAGGCAGGTGGCACAACAAAGGCCCCCCTGATACCACTACCTGTGGTGGGGGTACCCTTTGAAAGGGTAGGGATTGACATTGTTGGTCCCCTTGACCCTCAAACTGCATCTGGGCACAAGTTTATCCTGGTGGTAGTGGATCATGCCACCCGGTACCCAGAAGCAATTCCCCTGAGGACCACCACAGCCCCTGTGGTGGCAAGAGCCCTCATTGGAGTCTTCTCCAGAGTGGGTTTCCCAAAGGAGGTCATTTCTGACAGAGGTACCAATTTCATGTCAGGATATCTGAAAACAATGTGGAAGGAGTGTGGTGTAACTTAGTTCACCACCCCTATCACCCACAATGCAATGGGTTGGTTGAACGTTTCAACAAAACCCTGAAGGGAATGATTAAAGGACTCCCAGAGAAGCTTAGGCGGAAATGGGACCTTCTTCTTCCTTGCCTGTTGTTTGCATACAGAGAGGTTCCACAGAAGGGGTTGGTTACAGCCCATTTGAGCTTCTGTTTGGGCTTCCTGTGAGAGGTCCATTGTGTTTGGTGAAAGAGGGCTGGGAGTTACCTCTCAAGCCCCCAAACAAGATGTGATGGACTATGTACTTGGTCTCCGCTCCCGGATGGCTGAGTACATGAAAAAGGCAACCAAAAACCTGGAGGCCAGCCAAGAATTACAAAAAGCTTGGCATGACCAAAAGGCTGTACTGACTGTACACCAGCCAGGACAGAAGGTGTGGGTATTGGAGCCTGTGGCCCCAGCAGCCCTCCAGGACAAGTGGAGTGGCCCCCATACAATAGTTGAACAGAAGGGAGAAGTCACCTACCTGGTGAATCTTGGAACTCCCAGGAGCCCCCTGAGGGTGCTCCATGTCAACAGATTAAAGCCATATGTTGACAGGGCTGACATGGGCTTGCTCATGGCAACTGATGAGGAACAGGAGGAGGAGAGTGACCCTCTCCCTGACCTGCTCTCTCAGAACCCTGATGATGGGTCAGTAGATGGTGTTGCTTTGGCAAGCAGCCTCACTGACCATCAGCAAACTGAGTGCAGACAAGTTCTGCAACAGTATAGACATATGTTTAGCCTGACCCCTAGTCAGACTTCCTGGTGCACCCATGAGGTGGACACTGGAGACAGTCTGCCTGTCAAGAATAAAATCTACAGGCAACCTGACCATGTCAGGGACTGTATCAGGACTGAAGTCCAGAAAATGTTGGAGCTAGGTGTAATTGAGCCTTCAGATAGCCCTTGGGCTAGCCCAGTAGTCCTGGTACCCAAGCCTCATACCCAGGGTGGTAAGAAAGAAATGAGGTTTTGTGTAGACTACAGAGGCCTCAATGCAGTCGCTAGGACTGATGCCTATCCCATACCAAGGGCAGATGAGCTGATTGATACTTTGGCCTCAGCCAAGTATCTAAGCACGTTTGACCTAACAGCTGGCTACTGGCAGATCAGATTAGCTGATGATGCAAAAGCCAAAACAGCATTTTCGACCCCTGGTGGGCACTACCACTTTGTGGTGATGCCCTTTGGAATGAAAAATGCACCTGCCACTTTTCAGAGGTTGGTGAATAAAGTTCTGACAGGGATGGAAACTTATTGCTCAGCTTATCTAGATGATATTGCTGTCTTTAGTTCCTCCTGGCAGGATCACCTGGTCCACCTCAGGAATGTTTTGGAGGCTCTGCAGAAAGCAGGCCTCACTATCAAGGCCACTAAGTGCCAGATAGGGCAGAGTCAGGTTGTATACCTGGGCCACCTTGTAGGTGGAGGCCAGGTTCAGCCTTTACAGAGCAAGATCCAAACCATAATGGAATGGGTTGCTCCACCCACCCAGACACAGGTGAGAGCCTTCTTAGGCCTGACTGGGTACTATAGGAGGTTTGTCAAGGGATATGGATCTATAGTGACCCCCTTGAATGATCTGACCTCGAAGAAAATGCCAAAAAAGGTTCAGTGGACAGCTAGCTGTCAGAAGGCATTTGAAGACCTAAAGCAGGCCATGTGCACTGCCCCCATCTTACAGAGTCCAGACTACACCAAAAAGTTCATTGTCCAAACAGATGCTTCTGAGCTGGGTGTGGGAGCTGTACTGTCTCAACTGAATGATGAAGGTCAAGACCAGCCAGTAGCTTTTATTAGCAGAAGGCTGACCCCTAGAGAGAAACGTTGGTCAGGTATAGAGAGAGAGGCCTTTGCTGTGGTGTGGGCCCTGAAGAAGCTGAGGCCATACTTGTTTGGCACTCACTTCATAGTTCAGACTGACCACAAGCCCCTCCTATGGCTTAAACAGATGAAAGGTGAAAACCCAAAACTTTTGAGGTGGTCCATTTCCCTACAGGGGATGGACTATACAGTGGAACATAGACCTGGGACCCAACATGCCAATGCAGATGGACTCTCAAGGTATTTCCACTTAGAACACGAAGACTCAACTGGTCAAGGTTAATTTAGTGTCCCTGCGTTTGGGGGGGGGGGTTGTGTAGGAGAGTAGGATCTGCCTCTTATGTTGCCCCCACTTTTTTTCTGATGTTTACACTGGTTTCTGGCTATAGTCTGGCTGGGACCCTGCCAATCAGGGCCCCAGCCTCTCTGTTCTCTCTAAACGATTTGGAGTGCACTAGTGATTGGATACTGTGGTACCTTATGAGTCCCTAGTATATGGTACCTTAGGTACCCAGGGCATAGGTACTTCACAGGCCTACCAGGGGCTGAAGCATGTATTATGCCACCCCTGGGAAGCAGACTAAATCTGACACCACAGGCCTGCTAGTGCAGCCTGGGTGAGGAAGTGCTAGCACCCCTCACTGAGATATAGGTCCCCTATATCTCTCCTGCACACACATTGAGACTTATCAGTCGCCCCTAAAGCAGGCCCTATCAATCCTGAGGGCAGGGTGCTTAGTTTCCATGTGAGGGGGTGCCTCTGCCTGAGCAGGGCCCCTCTGCAGCTCTCAGAGTCCATTCTCTGGGGCTGTTTGTGGATGCGGTTAAACCATATACTTTTAAGTGCATTATATCCTCGCGGTAAAATGCTAACTTTGGAATGGCTGCATCAAAACATGTCGTGTTTGGTGTCAAACATCTTGGAATACTACCCCCCCGCTAGTCCTGGCGTCGGGGGTAGCATTCCACCCTTCTAGAGGGATAGACATGTACCTACTGTGGAAACGCGGTAGAATCCTGCAGAGCCCTGGCATCACAAAATGGATGCCACCAGTCACAGACATTGGGCTGCCCTCCTGCTGATGACCAACACTCGCAGTGGAGGAAGCCCAACAATAGATATCCTGTCCCAAGGGGGTGTGACCACCTCCCAGACAGGGTTTAGTGTATTGGGGCTGGGTGGGTGCACTCCTAGAGTGCTTTGAAATCCTGCACTGGGGGAGCAGAAGGCTCCTCTGTGCATACCCCAGTTCAAACCGGCTCAGGGGCTACCTGCCCCTGCTCTGGCGCAAAACGGGACACAGGGAAGTGGGTGTAGCCACCCACTCCCCTGACCCTCCCATAGGTAGGGTCATAGAGCTAGTCCCTCCCTTTCTTTTAGTATAAGAGGGGGAACCTGTGCATTGCACCCTAGATTTCCCTGGACGACGCTCTGAAGAAGAATCCCGGACCTTCGACGTTCCACTACCTTTGGAAGACTGAAGAATCTCCCTTGGAGTCAAGGAGTGACTCCCCTGCTTGGCAGGCACCAAAAACTACAAACGACGGTCGCAAACTACGCCGCTCCCGCCGGAGTCCGAAGTCCCTGCAGCCCAAGAAGTGGATTTCCTGACTTCTCAAAGGCCATCGTGAGTCCCCAGCGAAGCTGAGGCCAGTGGACCCCAAGAGTGACGAGGAACCGTGCACTATTGTCGAGTGCAACCCCTTCACAACGTTCCACGAACTTGTGCTTTGGACCACGTGTGGTCCTAGCCTCCAGCAGGAATCCCTCCGAAGATCAGAGGCCTACCACGTCCCGAGTGACCGTGGGCCCCTGTTGAGCGAATCCTCACTAGGCGTCTTCGCGATCCCTTGCCAGCCGGCTTGTGGGTCCCCAGAAGACTTTCTAAAGAAACCAAAGGGCTCCCCTGGTTGCCCCAGGCCTGCCCTGACTTACCCTCGCTGGGTGAGTCCCACAGACCTTGCTGGTCTGCGCCATTGCCTCTTTACACTTTCCCCGAGACTTGCTGTTACCGAGGCTTGTTGGCTTCAATCGAGTCGCCGACACCGCAGTAAGCTGCAGACATCGTGGGACACGCCGAATCCAGCTCCTGGTCGTCGTCGACGCCTCCTGGACCTCGTGGCTGAAGAGTCAAGGCAACCGCGAACGACCTGAATCTTGCGACGACGGTGGGCATCCATCTTCCTTGCCCCGAGTCACTGCCAAGTGACTTTGAACACTGTCCCCTCTGCTTTCAGGTCTTCCATCTTCCGAATCCAGGCTTGGATTCCTCCGGACACTTCTCCTGTCGCCGCAAGCAGCAAGTCTTCACTGGCTCCCATTGAAAACGACGCCGCGACCCGACACCAAAGGACACCTATGCACCCGGCTCCCCTGGGTGAGGTAACTTCAGCACTACGGTGCTCCTGTGGGTGTGGGCCCTAGAACTACTTACCCCGTAAGTGACTTGTTTGTAGCTTCCCTCGAAGTGCCCTAAAACTCTTATTTTCTAAGTGCGACAATTGCGCTGACTCGTACAGGGTTCGCGTCTGTGTTAGACACAGCGCGTCCATCTCCCTTGCAACTCTATCTGTAACCGCGTCCTTCGACTCGTACAAGGACCGATCGGTGTGTTCGCCTCGAACACGCAAGGGACCTTTAACATTGAAATCTCAATCGCGTCTGTGCGCATAGACTCGTACAGGACTCGCACCGGTGCCAGGACACCGCGTCCGTCCCCTGTGGGTCTCCTATAACTACCTGGGGTGGTTCTTGGGGGTCCCTCGATTCTAGATGCCCTAGACCTAGGTCTAGCCAAACTAAGATTGTGATATTCGATTGTGCTAAACTTATTTTGATAACATTTGACTTGTACATATGTTCCTGACTTCTAATCTCATAAAGAGATTAGTAGAGAGTGTTTATTAATAAATACATATATATTTGATATATATACCTGTGTGGTGTCTTTTTTCATTTGGTGATTCAAGAGATTGTGTGGTAAAACGAGCTGCTTTACATTCCTTCAAAACTTAGCCTGAAGGCTGCTCTCCACAGCTACCACTAGGATAGCTTTCTATAAAGGTTGTCTTAAACCTATCTACCATAAGAGTCGAATTGTTCTGGTGCAAGGTGTCCACTTTAATTAGTGAACAGCATATACCAGGCCAACTTCTCACAATAATGTATTGATATTGCAATTTTTCTAGTATGCTTTTATGATTTCCATTGCGAAAATGATATAAAGCTAATTGACTGAGTATATTCAAAGGTGGGCCAGGTGACCTAGGCTCCACCAGTAATTGTGTGAACCTGGCTCCCATGTGATTCCTTCATTTATTCTACTCACCCATCTATTTTCTCCCCATCCTCACTCCCTGACTCCTGCCCTCCAGTTGGTTCCCGCCTCTTACTATCTGCGGCTGCATGTGCCCCAGGTTACCAGGTGGAGCAGCAGCTGGCAGAGTCATTGCCTGGCACTGCATCCCTTTCGGCTGAAAGGGAGCCAGCTCTTTTTGGGGGGGCATCCCCACTGCTGGAAAGAGATTGGAGCTTGAAGCTCCAGCTATAAACAAGGACAACAGCACTCAGAATATGATTTATACCCCGCCACAGACGCTCACAGTGTTCTTGTTATTAATGGTGTATCATGTATTTTGCTGTCTTTATTTGTTTTAATTTAATGTTATACCATGGCATTGGTTTTTGCTTAGCACGTCTACCATTGGAAGTCGGTCTTGGGTATAGGCATGGGGCTCAACACATTAGTTTTGAATGGACCCCTCTTTATCTTCTGGTACCCCTGGCAGCCAGGGCAAGGTTTGAGGTGAGTGAGTGTTTTTTAGCCATGTCGCAGACACACATTTCATTCATAGCTCTAAAGTGACCTTAATTTAGTGTCTTACTCCAATATACTCATATTTTTTCTTACTAAATATCACTAGATCCGCCGCACTAGGACGGTTATTAGCCGTTGCACACTGCTGCTACCGGCGGAGCCTTTACCTGACGTATTAGTTGATCCCGTATGCATCTGCGCTGCCCCTCCTAGGCACGCCTAAGCACACCGCCTTCACATCTGGGGCTGAGCTCACAATTTGCAGTGCCGCTCGGCTACATACTCTGGGAGACCTGTACAGCGATGGTGTCTTGCTGCCCTATGAGGACCTGACTGGAGGCACGGACTTGCCCCTGGGGCAATTTTTCCTACACAACTCGTTACTGGTCATGCTGAAATGTGCATGGGGCGATATGGCCACTGAGCCACAGTCGCATTTAGTTGTACAATACTTACAGGTTATAGGGACTGGTAGTCACGTTGTACATTGGTTAACTGCCTCGTTACTGACACACACACAACTCCTCCACTGACACGTTTGCGAGCCCTTTGGGAGGAAGATCACGATCGTTCCTGGACAGATAGGGAGTGGACAGCGATCTTGGCAGGACCCACACACATCCCACGGAATGCGAATTCCGGCTCATACAATTTTATATCGTACACAGAGCATACCTAATCCCTGCCAACACGAATCAATATTTTCATCGGACAGACGCTTCTTGCCTTCGATGTGCACTAGTTGGGGCTGATCTGCTCCACATGTTATGGCACTGCCCAACCTTACATTCCTACTGGCAAGATATCACAACCCGATTATCCTCCTGCACGGAACGTCCAGCATTACACACTTGGGAGGCGTGTGTGCTAGGTCTATTCCCCAGACCCAAAAGACACAGGGTAACTTCCCGATTCCTTGACCTGGGCTTTATAACTGCTAAGCGGCGAATTACTTGCTGGTGGAAGTCCCCAGACCCTCCCCTAATTAAGGCCTGGATACAATCATTCCTTGTGTGGGCGCAGGCGGAGTACGGCGCTACACAGGGAGAACACCCTAGGACTGCGCAAATACCCAGTAGCTCAAAGCTGGGACGCAATACTGGTAGATTTCCAATTATCGACACAGGCACCAGAGGAGGACACACATGACTGAGGCGAGGGCTGGAGTTTGGTGGACGCAGAGACTGTCCCATTTTAGCAAAGGTGTTAGGAGATAGAACCACTGCGTTATTGATAGCAGTTATGCGTGAGGGTGGCGCTGCTCTGACATCCATGAACATGCACCGGTGCTGCTGGTTGTGAGTGTGGGAACGACTTAGTTGCTTATATCTGTACCTGGAGAATCAAGTTGGTCACTTTGGTTGAAGTTTTTCTTCTTAACACAATCAAGAATCTTGCAATGTACGCTGGGCGAAACCGTTGTTTTGCTGCCTGTACAGTATATATACGTCAAATACCGTGATAATACAAGCGGAAAGGGGGCAATTGCCTTCGGTAATCCTGGCTCCATACTGAAATTGTCATTTGCCGAATTCCACATACGAGATATGCACCTGTTGTAATCAGAAGCAGATGATAAGTTGTTTACTGTATTGTCATATGAGCTATTACTGTAAGAGATGACCACCAAAATGCAATAAAGAGATTCAAACAAAAACAAATACTGAGGTGTGTCCTGAGCTATGGTTGAAACTCATCCATAGTACACTTGTGATGGGAAACCTCCAACAAATTTAAGCTTTAACCATGGTATCTCTGCAACAGGGAGACTTTGCAATACAAAAAGAAGGGATATTCCTATTTAACACAAGAGAGTAAAAACTTTAGATACGTGACCATTTTTGCCTTAAGAAAAAGACAATCTCACATTCTAAATATACAGAATTGCTGTTTGTACAACATTCCACGCTTAAGTAAATTGATTTCAGCTCTGTATTCCTCTCTTTCGCCTATGTGCTAGTGTTGCTTCCCCCCATGTTGCTACCTCTGCCCTCTTTAAAA
This sequence comes from Calotriton arnoldi, assembly GCA_963921515.1. Taxonomy (NCBI): domain Eukaryota; kingdom Metazoa; phylum Chordata; class Amphibia; order Caudata; family Salamandridae; genus Calotriton; species Calotriton arnoldi. The sequence goes on from CAWUFW010003902.1 coordinate 103,732, forward strand.
AATGCTTTTAGCCTTTTTTTTTCTTTTCAGTTACCAATGCAATTTGGATCTGTAACTAAAAAGAAAAAAAGTGTTGCGACGTTTTGTAAGCACGCACATGCTTGGTGCGCGTACCTACATAATGAGGTGGCTGGCTGCATTAAAAGCTCTTTTTAAAAAAAAAATCAGAGATGCTGCGCCACATGGCTAAAACCATTGGCAAAGCTAATAGGACAGCGAGACCTATTGGCTTTGCCAATGCTTATTTTAAATCTGTTGACTGCAAAGGCCCCTTTTTGTCAAACTTTCCATTTATTTTAACTGTGCTTTGATGTATATCTATGGATTAAAAGAAAAAAAATGAGTGTTCGCTGTAAATATGGCAAACACAGAGAAGCGCGTTGGTGCTTGCTTTCACTGTAAATCTCTGAACAATTTAGTTCTCTGTTTCACTACCACAGGTTTCACGTGCTCAAACCTCTTAAACTGGTGAAACAAGGACATAGAGCTAGAAGGCATTGTAACGTAACAAACTTGGCAAGCGAGCTCTGAAATTGTTTACCAAATTCAACACCAGAAAGGTGACATGAAGGATGTTTTGGACCAGAATGAAGAGGATTATTTGCACCACATCGATCCTTAAGTGTAGTGAAAAAATGCATGAAAACCGGAAATTCTAGTTTTGAGAAGCAGAACTCAAGCTAGGATCCTTTGTGATGCTCTTTGCAAACTTTTGGTGAGTTTTACTTTATCCACGTACTGAATATGAAAGCCTTATTTAACGCTCACACAGGCACCTTTGTGAATTTAGATTTTATCACACTGGATAACCACTACTTATCAGGCTTCACAGTTTGATGACCAATAAGAGGCAACGATGGTGGAATCAACATGCAGTGCGAGCATTTTCTTTAAAAATACTGTGCTGTGTACATACCGGAAGGTCCCCAAGCCTTCTCATGAAAGGTAAAGATTGTAAAATATTGTTTGTTGCTGGTTTGTTCAGAGTTAAAGTACATGCAAACTATTCTCAAGGTGAGGGGACAATTTATAGCAACACAGGCTTGTCCTCCTAGTAATGCAGACAGAAATCCAATTGAATGTATTCTTACATTGCTTTCTTATTGCATACACTATTTGTTTTCTTACTCGCCCATCTATATTCTCAAGGTGTGTGCACATCCAGGACAGGGAGCAGCATCCCACAACAGAGCAGACCCGTTCCTTCACTCCTACATTTCAGTATGAAACTAAAAACTCATCTTATCAATTTTCCTCATGCATATTTATTGTGGAAATCCCGAAAACCAAACTGGGTTTTACTGTTTAGTGGGTCAATGAAGACAAAAATATATCCCAGCTAGGTCCGCTCTCTGCAGGTCCCAATATAGTTGTACATATTATAATAAGGTTTATATAGTTAAACACAACAGCGGCGGAAAATGAGAGTCCCACACACTCACAGGCGTCAAAAAATGATCACTGATGGGGGTAAGAGGGTAGCGAGAGAAGAGAATGAGGACAGGGGTGGAATTGGGAGGACGGACACGAACGAATTATCAATATTGAGTGCAAAGTGATATATGTACTGTCAATTATCTACAAGGTGCGAGATTAATGGAAGAATCTATGATGTAATCCTTTCTTAATGGTCTTTGCTCTTTCAAAATGTCAGTATCATGCCGTGTCGTATGATTCAAATTTAAACCTGTTAGGTTTACTTGCAAATGAAAATTCAATAAAAAGATTTAAAAAAAAAAAGGTTTATATAGTTCGATTTCGATTTTAAAGCTTTTATTCGGTTAAATAAATCAACCATATAAGCTGTACAGACATGAAAAAAACTCCATCTACAATATAAAACCGTGGGATAAAAAGTGCAAGTACATCAAAGTGCGTAGACATGTTAATGCAAATACAAAGTACAAATACATGAATCACATGAGGTCCCAACATTACTAGGTCTAATATTGTTCCAATTCAAAGTGCAAATGCATATAATAAAATTACATATTATTACAAGATACACATAGAACATACAATCAAATGTCAATAATCATTGATTTCCTGGTACTGATAGATTTCAGAAGAAAGGTAGCTAGATAAAAACACAAACATGGGTCATCCAATCTAAAAAGTAAGTTCAAGGCATCTGAGGTGGATCTTGTATTGTAGTGTAGGAAAAAAGGTTTTAAATAAAATTTCCTAAGATGAGAATAAAAAGTGCAAAATAATAACATATGGCAGCAGCTTTGTCGTGAAACTCCATCACATGGGCATACATGGACAGAGCTCTGGTTCATAAATGGGAAATTAACAAGGTGGTGTGCGATACCCAATCTTAGACGTGTCAGCACAAATCGATGCGAAGCTCTTGTCACGACTGACAGATAAGTTTGGAAACCCTGTTTAAGGTCCAGTTGCAAATAAAAAGAAAAGTTGATTGACTCTGGGTGACACGTAAACGAGCCTCTATTTTATTAGCTAACAAAGTCGATTTAATCTCGGCTCTTGCAACAGACAAAATACACCCAGGATCCAATCGAACATCACAGTTAAATAAAACTTTAAACCAATAAATGATGTAATTAAGCCAGGGTATTCTTAAGCAATTCTCTAATTTCAGACAATCCCGTATAATTGATTGGGTAAATAATGTCTCCTCTTTTGACCATATAGATTTCCATAATAAAAGGGGTCGTGTTAAAGCCAGATCTGAGATATATTTAATGCCCACCTCACGGTGGATCAAATCAGTGGAGGCAGATGAGGGGACACAAAGCAAACGTTTTAAAAACGAATTTTCAATTTGTTGTAATGTATTACCCTGAAAGTAACCCCAAACACCTGCCCCATAAAGAGCTGCAGTAACGCATCGTGACTCATAAATTACCAACATATCTTTAATTCGTCGGTTGCCCAGTTTGGCCGCAAATCTAAAAATACCATTTATGTTTCTAAGCATCTTAGAGCAGGCATTTTCCTGTTCCTGGGCCCATGACCTATTCCCTGCAAAAGTAATACCCAAATAACAAAAAGTCTTAACTATCTGAACCTTAGAGCCTTCGATAAAGTAAGAACTAGATGTGATAGGGTTCCTACCACAAACCATGACAAAAGTTTTGGATTTGTTAATTAAAAGTTTCCTTTTAGTAATAAAAGCAGTAAAATTATCAATAAGACGCTGTAGCCCAATAGGAGTACGAGAAAGTAGAACCGCATCATCGGCATATAAAAGAATTGGGATTGGCTTCCCGCCCACCCTAGGGGCATCTGACTCAAACAGTTTCAGGGTTGCGTCAGCTTCATTGATAAACAATGAAAAAAGTAATGGAGCTAGGACGCAACCCTGTCGGATGCCTCTTTTAACTTTAAAAGGCGGGGTATATTCGCCTAAATGGCCGTACCGCACCCTGCTAGACAGCTCCTCGTATACTCTGGCCCAAAAAAATATTATCTCTTTGGGGGCACCCATATCTAACAATAAGGGCCATAGGATAGAATGATCTACTAAATCAAAGGCGCTGCTAAGATCAGCAAAACATAAATATAAATTTCCCTCCTTAGCTAATGTGTACTTGCCGATCAGGAGATCCAGGTTGACACACTGCTCCAGTGTGCCAACACCCTTTCTGAAACCATATTGCACTTGGGTAAGGACTGACTTTTCTTGTACCCAGGTTTCTAGTCTTGTTAGCATTACCCTACTCATGATCTTGATAGATGAGTCCAATAAAGAAATTGGACGATAATTGCAAACATCGGTCTTAACACCCTTCTTGTGAATTGGTATTATAATAGATTGGCCCCATGATAAAGGGAAATGGGTCTCAACGGCGACGTTAAAAACTCTGGTTAAAAACGGCGACCATAAATCCATTTCACTTTTATAAAGGTCTATCGGGACCCCGTCGGGTCCCGGGGCCTTACCCCCTTACTACTAGTTATGCCCTCAAATACTTCCTCTATACTAATTGACAGGGGCAATTTTGGCCATTCAACGGGATTTTGATCAGACACAGTGAGTTGTGCGTCTTTATCTGGTGGGTTAAAAATATTAGAAAAATGGGCTACCCAAGAGTTACAATTAATATAAGAATTAAGTTCTGGGATATGATCGTCCTTCAAAAAGGTACTATTAACTGTATCCCAAAAAAGTTTGTTATTTTTGGTATTGGCTGCCAGATTTAAGTCTTCCCAGGCTCTTTCTTGGAGTTCTGATTTCCTAATTTTTAGGGCTAAGGCGTATTCTGTGCGAGAAGCCTTAATTATATCTGGATTTCTTGGCTTACACCCTAAAACTTGTTTGAGACGGCCCAGAGCCCCGATACAATTATCATCAAACCAGCCTACCTTAGGTTTATTATTTCTACACTCTGGTTTCAATAAAAGATTTTCCACGATATTATTAATCCTTGTAAAATTATCAAGTAGTACCACTGGGTCAACCTCATCCCCTAGACAAACTTGGATTTCATTCTGACACTGTGTAATGACATCATACTGAATTTTAGATGGGTCCTGACCAGCCCATTTTATCCGGACACCATTCGGTCTGATGGGAGCAATACATGGGCTGTGAGAGACACTAAAGATATTTTTAAAGCCCCAACATAATAAATACAAGGAAATACTATTATGATCACTAGTTGGTTGGACCGTTATCCAGGGGGAGAGCATAAATGTGCACTATTACTGGAAATGATAATATGATCGATATTGGACGTTGCATTCCTACCTGTAAATGTGGGACAAATCATATTATATTTATCGGTAGCACAATGCAGCAATTCCAAGTCCAGCTTAGCGATGGTACCATTTAAGGCCCTACCATATTCACAATGGGGAAAATGCATATAACAATCGTCTTCCATATCCCCCTCCTGGGCCCACAAACTTTAGTTAAAGACAATGGACATATTTGAACATTAAAATCGCCAACCCAGAGAATAATAATCGGTTTCCTAATGGTACTAATCAACTTCTCGAGTTCCCTTTCTAGAGTATGAACAATAGAACTACGTAAGGAGTTAAACAAATTGTTATAAAAATTAATCAGGATGACATCATTACCCATAATAGATGCCATCCACATAATCTGAGCATATGTCCCCACGGAGATACAACCCTTAACTTTACATTTGTTCAAATTAATAGAAATCAAAATCAAAAGGCCACCCTTTGCTCTACCCGAGAGGGACGCCTGGGCTGGGAGCCAGTATGAGGTATAACCCTCTACATATATTGGATCGGTGCACCACGTCTCCTGTAGGCATATAATATCATGTTGGGCCAAGATAAAATCAGACCATGATGGTGTGCCTATTTTGCTTTTAAGCCCAGCAATGTTCCATGTGGTAACTTGGTACGCCTTACCCATATTTGTTTCAAAGAATTCCTGAGGGTGTACTGCATATCCTACCTCTTTACTAATAGTGATCGGTTCTACTGAAGTACATTCTGCGTTGCTAGGGGGGCTAGCTGTCCTTGAAACATAGGTAGAAGACATCTCGTCCTGCTCCATCATGCGTAGACCAGCCTTACTAATCATATTCTTGACATTTGGGTTTTCCGTTGTGGGACTTTTGTGTAGAGAACCATCCCGTACAACCTCACTAGCCTGCGTCGGTCCCTCACGTCAATCATTGGCATCCAAATTACCCAAAGCCTGATACCTATTAGATACTGGGATAGCAAAATTGATCAGGGGGGATACCGAGAAGAGGCCAGCAGGGATCCATTTGGGGACCAACTTATATTTCCATGCGTCGCCCTCAGATGTCTATAAAAGTACCCCAGGGGGAGAAGGGTGGTATTGGATTCCAGCCGTAAAAACGATGGTGCATTATTAAGAGTATTTGATGCCCACCTAGGGGATCTAAAATTGATAATAATACAGTCCCCATCAATGCTTTTTCCCAAAGGCCCAATCCAGCCCACTCTACGAGTTGTTAAAATCTGGTTTATTCCTTCCATAGGGTAACCACAGTTGTTAGTCAACCAAAACACTACTTTATTCAAAAGTGAGCCATGTTCTTCTACCTGACCAATTTGAAGTTTCGGAACATTGGTCAGAATTGCGACATAGGGGCTACATTCAGGAGGTAGATTTGCAACCGGGGCCTTTATCCTATCCCCATGAGTTGAGGCTCTAAGACCATCAGATTTTATAGGGTCAGATATTTTAGGATTGTCTGGTTTGTTCACTATTTGCTCCTTATAAGGTGATACAAACCCATTATTAGGAATTGGATTTCCAATTACTGTATTCCCATCTTTTCCCCTATTTTCCGCTTGTGTAATGGGTGGCCGCTCCTTAAGGTATTTGCTACAATCACAACAATCATTGCCGATGGCCACCGTTGAAACAAAGGGGCCTGTAATAACATCCTTTTGGTGATCCCTAATTGAGTCTTTTTGGAGTTTACAATTAACTATATCCAACACTCCACTAATCTTATGAATTTCTCTAGCTAAAATGTCCAGTTTATCATAAAGCGGCCTTAGAAGCTCTAATACTTTATCGGAGATAGTCGCTAGTGTTAGATGTTGGGATATGGGATCTATGCAGCACAAGAAATCAGCAGGCGGTCCTGGCTTCCCAGTCCGAGTATTCTTGACATTCTTAGCTTTAGCCTTAGGGTTGGAATTCCCCTGTTCTGTCGTATTCTTTCTACGTCCCCTAGTTGTTTTCGGTCGGGGCGGGCTATCGGGGTTAATCAAGTTAGGAGTCATAGATATTCGGGTAAAATCCCCACTAATGCCTCCTATAGAGATGTCAACCGGATTCAGCTCCTCAACCGCCAAGGAGTTGTTGGTTGATTTACCGGATCCGCTCTCGCTAATGGGACAAAAAGGGACCTCATCCCCGTTTCCCTGGTCTACCCCCATAGAGCTTGAACCCATAGAGAGACGCTTCTCAGTACGGTCAATTTCCTCAGAGAGGACACTAACCGCTTTAACCAGGAATGAATCAATCGTAGTACATGATTTATCAATAAAAGGCTTAGTTATCTTCCTCCTTGCCATGGGGATACGATAAAATAAATATCCCTATATGGATGCCTGCGAAGGAATGGGGATTTCTCCCCCAAATATAATGCAGTGGCTAAAAAAGATAAGGCTGGGAAACCAATACCGGACAATAAATTTTTTAACCTCCTGGAATCTTAATGCCTTACGTCTTTGCTGACATATAATCAAAAGTCCCCTTAATGATTCTCTTGCAATGGGGTTTCGCCTCCAAAATAAAATACACAATAGGTTAGCTATAGGATGGTACGTGCTACACAGTATAGATTATTCTTCCACGGTAAACTCACTATACATAACCTATGGGGTTTTTAAACAACCCGCTAAAAATAAGATGTAAGATAGATAGACCTTAGATAAAAGTGGCATATACTAAAGGAAAACAATACATCAATAAAACTATTGGGTTACAATTCAGAAACCCACAAAGTCAAAACAAAACAGATCTATCTACCACGCATATATACTCATTATGATGGGACATAAAGTTTATATAGACCTTTAGTAATAAGGTGCAAAGTGCAAAAAGCTAATCCTTAAAGTGGCATGTGCTGAGCAAAATAGATATATAACATAGATATATAAAATCCCACGTATCACACACGTATCACACATAGAATGCAGTTTAAAAAAAAAAAAAAAGGAGATTAAAACCTAGAGGGAAATTAAGATGGTAATAAAAACCAAGAACAATGACAACGGAAATACATTAAAATACACTGAGTCAATTGAAGTAACAAGCACCAAAATAAAAGACGTCCGAGACAGTGTTCTATATCGTCAAATGCTCATCGTTCAGTAAGGAAACATATCTATTAAACACAGAACTTATCCATTAAATTATATGTTCCAATGAGAGCGTCCAATTAAAGGAGGTGCTAAGAGTTGTAATTGCCTCAACATACGATCTAATACTACAAGTAACTGCTGACTATAAAACGTCCTACATCACCTTTACTTTCACAGTCTGGCTACCTCAATCGGTCAATAATATGGCCCTGCCCGGCCTCCTTCGGCCTCTGACGGGCACAGACGGGCCCGCCCTTGGCCCGGGCTTCGCCCGCGCGCGTCCCGCGTTGCGGAAGGGCAGCCGCACCTTTATCCTCGCGGGTGGGGCTGGGGCAGCTGGGGAATGTAGGCCGTTCCCCTCACGGCAGGATGAAATTGACAGGAGCCGTTTCCCTCACGGCGGATAAGTCCAACTGCTCGGTGTGCGCGTCCCGCGTTGCGGAAGGGCAGCCGCACCTTTATCCTCGCGGGTTGGGCTGGGGCAGCTGGGAAATGTAGGCCGTTCCCCTCACGGCAGGATGAAATTGACAGGAGCCGTTTCCCTCACGGCGGATAAGTCCAACTGCTCGGTGTGCGCGTCCCGCGTTGCGGAAGGGCAGCCGCACCTTTATCCTCGCGGGTGGGGCTGGGGCAGCTGGGAAATGTAGGCCGTTCCCCTCACGGCAGGATGAAATTGACAGGAGCCGTTTCCCTCACGGCGGATAAGTCCAACTGCTCGGTGTGCGCGTCCCGCGTTGCGGAAGGGCAGCCGCACCTTTATCCTCGCGGGTGGGGCTGGGGCAGCTGGGAAATGTAGGCCGTTCCCCTCACGGCAGGATGAAATTGACAGGAGCCGTTTCCCTCACGGCGGATAAGTCCAACTGCTCGGTGTGCGCGTCCCGCGTTGCGGAAGGGCAGCCGCACCTTTATCCTCGCGGGTGGGGCTGGGGCAGCTGGAAAATGTAGGCCGTTCCCCTCACGGCAGGATGAAATTGACAGGAGCCGTTTCCCTCACGGCGGATAAGTCCAACTGCTCGGTGTGCGCGTCCCGCGTTGCGGAAGGGCAGCCGCACCTTTATCCTCGCGGGTGGGGCTGGGGCAGCTGGGAAATGTAGGCCGTTCCCCTCACGGCAGGATGAAATTGACAGGAGACGTTTCCCTCACGGCGGATAAGTCCAACTGCTCGGTGTGCGTTATATGCTTTACATATTTGAGCAACGCTTTCTATAAAGGCAAAACAGGACAGGTGCTTACACAGTGGCTGGTGAATATTTCTCTGGCCAAGCACAGAACCCGCAAGAGAACACAGTGGAACTAGGCTCCTGTGGGGATGTAAGCGTTGCTCGGATATGAATTTACCACGAAAAAATGAAAAGACAAGAGGCATTTGGCAAACCAGGAACAAGTTGGTTTAATTTAACACAGCAGCCAGGAGAGCATTGGCAGAGTAGCGTCTGAAGAAAGTCTCAATGCACAGAGGTTTTGGCTGGCATTTTATACAGTTTCTTGAAGTACAATAAATCAATTACACATTCTTGTAGAGCGTATGGGTCCAGGCCTAGTCATAAATTATAAGTACAACCATCTGATAACGGGGACACAGGTGGCTCTCGACCTCGGGGAGAGCAAGTGTGGGCCAGTGTGCATGTGTCCAGATGTCTGGCATGAGGAGCGCGTCATCACTATGTGTGGTGTGTGTGCTGTGTCCTGATTGGCTGAGTGTTCCTAACTATCTGGCATCTACCTTTGTGGTATTTTGGGAATGTGAGCTTTTGGCCAAACGTGTTTTATTGGGCCAATTTCCTCAGACCTACTTGTGATGCAGCTGCCTATCTGGGTGATAGATCAGGATTTTCCCTGGTTGCGCGTTTGTCTTCAGGCTGAGACCCATCAATCGGTAGGCCTGGGTTTGGGTCGCAGGGCCTGTCTGAATATGTATCTCTGACTTGGGGTTGATGGGGTGTTCATCATGGGTGAATTCGACAGCAATGATATGAGCTTGTTGCTGCATGTGCATAAAACATGCCGGTCATTGATATTATATTTACTGACATTTTCATTATTGTGCGTACAGTTGTCATATAGCGTACTTCAACATTGCTTTTAATATTTTTTACATTGTTATGCGTGCATAGTATATGGCGTAAATCGGCATTGCATTTACTGGTATTGCAGCTGTTGGGCCTGCACATTTCATGGTGTACCTTGACATTGTATTCACCGATTTTAACATTCCCCCCTCTAGTTGAATTTTTAACTGTATCATTCTCCTCGTATGTTATAACAGTCACATTATTCAATACGGTGTATCTTGCTTTAGTGTCTGCTATTCTTTCTCTAGCTATTTCCATGCTACCTAATTTGAGGAGTGCATTTTTACAGCAGGAAACCCCCATTTGTAGGACACCACACAACAATAGTACAAAATTAAAAACTGGAAGTAATGACGTGAATAGCTTGGACATCCATAGGGGAATCCAAGAAAAAATACTATGAAACAAGTCTTACTCAGGGGCACCCCCTCCTTCTTCATGTCAGCTTGTAGACAATGCAGTACTTGGATGGCAAGAGCGAGAGTTCTGTTTTTTTAGATCATTCTCAGGAATAAAAGTACAACAGGAAGCACCAATCTTGTGACACACCCCACCCACGGTGGTCCGTAATCAGTCTGCTATTCCGGCGTGGGTCCGGAGCACAATTGCAGACCTATTCCAGCTGCTACAACCCCCGATGATTCACCCCGGAGGCTCCTATGATCCACTACTTATTTGGACGCCCCTCCGACCATAATTACGGCATTTCCGGAGCCTTGCCTGGATTCTGCCTGATTTTCGTCCTGTCAAATTTATTACGAGACCACGCATACAATCATCCGTGGAACGCCTGTACGTCCACGCCTTCATGCCCACGCGCCACCTGTCCGGATACCTTCCGTGACTCATGATGAGCCTTTCCACACTGTATCCAAAATCTGTAACTTGGTCCTGATGATGGCCTCACATTGTATATAGGCCAAAATGCCGTCGACCCTCACAGCGTAATTCACGGCGCCCTGCCTGCGATTGCCCAGAAGAATTAACTTGTTCCAAAGACTTTCCAACTGTATGGGCATCATAGCTGATTTCATTGTATATATAACCGTGCTTGTACCTTTTTCCCGCTGTATATATTCCTTCACGTGTCACTTGTGCCGTTCACCTCTCACGAGCACTTGTACACAACTTCACAGGTTACATGACATTTAATGTAATGCAGTGCAATATTGATGGTTTGTTTAAGTAATTGTGTTTTGACCGTATGATATAATTAAATATATGTGTAAAGCAATTTCCTAACCTTTTCACTGTACGGTCATTTGTTTCCCTGTGCCCCCTCGCCCTATTCTCAGCAATTTACTGTGCATCTATATAACTTCCCCTACCAAACGATACCCCTCGAGACACTGTCTATGCTATACCACTAGGGGTGGGCGAAACTCGCAGATTTTCACTCCACCGAATTCTGCGGAGTTACATGAAAACTCAGCAAGATTCTGCGGAGTTCTGCGAATGGGCGGAAATCAGCAAGGCGTGACGATTTTTACTGCCGCAAGCTTTTTTCTCGCTGCAAAATCAGTGCGAACCGCACCACGCAGCACCAGAGGGCTCTGTTTTGTTTATTGTCGCTTGAGTAGAGTTTTCCACTCAAGCATCAACTTTCTCACTGAGAACGGTTGTGACTGCCTGCGTTGTGAAAATCTCACCGGGTGCCCTCCTAGCGCCTGAAAATCGCACTAGGGGACGCCAATTCTCACTCACCAATTTACTGTTGGCGAGCCGCGCATGAGAAAAAACTCCGCCATGTGGCGATTGTCAGAGTTTGGCCAGAACTCCATGTTACAAGCGTAACGCGGAGTGGCCAAAACAGTGCAAACTCTGCCGACGGACAAGAATTTATTGCCCACCCCTACTTACCGCTACAAATCCCTTGGTAAGTTTTCTTAGCCCTATCAATCACAAGGCATGTCTGCTTTGGCTACAAATCACAAGCTATGGCCACTTAGCACTACATAACACAAGTTACTTCTGTTTACTACTACAAATTGCTAAACATGACTGCTTACCACTGCAAATCACAGAGTATGTCACCATACCACTGCAAATCGCTGGGTGTCTGCTTACCACTGCATATCACAAGGTATGTCTGCTTACCACTACAAATCGCAACTCATAAGGCATGTCGATTTACTACCAGCCGCGGCCCCTGCAGGTAAGAGCGGTGGGGCCGGGTGTGGGGATTTCGGCAGACGATGACGTTTTTATTTTCATGGGCAGGTTCTAGATTTTCAAAATGTGTTTTTTTCTACGCCAAAATATAGAATGGCACTTTGCCTTTTTGCTCCTTCTGTATGCTCTGTTGCAGGTGCTTCCGTTGAGGACTGTAATCCCCCATACTAGATTTTGTTTACTGTAACCATGAAATAAGCTAAAGATACCAACTTCATTTTTAGCCTCCAGTTTCAAACTTTTCACATTCATAGAGCGTTTTAAAAATGTATATTTTAAATTTTGCTTTTTTATGTGTGTATATATATATATATATATATATTCACTGAAAAAACCATAGGTTTCAGGGGCGTTATAGTTAGTTGGACATTTCACTCGTACAAAACCATAGAAATTCCCCCGTTATAGTTAGTTCAGCTAACTATAACTCGCGCGCCCGCAATGCACTGCTGATGACGTCACATATTACATCACTCATGACATGGTCAGTGACATCACTCATGACATCACTGATGACATCTCAAATGACATCACTGATGACATCACTCATGACATCATCCTTGTGATAGAGTGGCAGACCTCCTCTCACCCTAATATAACCTTTGATACACACACTCAAAAATACAAACTAACATTTTCAAAACAATGGACATACCAATACCAGTTACAACACACCTATTCATTAATTCCAAGATCTACACACACATCCACTCATTCACCAACAGTCCCTATACAGTCACTCACACATATACTCACTCATCATATGTACTCCTACACCTATACATCCTGTTACACACCGCCACTCATCCATAGAGTTACTCACACACATAGTCACACATGCAAACAAAGTATCAAACATCCATTTACTTGCATATACAGTTATACACACACTACCACACTTACTTCTACAGAAACTTACACATACTTACTCTCTTAAACAATCACTTATAGAAACACCTACTTATTTGTACAGGAACTCTTCCAATCTCTCACTCTCACATATACTCACTTATATACACCAATACTCACATATACTAGTTTAAAACATATGTAGTTACTCATAAAGACACTATTGAGACAGTCATTCACTCACTAACAGACCCATACACATACTCATCCACCTATACAGTCCTGCACACATGCTGTCTTCAACACATACAAACAGTGAGTCACTCATTCATGCATCTATGCACTAAGTAATACCCCCACCAAACCATACAGACACTCAGACACTCATACTGATACTCAAAAACCAACTAATAACCCATATAGACACTCATGTAGCTACTCACCAACCCATGCAGCCACTTATACACAAAGTGAGAGACTGATACAGATATTTTCATATTTAAACATTACTCACTAACCCATGTATTCACTAAGATACACTTAGTCAGTTATACAATCAATTTTACCAAAAAAAATCATCCATTTAGACACTTATATACCCATTTATTCTTCCAACGACCTTGTGATATACATATATAAAACATATTTAATTTTCAGAAAAACACACATTCACTGGATGATGTCATCAGTGATGTCATCAGTGATGTCACTGACCATGTCATGAGTGATGTAATATGTGACGTCATCAGCAGTGCATTATGAGCGCATGAGTTATAGTTAGCTGAACTAACTATAACGGGGAATTTCTATGGTTTTGTACGAGTGAAATGTCCAACTAACTATAACGCCCCTGAAACCTATGGTTTTTTCAGTGATTTTCAAAGGTTTTTTAAATGCTAATTTCTAACTATAACGTGCCTGAAACCTATGGTTTTTTCAGTGAATTTCTAAGGTTTTTTAAATGCTAATTTCTAACTATAACGTGCCTAAAACCTATGGTTTTTTCAGTGAATCTATATATATTTATTATACTATGTATACATGTGAAAATGTCTCGGTCCCCTGTTTGCCTCGGTGGCACGGAAAAAATGGGTGGAACTGACGTCAGCACGCCGACGAGGTCCTCTTATGGCTCCGATGACGTCATACGGTGTCGCGAGCGGAGCCGTGCTCGTTGACGTGGGAGAGCTAGGAAAGAATTTCCGTGGAATGCTGGTGCAGGGGATATTCACCTAAGTGTTCAGGCTAGTCCTTTGGGAGCAACTGTTTATGTTGCCACTCCAGAAACCGAAACCAGTGATCCGAGGGCAGAGGCCCTGCAGATGGCACACGAGGTGGGGTGCCCAGTCGTGTGCACCGGCGGGGCAGCGAAGTGACAAGCACCACAACCCACAAAAAAGGTAACGAGGGCACTGAATAACACAGGATCTTCTCTTTGTATCTGGGAGGAATAACGAAGTTAAAATGCCCTAGTACCAAAATGTAGAATTAGTGCTACAATGGTCTTCAAGAGGACCTGCGATGCCGCTTCTACCTCCCGTACCCTGGAGGCGGCACATGGGTCACACGGTACGGTCATACTGCGGTGGGACGCACACTCGTTGACCTCTCATGGCACTGCTCCACACTTCAGGAAGGACGCTTTCCATTAGCTATGTTTTCTGATGACATGTCGCGCCGGCCCCGTCCAACAACAGAACTCCTTTAGATCCAAACAGACTCTTCCACTCTCTCACCGGAAGTGAAACCAGGCCATGCGGACACTTTCACAATACAACAGCCGGGAATGCACTTTTCGGTAAAAAAACCACATTCCTTCCTCCTAATTAATCAAATAAATGTCTCACTGAAGAACAGGGGCCAGCTTCGATCGGTAAACAGCCGTTACAACGACTTTTTTACTTTGCGATACCATTACAACGCATGCATTACCACGCATGCGTTGTACATCACAAAGTCATTACTACGCATTTTTTAGAACGCATGGTCATTTACCACGCATGCCTTTACAACGAATTTTGTTGTAAAGGTATGTATGGTAAATGACCATGCGTTCTAAAAAACATGTAGACGATCCATGTTGTTGTAAGGAAACAGAGGCTGTTCTGTTTCCTCACAACGACGTGCACCGCCCCTCAGAGATGACGTGAAACAGGAACCACGAGGAGAGAGCAACCATGAGAAGTGAGAGGTAAGGGGGATTGAACATGGGGTGGGGGTTTCTTTTCTAGGGTTTAGGGTAGTGCAGTGGTGTTTTGGTGGTGTAGGGGGTCGTGCTGGGGATAGTGTTTTAGGGTTTAGGGTAGGGCAGTGGTGTTTGGGTAGTGTAGGGGGTCGTGCTGGGGGTAGTGTTTTAGGGTTTAGGGTAGTGCAGTAGTGTAGGGGGTTGTGCTGGTGGTAGTGTTTTATGGTTTAGGGTAGTGCAGTGGTGTTTGGGTAGTGTAGGGGGTAGTGCTGGGGTAGTGTTTTAGGGTTTAGGCAGTGCAGTGGTGTTTGTGTAGTGAAGGGGGTCATGCTGTGGGTAGTGTTTTAGGGTTTAGGGTAGTGCAGTGGTGTTTGTGTAGTGTGGGTGGTCATGCTGGGGGTATATTTAGGGTTTAGTGTAGTGCAGTGGTGTTTGGGTAGTGTAGGGAGTCGTGCTGGTGGTAGTGTTTTAGGGTTTAGGGTAGTGCAGTTATGTTTGGGTAGTGTAGGGTGTCGTGCTGGGGGTAGTGTTTTAGCACTAATTTTTCTTTCTACAGCACTAACCATAATTTCTATGGCAAAATGAACCCCCTCAGTTTGTTCCTTTTTAAATTAAATGTTTTAAGTGTTACCACTTTATTCCAATCAAGATGGCTTCAGGTGTGCCATACTTTTGTCATAAGTAAGACTGTTAGCGCTATAGTTGTTCTTTAGAACACTCTGGGAAGCTGCAGTAGAACACAAAGGCATCAACTGACAGGCTGCTCCTGTTGAAATATAACAGGAAGATATTTGAGATCTCACTTAAAACATGTCCTAATTTTTCTTTCTACAGCACTAATCATAATTTCTATGGCAAAATGAACCCCCTCATTTTGTTCCTTTTTAAATTAAATGTTTTAAGTGTTACCATTTTATTCCAATCAAGATGGCTTCAGGTGTGCCATAATTTTGCCATAAGTAAGACTGTTAGCGCTCTAGTTGTTCTTTAGAACACTCTGGGAAGCTGCAGTAGAACACAAAGGCATCAACTGACAGGCTGCTCCTGTTGAAATATAACAGGAAGATATTTGAGATCACACTTGAAACATGTCCTAATTTTTCTTTCTACAGCACTAACCATAATTCTATGACAAAATGAACCCCATCATTTTGTTCCTTTTTAAATTAAATGTTTTAAGTGTTACCAGTTTATTCCATCCAAGATGGCTTCAGGTGTGCCATACTTTTGTCATAAGTAAGGCTGTTAGCACTCTAGTTGTTCTTTAGAACACTCTGGGAAGCTGCAGTAGAACACAAAGGAATCAACTGACAGTCTCTGCCCTTGTTGGATGTACATGTTTTACTGAGAATGTCAGACTTCATTCTCACATGACTGAGAAAGATAATGTGAATTTACAGAAAATATGCTCTCATTTTAGCTTCTGGAGCACCTTCCAAAACTGTATGGGACAAGCATGTGAAAATAGTTTTCTCTCAAACATGATTCATGATATCCCAGCAGAAGGTTTTTCACAGGGTAAAATCACCTTAGAACACACCACAATTCCTGAAATTAGTATGGTACCATCAACAAATGAATTCTAATGTAACTAAAGTCTGTTATCACCCTTTATAGTTCTCCTTCTGGTAACCCTCAAAATCTTCGATTCACTACAATGCATTTCAATGGGGTACTATCATTTATATTGGTCCCAAGATGGCTGCCAGCAATTCCAGGATGAAGTGCTGACAGCCAATCAGATCTCATGATGACATGTGTGGTTAGGCTCCGCCCAGATATATATGTGTTTTCTTTTTCAAATTTCTCAGGAACTACTGAACGGATTTACACCATTTAAGCAAAAGGCACGACCCTGAACCAAGGGCTACCTTTTTGGAAAATTTGGTGTAATTCCGTTCAGCAGTTCGGGCTGTAGCTGCGACTAAAGGTTCCTATGGAAAATTGCATGGGGAAAACACGTTTTGGGACCCCCCTTTTTTCTCGGCCCCCTCTTGCCGAATCACCCCGAGACTTTCAGGATAGGAACGGACCGGAGCGCCCCAACAAGTTGGAAAATTTTGCGAAGATTCGTCATTTGGCGCCAACGTTATTTCAAATAGAATGTTGCGGATTTCCTATGGAAAATAGGTCCTAACTATAACTATCTACTGGCGACCGCCAGTAGATAATATATAAATAAATAAATATATATATATATATATATATATATATGTATGCTTTCTTAATCTGCTTATATTATTTAATTTTCTGTACTGCCACGGATGCCCTGAGTAGCTGTCACAGACCCCAGGGGTCCTCCAATTTCAGATTAAGATCCGCTGACCTGAATTATACATGGAAATATTTTCTGACCAGTCCATCTTTTATCTCCAGCAGTTCAGTACAATATAGGATCACTCGGGGGGTTCTTGATGCTGCCCCTTCCAACAGAGAAGTGTAGCTACACACAGGTAAAGATTGAAAGAGTCGCACATATGGTAACTCGCAAGGGTTCCCACTGATTGCCCAATAGAGTCTGGCTTCCTCAAACCCATCACCCCCAAGCTGCTAGTAGGACTTGAGATGTGCCAAGTGAACATGTTCGACTTATTGCACTCATTTGGCTACCCATATACCAATGCCTACCCTCAGCAGAAAGTGCCCTCAATGTATTCTTTGGAACTGGGGTATCCAGGATCCTGGAAACTAACATTTTAAAGTCAAGTGAACAAAGAGGTGAGGTTGAGACTTCTGTGTACCCCAGGATTTGTGGTTCAAATCAGCTGCTGGGGTATACCCTTTGCTGCACAACTCGTTTTTGCATTTTTGCTTGTTCAAAGTGCATTGAAGTCACTATGCGATAGCTATAGGATAACATGTTGGAACTCTATTAAACAACTAAACAAAGCACTCAAAAACACCCACTGATGGAATTGCTCAAACTCTGTTATATTGAAACCCTCCTTGCTTCACTCGCAAAAGGCAGCAAGGGACCACCAGGGCTGGACTGGGGAACCAAACGCCAGCTTGGCAAAAATGCTCAACCCAGCCAGATTCCCTTTGTCTCTTCGCACAATCTCTCGTCTTCCATCCATCTATTCTCTCCCGTTCCTCTCATTTTTTGATCACTTTCTCTCTATCTTCTGTCTCCCTTCCTCGCTTTCCCTCTCTATCTCTCTTGGAGCCTCCCTGTCCCTGCTGCTGTTAACCTCGGGGAGCTGGGGAAGTGATGGAGGCAACAGGAGCGGCCCGGGGCTTTCAAAACTGGCCTCCCAGGGCTCCAGCCCACAGGGGAGATGCCAAGTGGAATGAAAGGCCTGTTCAACCCTGGGGACCACTGGGTCACATACTACTCAGAAATACCTAAAGACTGAATATCCAGCCCTGTAATGCCATAGTAATGTCAAAATGCATGCTTTTCATATATGTCTAATACGGTGAATAGCCATTACTTCACGGCTGTTAGTGCGCATACCGTTACTACGCAAGCTTTACAACGCATGCGTTGTAACAACGCGTAGCCATTACTACGCGCGTTGTTACCAGGCATGCGTTGTACGTATCCCACTAACTGCCGTGAAGTAATTTCCGACCTTTGTTTCCATTGTTATCACGTGACGTCCCAGGCAGGGGGAGTGGTGACGAGGAGCGGCGGATTAAGGATTGTGAGAACGGGACCAGCCGTCATGGAGGGAGTGTTCAACACCTACGAGGAGGCCGTCAGGAGAGGTAAGCCGGGGGCGTTGTTTTAGGGAAGTGTAGTTTGGTTTGTGTAGTGTATTGTAGTGTATTTGTGTTTACGGTAGTGTAGGGGGTCGTGAGGGGTAGTGTTTTGTGTAGTGTAGGGACAGGACTGGGGGTAGGGGCAGTGTCGTGCTGGGGGTACAGTTTTAGGGTTTAGGGTAGTGTGGAGTTTGTGTAGTGTAGGATTATGTTTTAGGGTTTAGGGTAGTGTCGGGATGTCATGTAGGGTAGTGTTTGGGAGTAGGGACAGGACTGGGGCTAGGGGTAGTGTAGGGTAGTGTTTTAGGGTTTAGGGTAGTGTCGGGATGTCGTGTAGGGTAGTGTTTGGGAGTAGGGACAGCACTGGGGCTAGGGGTAGTGTCATGCTGGGGGTAGTGTTTTAGGGTTTAGGGTAGTGTTGTGGTGTTAGTGTAGTGTAGGTTAATGTTTTAGTGTTTAGTGTAGTGTCGGGGGGTTGTGATGGGTAGTGAATGAGTGTAGGGACCGGAGAGGGGGAATGCGTATGTTCGTGCAGGGGGTAGTGATTTCGGGTTAAGGGTAGTGTAGTGGTGTTTCAGTAGTGTAGTGTAGTGTTTGAGTGTTTTGGAAGTGTTTTCCATTTTTAGATGTGTAGGGTAGTGTATTTCTATTTATTATTTAAAGTAGTGTTGTGTTTTAAACATTTTAAAAAAGGGGTTAAATGTCTTTTTTTAATATGACCCGTTATTCCGCATACCATTTTTATTACTAGGCAAGTTTTTACTTCGTATACATTAACACTTTCAATGTAATGGTATGCAAACTAAAAACTTGCGTAGTAACGGTTATTGCTAAGTAATAACCGCGTAGTAATGGCATGCGAAGTAATGACATGCGAAATAACATGTCATATTCGTCTAATACAACTTTAGAATATATCTACAATTTTATTTATATATTGGAACAATTTTGTATAGCCCAGCACATTGCTTCGTTGATACTTCAGTGTGCTGGACAGCTAGAATTAAAAGTCCAGGGTTGTGGAGTAGCAGAGTCCAGCCATCCACAGGGCATGGCCTCTATTAGATATTCCTTACTCACAACTATCAATTCCGTGGCCTACTGAAGGGCTATTTACAAGCTCAGGGGTTAGGATGTCCTTAAAATGCAGATAGTTGACTTCTGCCACTCTTGCTGCCTGTTTCTACATTTATTACATTTTAAAGTCAATATTTTTGTATTCTAGTATACCACACTACAGTACTCACCAACTTCTTTAGATGCATTTTTCTAGTGGCATTTATTCTACATCATTCTTTATATATCCATGGTAATTTGGTATCCTAAAATATGTAAATGTTGTTATGCTGCTGATTAGACTCATTTATTTCAATGTACAGCGCCATGAAGCCTTCTATGCCTCATCCCTGCTTATTAAAAGTGCAAACAAATAAAAAATAATAAATGACACTAGAATAAAGAACTTGGAGTAGGGCAACTAAAGTCGAGAAGTGTTGGCCCTAGGTGACTGTTTTTTTTTTGTGTGGACAAAATAGATGGTGTTGTAGACACACAGGTGACTGTGAATGGGATAATCGCTTTTCATTAGTTCGGGAAAATATAAATAAATAAACAAATGAAAAAACACAAAATAAAAAAAATACATAAGAAATTAGCTATTTGTACAGCAGCACTTCAAACTCTGAGTTTCTTTTTATCCGTACATGTACATGTGGAATTTAATATAATACACCTTTATATCTCTTTATTATTTTCCATATACATGTATACCCTTCTATGTAGTTATGTATCTATATATTTGTTACTCTACTCCTACTGTAGAAAAAATAAATAAATGAAAAAAATGAACCCTTCAACTCTCTCATATTCACTACTTTTTCTCGTCCGATGCCTCTTGCATTATATCCTCTATCTTGACTCTGACTTATCCCAAACCTCATTGTACCACTACGATCTCCCTAATAACCCTTCCACACTCTCCCCCCATCTGTCGCTGCTTTGACTTATCTGAAACCTCATTTTACTACTGTTATTTCTAAAATTGCACTTTCTAGTCTCTTCTCCCTCTATACTTCCTTTCACTCATTCCGAACCTCATTTTACCACTATTATCTCCCTAAAAACCCTTTCTAAACTCTTCCCTCCTCTGTCCCTCCTTTATCCTGTTCAATCCACCTAGCTGTCTCACATGTCCACTGCTATAATCGGCAACTTAGATTTCGCTATACTAATCCATCACTAATCCACTTTTGGCTCCGCAGTAGCGTGCTGCTCGCAGAAAAGCGCTTCAATGCTTCGCCTGGGGTAGTACGCGCTATATAAATACAATTACAATTACTCCAGATTTGCCATCACCAAGGATCTTGTCAGTTCCGCCCTGTGGGTGTATGAAGGACAGGATCTTTTGGAGCCAGGATATATAGAGATTTATTCCCTTGAACAGTGTGTTGGTTTGACTTGGAAAAGACATGGAGCACGGGAGTAGCCAGAAAATTTAAATGCCGCCTGTCCCCTTGAAACATATTTGTAATCACACCGAGCATTCAAAACGAGCACACCAACCCTCCGAGTTCTTTCACCTTGTCATCCTCTTTCGACCAATTTATCCATGCACAGTTCCATCTCTTCACCTTTCCATCCACCCACCCATTGCCCCATCCTTCTAGCCATACTTTTTTGGAATCATACATCCATATATATATTTCACTCATCCATCCATTCACTCTCCCCCATCTGTCCGTTCCTCTATCCTTCCATCAATTCACCTTTTCACCCTTTCTCTCTTTCATTAAACCTTTCACCCCTCCATCCATTTTGTCTTCCTTCGATCCTACCTTTCACTTTTTTTTCTTCTCTCCATTCATGTTTCCTTCCTTCCTGTCACCCTCCTTTCTCTTTCCTGTTCTTACATCCCTTTTCTATGGCCCATTTTTTCTCTCCTCCCTGCTTTTTCTTTACTACCTTTCTCTCTCATTGTTTTTTCTATTTCTCCCCCTCTTTGTTGTCTTCTATTATAATTATTTCTCTGCCTCTTTGCTTGTCTATGCATTCCAGCCTATGTCCCAGAACCATCTTTCATAGCCTTTCCTAACAGTGTTATTTATGAGCATTTTGTCTGCAGACCAAAGAGGAGACCCATAAACAATAATGTTTACGTGGAACCCACTTCGCAGCCCAACGGGCCCAGTGGCAGCCCCCACTTAGGTTGATAGAGGGCGGGAAATACAACTAGCAACTAGTTTTGCCTTTGTGGGTGTGGGCAGTAAGAATCCCAAGTTCTGTGGCTATTCAAAGGGGAAGGATTTGGGGTCTGTTCCACCAAACACAAGGATCTCAATCCTCAATTCATTCAATATCAACTTTACTATTCACTCTAGCATTCTGTTAGAAACAAGAACACCTATGATTTAAAGCTCTCCCTTTGCCTAGCAGCTTAAAAAAATGTCTCATCCTAAACAAAACCTGTACATGTTTAAGGTGATACGGGCTCTAAGCTGCACATGGGCTTTTGCAGCACACATTAAATAACAGACATCAGCGGTAAACCACGATAAAGCGAATCGTAATAAAGGCACGTAGGTAAATATCCAGAACGCATGGCGCACTCATGCAGCAGGCCCAATGCCAGCCTCCCCCCTCCACTGAGGTGCAGGTTGCCTGCACCTCATTTCTTGTACAGGCACAGGAAGTTGTGCAAGATCACAAGGCGCCCAAGGGGATGAATACTTTCGGCAGGCACGACAGGGCTGGGCGTGTAGGGAAGTTACATCCAGGCATGGAACGAGGCCCTCTGCCATCCTACTGTTCATAAAGAAACATCCTGAACACACAAAAGCAATGTATGCAATGTGCTCGAGGCGTGCCCTGTTTGGGTCCGTCTGGTTCAGTGCCTTTGATGATGAGAGCACCCATTGTAGTCAGACTCCCTTGACGTAGACTCTGCCTGCTGAGTAATGCGCCTCACCCACAGTAAAGCCTTCAGATCTGTAGCTGAGAGTGCACAGATGTAGCTGTGTACTGAGAGTGCACAGTCATGCTCTGCAGTGTAGTTGTGTACTGAGGGTGCACAGTCATGCTCTGCAGTGTAGCTGTGTACTGAGAGTGCACAGTCATGCTCTGCAGTGTTGGCTGTGTACTGAGAGTGCACAGTCATGCTCTGCAGTGTAGCTGTGATCTGAGAGTGCAAAGTCATGCTCTGCAGTGTTTGCTGTGTACTGAGGGTAGGGTGCACAGTCATGCTCTGCAGTGTTTGCTGTGTACTGAGGGTAGGGTGCACAGTCATGCTCTGCAGTGTAGCTGTGTACTGAGAGTGCACAGTCATGCTCTGCAGTGTAGCTGTGTACTGAGGGTGCACAGTCATGCTCTGCAGTGTAGCTGTGTACTGAGAGTACACAGTCATGCTCTGCAGTGTTTGCTGTGTACTGAGAGTGCACAGTCATGCTCTGCAGTGTAGCTGTGATCTGAGAGTGCAAAGTCATGTTCTGCAGTGTAGCTGTGTACTGAGGGTGCACAGTCATGCTCTGCAGTGTAGCTGTGTACTGAGCGTGCACAGTCATGCTCTGCAGTGTAGCTGTGTAGTGAGAGTGCACAGTCATGCTCTGCAGTGTAGCTGTGTACTGAGGGTGCACAGCCGTGCTCTGCAGTGTAGCCATGTACTGAGGGTGCACAGTCAGCAGTGTAGCCGTGTACTGAGAGTGCACAGTCGTGCTCTGCAGTGTAGCTGTGATCTGAGAGTGCACAGTCGTGCTCTGCAGTGTTTGCTGTGTACTGAGGGTGCACAGTCATGCTCCGCAGTGTAGCTGTGTACTGAGGGTGTGCTGAGGGTGCACAGTCATGCTCTGCAGTGTAGCTGTGTACTGAGGGTGCACAGTCATGCTCTGCAGTGTAGCTGTGTACTGAGAGTGCACAGTCATGCTCTGCAGTGTAGCTGTGTACTGAGGGTGCACAGTCATGCTCTGCAGTGTAGCTGTGTACTGAGGCTGCACAGTCATGCTCTGCAGAGTTTGCTGTTGCCAGACCAGTCATCAGCAGAGAATCCAGGCTGTGGTTTTGTAGCTTGCCATGAACACTGATGAAGGATGAGTAGCTGGCAAACTTCTGGAGGTGGAGAGGGGTGTCCCCTCCTCCCCAAGAGATCAAGTAGGAAGAGTCTATAGAAGGAATATAAGTTGAAAGATCTAAATCTTATGTAAAAGAAAAAAAGCCAAAGGTATGACAAAAAAATTAAGAAACTTCAAATTCGAAATGTAATGCAGTCTATGTAATTGGCAAGTAATTTGAAAGCTACCAGTTATTATTTTTCCATTCCACTACTGCTAAAAGGTATGTTTTTTCAGCTATTCCCCTTTGCTGTGAGGTACTCGTACCTTGAGCCATACCCTCTAACTCTAATGCTAACCACGTCACTTATCTCTGCACCGTCTTCATCGTCACAGCCAGGCCTTACCATTGAGGGCTCTGCACGAGTGATAATTTTGTTAATCTACCAGAACTACAAATCCCATGATTCCCCACAATAATCGAGCCGCTTTGTCCCATTACCCTTTCCCCTATACTTATTTCTATTCTTAAATCCCCTGCTGCCATTAGTATGATCTGCTTTTTCCACCAATGACGACTTTGTAAGTGCTCGGTGTTAGATTTATTTTGCTTGATAAATAACGATACTCTAGGGTACGTTTTTATTGGGTGCGATGCGTAGCACCTATTACGAGTTTATTCACTAAAATGGGTTAAAACATGAAGATTTTGAAGATTACCTCAGCAAATCCGCCTTTTCTGGTATTATCCAGGCCTTTGTCTCTTTTTAAATCTCGGCAGATTTCACCAGCCAGAATTTAAAGGTTCGGGGTGCAGTTTTTGTTAAAAACCCCGCACGTAAGGGGTGCGAGGAAAACCACAAAATGCATAATTCCGATATGTGCTTTGGCAGGATTTAAGGCATATATTGGACATTTCTGGGCCATTCTTACCGGGAGCCGAGTCTCTAATATAGGAACAGGGAGATGCGAGGGTGGGATATTGGACTGTTATAAGGAAGACTCGGATTGAGTGCTATGAAGATTATCGGGAAATAACTGAAGGACTACCTTTGGCACCACTGTATTTTTATAAAGTGATTTTAGCACTATACTGTGAGGATGTTCCCTCTTTTGCTCCATTTCTTTTATTGTTATCTGGTTCGCTTGTGCAGCAAACAATTTTCCTGGGCGTTTAGTTCAGATTTTGTAATGGCATTAACAGGATTACAAGTCCCAGAATGAAAAGCAAAAAGCTAAACTGGGCGAGCCGTGCAAGTTTATGTGATGTTTATACTACCTCTAACGATTTTAAAATAAAATAGGGCCACAAACATATACGTGAAGTGCCTTATTGTCATATGTGACACATTCAGTGACTCTTGGCTTTTAGGTATAGCACACTGCATTCTGGGACTCGTAGTTTTGCTTTTAACTTTGTAAATTTTGGCTGTGAAATTCAAGAGTGCAAAGTGCTATTGGCTACAAAGTTAGGGTTGGCGGAGGGTGTCCCACCAAACACTGAAGCTATGCTCATGCTACCCAGGGTAAACACGAGCATCTGGGACTTAATTTGCACCAGCCATAGGCAAGCACTGACGCTCAGACTCGCAAACCACAAACAAGTTGCAAGCATTTCCTTGTAAGAGTGACAGACCACATGCTTACTTTTCCAGTATAAACATATAGGTATGTGCCTTTTCCATTTTGTCTTGAACTCCTGCCAGACTCCCTGGAGCACACTAGAAAATGTATGTTTTCCTCGAATTTCAATTTAAAAATAGAGAATGTATTGCTGTCAACCAGAAGACAAGATGTATTTTGAGCCTGCACGTCCCACGTCAGCAGCAGCGTCCTCACAGGGCTGCAGTAATTTGAAACCGCAGCCAGTCCAAGTGCGTTTGTGCTGCTGCCAATATGGCAGGCAAGTTGTGGCAAGACACGCATATGTGAGGAATAGCAGGACAGGAGGAGTAGCAAAATGCAAGGCACTGTTCCGAGGCAGACATTTTAGGTTGAGCCTGGACAGCACATGGAGTATCTACTTGAAGTACCGCCCACTCTCTGCCTATATTTTTCATTGGCTTGTGTCATAGTCCTAAGTAAACGCTGGCTTCTGATTCGTTAATGGGCTTGTTAGTACCGCATTGTCTTCATTTGTAACCTCCAATGAGTACTAGCCCTTTTACTTCTGTTGTTGCACGGTATGTCTTATTTAGTCTGTAAGCACTATTTTCTTTAATGAGTTAATGAGTTACTCCTACTGCAGGCACGACCTGCTTTCCTTACATTCAGCGCGCCATGCGCACTTTCACTTTCAAGCAGCCCCGGACAATGGCGGCCGCTTCTTTGAAGTGAAATAGGTGTTGCATTTACAAGAGTTTGAGCTATTGCCATTGTAAATGCCATTGTAAATGACAATAGCTTAAACTCTCGTAAATGCGAGGCATTGCAAATGCTTGTTTTTTACTGGGATAGCACATTACAAAACAGCTGCTGCTGCGTCCAGGCCCTAAGCTAATGCACTGGGATCAGGCCAGGATCATGCAATGGTCCTGATTGGTATTGGGTGGTATATTCCGACCCGCGTGTAAACCCCATTTACCCACATGTCGGAGTTACAAGTTTGAAGGTATTTGGCAGGTCCGATAATTATCGCGTGTGTTGAATAATTCAACCTTTGTTAAATTTTGGCAGTTCAAATGTGGTGAAATTTAACGGGGGAAAGCATACAATATTGATCGTATCATGCGGATTTTGGTGCATTAAACACAAAAATACGCATGTTACTCCTCAAAAATTTATAATAGGTGTTATTTAACACACCCAATAAATAACGTACCCTAGGGAATCGTTATTTATAAGGTGTGTTAAGTAACACCTAAACTCGTAATCAGGCCCTAAATTTTAAAGTTCATTGGCTCTGCATTGCTTGAGTCTGTGACAGGCAGGGCTTTAAGTGGGCCGGGTCTGAGCACAAACAAATGACAATACAATTGTACATAGAAAAGAGACTAAAAAATCAAAAAAACAGAAGAAAGCCCTTATAAGAAATATCTTAAGAAAAATATACAAAATTTATTCAATATAAAAACAAATTATTCACATTGCGCCTAGAAGTATTAGTTGGTACACATAACAATTATTATACAATACAATACCAAACAAGTGGCAAACAAAGAAATCACATAAAAAAGAAATTTTTCAGAACGACACTGAAACGACAAAAACAGAACAATGTGTCCTTCATTACTAGCGGCCACAGTTGCGTCGACGGCGTTTCGACCTTTGTCATGAATACATGGTCATCATCAGGACATAAATTTTGCTGAGTATCCAAGAAAAAATCTATAAAATGCAAAGATAATTTACAAATAAATATGAATTTATAAAATTCCATATTTCTAAAAGGGCAGAAAAAAGATTAGAAAACCAAAATCCAAAGATTGAATTATATTAAAAAGCAATCACAGAAAGTGAAATCAAAGAAACCAAAGAGAATCTCAATAGCCTTGAAACAAACCACCAACACACCAATGTGCCAAAATAATTAAACCATCAGTGAAGAAAAAGAAGGAAGGGTGGTAGTCATCCGTCTCCAAGTTGTAATAAGGAAGTATAACATAACTTCCACTTACTTCAAGTCACAC
Organism: Calotriton arnoldi; assembly: GCA_963921515.1. Lineage (NCBI taxonomy): Eukaryota > Metazoa > Chordata > Amphibia > Caudata > Salamandridae > Calotriton > Calotriton arnoldi. The sequence continues at coordinate 131,183 of CAWUFW010003902.1, forward strand.
GATGAAGATGTGTGACAAATACCAATAGATTGGCACATCACCAATGCCAAATGGAAACTAGAAACAAAACGGAGTCAATCGAACAGACCACTCCAATATGAAATTGAAACCGAATTACAACCCAAATACACTTACGTCTTTAGTCAATGATGCGAGGTTGAAAGTAAATCCTTCATGAAATACTTTTCATAAAATATTTTTTGTGTTGCCCCAGTGGCTGCATAAATAAATTGGCACGATTAACCACAGGCGAGGAGAACCAATCTCCTTTATATTTCACTCACACGTAGTGGCTAAAAGCAAAAAATATATAAGGGTAAATAACCTGCTCCCTACTTTTTTTAAAAACTCTACATACTTTTTTACAAGCACTAAGAGTCAACACTAAACTGAAAACAAATTAATGTTACAAACATTATATTAGTTTACACTATTTTCAAACTTTCCTACGGTCTATAATTACTCAGACCGCAATGAAAAACCCCCCCAGGGCAGTCTAGAACGATTCCTTTAAGCACAAATAGAAACAAACATTGGACCCAGTATATTTAATGGCTTTACAATATTATAACACCACACTGCCGGTTCCCAAAGTCCCGAGCGGTCTATAATTGCTCTTAGCAGGAATACACCTCTATCGGCATACTAGAACAAGAGGCCGTTCCTATTTCACTCACCGAATAACGTCACCCACTCGATATCAGAGTACGGAAGCAGCAATAGCCTCACCGTACCTGTTTTAAATACACAAAACCCGGAAGTAATCATTGGAGGTCAGATAGAGAGAAAGGACTCACCGGTGCTAACCCGTCCCGCGCCATCTTGAAGTGGTCCCAAACTAAGCTTGTATTACACCCGGAAGGTTTCAACGGGTAAAGATACCTTCATTCTTTTCAAGCGGAGGAAAAGAGGGAATCACAAATGCCGCCAAATAACAATATGCGGCAAACTTCTAACGTGTTCCTATGGCAACTCAAAGGAAGACGACCTCAATAAAACTTCCGCGCCATCTTTAAATAGTGAAACGAAAACGAGTGAATCAAAAATAAAACAGAAAATAAAGAATAAGCCATAAGACAATCCCCAAATTAAAAATAGGGAATAAGAGAATACTGCAGGAAAGGAAAAGCAATACATTTTTCAACAGTTACTCAATAATATTGAAAGTAATAATACTTTTTAGCATCCAAATTACACACAAATGATTAAACAAAGTCAGCCTTATTACATTAACATGGCGCATCGTTAAGTGTCGATCATAGATAACAATCCAATTTACAATTCAATAAGATGCAATCATACAGTTCAATTACCACTCCATATTTTATAAGGAACTAATCCATTACATAGCTAAATATACCACAGTTTTATTTATCAAGCGCAGATCGTTCTGCTGCCATAAAAAATAATAACAGTAGCCCATGTTACATACTTCCAAAATCAAAAATACACAAAAATTCTTAGAAAAATTTAACTTTCACAATTCTAACATTTCAAACAGACAAATGAATAAATGTTCTTCTCTATATCTAACAAATGGAGAAAAAAGGGGGGAAAAAAGGGAGAAAAAAGAAGAAAGAACCCTTCATATAAAACTAGTCAGAAGTAATCAATCATTACGGTACAAAATAATATAATATACCCTCAGTGATTTCTTTAAATTACAAGGTATCATTCCAAGATTTAGTTTTAATAATTCTGATATTTCAACCAACCAGATGCAAAATGGTTGTTATCTCTGACTACCTCATCATATAAAACTACAAATGATTCCAAATAGTCAATCAATCAGGTACAGAATATTATACCCACAATAATATCCTAGTTTTTAGCTGAAGGTTACAGAATGGCATTCCTCCATTGTGTTAAGACCCTTATTAATACTGTCACAACGAAGGATCCAACGACACTCACTTTTATTCAAGATATTAGAGATATTTCCACCCCGCGGTGGAATTCGTATAACCTCAATAACCTGCCACCGCATGTCCAGAGGCGCATGATTCAATTCCAAATAATGTGCTACTAACGGAGCATTCTCTGTCTTGCACCGAATGCGACTCTTATGTTGGCCCAGACGTAACTTAATTTTCTGTGTTGTCTGTCCAACATAAATAAGATCGCAAGGGCACCAGATTGCATACACAACATTTTGAGTATTGCAATTTGAGTAGTCCCGCAGATCATGACAGATGTTCTCATGAATAAATCGTTTAGTATTGAGACTCGAATCGCACATAAGACATCCACCACATTTATAATGTCCTACGATTTTGTTCAACCCCCAGATAGTTGTTAAACTCTGGGATTCAGAGCGAGCAATGCTGCTCGAAGTAAATGGTCTTTCAAATTTTTTCCTCTTTTATATGAAAAGAGGGACTGTTCTTGTGTAATACCTGTGGACATAACCAATGGCCAATGTTTCTTAATGATTGCAGAAATGCGATTACTTTGTGTGCCAAAGGTAGTAACACAGGGAATCCTCTTGGTTTGTTTCTTCACTTTAGGAGTCAACAAGAATTCGCGATGGTTGTACCATGCCCTCTTCATGGATCTCTTAATCAATTTCCTTGGGTATCCACGTTTACTTAATTTCTCAGCTAGTTTCCCGGCCTCTTGGAAATAGTCATCCCTAAAAGAGCAATTTCTACGAATGCGTAAAAACTGCCCAAATGGCAGACCATCCCTCAGACCTCTTGGGTGGTTGCTTGAATATTCAAGCAATGTATTGCGGGCAGTGGGTTTAATGAATAGTTTCGTTGTTAATCCACCATCATGAGGAAAAATCGTCAAGTCTAAAAAGTCAATTTGGCTATTACTTGAATGTGAAGTAAACTTCAAATCAGAAGAACAAAGATTAAGCCAACTCAAAAATTCTGTTAATTCAAAATCAGTTCCAGTCCAAATGAAAAAAATATCGTCAATATAGCGTCGCCAATGGTGTACGCTATTAAAATAAGGATTATTGCTAGAATCATAAATAAACCTTTGTTCAAAATTGTCAACAAACAAAATAGCAAAATTGGGGGCATAAGAAGCCCCCATAGAAGTACCTTTGGTCTGTAAATAAAATTGACCATCAAATTCAAAATAATTACGTGTTAATGAAATTGTCAATAAATCAATAGTAAATTCAGTCGGAACCAACACAGGAGCCGAACGTGTATCAAGAACTTGTTTGATTACTTCAATGCCTTCCAATTGGGGAATGTTGGTGTATAAAGACTCAAGGTCCAAACACACCAACAATTCAGAATCAGGACAGAAGGACATTGCTTCTAGTTGTACAATGATATCACCACTATCTCTCACATAGCTACGGGTGGTCATTGCAAAGTCCTTAATAAAGATGTCGATATATTTACAAAGTGGTTCCAGGACCGACCCACAGCCGGAGACTATGGGCCGGCCTGGAGGATTTTCCATATCCTTATGCACCTTCAGAAGTGTGTACACCACCGGGGTTCTTGGAGTTTTTGAATTAAGAAAAATAAACTCTTTATTACTAAGAAACCCTGCCGATTTGCCATTTATTGTTACATTAGTGATCAGTTTCTGAATCTCAAATAAAGGATTAGTTCTAAGAATCCGATAGTGATCAACATTATTAAGCTGGCGTTTGATTTCCAGTTTATATTTGTCGATGGATTGGACAACGATCCCACCGCCCTTATCAGCGGATTTTATAATCACTTCTTGATTTTCTTTCAGTGTTTTTAAAGCTTGACGTTCAATTAGGGAAATGTTATAGGGTATAAATTCAATCTCCTTATTTAAACCTGAAACTTCTTTAAGAACCATAGATTCAAACGCTAATAACTCAACTGGCATCTTGTTAGTTGGAGGATTAAAAGTTGAGGGAGGCCTCAACCCAGAGGGATTAAAACTGTCATTACTCGTGTGTTCCAAGAAAAATGCCTTCAAGCGCAATTTTCGAAAAAATTGCAAAAGTTCCAATTGCGTCTTAAAGAGACAAGTCTTCTCAGTAGGGACAAAACTCAACCCTTTACTCAAAAGAGAAATCTCAGCCACAGAAAGAGAATAGTCAGATAAATTAAAAATAGGAATAGTTTCTGCATTATCAACAACAGAATCCAAGGATATTATTGGAGCAGGAAAATGAATGACTGCAGATGTCATAGTTTCTATTGGGGCGGCCCCCATTGATAGAACTTCCGGCGAGTCTGTCTCTCGCCTGACTGGAAGTTCCAACGTGGTTGTTGGGGCGGTGGTCTGGTTTTCCCCGTCCTCTCCCTCCTCGTCCACGTTGTTCTAAAAAGAAGAATTATAACCTGACGTTGAAGGGCCAGGTCTCAAATTTGTATTCCCTTCGGACTCATCACCAGAACTTGCTGAGGATTCCGAAAAAGTAATAGCATTATTATTTCTAAATCGGCCCCATGTAGGGTAATTCTCAGAATATTGCTGTTTAGGCTGAGAATAAAATTCATCCTGTAAGTATGGATGAGCCTTCATTTGGTTAAAACTGGCTATATCTTTCTGTATCTTGTTAGTTTTTTATTCCGTTCAAATTTTTCAAATTCAGCAATGGTTCTGTTGACTTTATCAAGAGCAGCTTTAGCATCATTGACCACATCGCCTTCATTCAAACGTCTTTCCAAATCAGCAATTATTTCCAGTTCTTTTTTACTGTGCTCAAGTGCCGTGTCAATGCCATGGACCAGCCAATGGCGAGAACAGGTCACTCCTATGTGACTGAAGCCTTTTCTAAACTTAGGATCGTTTATAAAAATCACTGGGACATTGCGTACTTGCAGTCCCACCGGTATTACGTCTTTTTTCAAATATTCAGTCATCATTAGAGCATGCAAGGTGGTTCGCACATGCTTTTTCTTGCACTGCTCTAGTTCGTCCAGCAATGCTTGTGATTCACTCACAATTGGTTGTATCGCTGTAGATCCCAACAGCGATGGACCATTCTTAATCCTCAGTGTTGACTCTTAGTGCTTGTAAAAAAGTATGTAGAGTTTTTTAAAAAAGTAGGGAGCAGGTTATTTACCCTTATATATTTTTTGCTTTTAGCCACTACGTGTGAGTGAAATATAAAGGAGATTGGTTCTCCTCGCCTGTGGTTAATCGTGCCAATTTATTTATGCAGCCACTGGGGCAACACAAAAAATATTTTATGAAAAGTATTTCATGAAGGATTTACTTTCAACCTCGCATCATTGACTAAAGACGTAAGTGTATTTGGGTTGTAATTCGGTTTCAATTTCATATTGGAGTGGTCTGTTCGATTGACTCTCCGTTTTGTTTCTAGTTTCCATTTGGCATTGGTGATGTGCCAATCTATTGGTATTTGTCACACATCTTCATCGTGTGACTTGAAGTAAGTGGAAGTTATGTTATACTTCCTTATTACAACTTGGAGACGGATGACTACCATCCTTCCTTCTTTTTCTTCACTGATGGTTTAATTATTTTGGCACATTGGTGTGTTGGTGGTTTGTTTCAAGGCTATTGAGATTCTCTTTGGTTTCTTTGATTTCACTTTCTGGGATTGCTTTTTAATATAATTCAATCTTTGGATTTTGGTTTTCTAATCTTTTTTCTGCCCTTTTAGAAATATGGAATTTTATAAATTCATATTTATTTGTAAATTATCTTTGCATTTTATAGATTTTTTCTTGGATGCTCAGCAAAATTTATGTCCTGATGATGACCATGTATTCATGACAAAGGTCGAAACGCCGTCGACGCAACTGTGGCCGCTAGTAATGAAGGACACATTGTTCTGTTTTTGTCGTTTCAGTGTCGTTCTGAAAAATTTCTTTTTATGTGATTTCTTTGTTTGCCACTTGTTTGGTATTGTATTGTATAATAATTGTTATGTGTACCAACTAATACTTCTGAGCGCAATGTGAATAATTTGTTTTTATATTGAATAAATTTTGTATATTTTTCTTAAGATATTTCTTATAAGGGCTTTCTTCTGTTTTTTTGATTTTTTTAGTCTCTTTTCTATGTACAATTGTATTGTCATTTGTTTGTGAAAAATTGAATTTTTTCAATATCTTGGACCGTTGTTTGGATTAAACACTGATTGCCCCTGGTTCGGGTGTATAGGGTTGCCCCTGTGGTTGTTAATGACGGGTCTGAGCACCGGCAGATTTTTTGGGGGGCCTCGAAACGGGTCTCTATCGGGCTCTATTTTCGGGCCTGGCAAAGGTAGTCCTTTTTTTTTTTTTTTCCCCCCGGACTGCAGCAAGAGTTCATTTTCCTCACTGAGTAGTGGAGGTCACGGAATGACGTCCACGGCACGACGGCATGACGTCATGCCAGGTGAGCGTTGTTGGAGGAAGGGAAATCCTTTAAGAGAGCCAATTTCTCTCAGGATTTCCCTTCTCTTTTTTCAGCGCAGGAGCAACGCAGGAGCAACGTTGTGGTGGTGCCAGAGTGAAGACATCGTGGGATGATGAAAAACTGAAGAGGCAGACGACCACAGGCAGCCTGCTCCAGCACGACCTACACTTAATGAATTGGACGCCGTGTTTTGAATTGGAGGGGTCGGGGAAATTGTTTTCAGCATTTCTCACCTGTGGAGCCGCATCTTGATAGGTAAGTGCATTGGGTTATCCCCACAGTTTGATTACGGTCGTTTTTCTGTTTTCCCCCCCCACCCGGTCGCCTATTTACTGTAGTCTTGTTATCTTCGCTGTGTAGCCGGATAGGCTGTTCTATGCTTAGACTTCATTGGATTTGCGCGCAATAAGCCGGGACCACCCCCCATTTCTCCTTCTTTATTTATTTAAGAAAATAAGGTATATCGCGTTAAACAAACCTAAAAAAGAATATTCGAAGAAAGTTGTATGGAATACAACCAGTAGATGGCACCAATGTTCCAAAATAACATGAACTCAAACCAAAGTGCCACAATACATGAAAACAATCCAAAGCTCACTGGATTCGAAAAAAATTGTGTGGTTAGGTCAACTAGTGTGTCAGTTTCCTTAGTAAAGTTAAGGGTGTCAGACATTCAGTGTGTGCGGAAGGGAAGGTGAGCGAGTGTGGGAGCAGTGAGGAGTATGTTTAGCCAAAGCTTTGTCAACTGAAAAACATCTCAGTATATACAGAAAATGCCATCACGTTTTGGATTATAAGCTGAGAAATCAAAGTGAAGCGTAATTCAGCATGGAGGCACAAAAGTGCATCTATCCAGATATCTGTGCGAGTGTGATTGGACCTAAAGGATGGCCGTTGTTTGTTTCATAATCCATACTCCTACAATGGACACATTAGGATTGTATAGAAAGTGCAAAAAACTTAAGACCACTATAACCTTTCACAAAAAACGGAGACAGACAAAAATATGAATACAAATATAGTGTGGCCTATTTCAGAAAAAAGCAAAAGTTTTTAAAAATAGCAAGATGACAAAAAACTGTTTTAAAAGAGCTATGCCCGATGTTGCAAACTAGGCTTTGAATATGAGCTGTCCACGGCTGATCATGACTGGAAGCACTGAAAGTAGGCGCCATGTTAGGGAGCAACCAATGAAGTGTGTAAACCATGCACTTCAATCTCAATCGCCACACTCCAGTCCCAAATCAAAGAGAGCAAGCGATACCCATCTGCAGCCAAGGTTCAAAGATCTCGCTAAACTCCAGAGTTCAGCGGTTGACAGGAGATTGTCTTCTAAGATCAACCGCTGCCTAGGTGTCCTCTTGAAGGCAAGTAGTAAGAGATCAGAGGGGCTAGTACCCAGAGCCAGACTCAGTGTGATTGTGTGAAATAAAAAGTGTCAGAATGGTATTCTGGAAGACCCACTCAGTACTTCATTGCTAGGCTACAGTGTGCAGTACAGATTGGCACTAAGGTATTCTGTTGTCTGCCTCTCTGTGTCCCATGTGGACACATCTTGCAGTTGTGTTTCAGAAAGTTGCTTGCTAATAGAATCTATGAACCTGTTCTTCTGCCATTGAGGTAAATCTACATTATGACCCTCTACACAAAATAATGAGATTTATAGTAACAGAATGGCCTCTACTTCTGCCTTCGGTGGGATGAATAATAGCAGCCCTGTGGTAGCTCTCATAGTCCGGAAAGCCCAGTATAAGAATACAAACGTTTAGGTAAAGATCCATCACCTAAAGACAAAGAAAGATGGCAGTGCCCAGAGATAGTCGTTATTCTGTACAGTGAGGCAGAAAGGTGGCAGTGCCCAGGGATAATCTTTATTCTACTCAGCGATGCAATGAGGCAGAGATGGCAATGCCCAGAGTTAGTTGTTGTTCTGTGCTGTGAGGTAAAGGGATGGCGATGCCCGGGTAGCCTTATTTTAAGTAGTGAGGTAGAAGGGTAGCAATTCCTAGGAGCATTCTGTGTTCCATGTAGTGATGCAGTGAAGCAGAAGAATAGCAGTGCTGAGGGTTATCTGAGTAGTGCTGCAGTTAGGTAGAATATGACTTACACTATGCATTGATGCAGTGTGGTAGATGGATGGCAGTGCCTCGGGATATTCATTATACTGTGCATTATACTGTGCAGTGATAGAAAAATGTAGAAGGATGGCAATGCCTAGGAGTGTTCTTTATACTGTGCAGTGAGGTAGGAAGAGAGCAGTGCCTACGGGTATTCTTTATTCCATGCAGTGACGCAGTATGATGGCAGTGCCTCTGGATATTATTTATTCTATGAAGCAAAGCAGATGAATGGAAGTGCCCTGGGATAGTCATTATTTTATGCAGTTGTGCGAAGCAGAAGGGTGGGAGTGTAAAATAATATTTCTTTATTCCATGCAGTGATGCAGTAGGATGGCAGTGCCTCAGGATATTCTTTATTCCATGCAGTAGGATGGCAGTGCCTCAGGATATTCTTTATTCCATGCAGTGATGCAGTAGGATGGCAGTGCCTCAGGATATTCTTTATTCCATGCAGTAGGATGGCAGTGCCTCAGGATATTCTTTATTCCATGCAGTGATGCAGTAGGATGGCAGTGCCTCAGGATATTCTTTATTCCATGCAGTAGGATGGCAGTGCCTCAGGATATTCTTTATTTCATGCAGTGATGCAGTAGGATGGCAGTGCCTCAGGATATTCTTTATTCCATGCAGTGATGCAGTAGGATGGCAGTGCCTCAGGATATTCTTTATTCCATGCAGTGATGCAGTAGGATGGCAGTGCCTCAGGATATTCTTTATTCCATGCAGTAGGATGGCAGTGCCTCAGGATATTCTTTATTCCATGCAGTGATGCAGTAGGATGGCAGTGCCTCAGGATATTCTTTATTCCATGCAGTGATGCAGTAGGATGGCAGTGCCTCAGGATATTCTTTATTCCATGCAGTGATGCAGTAGGATGGCAGTGCCTCAGGATATTCTTTATTCCATGCAGTAGGATGGCATTGCCTCAGGATATTCTTTATTCCATGCAGTAGGATGGCAGTGCCTCAGGATATTCTTTATTCCATGCAGTGATGCAGTAGGATGGCAGTGCCTCAGGATATTCTTTATTCCATGCAGTGATGCAGTAGGATGGCAGTGCCTCAGGATATTCTTTATTCCATGCAGTGATGCAGTAGGATGGCAGTGCCTCAGCATATTCTTTATTCCATGCAGTAGGATGGCAGTGCCTCAGGATATTCTTTATTCCATGCAGTGATGCAGTAGGATGGCAGTGCCTCAGGATATTCTTTATTCCATGCAGTGATGCAGTAGGATGGCAGTGCCTCAGGATATTCTTTATTCCATGCAGTAGGATGGCAGTGCCTCAGGATATTCTTTATTCCATGCAGTAGGATGGCAGTGCCTCAGGATATTCTTTATTCCATGCAGTAGGATGGCAGTGCCTCAGGATATTCTTTATTCCATGCAGTAGGATGGCAGTGCCTCAGGATATTCTTTATTCCATGCAGTGATGCAGTAGTCTATTCTTGTTTTGTGGGTTTGTTCTGCTGGTTTAGTATTGGTTGGGTTCTGGAGTAGCGTGCTACTCGCCGAAAAAGCAATTCAACACCTGGGGGTAGCAAGTGCTATATAAATGCAAACCTTTTCCCTCTTCTATCCCTCCACTATCCTTCTCAATCCAAATAACTAACACATCCACTACTCAAATTACTTTCATATTTCACTATACTAATTCACCACTAATCCATTATGGGTTTCGTAGTAGCATGCTACTCGCCGAAAAAGTGATGCAACGCCTCGTCAGGGGTAGTAAGTGTTACGTAAATCAAAATACAAAACATCGGGCCTTAGCAGGGAGTATGTGTGTGAGAGAACTGTGCCCTGTTAATGTATGCTATGGATAAAGCAATCGAGTCTGCAGAAAAGTACAGAAGAAGAGTTTCGATCGGTCTTATTTACCAATCCTTATTTGAAACTGCTTCCATCAAATTGAGAAAAGTATCAGTCACGAAAATGTAACACTATTGATTCATTAAAAGTTTTTAGGATGTGATACATGCTGCAACAGGTCCTCCTAACATGGGAATATTGACCTCCTAAGATGTGTGTAGGCTGAACTAGTCAAAATCGGTTGCGACCCACAGTTTGGGAAGCACTTATTTAGAGTGCAGTTACTAAACTATACATGTCCAAGTGTTTTGAGTGCCATTGTGTGATAAGTCTGGTTAGATGTGCCATCAATTTGGAGACCCGGGCTAGACGTATTTTGGGGCCTCCAGATCAGGAAAACCTTACAACTTCACTGCACAATGAGAGATCCTTTCAGGAGCAGCACAAAATGAAGAGTAACATCTGCCTGCCAAATGGCACTCCAATTAAACATTGTTGATCACTGGAGTAAACTATTCAATTTTTGTTGCAGATAAGAGGCTCAATATTCTCGTTCTGTGACGCAAGGCCTTATCACCTGGAAACCAAAATCAGCAGAGGAAATCAGCAGAGAAAGATTTTCTTTTCTTTTTCAGATATACCAGTCCAGCCTTCAAGAAGGAAGTTCTAAATTTGACCATGGATACTAGTGGCTTATCTGCTTCTACTCTGAAGCGCAAGTCTATGCAGTCTTCAATGATTGACTTCCTACCGTCACTGAAGCGCCAGCGTGTTACAGGGGAGTCTTGTCCAGCGCAACCAACTAGTGATGAGGCTAGTAAAACTCAGCAAGAGTCTGCCAAGGACAGTCCACCTTTACAAAGACTTCAACATGTGCCAGAGAAAGAAACTGTCAAACTCCCTGACTGCTGGAACAATAAACAGTGGTATTACTTTCAAGAGTAATATAAATGGTTGTATCTTAAGTCAGGCAATATTGGATGTTCTTCCTGCAAACAGGCTAAATCAACAGGTCTTTCAGTGCACAATAACACCCAGGGCATGCGCATAAGTAAAGTGTGGGCAGATGGCGAGGTTGGTCCTTCCGGTGACGGAAAAGCTTTCAGGCAGAAACAGCTCAGGAAGAAGATTATGGAGCATAAGGCGAGCACTGGTCACTTGGCAGCTGAAGACATTCTTACAGCTCAGCAGAAAAATGCATTGGTGGTGACAGTACACGAATGTAATGCAAAACATATGGAGAGCACATGCAGGGTATTTGACACTGCCTACTACTTGGCAAAAAAAGATCGCCCTTTCATGGACCACCCTGATCTAATTCTCCTTCAGACAAAAAATGGCAGTGCAATGGGCCGTGTTTTGCACAGCAATGTGACTGCAACTGAAATAATAAAACGCATTGCACTGGAAATGCAACAAAGATTGGTCTGTTATATCAGACAACACAAACCAAAGATCACAGTATTAATTGATGAGAGCACTTCAATTAGCAATGCTTCTACCTTAATCATCTACCTCCGTGGCATTTTTGGAAATGAAAGTACCCCAGTGACCATCTATTTCGGCCTTTTGGAGCTGACAGAAACAAATGCCCTTGGCGTAAAGACAGCTCTCCTAAGCTACTTCGAAAAAGTTGGACTCACAAAAAGTCTGCTACATGATATCTTGATTGCGATATGTTCAGATGGAGCAGCAGTAATGTTTGGTAAAAAAGGAGTAGTAGCATTGCTGAAATCAGAATTTCCAAATCTTGTACTGACATGGCACTGTTTGGCTCACAGACTAGAACTTGCTGTGGCAGATACAGTTGATGAGGTTGCAGGGGTCAATCACTTCAAGATTTTCATGGACTCATTGTATGCCACATACAGCATGTCACCAAAAAACCAGAGAGAGCTAAATCTGGCCGCCAGCGAGCTATGTGTACAGCTTCAGAAGATGGGGAAAATGCTTGATACTAGATGGGTAGCATCCAGTTACAGATCTGTGAAAGCTGTTTGGAACTGCTTCCCTGCCTTGTGCAAACATTTTGAGAATGCTTCTAAAGACCCATCCAGACCCATAAGAGACCGGAGTAAGTATGAAGGTCTCTTGAAGAAGCTTACATCCTATTCTTTTATCAGAGATTTGGGGGTAATGTGTGATGCATTTCAAGAGCTCAAAGACTTATCACTCTCCTTACAGAGGAGGGACATTACAATTGTTAATGCCCACAGACCTTTGGTTAGTCAAGTACGTATATTTAGAGCAATGAAGGACTCACCAGGGGAGTTTGCTTCTGCGGCTCAGAGAGCAGTGGACGAGGGCAAATTCAAGAATGTTCCTCTTTTCCATGGTAGAAGTAACTCTGTTGCCCTTAATCAAAATCAGTTTTACCATCGTCTGTCTGTAAATATCAATAAACGATGTGCCCCGGATTCTGAGAAAGAACTTATAGCCAGCTTCAGTGTGCTAGATGCAGGCAACTTGCCTTCTGGTGATGAATGCATTCTTTATGGTGAAACAGATATCCAGAAACTGTGTTCAGAGTTTCAGCTGCCAGCAAGAGATACTATCCAAGCTTTTAGACTTTTCAAAGATTTTGGTGGAAAGAAAACCCCTGAAGCATTAAAAAAGTTAGTAGTTTGCATGGAAACCCTGCCAGCAAGTAATGCAGATTGCGAGAGAGGTTTCAGCGCAATGAACTTAATTACTTGTCCAACAAGGGTCTCTCTTCTTGTAGAGACCATTTCTTCATGCTTATGGGTAAAACTCAATGGTCCTCCATTTGAAACATTTGACGCAAAGCTGTATGTAAAGAGTTGGCTGGCAAAAGGTAGAAGGTCTGCTGAAGAAAATTGTTGTGAGAAACCCCAGCAAAATAGACACAGTGAATATCTTCAAGAGTTTTGGGAAATCCTGCAATAGATTTCTAAGTAATGTAAATAATTTTTACATGTTTTTTAAAGTGTTTGGTATTTTTATGGCTTATACTTAATAAATATACCTTTTTGCCTATTTTATTATCCTTTGCTGGATGCGACTTCATCATTTTCTTAAGCACACAATGCTAGTTATCTTGATTTAGACCACGCCCCTACTCGGATAGGCCACACCCCTTTAAGAGATTTGCCACGCCCCTTTTAGAGCACCCCCAGTTTTTTTCCCCACTTAAAGCCCTGGTGACAGGCAGTGCTACCAAAGAATTCCATGCACAACAAACGTACTGCTTCAAGTTCTATGCTTTCATTTAACAATTCAGTGCATTCTGGAGTTGTAGTATTTAATTGTGTGGGGGACCCCTACATTTTTACACCCCCTACATTTTTAGTGATTGGTCTCTCTAAAGACTGGGCAAAAAGTGAATCTCTCAAATCTGATAGGTGCGCTCTTATCTCGCAAACATCCTCTGCTACCAAAAATTTGTGGGTGAGGGGAACCCCAACATTTTTACACTCCAAAAGTTACATTAGTAGCATGCCCACATATGGATGGGTTGGGGACGGAGTTAAGCCTCAATTACTTGAGACAATGTGTTCCGAGATAAGGCACAACTCAGCATCTCAACAATTCAATCAATTAAGTGGAGAAAGACTCAATAAGTGAGTTCTAGGGCAGAGATAGCAATTTAAAAGGATTTATTACACACATTCAAAGGGTACAATATGGAAATTATAAGGTGAAGATGCATAAAGAATCAATTCCATGAAGGCTCTTTCAGTAATAGGGCAAGACAGGAATATAAGCACAATCAAGAAATAACCTAAGTATCAATGGACAGCAAAATCCAAAATAAATTAGGCGGCATGCCATGTAGCATCAGATAATCTTTTGGCTCAGCTCCATTTTCTGAGGTCTATATGCAGATTTTTTGCATAGGAGAGAATTAGTTTCCACAAAATCATCATGGTGTAAGCAAAACAATTACACCGTTAGCAAATCATAGCTCAGTTCTAATAAACGCCATATTGTCTTACCATCTAAGCGCTATCCCACTGCATACATTTTGATGCTGTCCACTCTATGCTATTGTCATCCGGAGATGCAAGGACAAACTAGTTAAAAGAACAACAGCGAGCTATTATGAATGAATGCAGTACAGTGAGCCTGCGGAAGGACATTGAGAAACAGTAACATTACTGTTTCCATGTTGGGAAGTTTTTCACAAACAACGTCAACAGAAATAAACAAACATAACTTTGCTTGACTGTGTGCTAGAGAAATGATGAGCAGTGATCATGCAGGAGGAGACATCCATTTTGAACAAGATGGTGTCAAGGCCTAACTGATGCCTCTTTAACATAAGTAAGGAAAAGGTACTTTTTTTCTCATCATAGAAAAATCATTTTTAAAGACAATAACACCATGTCAGTGTGTACATGTAAATCTGAGAGTAAATCCATGTTCTGCACATTGTTAATAATGCTCAAAAATATAAACTGCACAAAAGCTCTAACAAACTCCCCCTTTTGATTATGCTGTAATCACTAATACCCACAATTAATCTAATAGTTCTATCATATTCTGCATCACTTTCTGCTTCTTGTGATTCGATTCTTCCAACAGCTTCATTTGATTATACTTTCAATCTTTGGCATTCTCCATTGCATACTCGACCCTCTCCCTCGTAGATGATCCTCTTTTCTCGTTACACCCATTGGTTTAGAAACATCAGCTCAGAAAATTTAAACAAGAGAAAAAAGGACAATTGCACAAATCAACACAATAATAACGGGGGTTAGTATTGTCGTAAACATACCACATCCCAAGCTATCAATCCATTAACCAACCTTATTAAACCCCTTTCCTGTCTCACTAACCCAGGGATCTACTGCTTCCCAAAAGCCATGCTCTTCTACATCTTGAACTTTGCGAGAAATATTAGTAATATTATTGACATAAACATTAATAACTTTATTGTTATTGGGAATGAAGGTACATAGCTGCCAAGGTTTCAGATTGCTTATGTGTGACATTTTCATAATTTCAGTGTAATTATGAGTGACATTCAACGACTATGAGTGACACTTTCTCGCGAGCAAAATCAAGCAATAAAGATGTAAAAATGGCCTCGACAATCGCCCCTCTCAACCATACACTGTGTCAGGCCTTTCAAGGCTCTAATTTTTACCTGATTCAGACTTGTAATGTGCATATTCTAGTGCTTTCAGTAGCATATGGGACATTGTAGCAGTAGAATACAGAAGTCACTGACCACCACTGCCCCAACTAGGACAAAATTTAGTGATTGTATTAATCAATCGAAGATTTCATGAGATTAATGTAAAAGAATGCTTTTCTCTTTTATTTTGCTTAGTTTGTCAGGTCAGCTCTTCACCACTTGAGCTGTGTGTTCTTTGGCCAGGCTGGGAAGGAGGGTCACAGGCTGCAGAAGCATGCAGGAATTGAAAGGTGTGTCTGAGCCAAAGTCGGACTATCATATAGGGCAATTAGGCAATGCCCAAAGGCCTGGTCTGCTAGGTCAGTGTGTGCGCTGTTTTTTGGCTGTTTGTGGCCCTATTTTGTGGTCTGCTGTGCCAGTTTTCACTGTTGATTTGCCTGTTATTAAACAAACATAGCATGGCTCAAATTCATTAAGTGTTCCATTCCTTGGATGTATGATGTGTCTGAAACCTGGCACAATGTGCAAGCATGGGTCTGGTCGCTTAGTGGGGCACTTCTATTTTGGTGCCTGCGCCTAATTTCTGTCCCAGTCTGACTCTGGTCGGAGCAGTCGGAGAGTCACCGGCAGTGTGATCTCTCATCGCTGGGTACTTTAATTATCTGGTTTCTGCGGGCCGAGACAGACAGTGAGAGTAAGTGACACTCGCAGGCCTACGTGTGACCCCCCTCAAAAACACCCATGCACAGCAGCACGACCTCTTGAATAGAGGAAGAAACATTACACCCATGATAAGAGAATCTCCACAGTACCAAGTGCTTGAAAAAGCAGAAGGAGGCATGAGAAGGCATTGGGAGGAAGCAGTCCTGCCAAGTATCACGCATCAGGCGTGACGCTAACGCATTTCAGTGTGGTGTTCCCGCATCACCGCACTGAAATGCATTGTCACGCATTTTTGCCACTGACCTGACAGCGCTGAAACTGGCTGCCTTAGCCTACACCAGGTGCTAGCGCTATTAGGGATAGGCAAATCAAATTAACCTGCATACAAAATCATGCAAAAGTCCTGCTTTTCAAGTGAAAGAGAAACTTATATAGAACTTTTTGACTTTCACATAGTTTAAGACTTTTTTGAGAGGAATACACAAAGACCAAGCGATAAAAATATCGTGCACCCCCCACCCCACACTTAATATTAGTTCACTTTCCTACTGAAACATACATATGGTTAGGGCCTTCTTTGAATGTGATGTTTAAATAGTACAACATAGTACCTGCTCTGAAAACAGCATTCAAGCAAGTGATTTAAAAAAAAAAATACTTCTCGTTTATGTGGCAAGTAAAATTACAACGCAAAAAAGAGATAATAAAGACAAACCTGCATCCTAACCAAATTACAATGATGTATTTCCTGAAAGCCACCCAAGTAAAACTATTTATTTTAACTAAAGTAATCAAGATTAATGTCAGCAGTTATGACACACGCTGTTTGGTAAGAAACACATAGAACAATTGCTCAGGGCAAGCTTCTTTAGGAAATCAGATAGAATTAGTAAAAGTGATGATTATATTTCAAAACTCGGCGGCAGCCTGCATGCGCTGCCATAGAGAGCAACCTCCAATTAACACAATTGGCCTTGTTCAAAATCAGCCTTTGTATTAGCTTATAATGTTTGAATAAATATACAAAATGAACATGTAACAAGTTGAAAACAGTAATGGAGACAAGCACGACAGCGCAGAGCACAATAGTATTTTGGAATCAAAAATATCGTTCTTTCTAAATTCAATATTTACACAGATCAGTTAGATTTATTTTAAACTGATATCTGCTTAGAAATATTAGCGGCAACAAATTATAACTTTGAAAAAGGAAGCTAAAAGTGGCATATCTTAGTACTAACAGATACGCTTTTTCATAAAAATCATATCTACGAAGTAAGGGGATATATTAGGTTAGCAGTTGCCGCCTAAGCCAGTGACTCTGGGAGTGGAAACGGGGAGGGGGCGGACTCACCCAGCTGGTCCTGCTCTTTATCTTGATGTTTCTGTGTGCAGTTAGATAACGGCCGGGGAAAGCAGGGCCCATTGGTCCTGCTGAGAGGAGCGCCGGCGGCCAGACTGCTGAGGTGCGAAGAGAAGTATCCACGACTCTGCCGATTGCCTGTACCCCCACTGCAATCGGTGTTACTCTGTGATGCGACGTGACGTTACTGGCTGCAGCACTCACTCGCTCCCGGCTCGGAAATTGTATTCTGCCCCCAAAGTATTTTGCCCCATGATTCCGGCGGATTCCGGCGCCACCCGCTAACCATTAATAAGCAGCCGCCTCCACCTCCAATTTAACTCCCGGCGCGCACCCTGTCAGCAGGACGTGACGTCGCGTCCCCACACGGCGCCAAGGCCAAGTTGCCACACATAACTTAACTGAGGCACCAGGCGGTGGGCAGGCCCCGCCCGGGTCTCCAGGCAGCAGGGCAGAGCAAAAATGTAACATTGTAGCACTGAGAGCAGTGCACGTCGGATCTTATAACTGTTACATACTGAGCCTGCTGCCAAGTTGAAGTGCTGCGGCCCGGGCTGGGCGCACGGCACACAGGTGTCAGAGGCGCCAGCGCGCGCGCTAGCTCCTGGCAGAGGTTAAGGCAGCCAGTTTCAGCGCTGTCAGGTCAGTGGCGAAAATGCGTGACAATGCATTTCAGTGCGGTGATGCGGGAACACCACACTGAAATGCGTTAGCGTCACGCCTGATGCGTGATACTTGGCAGGACTGAAGGTACAGCACTCTCTTACTTTCAAAACCCTGCAAAAATCGCCTTCCTTCACAAGCAGGATATCCAGCACTATGCTGTTTTGCATTATCATTGCATACATAGCAATTAACTCCAAATAAATCTGCATTATCGCTCCGGCAGTTTTAGAAGCAAGCTTATTCACAAGCGTGGACAATCTTCTAATTTTCACATCATCCATAGCCACACCTATTGATGGAATCATGGCTACTAATACATGCAGCACAATCTGTCCATAACCACGCTTCACTCTGTTCAAACCAACATCATCATTCATCTCATTCACATGATAGACTCTAGGAAACACCTTAGCCGAATAAGAAGAACCCACCCAATGATGAGGTAATGTAAGGTGGATTTGTAGAGCGCTGCTTGTCACCCGTGAGGGTATTCAGGTGCCGAGTAGGGGAGTGTCGGTGTGTGGTGAGGCTGGACCTGAGTACAAGAAGTCTTGATGATCCGGCAAGAAGACTAATTAAAAAGCCAGGTCTTCAGCTTCTTGCAGAATTCAAGAAATGAGGAGAATGCCCTGATGTGTTGAGGGAGGTTGTTCCAGAATTTAGCAGCTTGGTAGGGGAATGATCGACCTCCCGTTCTGCTGCTGGGTGTGTGTGCAAGTGAGAGTGAAGTTGTCCGGTGAGTTGATGTAAGTTAAGCCGGTGACTGAGGTATGCGGGTCCTGTGTTGTGTAGTGACTTGAATGCATGTGTGAGAAGTTTGGACTGGCAGTGCTTCTGGATGGGGAGCCAGTAGAGTTCTCTGAGTGATGTGGTGTGGGTTTGGCATGCGAGGTCGAGGACAAGTCTGGCAGCGGCGTTTTGGATGGTTTGAAGTCTGTGAAGATGATGGTTTGGGTTGCCGTAGTCCAAGCTGCCTGTGATTAGGGCCTGAGTGATGGTACGTCTGGTGTCCATTGGAAGCCACTTGAAGATTTTCCATACCATGCGGAGAATGTGGAAGCAATTGCCCTGGAACTTCATGGTGAGGTTTGTGTCCAGGATGAGGGCTAGGTTCCTAGCTTGGTCGGATGGGGTGGGTGTGGGTCCAAGTTTGGCAGGCCATCAAGTGGAGTCCCAAGGTGAGCTCTTATTCACAATGATCAGCACTTCAGTTTTGTCGGTGTTGAGCTTGAGGCAGTTTTCTTTCAATCAATAGGACAGGCTGGTCATGCATTGTTTGAAGTCAGTCTTAGTGGTGATGGTGTCATCTGAGAGGGAAAAAATGAGCTGGGTGTCGTCAGCGTAGGAAATGATATTGATTCCATGGGATCTGATGATGTTAGCCAGAAGAGTCATGTACATGTTGAAAGTGTAGGGTTGAGTGATGATCTCTGTGGGCCTCTGCAGATAAGGTCCTTGGGTTCAGATGTGAACGGCGTGAGCCTGTCTTATTGACTTCTTCCTGAGAGGAAGAAATCTATCCATTTGAGAGCTTGTATTTCTGCTGTATGTAGTCTGGCAATGAGTGTCTGATGGGAGATGGTGTCAAAGGTAGCAGAGAGGTTGAGGAGAATGAGGGTGGCTGTCTGTCCACAGTTAAGGATGGTGTCTGTCATCTATGGCAGTGATGAGGGCTGTTTCAGTGCTGTGGTTGTTTCAGAATCTTGATTGCAAGTCGTCCAGGAGTTTGTTGTGTTCTAGGTGGTCAGAGTCGTCTGTTGATGGTCTTCTCAATGACTTTGGCTGGGAAGGGGAGCAACGAAATGGGTCGGTAATTGCTGAGTACTTTGGTGTTGGCTGAGAGTATTTTGAGGGCGTTTGGTGGCTTTGGCATGTTTCCAGCTATCTGGGAAGGTGGCTGTCTTGAGAGAGGTGTTGATGATGGAAGTGAGTGCAGTACTGCTCATGGCTGTTCCCAGGTTGTACAATTGGTGGGGGAGGGGTCTGTGGACACCGATGAGTGGACTGTCTTCATTATTGCTGCAGTGTACTTGATGAATAGAGGGTACCATGCTGTCAGTTAGTAGTCTTTGGTTGATGAGGTTAGCAGGCTGGGAAGGTTGATGGAGGGTGGCTGGGGTTCTGTAGATCTTGGTGATTTATTTGTAGAAGAAGTCGAAGAGGTTGTCGGGTTGTTGCAGATTTCTTATGTAGGGGTAATGGTGTTGGTTGTGGGTTGGTCAATTCCTTGACGATGGAGAAAAGTTCCTTTCAGTTATTGGAGCTAGATTTGATTCCCAGGATCAGGGCCTTTTTCTTGGTCTCTTTCACTTGATGGTGATAGTGTCTAATTGCAGCCTTGTAGGAGTTTCTTGCCATCGTTCCTCGGGTGGTTCTCCTCTTTCTTTTGAGTTTTTTGCAAACTTTCTTGGATTCTCTGAGGTCAGCGTTGTTTCAGATAGCTTGTTTGCTGGATCTTTTGCATTTGATGTTTTTCAGGGGCACCAGGGTATTGGCACAGGTAGTATAGTTTGTTGTCACTGGTGAGTTCGTTGGTGGGGTCTGGGTAGTTTAGTTGGAGGGCATTGAGCAATTCCATTTCTGCAATCTGCTTTCAGCAGTGGCTTGCGGTGTTGCTACCATGTAAGGATAAGTGTTGGCCCTGTTATATGGAAGATGACAATGGAGCGAAGTGGCTGACTTTAACCTTGTTGCTGGAGGAGATGATGGGGTCCAGGGTGTGTCCGGTGATGTGGGTAAGGCCTTGTAAGAACTGGGTGAGGCTGATGTTCTGTAGACTTTTGGGCAAGTCCATGAAGTTGGAGCATGTGGGGCCGTCGAGATGAAAGTTGAGATCGCCAAGGAGTACGAAGTCTTTGGTGCCCATGGGCCATCAGGGCCTTTTTCTTGGTCTCTTTCACTTGATGGTGATAGTGTCTAATTGCAGCCTTGTAGGTGTTTCTTGCCATCGTTCCTCGGTGGTTCTCCTCTTTCTTTCGAGTTTTTTGCAAACTTTCTTGGATTCTCTGAGGTCAGCGTTGTTTCAGATAGCTTGTTTGCTGGATCTTTTGAATTTGATGTATTTCAGGGGCACCAGGGTATTGGCACAGGTAGTATAGTTTGTTGTCACTGGTGAGTTCGTTGGTGGGGTCTGGGTAGTTTAGTTGGAGGGCATTGCGCGATTCCATTTCTGCAACCTTCTTTCAGCAGTGGCTTGCGGTGTTGCTACCATGTAAGGATGGGTGTTGGCCCTGTTATATGGAAGATGACAATGGAGCGATGTGGCTGACTTTAACCTTGTTGCTGGAGGAGATGATTGGGTCCAGGGTGTGTCTGGTAATGTGGGTAAGGCCTTGTAGGAGCATGAAGTCTTTGGTGCCCATGGTGAGGGGTGTGGTGAGGTCAGTGAGGAGGTTGGTGAAGTGGGTGTGAGGTCCTGGGGGCCGCTAGGCTAGGGGGCCTTTGATAGTGCTTTACTGTCTGTCTGAAGCTTGAAGTGCACGCGTTCCATAAAAGTGGCTTCTGGGTCAATATAAGAGGTACACTTGATGGTGCATCTATGGATGATGGCGAGTTCCTCCTCATGGTTCAAGGGGTCGATCCTGTTGCAGTATTTTGTAACCAGTAGTGATGGCTGCAGCGATGTCTGGCACCAATGTGGGATTGGGGCACGTTTAGGTGAGGAAGAGGAGGTTCAGTGCGTTGGAGGCAATGAGGTCCCATATCTCGGTGGAGTGCTTGCCAAGTGAGTGTGTGTTGAAGAGCGTGCATGCAAGTGAGCGTTGTTGTGCAGGTGCTGTGTGAGTGCAGGTCTTGAGTTCTGACTTGGTAAAGGGTGGGTGTGTGGTCAGTGGGAGCAGGTGTGTGGAGGCATGTGAAGTGTTAGTGCAAGCAGGCACAGGGGTCCATTGTGGACTAAGGTGCGGCTCGGCAGCAACGTTTGTGGTGGAATCCAGGGTTAAGCAGGTGGAGTTCATTGGCGGTGTAGCTGCGGAAGGCGTTTGGAGCAGAGTTCCTTGTTCTGGGCGCGGTCCAAGCATGGACGGGCACATACAGGTTTTCCTTTGGGGTGCTAGCGGCACACTCGCTGTGGGTGTCCGCTACACCGCCGAGCAGCAGCCTCCCTTATATAGGGCCTTGGAGAGTGGGAGGAGCATGGGGGCAGTAGGCATGCGCAGCAAGAGCAGGAAAGTCCGGCGGGGATAGCGGAAAAGTTCAGCAGGGAGAGCAGGAAAGTCTGGCAGGAGCGGCAAGGCGGGAAAACGCTACCAGTGGAACAAGTCGCATGCAAAAACTGACGGAAGAGACCCAGATGCAAAATAGAGCAGAAAGAGGAGCAAAAGATGCAAAAAGGGGCAGTTAAGAGGAAAAAAAGACTCAACAAGCATTGGCAAAGCAAATAGTTCGCGCCCATGTTGGTTCTGTTGCCAAAGTCACCTTTTGGGAGAAATATTTCACTTAGCAGCTAGACCTTTGCAGTAATTTAATACCGAAACAAGTGTTGCCGATGGTATGTATACAATCTGCGTAGCCCAGCCTATTAGCACTTTAAGGGG
Source organism: Calotriton arnoldi (assembly GCA_963921515.1). Classification (NCBI taxonomy): domain Eukaryota; kingdom Metazoa; phylum Chordata; class Amphibia; order Caudata; family Salamandridae; genus Calotriton; species Calotriton arnoldi. Next base: position 153,767 of record CAWUFW010003902.1, read on the forward strand.
CACGAGTCCAGTCTTTTTTTATCTGAGGTACTTCTAGAATTCATTAGTACAAGAGGAAGAGCATCTAGCCATTACAGATTAGTGGATGCACACTGTTTAGCCAGCTTATTTTTAATGACCCATTCACCTTTTCTACAACACCAGAAGATTGAGGACGATAAGTACGATGGAACTACTATTGAGACTGCAACGCTGCACAAATCAATTTTAGGATCTCATTTTTGAAATGAGTTCTATGATCCTTCTCAATAGAAATTTGCGAGCCAAACCTTAGTATTAATTCCCTTGACAAGAGTTTGGCAAATTACATCTCCGAGTTTGATAGGCTTTGACCGATTTAGAGAACACGTAAACAATCATGAGAACATATTTGAGCCTATTGTAAACAGGCATCACCATGAAGTCTGTTTAAGGACTCTGGTAAAAGGGCCCTCTGATTTGTCAGTATGATTCATAATAACAGTGGTTCTTTTCCCTGATTGTTTCTCTGGCACAGATATTCTGCAACAGCTCTGAATTTGGAATGAAATCAGCACTTTCTGAAGGTTTTGATCATCGAGCCCCTTCCTACATGTTTTTGGCAATGTAAATAGTGTGCTGTTGAATATAACATACTGTCAGGAAGAACATATTTATATTTAGGAGTAAGCCACACATCATTGTAGCTTCTTTTGCAACATGCTTGTTCCCACCTTTGTCTTTCATACTCTGATACCTCTTCCTGGCTTTCCCTCAATGTGGTCTGTATTAGATTTAATAAGAAGCAATTTATATATTTTACATTTTAAGTAGAACTTGCACTGTTTTCATTTTGCTCTATTTTGTGCATCATGGTTTGCTCATTTGATCTCACAGTTTCATTCTCAGGTTTATTTATTTATTTATATAGCGCCTGAATCGACCCCCGGAGGGGTATCTCTGCGCTTTGGACGGGCAGCATGGATGTAGTGCAACTACAGCTGAATCAGAAACAGAAAAGAGTTGTCTTGAGCAACTTCCTAAATTGAAAATGATCAGGGCATTGTCTCAAGAGTAGGGGGAGCTCGTTCCAATAGCGGGGACCTAGATGAGAAAGGGCCCTTCCCCCTAATCTGGCCTTCCTAACTCGGAGAACCACAAGAAGATGTTTGAAGCCCGAGCGGAGGGATCTGGATGGTAGGTACGGTGTAAATGTCTCCGAAAGATAGGTGGGACCAAGATTAAACAACGCCTTATGGATGGTACAGCAAACTTTGAATCTTACCTGTTGGCGTATAGGAAGCCAATGAAGTTGCAAGAGAAGAGGGCGGAAGGCAGTCCTAGGGGGGGCATTGAGGACCAATCGCGTTGCCGTGTTCTGGACTACCTGCAGTCTGCTGAGCGAGGCCTCATAGGCGGAGATCAGCAGACCGTTGCAGTAGTCCAGACGGCTTAATACAAGTGCCTGAGTCAGAGTCTTCCGAGTGTAGTCGGGAAGCAGAGGAAAGACTCGGCGGAGTAGGCCCAGTGTATGGAAACAGGAGCCAGCTGTCTGAGCAGCATGCTCCTTCAGAGTAAGGGCTTGATCCAGACGGATGCCTAAGTTCTTAACAGTAGATTTGGGGGCAGGAGGGGCACCCAAATCGGCCGGCCACCATTCAGGCGTCCATAGTAAAGGGGCCTCTCCGAAAAGCAGAATCTCTGTTTTCCCAACATTGCACTGGAGGAAGTTACGCTTCATCCAGTGTGAGATGGCTCTCATACCAGAGGAGAAGGCCAACTGTACAGATGGAGTAAGTTTGTCAAATGGAAAGAGCAGCTGTGTATCGTCGGCGTAGGATATGGGGGTGAACCCATACGTCCTCAGGAGATTGACCACGGGTGCAACATAGATGTTAAACAATGTAGGGCTCAAACATGAGCCCTGGGGTACTCCCTTGGACAATTCCATAGGTGCCGAACGATACGGGCCTAAGTTGATGGTCTGGGAGCGAGCAGATAGAAAGCTCGTCATCCACTGCAAGGCAGAGTTTCTTAATCCAATCTCCTTTAATATTCTGAGCAATATCTGATGTGAGACCGTGTCGAACGCGGCAGATAAGTCCAACAGCACCAATATCGTAGAATGGCCCTTATCTAGGGTCATCCTGATGTTATCCGTGACCGCTAGCAGAGCTGATTCGGTGCTGTATTTGGGTCTAAAGCCTGACTGGGAAGGGTCTAAACAGCCAGTGAGTTCGACATGGTTGGAGAGATGTTTGTTGATATGTTGTTCCAATAGTTTGCTCAGAAACGGAAGAAGCGAGATGGGGCGGAGATTGGAAAGATCCGTCAAAGGGACTTTGGTGTTCTTACGGATAGGCCTAACCTGTGCTGCTTTCCATTCTGACGGAACATGGCCCTCTCTCAGAGAGAGATTGAGGAGAGTTTCAATCGAAGGGGACATTTGATAGGCCAGGGAGGTGCAAACTTTGGCCGGGATAAGGTCGAGGGGGACCCTGATTTTACCTTATGAATCAATGATTCCACATCTGCCGATGTCAGTGGAGGGAAGCACTCTAGCAACTGAGAGGTTGCCTGTTCTGGTTGATCTAATGCCATTGGGGCCAGAGGCTGGCTTCCTGACGGAACAGTTTTTTCGTAGATAAGCTCTATTTTCTGCAAAAAGTATAGTGCAATATCATTGCATAGCGTTTGCGTAGGTGCCTCGGGGTTCTCACAGGCCTTGGGGTTGATAAAGGACTGGAGGATGTGATGTAGGATTTTGGGAGCGCTACCAGCCTGGGCTAATTGCGATGCAATATGGGTTTTACGCGCAATTTTTATATTTTTATGGTAGCTGGACAGGGTGGTGAAAAACCGATCTTTATCCTTCTCGTCGTGAGTAGTGCGCCAACTTCTCTCATGTTTCCTACAGAGTTGTTTCTGTACTCGTAGCTGAGGAGAAAACCAGGCAGTCTGTGGGCGTTTGGAATGACTTGGGAGTGATTTCAGTGGTGCAAGATGGTCGATAGCCATGGAAACAGCGGAATTGTATTTGGCCAAGGCTTCCTCTATATTGTCAAATGCAATATTCTGAGGCATTGAGAAAGAGGCTTGAAAGCTCTCCGGGGTGACTTTCTGCCACTGCATCCGGGTGTGGAATGTAACAGGATTAGAACCCTTTGACTCCCTTGGCCCTGGATGAAAAATTCGATTGACGAATGGTCAGACCAAGTTAGTTGTTGAGGGGGTTCACACTGAACCCTAGGAGAGTTGGAAAAGACTATGCCTAGTGTGTGGCCAGCTATATGAGTAGGGCCTTCATTGAGCTTGGATAAGCCCAAGAGGGCTAGGTCTGCCAGAAGTATCTGTGAATCAGCATTGGAGGGGCATTCACTGTGAATATTAAAATCATCTAGTAGTAAAAAATTGCTGCATGCAATCACGTGGGGGGCTATTAATTCGGTAAGTTGTAATGAGAATTCAGCTAAGGGTCCTGGGGGTCGATAGACTAAGGCCCCCTTCCAGCTAACTTGGGAGGAGAAGTCTATCCGAAAGACCAGGACTTCCATAATGGCGTTGCAGCATTGATCCAGTGTGGTAACTTTAATGCTGTCTTTGTGCACAATAGCAATTCCACCACCCATCTTTAATTGTCTGTCCAATCTAATAAATTTGTAGCCTTCGGGTATAGCTAACGCAATGGAGGGAACAGAATGGGGCTTAAGCCAGGTTTCGGTCAAAAACCCCAGCTCAGGCTGCGCAGAAGATAGTAGGTCCCAAACCTCAATGGAATGCTTAGGCAGGGATCGGATATTACATAACAAACTTTTCCATCCCTTCCGTGGCTTATCTGGGGATATGCCAATAGCATGGTCAGGAGAGGTGGCGGGTTCAGGGGTAGGAGGAGCAACACTGGGGGGAAGACAATGAAGTACCTTGTGAATCAGTGTCGTCTCAGCAGAGTTGTCCTGATACCAACAAGCTCGGCAAGAGAAGGGGCCTTCTGGGATTGGCCAGGTCTCAGTCCGGCATGAGGGGGTGGGGTCAGTCCTTAAATCCAATAGCTCCTGTCTAGAATAAGACCAACGGGGAGTAGGGCCCTGTTTAGAGATAAATTGACCAGGGTCCCTGGCTCCTAGCGACGACCAGGCGCGGACGGGCGCAGACGGGCTTTCCTTTGGCGTGCCTTCAGTGCGCCGGCGGCGCGCCCACTGCGCGTATCTGCTGCGCGGCGAGAAAGACATGCTGTTTAAGTAGGCAGTGAGCACTAGCGCGCTAACCGCCCTGCTCCGCCCCCCAACAAGCCGGAAGTGGTGTTTGAAAGACCGCCGGCACCCTCCACAACAATCGGGAAACCCGTGGTGGACCGGGGTGCAGGCGGGAACTCCTTCAAGCGCTACGAGAAGCTTTAAACTACCAAGGAGGTACGTGAAATCCTTTTCAAGTGCAAAGTGGCAAAGAGATGAGTGCAAAATGGCAGGCAAAACGATCGTTTTAAAACATTAAAATCGCTATACACATTAAAACAGTTAAAAACTAATTAGCACAGATAGAGGATCTCAGCATGTAGCCAAGGTCTGCGCGTTCACAATACTTTGCCACTTGATCAATATATTTGTTTCCCATTGTAACCATGTCATCACCAGCCTAATGGGCTGTACCTTGACCACTGCAATTTCTTTCAGTTGTTTTATTGCTTCCAAAGGATCAAGGTGGCATGCAAGGGATAGCAGACCTTTATCCATGCATTTACATTCCCAAATGAGAATTATTTTTTTAAAGCTGCAAGTGCCCATTAAAGGAATAGATGCCACTTTATATAACATTTTTAAATGTGAAAAGACATCTGGGGAACATGTAGTGGGTCACTGACCACTCACTGTCTGTTACTCAAAAGTCGCTATTCACTAAGAAGCCGTCCTTCTGGAATTAGATACCGCCCTATCTTGGGTGTTGGATCAACGGTTTGCGGTCGCAAATCATTGGTACTATACATGTCATTGCGAATCACACCTCTTGCTAATTGTGATTCTGAATGAGGCACAGAACCTCTTTTCTGAGTCAGAATAGATTTTCGACTCATAACTGGTTTCTATAATATTTCAAAATACTCTTTTTAGGTTGCAAACCCTATGATTTTGCTAATTGCAAGATTTGCAACCACAAGTGTTTTGTACATTGGACCCTCATTTTCTTCACTCACTTCTCCCTACTCTTTTTCATAATGTATGTCTCTTGTCCTACTGATACTAACCTAGAAAACTACTTAACCTTCACCCAAAACAACTTTTTCCCTCCTCCCCAGTTTCATCTCCACTCTTTCTAAAAATTCTTGTCTCTCACTTCTCTCTTCTTCCTCTCAAATCCTAATCTTACTACCCTAGATTAACTCCTCTTTACACCGTCTGCTCATGCCCTACTCCAGCTACGCTACTCACTTTTCACCCAACTTCTCAAGCCGTACACCTTTTACCTAAGTGCCAGTCATCATCTAAACCTCTTACTCCACCTTAACCCCTCTCCCACTCCACTACTACCTCTACTCTCTCAACCTATTTTTCAACAGGATCCTCTAGTCCTTTCTCATTCTACTGCTCCTCTCCTAAACTCTCCTTCCTCTCACAAACCTTATCTCTCTCCCTCCTGTTTTTTATTCTCTCACCACTTAGCTCTCTTTCTCTCATGGCATTGTAAAGTTGTCATGTATTGCACGGTAAGAAATACGAGCCCCTCTACTCCATTGTTTGATATCAAAAGGCAGTCATGATTAATCTGCAAAGGGCGCCTCAGGCTCCAAGAACTGGTGTCACTGCACCTGCTGCATCAGTGACAGGTCCATCTTTGATGTCTCCCAGTGGCACAATCGGGCGTTCCCTCACAACCCGAGGCTCCGGTGCCACTGCACCTGCTTTGATAATGATTGCTATAATACTGTTGTTTTTCTTGCTTCTCTCACCTCACTCTCCTCTTAGGGAGAGAAATGTGCAGTAAACCTCCACCCGGCATATTTAAGTGCAAAAGGCTGCCTTAATAGAACAGGTCTACAGGCAGGCATCATAAATAACCTTGGCATAAGCATTACAAACTAAATCAAAAATCTCTCACTAGCACAAAGCCATACCTTACAAATCTCACCGCCCACAAACCTCTCCAGAAACCTTCACACAAAGGTAAACTCACATCCACTCAGCTTGCTCCTTGCCCAGTCACCCTGGCACACAGAATTTGCCTAATAGCTACTTATAGATAAAGGCCCCCACTGGACTGTACTCATGCACCCCTTCACTTAGTGTAACCTACCTTCATCCTACCCTGTGCAACCTCATGCCTAACACACCCCTGTGCAGAACCTGTCCTGCCAGCAGCATAACTGAATTTCTCATGAAACCAGTTAGCAGACCTGCCCTAATAAAGTGTAACAGAAAAAACAGTATATAATCCTAAAAAGAAAACCCAACTCCCCTGCTAAACTCAACGTGAGGCCTTACTATGCGCTAACTCCATCATAGGCCAACACTATAATTACCTAGATATCCAGCCTTAATCCCACTTGAGGTACCCACCCCTAAAAAAACCAATAACCGATAAAATGGAACCTTAGGGAGCGAGGGAGGGACAAAACTACAATTACCCTGCACTGCACTACCATGCCTCAGCTGCTCAGACAAACTGTTGAAGAGGCCATTATGACCTTAACCCGAGCTAAAGACCCGGCCCAAATCCCACCATACACTTACTCTAACTAACCCCCACCCCATCCCACCCCAGCCTGGTGAAGTGGCCCACCCCACTATCTAGGTAGTGGGCGCTTGGATACTACCTACATGAATAGCTCATAATACAAATTCCCATAACATAAAACTCACCTGAATCTACCACAGGGAATTTACATACTCGTCCTCACTTCCACTGGACCCCACTCCATTTGAAATTAAAAACCCCAAAAATACTTACCAATGAATGCAGTTCCCACCAACTTACCTGAAGTTGTCACTGCGGATAGCTCTGCCAATTTTCCCATGATAAAATGTACCACATCCACTTTTCTCATTTTAATGTCCTCACCAGACAAACGTCTCCTGGTCTCCCCACCATGATCCAGAAGCTTATGCCATGCTTGCTTGCAGTTCTTTTGTTAGATAAAGCCAGTGAGTTCTCCACAAGCATCAACTCCCAAAATTCCCTAACTTCCAAAATTCCAGCTGCAACATGGTCTTCACTTTGTCTGCTCCAGATGTTAACCCACAGACCCTCTGCCACTGTGAACATTGGTAGGCATTGGTGATGCTATTATCAGCTCCCGAAACATGCCTTGCTCGAAAAACAATCTTAAACTTCAAGCAGCCCACTAAGAAAACTTGCGGAAATTCTAAAACCTTCTTATCTCTTGCTTTTTGGTTCTTAACCAATGCAACAACAGACTGATTATCAACATTAAATGTTATTCTTCAATTGGCTAACTCTTTGCCAATGACAGCAAAGCAACCACCAATGTAAAGAACTCAATGTAAGCTATGCTTAACTTCTTCCCCAATCACTGCTCAGGTCACCGCTTCACATACCATTGTAAGTCCCAAAACAAACCAAAGCCCATTGCAACGGAAGCATCAGGTAAAAATGTAACTTGCCACATCCATTCAACATGTAGTGACCAAATTAACATGCCATTAAATGCAAACCCTCAAATCAGATCTTAGGCCAGCATTCAGACAAACTATGTGATGACACAAAGTTTAACAGATGTTCCAATGGAACTCATACGTGAAATATACAGTAAGACAGCAAAATAACTGTCAAGGTTCAATCTGCAAAGGAATCTGAAGAAAACCATCATGAAAGCAATACTTTCAATCCATTCAAATTGAATTTATTTTAAACAAGAGAATGCAATTCGATGAGCAGAGTTGCAAAAATGTGTGACAAGTGCACAATACCCCAAGTGAAAAAAACCATAGCCAGACATAAAATTGTGGGAAAGTGTGTGTGGCAAAGGCCCAGTGGTGTTCGCAGACAGCCATATACAGATTTTTCTTTTAGAAAATACAGCAACACTAGAGAAGATTCACATATTGTTAATCCAAGCAGTGGTCTGTCTGTAGAGATGTCGGCGGTGTTTTAACCGTATAGGAGAATATTAGGATCTCACCAGGACTGAGGATGACCTGGGGAACTAATTGTAAAGGAGCACAGCTAGCAGTGCCGCAGAGCTACGGTGAGTCGGCAATGGGCTAATACATAAAAGGGGAACAAGTGAAAATACACAGAAAGCCACAATTAGATAAAGAAAATACCTTGTAACAAACAAAAGTAAGTCAAGGAGAAAAAAATAGTAATAATAAAGAAAACAAATAAAAAAGAATTGAAAAATAAAGGCATTCATCGAGAAGAAACAATATGCTCAACAGGCAATCACATTTTGTGGGCAACAGTGCGTATTTTGGGCAATAAGGGAAATTTGCCTATTGAAGAGGACAAAGAGAAGGTTAAAAGTATACACATTCATAGAAAGCAATCAAGGTCAGGCATAAGATATAAACCATCCTGCTGAGGTGTTAATGGTGCCAACCAGATAGCATGATGGATTATTTATTAAATTACATGAAAGAGGTCAAGCAGCCACAGCTGGCAGAACTGTAGTCAAAGTCAAAGGACCAGGCTCAAAGAGCAGGGTGTGAGTCATTAGTTCATAAGGGAGATATATTTACGCCACTCCTCCATGGAGTTTAGTCCATTTTTAATGGAATCACATTTGTTGATCCATTTGCACTCCAAGAGTTGAAGAACGTATACTATGTCTCCCCCTCTCAGTGATGGTTGGGTCTTTTCAATGATTTGCCATCGCAAATCGTCCTCAGTGTGATGATGTCCCATATAATGCTGTACCAGTCGAGCAGTTTCATTACCACATCGAATCCGGCTCCTGTGTTGGCCAGGGCTTGACCTGCTGGAACGTCTGTCCAATGTGAATCAAATTACAAGGGCATCATATGCAGTAAATAACATTATTAGATGAACAATTGGTGTGATGCTGTAAGGAAATCTGTATGTTACCATGTTTCAAGACTCTTGTGTTTTATGTAAACTGACATGCTATGCAGTTACCGCCTTTAAAATGTCCCTTGATGGGACATAGTCCCCAGGAAGTCAGAATAGTTTCTTGTGGTTTCCGTATTAAACCAAATGGTCTCTAATGTTCTTTCCCCTTTTGTATGAGAATAATGGCGGCTCTCATTCAGCCAAGAAACCACCCAACTAGAGCCCCCCCATTCAGCTTATGAAATGATCACCCAAGAAACACGCACAAGTATAAATAACTACTGGACAACGCAAGGCAATACCCTTGCCCAGACAATGACGGGATGCGTAACAGTGCAACACTAACAACACCTGAAGGAAAGACAGCAATCTAGACCAGATGCCACCTACAACCATTAAATGACTAGAGATCTCCTCCACAGAAATGCTTTAATTCAACCTATGTACAACTGTGCAACAATAGCCGGTAAATATTTACCACTGGTAGACTCTGTTGTAACCCTACAACTTGTAGACCCCTGAAATACTGAAACGATTCCCTTGGGCAGCGACCTGTCCATCTTACACTCTGGGAAACGGGCTGCGAGTTCGTATAAATAGCTCAATTTGCAGACCCCAGTATTAGTGAAAAGAATACCCTGCACAGTGGTCTGATACCCTCGGGTCATGTCTGCGCTTTAGGAAACTCTCTAAATAAAAGAAAGTAAATAAAAATATGGTTTTAAACAAAGCGACACATCGCTCTAGATGACATTGAATATATCTAGAATGCCGATGTCCAGTTCTCACTAGTCATAAGTATCTTTGGATGCCTGGCTAGATCCCTTTCTTCCTCCTTCGACCTTTTGTTTGCTAACATCTCCTGATGCAACAACTTGAACAAATCAACAAACTCCCCTTTCCATATTATCTCCTTTGTTGCATTCTAAAGGTGAGCCCCCAAAGGTATTGCAATTCCCATTTATGGTAACTTCTTCATCTTCTTGACATATTTGTTCTTCTCTAATTCTTCCGCGCTGCCTTCCCCATCCTTCTTTGCCTCCCCAGTTATCTCCCCAACCACCTTCTTACCGCTATACTAACTCATCTTATTTCTAGAATCGCAAGGACTCACCTTGTCCTTACCTGACTTCTCCTCACTTGACCCTCCCCTGAGCCCTGATGCCATCCTCCTTCCCATCAGACCTACCATGCGGGTCTCATGTATTTATTCACCCACCATGTCATCCCCACACCAACTAGCATCAATCCTAAAACCTTAGACGTGTATCCCCTACATGATCCCCGTGATGCCCACCACTTGCCCTTACCTGATCTAATGTTCCTGACCTTTCTTCTGACACCTCCAGTCCACTCTGGGTCTTCCTCAGTACCTTCTTGCCCACCTCGCGCAGATCTTTTTGTTTCTACTGAACCTGAGAGACACCAACTCCTCCTCTAACATTAGACCCCCAACCGCAGACTAAACTACAAAATCTTTTCACCATTCAAACCCATTAGATCCTCTCGCAACATTCGTATCCCCAATCACCTTCCTCCAACTCATCCATGTCCTTCTCATCCTAGTCCAACTCATCATCGCCCTCACATTCAACCGTCTTGCCCATTCTTCTCACCACACAGCCATTCCCATCCTCACTCATGTTGACATCCAGTAAACGTCCTCTCTGCAGCTCCACTCGTCCAGGAGGCTGCCCCAGATCTCTCGTTCGCTTCAGGCTGGCGTTCACAAGCCGCCCCATGCTTGGTCAGCGTCCGGTTACCGTCACCGGCCACTCCCACCAGAATTTTAAGTGATGTATCTGTGAGGTCCCCCAAACTAACAGGCTCTTTTCTGCTGGAGGTCCCACCAGCTGACCTAGGCTTCTCCCTACATTTCCACCGCTTCCTTTCCACATCTTCCACCCAAACCCATCTCCCTACCTCGAACTGCTCCCAAAACGCCCTCCGCTCCTAAATATTCAGGATGCTCTCCTTCCAATGGTACCTTTAGGTCCTTCCTGTAAACCCCTATTGCTCAGATCCCCGACAGTGGACTTGCACTTTCCTCATTTTAGAGCTGGTAATGGCCACATCACCTACTTATGTGCAATTGCGCACTTTGTGTTTTACATTCTGTTCCTGCCGCTGAACCCCGTCAGTGATCTTCGTTTGCTGTACCTGCCTAGAGTGTGAACCCTAGCTAATAGTCACCATTGCATCGTGTTTTTCTCAGCACTGCCATCTTAGTCACCGCCAACTGCATTCCGGCGAGACCTTGCGTCATGCATACCAATGACTACTGACACTGTGTGTGAAAAAGGCTGCTTTAATGAGACAGGAGTGTATGACATTATTAACAATCATTGGCAAATGCCACTCAACTTAGTTTGACAACCTCACTGATACATTGTATTCCTTAACGTCACCAGCCCTCCACCCTCCCCTAAAATTATTGTTCTTGTTTTACTCAACTGACCTGCCGGGGTCCTATTTTCTTTTTAATTTCTCAACTCATCTGGCCAGTGTGACCTCCTTTACCAACTCAATTACCCTCCTCCCCCCCAAGCTGATCCCCCCGTACTGCAGCTAAACCAACCCTGTTTCTCTCCTACCTTACATTGTACAACCTGCCAGCGTCTGCCCATAAGCTGCAAAAATCCTACAATTAAACTCAAACAACCCTACAATTAAACTCAAACAACAACGCGCCTGTTCTGTTACAGCAGCACCATCTCCACTTCACGAAGCCCAGTGCCTGAACCAAACCCAAAAAATCCCTTCTTGGACGGTGAGTTACGCAATAACGACCCCACACCCTACCTAACTACTGAGCCCAGAGTGTACTCACCAGAAAATAACCCACCCTTACCTGTCTCTGTCTATTGCCTCTTAATCCCCAAGCCCCGCCCTTATGCCCCACCGTGACCTGACCAACCCCTGTTCAGCAGACCTCTGGCTTGCACCTCTCACACAAGGACCCCGGGGGGAGGGGAGGCTCTTGCTAGCTTGCTCCCCAAAGCCCCATTATTCTAATGCGCATCCCATTCTCTTGGCAGTTGGTGGCTGACGTGCCCCCTGCAGGCCCAGGTCTGTCACTGCGCACGATAGGCTGAAGAATACGTGCTTGTGGCCACAACGTGCTCATCTTGCCCGGCTGTCAAAGAGGCACTCCAGCAGCCTGTGCGGCCCTGCCCACCTGTGCCTGCACCAAAGCTAGTGACTGCCTCAACCTACAGTGGTGCCGGCCCACCATAGGTATGCCCCACTGCCCGTCCACTTTTCCTCCCTCACCCAACTGCCCTGCTACTGGGGACATATCCAGCAGTGAATACGCCCAAACCTCTGTGGTTACACCATGCGCCGACCCTCTATGGAGACTCTTTAGTTCTACCCACACTTATTCCAGTAACCCCCTACTTTATCAATGCCTCCCAACCCTCTTTCTAAAGCCCCCTGAGGCACATTCTAATTGTTGCATAATCCCTAGAACAAACTCACTACCACTAACTATAACCAATGCACAAGTGCACTACACTCCCTTATAAAACTGCTCACCTGACACAACTACAAGTACCCTGAACCCCCATTACAACGCCTCTAGCTGCTCAGACAAATGACTATGCTATGCACTTAACCTGACCTAAAGGCCCTGCCAAACCTCGCCCTACACTTAATCTGACAAATCCCTACCTCAACCCTGCCTGGTGCAGAGGGCTGCTTCACTCACCCAAAGCGCCCAGGGGGAGATTCTGTACTTGTCCTCACCCCACCTGGGCCTCACTTTCTTTCCCATGTCTCAGTCGCTTGTCAGTACCTTATCCTCCTTCATCCGTCACTTTTTAGGTCGAAACCTACCGGACAGTGCAGCTGTCTGGTTTGCTAAAGACATCTTGGGGACATTCAGAAAGCTTCCCTGGGAGTGCGTTCCGCCCAATGCTAGCCATTGGCTTTGTGGTTTGTAACTCATATTTGTTTGCTTTCTAATTCTTGTTGTTGCAGTGTTTATATAGCGCAAACTTGACCCGAAGGTATTGGAGCGCTTTACACAAGCACCAGTTACGTTACACAAGGACACATTCATTTTTGGTAGGCTCGGGGAAATTAAGTGATTTGCCCAGAATCACAGGATGTTGAACCGACGCCAGGGCTCTAACCTGGTTCCCCAGCTCCAAAGTCAGCTGCTCTGGCCGTTACGCCACATCCTCTATGTCTATATGCCTATGCGAGACCTGTTGGCTTTGTCAATGTGTTTTTTAGCCATGTTGTACGGCAGTGCAGTATTCTACTGCAATCTACCCCACTCCACTACAATCTACCCGCTCTGCTCCAATCTACTCCAATGTACTCCAATCTACCCCACTCCATGCTACTTACACTTCACTCCACTGTACCCGACTTCACTCCAGTCTACTCAACTCTACTCCAATCTACCCCACTCACCCCCAACCTACCCCACTCTGCCCAATCTACTCCATTCTAATCTACCACAGTCTAAGCCACTCCACCTCAATCTACCCCACTCCACTCCAATCTGCACCACTCCAATCTACCCCACTTCACTCCAATCTAGCCCACTGTACTCTAATCTACCCCACTTCAGTCTACCACAATCTACCCCACTCCACTCAAATCTCCACTCCAATCTACCCCACTTCACTCCAATCTACCCCACTGTACTCCAATCTACCCCACTTCAGTCTACCACAATCTACCCCACTCCACTCAAATCTCCACTCCACGCTACCCCACTCCACTTTAATCTACCCTACTCCAGTCTACCCAACTCTACCCCAATCTACCCCACTCCACCCCACCTCACTCCAATCCACTCCATTCCAATCTACCCAACTCCAATTTACCACAATCTACCCCACTACCCTTCAGTCTACCCCTTCACTCTAATCTCCACTCCACTCCACTCTATCCCACTCCACTCCAAACTACCTACTCCACTCCAAACTACCCCACTCCACTTCAATCTACCCCACTCCAGTCTACCACTATCTACCCCACTCCAGACTACCACTATCTACCCCACTCCAGACTGCCACAATCTAACCCACTCCATTCCAGTCTATCCAACTCCACTCCACTTCAATCTACCCCCTCCACTGCAATCTACCTCAACCTACTCTATCCCACTCCAATCCACTCCATTCTATCCTGCTCCATTACAATCTACCCCACTCCACTACAGTCTGCCTACTCCAATTCCCCAATCTACCCCACTCCACTCTACTCCACTCCAATCTACCCAACTACTCCAATCTACCTTCCTCCACTTCAATATACTCCACTCCACCCGAATCCACCCCACTCTACCCCAATCTATCACACTCCTCTCCAGTCTACCCCACTCCTCTCCAATCTATCCCAATCTACCCCGCTCCAATCTACCACAATCTACCCCAATCCAGCCTACCACAGTCTACCCCACTCCACTCCAATCTCCACTCTACTCTATCCCACTTGACTCCAATCGAACCCACTTCTCTCCAATCTTCCCCACTCCAACTCAATATTCCCCAGTCCAGCTCAATCTACACCACTCCACTCCTATCTACCCCGCTCCACTCCAATCTACCCCACTCCACTCTACCCCACTCCATTCTACATAATCTACACCACTTCAGTCTACCACAATCTACCCTACTCCACTCCACTCCAGCCTACCCGACTCCACTCCTGTCTACCCGACTCCACTCCTGTCTACCCGACTCCACTCCAATCTACCCCACTCCACCCCAGTCTACCCCACTGCACTCCAATCTACCCCACTCCAATCTACCACAATCTACCCCACTCCAGCCTACCACAATTTACCCCACTCCACTCCAGCCTACCCCACTCCACTCCAGTCTCCACTCCATCATATCCCACTCCACTCCAATCTACCCCATTCCCCTCTAATCTACCACACTCCACCTCAAACTACTCCACTCCACTTCAATCTACCCAACTCCACTCCAATCTACCCCACTCCAATCTACCACAATCTACTCCACTCCAGTCTGACCCACTCCACTTAAATCTCCATTCCATTCCACTCCACTCTATCCCACTCCACTCCTTTCTACCGACCTCCACTCCAATCTACCCGACTCCACCCAAGTTTACCCCACTCCACCTCAATCTGCCCTACTCCACACCAATCTACCCCACTCCACCCAATATACCCCACTCCACCCCATCTACCCCACTCCAGCCTACCACAATCTACCCCACTCTATTTTAATCTACAACACTCCACTCCATTATACTCCACTCCAATCTACCACAATCTACCCCACCCCATTAAAATCTACCTTCTCCGATCACCCAGTCTACCCCACTCCACTTCAATATACCCCCTCACCTCTACCCCAATCTACCCCACTCCACTCAAATCTACCCAACTCCAATCCAACCCACTCCACCCCACTGCAATCTATCCCACCCCACTCTTCCCCAAACTACCCCACTCCAATCTACCCCACCCACTCCAAACTACCCCACTCCAATCTACCCCACTGAAATCTAGCCAACCCCACTCCAGTCCACCCCACTCGACCCACCCACTCCAATCTATCCCACTTCAATCTACCCCACTACACTCCACTCCAATCTACCCCGCTCTATTCCAATGTACCACACTCCAATTCATTCAATCTATCCCACTCCATCCCAATCTACTCCACTCCTGTAGGAGAGTAGGATCTGCCTCTTATGTTGCCCCCACTTTTTTTCTGATGTTTACACTGGTTTCTGGCTATAGTCGGGCTGGGTCCCTGCTAATCAGGGCCCCAGCCTCTCTGTTCTCTCTAAACGACTTGGAGTGCACTTTAGGTGCACTAGTGATTGGATACTGTGGTACCTTATGAGTCCCTAGTATATGGTACCTTAGGTACCAAGGGCATAGGTACTTCACAGGCCTACCAGGGGCTGAAGCATGTATTATGCCACCCCTGGGAAGCAGACTAAATCTGACACCACAGGTCTGCTACTGCAGCCTGGGTGAGGTGGTGCATGCACCCCTTACTGTGGTATGGGCTACCTATACCACTACATACATACACACATACAAACCTATAAGTCACTCCTATGGCAGGCCTTATCAATCCTGAAGGCAGAGTGCTTGGTTCTTATGTGGGAGGGTGTCCCTGCATGAGCAGAGCCCCTCTGCAGCGTTCAGAGATCCTTCTCTGATGCTGTTTGTAGTGCAGCCTGACCATATACTCTTAAGCGCATTATAACCTCGCGTTAAATGCTAACTTTGAGATGGCTGCACGGAAACATGTCGTGTTTGGTGTCAAACATCTTGGAATACTACCCCCCGCCAGTTCTGGCGGCAGGGGTAGCATTCCACCCTTCTAGAGGGAGAGACATGTACACACCGGCCTAACCGGTAACTTCTTTCCAGAGCCCTGGCATCACAAGATGGATGCCACCAGTCACAGACACTGGGCTGCCCTCCTGCTGATGACCGAAACTCACAGTGGAGGAAGCCCAACAATAGATATCCTGTCGCAAGGGGTGTGACCACCTCCCAGACAGGGTTTAGTGTATTGGGGCTGGGTGGGTGCACTCTTAGAGTGCTTTGAAGTCCTGCACTGGGGGAGCAGAAGGCTCCTCTGTGCATACCCCAGTTCAAACCGGCTCAGGGGCTACCTGCCCCTGCTCTGGCGCGAAACTGGACAAAGGGAAGTGGGTGTAGCCACCCACTCCCCTGACCCTACCATAGGTGGGGTCATAGAGCTAGTCCCTCCCTTCTTTTTAGTATAAGAGGGGGAACCTGTGCATTGCAACCCAGATCTCCCTGGACGATGCTCTTAAGGAGAATCCTGGACCTTCGACGTTCCACTACCTCTGGAAGACTGAAGAATCACCCTTGGAGTCAAGGAGTGACTCCCCTGCTTGGCAGGCACCAAAAACTACAACGACGGTCGCAAACTACGCCGCTCCCGCCAGAGCCCGAAGTCCCTGCAGCCCAGGAAGAGGATTTCCTGACTTCTCCAAGGCCACCGTGAGTCCCCAGCGAAGCTGAGGCAAGTGGACCCCACGAGCGACGAGGAACCGCAGCCCCTGGGTACCGTGCACTATTGTCGAGTGCAACCCCTTCACGACGTTCTACGAACTTGTGCTTCGGACCACGTGTGGTCCCAGCCTCTAGCAGAGATCCCTCCCGAATTCAGAGGCCTACACCGTCCCAAGTGACCGTGGGCCCCTGTTGAGTGGATCCTCCTGCGGTGTCTTCGCGATCCCTTGCCAGCCGGCTTGTGGGTCCCCAGAAGACTTTCCAACGAAACCAAAGGGCTCCCCTGGTTGCTCCAGGCCTGCCCTGACCTACCCTTGCTGGGTAAGTCCCCCAGACCTTGCTGGTCTGCACCATTGACTTTTCCTCATCACCACGAGACTTGCTGCTACCAAGGCTTGTTGGCTCCAATCGAGTCGCCGACACCTCAGTAAGCTACAGACGTCGTGGGACACACCGAATCCAGCTCCTGGTCATCATCGACGCTGCCTGGACCACGTGGTCGAAGAGTCAAGACACCCGTGAACGACCCGAAGCTGTCGACGACGGTGGGCATTCATCTTCCTTGCCCAGAGTCACTGCCAAGTGACTGTGAACACTGTCCCCTCTGCTTTCAGGTCTTCCTCCTTCCGAATCCAGGCTTGGATTCCAACGGACACTTCTTCTGTCGTCGCAAGCAGCAAGTCTTCATTGGTTCCCATTGAAAACGAAGCCGCGACCCGACACCAAAGGACACCTATGCACCCGGCTCCCCTGGGTGAGGTAACTTCAGCACTACGGTGCTCCTGTGGGTGTGGGCCCTAGAACTACTTACCCTGAAAGTGGCTTGCTTGTAGCTACCCTAGGAGTGCCCTAAAACTCCTATTTTCCCCGTGCGATTATCGCACTGGCTCGTACAGGGCTCTCGTCTGTGTTAGACACATCGCGTCCAACTCCCTTGTAACTCTATCAGTATCCGCGTCCTTCGACTCGTACTGACCGATCGGTGTGTTCGCCTCGAACACGCCAGGGACCTGTAACATTGATAACTCAATCGCGTTCTCTCGCATAGACTCGTACAGGACTCGCACCAGTGTCTGAACACCGCGTCCGTCCCCTGTGGGTCTCCTACAACTACCTGGGGTGGTTCTTTGGGGTCCCTCGATTCTAAATGCTCTAGACCACGGTCTAGCCAAGATAAGATTGTGATATTTACTTGTGCTAACTTATTTTGATAAAACATTGACTTGTACATATGTGCCTGGCTTCTAATCTCATAAAGAGATTAGTAGAGAGTTGTTTATTAATAAATACATATATATTTGATATATATACCTGTGTGGTGTCTTTTCATTTGGTGATTCAAGAGATTGTGTGGTAAAACAAGCTGCTTTACATTCCTCCAAGACTTAGCCTGAAGGCTGCTCTCCACAGCTACCACTAGGATAGCTTTCTATAAAGGTTGTCTTAAACCTACCTACCATAAGAGTCGAATTGGACTGGTGCAAGGTGTCCACTTTAATTAGTGAACAGCATATACCAGGCCAATTTCCCACATTGGTGGCAGCGTGTGGGATTCCAGCTTGCTATTGTTTTACCAGAAAATCTCTATTTGAATTACTAACTGAAAACCACTATAGGTACTCAAGGTACATATAAAGTCAAGCTTAGTATCAATAAGTTCTACTGAACTTAGAGCTGTGTGCCAAGGGATAGCACACCCTTTCTACAGCTCAAGCTAGGATCAGTAGGCCACAAACTAGTGTAGGTAGTACAACACTGCACAACACTAGAATGTCCTTAAGGGATGGACCCAGTGGATCCACCCAGCTTCAGTATAAGGACATGACTTTCTTTGACTTGAAAGCCATGTGTGCTGAGAGGCACCTGAAGATAGGACAGAGTCCCTCCACACTACACCTGATAGATCTGCTGACAGCAGATGATCTTAGATTAGCTCTAGGAGCTAATGGGTCTGAATCAGGGGGTGGGTCAATTACAGTGTCTGGGTCAGATGATGAACATCAAGTTGACCAAGACTCTGTGATTGTAGGGCCAGGCCCCAAGGGGTCTGAAAAGGACAGAGGAATTCTCCCTAAGAGAACTGACACAGTGGAGGAGAGGCACAGGTCCCTTTCTAGGGACTCTGACCGCTCCTATCACTCTGGCAGAGAATTTGTCCAGCAGAGGAACTCCTACTTCCCAAGAAGAGAGACCTCCTCTGAAAGACTGTGCAAACTGCTGCAGTATGAGGAAGCAAGATTTGCCCTCAAAACCAAGCAGTTGGCATTAGATAGAGAAGCCTTTGAGCTCCAGAGAGCTTCTAGAAAAGAGGGGTTAGAACCCCCTGGTGGCAGCAACAGTGTCCCTAGAGGCAGGGACTATATTCCAGACCATAGGAACCTGAGCAAGGTTGTTCCTCCCTACCAGAGTGGGGATGATATCCATAAGTGGATAACTGCTATGGAAAGGGCCTGTAGAGTACAACAGGTCCCCCAAAAGCAGTGGGCAGCAATCTTGTGGCTCTCCTTTTCAGATAAAGGTAGAGACAAGCTCCTCACTGTTAGAGAAGAGGATGCTGATGACTATGAAGTCCTGAAGAGTGCACTGATAGATGGGTTTGGCTTAACCACTGAGCAGTACAGGTTGAAGTTCAGAGACACCCAGAAGGCACAGACTCAGGACTGGACGGACTTTGTAGATTGTGCAACCAAGGCTCTGGAGGGTTGGCTGGTTGGCAGTAGGGTTACTGATTTCAAGGGATTGTATAATCTAATGATGAGAGAACAGATCCTTAATAATTGCCAGAACCAGTTGTTGCATCAATACCTGGTGGACTCCGATCTGACCTCTCCCCAAGAATTGGGAAAGAAGGCAGACAAGTGGGTCAGAACCAGGGTGAGGCAGAAAACCCAGAACCAAGGGGGTGACACCAAGAAGCAGGATTCTAAGGGCTCTGAGAAAGGTGGGGATAAGTCAACAGACCAGAAGTCTTCACAAGGGCCCCAAAAATCTGCATCTGGTGGGGAGTCACAATCCAACAAGGGAAAAGGCCAAAAGAAGCCCTGGTGCAAATTCTGTAAACAGAAAGGGCACTGGACTTCTGACTGTAACAAGTCCAAAGACCAAACCACCACCACTCCTGCCCCAAAGGCAACTGTTCCCCCTAGTCCAGCTACTGGTGGAGGTGGTACATGCCAAGCCAGTGGCAAGGCAGGTGGCACCACAAAGGCCCCCCTGATACCACTACCTGTGTTGGGGGTACCCTTTGAAAGGGTAGGGATTGACATTGTTGGTCCCCTTGACCTTCAAACTGCACCTGGGCACAGATTTATCCTGGTGGTAGTGGATCATGCCACCAGGTACCCAGAGGCAAGTCCCCTGAGGACCAGCAGAGCCCCTGTGGTGGCAAGAGCCCTCATTGGAGTTTTCTCCAGAGTGGGTTTCCCATAGGAGGTCATCTCTGACAGAGGTACCAACTTCATGTCAGGATATCTGAAAGCAATGTGGAAGGAGTGTGGTGTGACTTATAAGTTCACCACCCCCTATCACCCACAATGCAATGGTTTGGTTGAACGCTTCAACAAAACCCTTAAGGGAATGATTAAAGGACTCCCAGAGAAGCTTAGGCGGAAATGGGACCTTCTTCTTCCCTGCCTGTTGTTTGCCTACAGAGAGGTTCCACAGAAGGGGGTTGGTTACAGCCCATTTGAGCTTCGGTTTGGGCATCCTGTAAGAGGTCCATTGTGTTTGGTCAAAGAGGGCTGGGAGTTACCTCTCAAGCCCCCAAACAGGATGTGATGGACTATGTACTTGGTCTCCGCTCCAGGATGGCTGAATACATGAAAAAGGCAACCAAAAACCTGGAGGCCAGCCAAGAATTACAAAAAGCTTGGCATGACCAAAAGGCTGTGCTGACTGTGTACCAGCCAGGACAGAAAGTGTGGGTGTTGGAGCCTGTGGCCCCAGCAGCCCTCCAAGACAAGTGGAGTGGCCCCCATACAATAGTTGAACAAAAGGGAGAAGTCACCTATCTGGTGAATCTTGGAACTCCCAGGAGCCCCCTAAGGGTGCTCCATGTCAACAGATTGAAACCATATGTTGACAGGGCTGACATGGGCTTGCTCATGGCAACTGATGAGGACCAGGAGGAGGAGAGTGACCCTCTCCCTGACCTGCTCTCTCAGAACCCTGATGATGAGTCAGTAGATGGTGTTGCTTTGGCAAGCAGCCTCACTGACCATCAGCAAACTGAGTGCAGGCAGGTCCTGCAACAGTACAGACATATGTTTAGCCTGACCCCTAGTCAGACTACCTGGTGCACCCATGAGGTGGACACTGGGGACAGTCTGCCTGTCAAGAGTAAAATCTACAGGCAACCTGACCATGTCAGGGACTGTATCAGGACTGAAGTCCAGAAAATGTTGGAGTTAGGTGTGATTGAGCCTTCAGATAGCCCATGGGCTAGCCCAGTAGTCCTAGTACCCAAGCCTCATACCCAGGGTGGTAAGAAAGAAATGAGGTTTTGTGTAGACTACCGAGGCCTCAATGCAGTCACTAGGACTGATGCCTATCCCATACCAAGGGCAGATGAGCTGATTGATACTTTGGCCTCAGCCAAGTATCTAAGTACATTTGACCTAACAGCTGGCTACTGGCAGATCAGATTAGCTGATGATGCAAAAGCCAAAACAGCATTTTCGACCCCTGGTGGGCACTAACACTTTGTGGTGATGCCCTTTGGATTGAAAAATGCACCTGCCACTTTTCAGAGGTTGGTGAATAAAGTTCTGGCAGGGATGGAAACTTATTGCTCAGCTTATCTAGATGATATTGCTGTCTTTAGTTCCTCCTGGCAGGATCACCTGGTCCACCTCAGAAATGTTTTGGAGGCCCTGCAGAAAGCAGGCCTCACTATCAAGGCCACTAAGTGCCAGATAGGGCAGAGTCAGGTTGTGTACCTGGGCCACCTTGTAGGTGGAGGCCAGGTTCAGCCTTTACAGAGCAAAATCCAAACCATAATGGAATGGGTTGCTCCAACCACCCAGACACAGGTGAGAGCCTTCTTAGGCCTGACTGGGTACTATAGGAGGTTTGTAAAGGGATATGGATCTATAGGGACCCCCTTGAATGATCTAACCTCAAAGAAAATGCCAAAAAGGTTCAGTGGACAGCTAGCTGTCAGAAGGCATTTGAAGACCTAAAGCAGGCCATGTGCACTGCCCCCATCTTACAGAGTCCAGACTACCCCAAAAGTTCATTGTCCAAACAGATGCTTCTGAGCTGGGTGTGGGAGCTGTACTGTCTCAACTGAATGATGAAGGTCAAGATCAGCCAGTAGCTTTCATTAGCAGAAGGCTGACCCCTAGAGAGAAACGTTGGTCAGCTATAGAGAGGAGGCCTTTGCTGTGGTGTGGGCCCTGAAGAAGCTGAGGCCATACTTGTTTGGCACTCACTTCCTAGTTCAGACCGACCACAAGCCCCTCCTATGGCTTAAACAAATGAAAGGAGAAAACCCAAAACTTTTGAGGTGGTCCATTTCCCTACAGGGGATGGACTATACAGTGGAGCATAGACCTGGGACCCAACATGCCAATGCAGATGGACTCTCAAGGTATTTCCACTTAGAGCACGAAGACTTAACTGGTCAAGGTTAGTTTAGTGTCCCTGCGTTTGGGGGGGGGGGTTGTGTAGGAGAGTAGGATCTGCCTCTTATGTTGCCCCCACTTTTTTCTGATGTTTACACTGGTTTCTGGCTAAAGTCGGGCTGGGTCCCTGCTAATCAGGGCCCCAGCCTCTCTGTCCTCTCTAAACGACTTGGAGTGCACTTTAGGTGCACTAGTGATTGGATAATGTGGTACCTTATGAGTCCCTAGTATATGGTACCTTAGGTACCAAGGGCATAGGTACTTCACAGGCCTACCAGGGGCTGAAGCATGTATTATGCCACCCCTGGGAAGCAGACTAAATCTGACACCACAGGTCTGCTACTGCAGCCTGGGTGAGGTGGTGCATGCACCCCTTACTGTGGTATGGGCTACCTATACCACTACATACATACACACATACAAACCTATAAGTCACTCCTATGGCAGGCCTTATCAATCCTGAAGGCAGAGTGCTTGGTTCTTATGTGGGAGGGTGTCCCTGCATGAGCAGAGCCCCTCTGCAGCGTTCAGAGATCCTTCTCTGATGCTGTTTGTAGTGCAGCCTGACCATATACTCTTAAGCGCATTATAACCTCGCGTTAAATGCTAACTTTGAGATGGCTGCACGGAAACATGTCGTGTTTGGTGTCAAACATCTTGGAATACTACCCCCCCGCCAGGTCTGGCGGCGGGGGTAGCATTCCACCCTCCTAGAGGGAGAGACATGTACACACCGGCCTAACCGGTAACTTCTTTCCAGAGCCCTGGCATCACAAGATGGATGCCACCAGTCACAGACACTGGGCTGCCCTCCTGCTGATGAACGAAACTCACAGTGGAGGAAGCCCAACAATAGATATCCTGTCGCAAGGGGTGTGACCACCTCCCAGACAGGGTTTAGTGTATTGGGGCTGGGTGGGTGCACTCTTAGAGTGCTTTGAAGTCCTGCACTGGGGGAGCAGAAGGCTCCTCTGTGCATACCCCAGTTCAAACCGGCTCAGGGGCTACCTGCCCCTGCTCTGGCGTGAAACTGGACAAAGGGAAGTGGGTGTAGCCACCCACTCCCCTGACTCTCCCATAGGTGGGGTCATAGAGCTAGTCCCTCCCTTCTTTTTAGTATAAGAGGGGGAACCTGTGCATTGCAACCCAGATCTCCCTGGACGACGCTCTTAAGAAGAATCCTGGACCTTCGACGTTCCACTACCTCTGGAAGACTGAAGAATCTCCCTTTGAGTCAAGGAGTGACTCCCCTGCTTGGCAGGCACCAAAAACTACAACGACGGTCGCAAACTACGCCGCTCCCACCGGAGCCCGAAGTCCCTGCAGCCCAGGAAGAGGATTTCCTGACTTCTCCAAGGCCATCGTGAGTTCCCAGCGAAGCTGAGGCAAGTGGACCCCACGAGCGACGAGGAACCGCAGCCCCTGGGTACCGTGCACTATTGTCGAGTGCAACCCCTTCACGACATTCTACGAACTTGTGCTTTGGACCACATGTGGTCCCAGCCTCTAGCAGAGATCCCTCCCGAATTCAGAGGCCTACACTGTCCCGAGTGACCGTGGGCCCCTGTTGAGTGGATCCTCCCGAGGTGTCTTCGCGATCCCTTGCCAGCCGGCTTGTGGGTCCCCAGAAGACTTTCCAACGAAACCAAAGGGCTCCCCTGGTTGCTCCAGGCCTGCCCTGACCTACCCTTGCTGGGTAAGTCCCCCAGACCTTGCTGGTCTGCACCATTGACTTTTCCTCATCACCACGAGACTTGCTGCTACCAAGGCTTGTTGCCTCCAATCGAGTCACCGACACCTCAGTAAGCTGCAGACGTCGTGGGACACACTGAATCCAGCTCCTGGTCATCATCGACGCTGCCTGGACCACGTGGTCGAAGAGTCAAGACACCCGTGAACGACCCGAAGCTGTCGACGACGGTGGGCATTCATCTTCCTTGCCCAGAGTCACTGCCAAGTGACTGTGAACACTTTCCCCTCTGCTTTCAGGTCTTCCTCCTTCCGAATCCAGGCTTTCTATTCCAACGGACACTTCTTCTGTCGTCGCAAGCAGCAAGTCTTCATTGGTTCCCATTGAAAACGACGCCGCGACCCGACACCAAAGGACACCTATGCACCCGGCTCCCCTGGGTGAGGTAACTTCAGCACTACGGTGCTCCTGTGGGTGTGGGCCCTAGAACTACTTACCCTGTAAGTGGCTTGCTTGTAGCTACCCTAGAAGTGCCCTAAAACTCCTATTTTCCCCGTGCGATTATCGCACTGACTCGTACAGGGCTCGCGTCTGTGTTAGACACATCGCGTCCAACTCCCTTGTAACTCTATCAGTATCCGCGTCCTTCGACTCGTACTGACCGATCGGTGTGTTCGCCTCGAACACGCCAGGGACCTGTAACATTGATAACTCAATCGCGTTCTCTCGCATAGACTCGTACAGGACTCGCACCAGTGTCTGAACACCGCGTCTGTCCCCTGTGGGTCTCCTACAACTACCTGGGGTGGTTCTTTGGGGTCCCTCGATTCTAAATGCTCTAGACCACGGTCTAGCCAAGATAAGATTGTGATATTTACTTGTGCTAACTTATTTTGATAAAACATTGACTTGTACATATGTGCCTGGCTTCTAATCTCATAAAGAGATTAGTAGAGAGTTGTTTATTAATAAATACATATATATTTGATATATATACCTGTGTGGTGTCTTTTCATTTGGTGATTCAAGAGATTGTGTGGTAAAACAAGCTGCTTTACATTCCTCCAAGACTTAGCCTGAAGGCTGCTCTCCACAGCTACCACTAGGATAGCTTTCTATAAAGGTTGTCTTAAACCTACCTACCATAAGAGTCGAATTGGACTGGTGCAAGGTGTCCACTTTAATTAGTGAACAGCATATACCAGGCCAACTTCTCACAACTCCACTCCAATCTACCCCACCCTGATCTACCCCACTCCAATCTTCTCCAATCACCCCACCCCACTCCACTCTGCCCCACACCACTCCAATCTACCCCACTCCAATCTACTCCTCTCAAATCTTCCCAGTCCACTCCAATCTATCCCACTCCACTCCAGTCTACCCCACTGTACTCCAATCTACCCCACTCCTCTCCAATCTACCCCACTCGACCATCATCTACCTCGCTCCAATCTACCCCACTGCAATCTGCCACTCCAATGTCCCTACTCCTCCACTCTACTCCAATCTATCCCATGCAACTCCAGTCTCCCCCACTCTGCTCTACTCCAATCTACCCCACTCTACGCCACTCCAGTCAACCCCACTCTCCTCCACCACAATCTACCGATCTCTACCCCCACTCCACTCTACCCTGCTTCACTCTACCCCAATCTACCCCACACCAATCTCCCCCACTCCACTCCATGCCACTAACTTTTAGCCATGCTAAACAGCAGCAACACTGGTGCACAACATGGCTAAAACACCTTGCCAATGCCAACAGCTCTCTCGTAGTTGAGACCTTTTGGCTTTGCCAATGCTGCTATAATTAAGGTTTCATGAACTGCCTTTTCAAATTGATGCCGCAGGCATCAAAGGGTACCCAATGTGAAGTATCTAGAAATGACGTTGCATTTTTGCATTAAACAAGACGTATTATCACTTTCAGCTTTGCAAGCCAAATAGTCTTTTCTGCAGGAACACACTGCAAACACTAATCAATCATTGCCAAAGACAATAGGTCTGGCCTTGGCAAACTGCTGCAAGTGTTATTATGTTGTATTACAAGCATACGAAAGAAAACACGACATTGCTTAAACATGGTGGTCATATGCTGAAATGAAAACGTACTTAAAATAACATTATTTATAATGTTAATAGTACAGTGTAGCAGCTTCCTAGCTGATAGGTGTAGAAACAAACATTTTCGTAGAAACGCACATGGTGAAGCCACCAATGCTCAAGTGACCAGTCTGGAGTTTACAGCCACGTCTGTTTGATTCATGCAGGTGCTGCAGAGATGATATGCTTATCTAGGCCCTGCAGTGCCATGACAGGCCCATACCTGCTCAGCCCCACTCCCTGGTGGCACCACAAACATCAATCTCTTTTAATGGCAGTGCTGTTCCGGCTGCAGACAGTGTTTGGGTTCTAATAACAGAGTGGACACAGACCTGCCTTGCCCAGTGTCTGGGAGGTGAGGCTCACCTGCATCATGAGGAATCAGTGTGCGTCACGCCTCTACGCTGGCAGCTGCGACAGATCCAATTCGCCCTTGTCCTTCTTCTCATCTGTCCAGCTTTAAATCTTGGGTGTAATACCATATGAAAAGTCACAGATTGCATGAGAATGACCGGGTAAGAAAACCAGCTCAATAAATGGGTTAATTTGAGTGGTACCTGGTGCATAAGAGATGGTAGGTCTGAACCCCCATAGGCGCTGAAAGTAGGGGTGCGGGGGTGCTGCAGCACCCACAAAATAACCGTGCTGGAGATCCTAAAGATGAATGGGCAATAAAGAGTCCTTTACATTTAGTATATAGTTTTTAAATACCTATACATGAACTGTACATATATTTCAAATTATATCAGCATTTATGAAAGGACAAATTAAGTGTTTTTTTGTAATTCTTAAGTGTTTAAGGAAACAAAGGTTTTACTAGGATCACAACAAATCAAGATACTTTACTTGGTGATGCACAAATGGCAAATATTGAAGGAATGTGCACAATTAGAGAGATAGAGGTGCAAGACCTGGTCATATCCTGCACATCCAAACACAAATCCACTAAGAATGGCCAGGTCACTAAAACATAGAACTAGTTTTGGGAGTGCTGTGCCTAAATCAAGAAGGTTTTGGAGAAATTGCCACAGCCGCAGCTTCTCGTGGCATGCTGCATGAGTGGCAGTTTTCCACACCATGGTAGGTCAGTACCACCATCACAGACTCAACCATTGCTGGGAGTTCTTAGATAAGTCATTATTGGATACATGCAGGGATCTAATTATAAGTAAAAATATCTTGAGGTATACTCGGGGATTATTATCCCTTATTCTGGGTACCTCAGATGTGGTTAAAAAAAACTACAATTTCGGATATAGGATGAGGTATAATGGCTTATCCACCCCGATAATAATGCCAACATGTTTCAGCTGTGTATAAGGCCCATTTAGGTCTACGGCCTTCATCAGGGCTGCTATGATCTCTGCCTAACTACACATTCATTCCATGCAGTGTAATGAGGCCAGATGCCCTCACCTTTCCAGATCTCCTCAGTGAGGGGTAAATCTGTGAAAACAATTGTTGCAACACCGGGAGAATCATGAGAGACTTTGTTATATGGATAGAACACTCACCCAAGGCGTGTAACTACTGCAATACATTCTTCATGTATCATCGATTACTAGCAGCTGAATGCCCTAATCAAATCTTTGTTGAACCCCTCTTGGTGAATAAGTGAATTAGGTGCCTGTTTACTGTTTGCCAATGGGGTAAAAGTACCTAGGGGTGACCCTACCCACTTTTGCACCATTTCCTGTGTGTTTTGCTGTAAACTATCCCACAGTACCAGTCTCCACCTAAATCCAAAACAGCAGAACTTTTAATCCCCTGGTCAGAACTCCCTGTGCCCACCCATAGGTATGACTATGAAATGTGAAAACCCTCCCTTTTTGGTCACTTCAAACCAGTTCTGGGGCAGCTCCCCCTCCCCCACTGTATTTGGAGCCAGGCTGAATAGGAAGACAAAAGGATGCAGCTCTAGGTGTGAACTACATCTGCCACTGACAGGGTAGGCCTCCTTTGAAGCTCAGGAAGGGGCTGGGCGCAGCCCCCCAGGCCATCCTGCTCCAGGAGGAAAAACACCTCCACGCAAACAAGCTTTTTGTCCACTGTCTGGGAGCAATCCACATCTCACCACACAGAAGCCATTCAACAGTCAGGTGACACTGGGCACTGGCAAAAAGGCACTTTAGGCTTTCTAAAAGTGGCATTTCTAAAATAGTAATATAAAATCCGGCTTGAACATTAAGATGAATTTAAAATTACTGTTAAAATGAGTCACTAAGGGGCTCATTACGATGGCGTACGGACTGCAGTCCGTCCGCCATCGTGTCGGGGAGTGGAACCGCCCGCCTACAAGGTGGCGGTCCCACCGGTGGTATTACGATGCCACCGCCACCGTGGCGGTCGCATCTACCATCTTTAACATTGCGGCGGGTGCTGCTAGCTGCAGCACCCGCCGCAATGTTAAAGATGCACTGTTTACATTTCCCTGCACTACGTGGCAGGCACCATGCGGTGCCTGCCACTTAGTGCAGGGACATGTAGGGGGGTACCATGGGCACCCCCCACTCCTCTCACCCCAGGGGGGCCTGCAACGGGCCCCCAAATACAATCCCCGCCAGCCTGTGAATGGCGGTTCCACCGCCATACACCGGCTGGCAGGGATGCAGCATTGTAATTTGGCGGACGGTGCCTGCTAGGCACCGCCACCATTTTACGGATGCTGGCCGCTCCGCCAGGCAATTGGACCGATTGCCTGTGGCGGATCAGTAGCGGGCGGACTTTGCGCCCGCCACGGTCGGATTCCCCCCGCCATCCTAATTTGGTGGGGGGGAAATCGCGGTCCGATGGCGGAAGGCCCACCTCCACACGGCTGGCGGTGGCGGGCCTTCCGGCATCGTAATGAGGCCCTAAGTTGTTATAACGTAATCCAGTATTTTCCTATGGGAGAGCCATTCTTGCCACAGTGAAAACGACATTGGGGTTTTTTTTATTGCCAGGATAAACAAAACATTAAATTTACATGTCCTAGTTTTTAAATACCATATACCTTGATCTTTTGGCGTTTAGGGTTTACCGTAGGGGTGACATTTAGTATTAAAAAGAAAGGTTTAGTCTTGGCAAAAGGTTTATTTTGCCAAAGCAAAATGACAGTTTAAAACTGCATTCTCAGGCTGCAGGGGGTGGGCTTGGACATGCTTTAGGGTGCTACTTTAGTGGGTGGCTCAATGAGTGCTGCTGGCTTCTAGTACCATTTAATTTACAGTCCCTGGGTATGACCAGTACCATATACTAGGGGCTAATAAGCAAATTAAATGTGACTCATAGAATAATGTCAATTTTACTATGTTTAAATGGCCAGCACGATCTTTACCACTGGTTAGCAGGAGTAAAGTGTGCAGAGTTCTATGGCAAACAGAACAGCGTCAGTTTCGCCACGAGGGTGGAGGAACAATCGCTCGCCCGGCAGCTGCGAGCAGCGAATGAAAAAATAAAATGGCAATTAAATAAATGATTTAATTGCCAATGTATTTTTCCCAATGTGCGCACCGCAGTGCCCCCGAACCAAGAGACATGCAGGTGTGTCCTCTGCTGCCAATTGGCAGCATAGAGGAATGGAGCAGTGGCTAGCTGGACGCTCCAAAGTGCGCATGTCAGTTTGGCCGGCTGTCTTGCCACTGCCAGCTTGACATGCGCACTTTGAAGCTCTCCAACCCTGGGCTGTCTTAGACAGCTGGTTGGAGATCAATCACAGGCCTCCAGGGCCTGAAGGAGCTCCATCCAAACCTGGCGCTTCTCTCATGCTGGTTATCATTGGTCAGTGGAGCTCCTCAGCAGACTGCAGTTTCACTGAGGAGGACTTGTGGCAGTAGGTAAGTACTGTCCATTTAAATCTTATTTATTTAAAATGTTAGTGTAGTTTTATTTTCGGTGGAGGGAGGGGTTGTTTTATTATGGGCTTTTGGAGGGAGGGAGTGTTTTATTATGGGCTTTTGGAGGGAGGGGGTGTTTTATTTTGCTTTTTTGGAAGCAGTGAGGCACTTTGTTTGCCTCACCACTTTCAAAGGTTGCCAGCCGCCCCTGCCACAGAAACGGCTTCAGTAAAAGAAGACTCAAATCTGGGAGAAAAATGGTAATTTCCAACAGTGTGCTATACAAATACATATAATATACATAATAACATAAAATATATAGCTTTTTAGCCATTTTTATGGACATTGAGTTGAAAAGTTCACTATTTGCAAAAAAGTTTTCAGTGTTTTGTTGTGGAGGGTATGCTCCAATACCTTAACGGAGGGTCAGACTTTCCTGGCATGCCTCAAAGGTATTGGGATAGTCCATTCATAACATTTGGCATTTTTAGTCAAGTTATGTGAAAATGTTCAGTAAAATAGAACATTTGGCTTTTTTCCAACATTTTCTGGAGGGTGCGGGGTGATTCTTCAAACTGCCCTGGAGGTAGCCAGTATTGTTCGCTTCACTCAATACCTTGATGCAATTGTTTCTAGATGTTCACACCTCACCATATTCATAGTTCACCAGCGGTCTCTGGTTGTCTTGGAAATGGGCAGTTGGAGAATGAAAAATACAATATAAATTATATGAAATCATGAATTAGAAACACTTGTTAACTGATTCTGTGGTGGGGGCAGACCACAAGCCCCAGGACTCTCTGCGGCTGGAGCTGCCGACCCACATTCGCTGCGCCTGGAGGCGCGTTTTAAATACTGGGAAGCAGCCCGCTCTCTGAGGCGCTGTGAGAAGCATTGCGGTGGGGGCAGACCACAAGCGCCAGGACTCCTTGCGTCTGGAGCCACCGACGCACGTTCCCTGCACCTGGAGGCGCGTTTGAAATACCGGGAAGCGGCCCGCTCTCTGAGGCGCCGAAACAAGCATTGCGGTGGGGGCAGACCACAAGCCCTAGGAATCCTTGCAGTTAGAGCCGCCGACCCATGTTCCCTGCGCCTGGAGGAGCATTTGAAACACCGGGAAGCGGCCGTGTGGTCCCAGATCGGGTGAAAACCAGGTGTCGAGCGGGCGCTTGGTCTTGGAGTTTGTGTGACAACAGACCAACACCCCCCGCTAGGATCCATGGGGTAGGAATCTTCTATAGCCCATATTTTCGTTTTTGCTTCAGACAACACTGGAGGTCATAGAAACCGTAAGTCAACGGTAACTTCTGCCTCAGGTGAGGTTGCACCTTAGCGTGTGCATACCCCCGTGGCATACCTGGTCCTGACGAAAGCCTCGCAAATTGCGTAAGGAGGCTGAAACATGTAGACCGGCCATCACTCATTCACCTAGGATGTTACTGGTCAATTTAACCAATTAAAGCATCCGTTATCACCACCTTTTAATCTTACCTTACTTTTCCAGTATTAAATTTGTTTTTGGATAAGTAAAGGTAATTTTAACTTTCACGGTGTGATTTTTCACTTCCTGCACAGTCCAAAGAATACCTGCTCTGCTGTAATCAGGCGTCGTAACACACCCGAGAGGCATTCGGTCCCTCGGGTGGGAACCCTATGATGAAGCATGTCATCAACTAGGTTGGTGAGTGAGGGTTCTTCTTAAAACACTCTGTGACTGCCCAGATAATGCTTATCATTTGGAATCACTCTTTCTTTATTGATTGACTACAAGGGGACTAAGAGTGGCTCCGCCGTAATTCCCTTTCTCTCTCTGTGTTTATACTAGGGGATTTCAATTGCCAATTATGCCCAAACTCAATACACTCTTTGCATAGCTACCAAACCTGCATGATCAATGAGGGCATGCATATGGAGCATTCCCTAGAAGGAGCTGAACTGAACAGTTTTTTACACACTCACAATCTTGAATTCACCCTAGATAAGATGATTAACTCATTTAAGTCTTATATTCCCCCAACATATAAAGGAAGGGGAAGTGCAACGATAATTGATTTTATTTTTGTATCGGTCTCTTTGGTTTGGCCTTCATTTTCTTTTAATATCCTACACAGCCCATTCAGTGATCACATAGTACTTGAAGGGGCGGGGAATCACGTGGAGCAAACTCACATATCACCGGGCACGCTATCTTTAACTGACATGGGGAGGCGTCTACAATGGTGGCAGATAGACGCCATGTCTTTCAATCTTACCCTATTTCAAACTAAATAGCAGGATATACTTACCTGCTTAGACACCTTAGCCTCAGCGTAGAGACCCTAAGTTCATTTATCTCCATCGCCCAGTCGGTCGCTGACTTTTTAATGGTGCCCATTGCCGGCCCTGCCCCGGAACACTTGAAATGGTTAGATGCTGAGTGCTCACGGGCCCTTCACCTCTTGAAGAAAGCCCTGAAGCAGTCCCCCCAAGATAGAGTACAGGTGGCTAATTGCCGTTATAATTACAAGAGGGCACTAAAAGAATGGAGGCGTCTCCTACAAAGACAGGCCTGGGGTGGACTAGCCCAAGCGAGTGAGCTGCGGGATAGTACACTCTTTTAGCAGGTCATAAACGGACCCTATTTGCGGAGCCATCAAGGCCTGCGCTATGCCATCACATTACTCCGGAACAATGGGTTGGTCGCTTTGAAAGGGTGTACAACTTCGGACACAGTGAAGGGCCCGCCAATGAGATAGAACCTTGCCCGCGTGATACACTAGTTACTTTCTCTCTGGAGGAAGTATGCAGGGCTGGCTCTAGGGCGGTGCGATTGGTGCCACTGCACCGGGTGCTGACTTGGGGTGGGGGCGCCACGTTCATCATTTTAAAAGCACCTGATGCTGCGTACATTGTCCCCGCAATTTTCAGGCCTCAATAAAAATGACAACTTCAGTGATTCATGTTCTTCCTGGAGAGAGACCAGAGCTTTGTCTAGTGAAAGTTTTGACTCATCATAGCGCAGAGGGTTAATATGCCTGCTGCAAAGAATGTGTCCCATTCACATCCCAAAGTGCATATAATATAAATAGGTCAATCGGTTACCACTTTTGTTAGAGATACTTTTGTTACTTGCAGTTTATAAGTTAAAATCGTAATATAGAGCAGTGAGCTAATAACTTCCATCAAAGCGCTGCATGCAAACTGCAAGGAAAATATTAGAGCTATATATTTTTTGCCCAGTCTTTTGTTGTCCTAATATTGCAAAAGGGGTTCATTTGGGTAGAAATCAATTCTTATTATTAAAGAAAACCCCTAACAATGGTGTTACATTTTAAATTCTGAATCTGTGCTTTTCCAGTCCAAGGACTCTTAAACCATACCAATACCAGTATTGATGAAATGTGACTCCTACCCCTTGTAGGCCTCTGTCTTATGTAACATTTCCTATACACTGATGATTGATTGTCTCTGTGCAATGCGTGTGTGATGTAAAGTGTTCTGACATCTTAAACTGGAGGCACTATAAAACGAAATGAATCTAAGCGACAGTGGTTATAGAGACTTGAGGGGCACTGTCAAATGGTGGTATTGAGGGAATCCGTGGCGGAGGTGGTCAATGGGGGGGGCGCCAACAAACATTGTCGCACAGGGTGCCACCAGTGCTAAAGCCGGCACTGGAAGTGCGCCTGGGCATTGAAGGATTGTCCCTATGGGATCCCTCCAGATTTTTTCCGGTACAAGATAGACGTGTGGGCCCCGGTTTTGACCAGGGTGTTAAACGCAGCAGTGAGGAAAGGGATGCAGCCTTCTTGGTCAACTGCAACCATCATACCGATTTGCAACAATGGGGATAAGGATAACCCCTATTGCTATTGCCCCATATCCCTCATTGACTCTACAGTTAAGGTTCTGGGTCGGGTTCTACTGACTGGGCTTTCTGCATGGGCTGTATTATCTGCTGGCGATCCCGTCTGTTTTTTTACCTGCAACTGTGAGAGGGCCCTGTAGCTGCGACGATAGATCTCCACAGGATACTTTACACTTTGTCCTCTTATGTAAATATTTTAGCCACCCCAGGAGATTGTTTCTTAGGCTCCTTTTAAAAGCTATGAAATTTAGACAAGCCCGGGTTGCACTTATGTACTTGCAGCTAATGCCTAACAACCATAACCATTTTGTTGTCATGAATTTTCTGAGGGCTACTTTTAGATCAAGAAGCTCAAGATGTGACTTGCGCCCGCTTGGACTTTGCGATTTTGCTCAATACTTCTCTTAATGAATTATAACTGTAATGATGTTCTTTTTATAGTTTTTTAAAACATTTTTATGGTTGAGATGACTTCCGAATAAAGATTTATGTATTTAAAAAAAAACTGATTCTAAAAATCAACAATGCGTTGCTATTTTCACCACCTCATCACATTCTTGTCAGTGTGGTTTGTTTGTGTCCGGATCCCACATACCTATAGTACTGTTCTATTAATAGCACTTCAAGTGTGAGATTCTGCTGCTGACATAAAAATGTTATGTGTAAAGCACTTCACTTTACAGGAGTGAATCATCATGCTATATGAAATACAAATAGGTCTATGTTGGCTTCCAGCCTTTTAGCTTTGTCAGTGCTTGTTTTGTCATAGTTTTTGTAAACTTTATTGTTGGAGGAGCTGTCGAGCCATCATCAATTTAAAAAAATGTCTGAAAGCAAAAATAGATTTTGGTCTCAAAAATCACACAATGTCATAGTAGTCCCTGGCACTTGAGGAAACTACTTTGTGTGTGGATGTGCTCCCTGTGTAAGGGCAGAATTCCATCATTCACAGTGAAGTTTGCCAAGGGCTGAAGTTGGTTGCTGTAGTGGGCAGAAGAAAAATGTGAATGACACAATAACAGACAAATGGATGAAAAGGGCTGGCAAACTCAAAAGATATTGGATAACCCCAATGCTAAAAAATAACTTAAAGTTACATGCACATAAGCATGTATGTACACCCACGGATGGATGAATGGATGGGTGAACGCACGGACGCACACACCTATGCTGCATGTTGCACATAACGAGGAAGGGGCGCAGCCAAAGGGAATAATCTACCTTCAAAGAAACCAGGGAAACACATTGAGATAATGATCTATCACATGCTGAGACTGTACTAATAATTGACCTGCGAATCACTCGAACCATGCCAAAGAGCAAAGCTCATGGCGATTGTGATATCACATGGCCTACAATCTCTGTTGTGCAAAGTACGTATGACGTAGTTTCTGCTGCATTATAGAGTTCCGAGATTTGTGAAGATAGTCCTGACTGGAAATCCAGTTAAGGTCACCATACCCATATAAGGCAAAATAACTTGTGACACTAATCCTGGCTGGTATTCTAGGTGGCTATTGGTGGAATGTTAGCAATTAAGGAAACTGGATTAGTTATTATTTGATGCTTAAAAATTGAGAATGTCTTATGTTGGATTGTACTCCATGCAACGAGACACAAACTTTATTTTCTGGTTGCGCTCTAGTAATAGTGGCCCCATTGTTCCTTAAAGTCTCTTTCATTACCTAGGCAGTTTTTGGTCAGTTTCTCCAATCCCAGTAGCCACCATAACTTATCTGACCATCTATTCTCTGTGGGATTTATCCGCTGACCCCCAACACGCTGCAAGGAGCAAGGATGAAAAATGACCTTTCCTTTCCTCCCATTTAAAGGCTACATTTCTTCTCCCGGCCCACCAAGAATGATCAATTCTGCGCATTTCACCAATCTGGACCCTGTGATGCCTTCAGAAGTTTCTAACACCCTCTGCTTAAAGGGCTGCACATGGGAGCAGGACAAGAGAATGTGCATGAGGGTGCCTGTTTCTCCACACCACCTCCAGCACACTGCCCCACCCCCGAGTATCCCATGGTCCCCAGCCTAGCTGGTGTGCAATGCCACCTGTAAAGATTTTTCAACATTGTTTTCCTGCCTGCCAGTTGTGTCATAAAGTAGTTTGTTCTTGTGAGAATGTCATTCTATTGTTTCCCTGCTGGTGTTATCTGTAGTTCTTTCTCCTCTGCTTTCAGGAAGAGGGAACTTCTATCTTTCTATGGTTTTATCAAGGAGAGCATATATGCTTGAGACCACATGTTTCTCATCATCACACATTAGAAGTAATTTCTCAAAAGAAGTAAGATCTCTTGTCGCCCCCTGTTTAATTCTAGGTTGCTGAAGCTAATGCCTTACTTGTATGTATCAATAGCACCCAGTTTCCTTTAGTCCGAAGTTTTTTTTTAGCTGTTCAAAAGCATTCACTTCTCCGATTTAGATCACATCAAGTAGGGTTTTACAACCCCATCATCACTCTGCTGCAAGGCCAACCTATCATGTCCTGGTGTAAACTCACTATTCTCCTGTATGGGGGTAAACAGGGAAAGAAACAACAAAAGCCTCCCCTTGATGCCTAAACTATCGCAAACCTTTCGTGTGACTCTCACTACAGGAGATGTACAAAACATGGGATATCTTTGGATCTTTGGCGTCCATGGGACTTCCCATAGTGGCCCACCACTTAATGTATGGTTCATCATGCCCCACCTTTTCTTAGTTTCCCCTTCTGGTCCAATTTACAAGGCAATATAAATGTGCTGTGCAATAGGAATCGGGAAGGTTGGGGACGCCCAACCCGCCCTGGTTTATTTTCAAGAAGCGCTGGCTTCTATTAATCCTTCCTTTCTTTCCTTGCCGAAGAAAATCAGCGCAGTAAGTTTGGAGCTCTTCGCAATATCTCTAATAGATACTCTCAAGAGAATTGTAACTGTGACTGCAACAATCCTCCCATGAAGGGACAACGTCATATTGAGGCAGCTTCCCAATTCCACCATCACAGATCACAGAGTTTGGTTTCTCTAGTTTTTGCTGGGGAGTTTGTTAGGTCCATTCCCAAATATAGAATTGAGAGGTCTGCCCATCTAAATGGGCAAACATTGTGAGTTTAGATATTTATGTCTTCAATTTTATTCCTTCTGTCAATTTGTTGAGCCTGATTCTTTGGGCGAAAGGCTCCAAACAGGAGGGGTGAGAGAGGGCAACCATGCCCCTTACCTCTTCCTATAGAGACCTATTGAGAAAATTATTGCTAGCCTTAAAGTTGGCCCTAGCGATTGATATCCTGAGAGTATCCAGCTGAAGTATCCCTTTCCAAAGCCCTTCGTTCGCAGGGTGTCAGTCATACAGTCCCAGTCTAGCCTGTCAACCACTTTTTCAGCATCCTGGGAGACCAGGGTCACCTTTCTGGCACCCTTGCTCCTCATATCCAACAAGGAAAGGGCTTTCTTGGTTTTGGTGTTGACTTGTCTGCCTTGAATGAATCCCGAGTGGTGGGGTAGACAAGGTCTCCCGTCACGGTCAGCGGTCTTAGTAAATATTTTTACATGAATATTTATTAGCGAAATCAACTTGACCTTGCCAGGTAGGTCGCTCCCCCACCACACAGCTCCGCCTGTGCTGTCCGCCCGCTGCTGCTGCTGGTAAGCTCGCCCCTCCGCTTGTGGCCTCGGTGCCCGTGTTTTTAGGTCTTGCCTAGCGATGCAGCGCATAGCGCTGCTCGCTATGCGAGATCTATTGTTGCCGACTTTTGCTCCGATGCGGGACAGGACAGGTGCACGCGTATGGCAAGACAGGAGATGTGCACGCGTACGGCTCGCGGCGTTGTCACAACGCCTGCTCGCACCATACGCGTGCACATCTCACGGCGCCCGGACAGGCCATGTGCACGCTCACGGCGTCTCTTTCAGACAGCCGATGTGCACGCTCATGGCGTGTCCTTCAGCGTGCGCCTTACATGTCTCACCGGGGCTCAGCAGGTCTACAGAATTGCCCCCATGATGGAGCGGCCCGCTGTCTAGCGGGTCCGCTAAAACAATGGGCGCCGGCAATACACCCAGCCAAGCCCTCACTCACCGGCTGGTTCAGGAGGGCGTCTCTCCTCGGTCTGCAGGTTCCCTGGCCGTCTCCTCGACACGCCGCGGGGCTCTCCTCACCACTCGGGAGCCCCGTCTTGCCTCTGGTGCCATGCAGTCTGCCTCGCTCTTCGCCCGGTCCCTCTCATGGGGCCGGGACTTCAGCATGGAGCCTGCAGGGTTCCGGACGTTCTCTCCGGCGGTTCCTTCCTGTTTCTTTCGCAGGCCCCGCCCATGTCCCAACGAAGGCTGCCTGACTTCCGGTTTCGCCGCCATCTGCACCGGAGGCATGGAGTGCGCCCCGCGATGTCGCCTCCGTTTTTCAGCTTGTTTTTCAAATGTTGGCAGGTAAGCTACTCTCACGTGTTGTGCAGAACGGCTGGTCAGCTGTCTGTCTTCATCACGACTCGCCTTGCAATACAAACAGAGTGAGATGCGCAAAGCGCCTGTAGGGCCAGAAACCCATTGGTGCATGTGACGAGAGACACTCGGGCGTGCATGGAACACAGCTGTGGGCTCAGAAGGGTGAAGATCGGCTAAGGCAGCCTCCTCATTCATGGTCATCCAGTTTCAGTCACTGGCTGCTGTCACGTGACTAGCCATCAGGTGACCTCTGAAGAACCCTCCGGTAAAGAAGAGCTTCATTGGTACATTTCAGCATGCGAGCTCAGCAGCAGCTCCTTTAAAGCTCGGAGGACGGTTCTCACCGGCACTTGTTTGTTTCACAGGACCCAGACTGACGCTGTGCTTGAGAGATGTCTTCCTGTGCGCTCCCTGAGCTCTTCAAGTACGTGGACGAGCACCAGGACCTGTATGTTAAGGTTAGTGGGAGCTTGGACACCGCGCGCTGCTTCCGTTTGCTTCTTGTTGAACGGGATTCCCAGCCGGCCCTCAGCTAGCCCACTTGTTCTCGGCTATGACCAATGAACGTAGCTCTGTTTTTTGTAATTTATTTAGATAAGAAGACCCCCCCGCCCCTCCCCCCTCCCGATCAAGGTGGTATTGTAAAAGTGAAGTATTTGTACTGGGCACGCTCTCCTGGATCTTAGTAAAGCAATGCACTGGCTTCAGCAGTGGGCTATATATTCTGGTACTGTTAGCAACCGAAATTGCTGTATGTCTGTTTTTTCCACGCTGCAAAAGCCTTATTACACATTGTATAGTTTTAGGTATATGCGCGATGATCATTTATCAGCACAATGTGTTCTTTCGGAGTTGAAGGATAATAAATGTTAATTACAGACAATCATTGGATCAGATCGCACATTGTAGTACCTTATCCGGTGTGAGTTAGTTATGCACCCCCTATTTTTACCGTTTAATTCACCGAAGAACCCCTACCGATTTTATCGACCTTTGAAGAATGAAAGGCTGAGTCGGCTTTGAAACGGCATAAACATTTGTATGCCCTTTAGTCCTCCCACAGATGTTTGTAGCTGTGTACTAATCTAGTGATCTATCAGTTCATGCTTTCCTCATCTTTCGAAATGCAGTGGACTGATGTTACATTCTTCAAACGAATGCGATTATCTTGTCAAACTTGTAACTAGGTAAGCCAAGTTTAAGGTGGCGATGCTTAACTACTACCTGTCAACAGAGGACATTTTATTATGCACCTTTGTGGAAAGGTGACAGACCTCACTGGACAAGTCAGAGTAATCTGACACTTCTCTAGTGTAGAAAAGGGCTGTTGTATATCACCGGCCAGATGTTACAACAAGCATTTGCAATGCAATAGGTCTCGCATTTGCGAGAGTTTGAGCTATTGGCATTGTAAATGATAATGCCTTTTATTTATGTTTTAAAAACCAACACATAACTAAAAAGCATTGCCGTTAACAATGTCAAAAGCTCAAACTCTCCCAATTGCGAGACCTATTGCATTGCAAATGCTTGTTCTTCTGTTTTTGCTGTCCATTTTGCCTTCTGCACCCCCGCTGCCCCACTGTACTGTGCCCGTATTTCTTCTGTTTTTGCTGTCCATTTTGCCTTCTGTGCCCCCGCTGCCCCACTGTACTGTGCCCGTATTTCTTCTGTTTTCTCTGTCCATTTTGCCTTCTGTGCCCCCGCTGCCCCACTGTACTGTGCCCGTATTTCTTCTGTTTTTGCTGTCCATTTTGCCTTCTGTGCCCCCGCTGCCCCACTGTACTGTGCCCGTATTTCTTCTGTTTTTGCTGTCCATTTTGCCTTCTGTGCCCCCGCTGCCCCACTGTTCTGTGCCCGTATTTCTTCTGTTTTTGCTGTCCATTTTGCCTTCTGTGCCCCCGCTGCCCCACTGTACTGTGCCCGTATTTCTTCTGTTTTTGCTGTCCATTTTGCCTTCTGTGCCCCCGGTGCCCCACTGTACTGTGCCCGTATTTCTTCTGTTTTTGCTGTCCATTTTGCCTTTTGTGCCCCCGCTGCCCCACTGTACTGTGCCCGTATTTCTTCTGTTTTTGCTGTCCATTTTGCCTTCTGTGCCCCTCGCTGCCTCTCTCCGTTCCCGCCGCTGCGTCCCCTGCGGCCCCGCCCCCCTGACTGCCCATTCGCTGCCCCTGCCTCCCAGCTGCTCCTCCCTCCCACCTCCCCATATATGGCGGCCGCTGCGCGGTGAGGAGAGCGACCCTTGACCTTGCCAGGTAGGTCGCTCCCCCACCACACAGCTCCGCCTGTGCTGTCCGCCCGCTGCTGCTGCTGGTAAGCTCGCCCCTCCGCTTGTGGCCTCGTGCCCGTGTTTTTCTTCTGTTTTTGCTGTCCATTTTGCCTTCTGTACCCCCGCTGCCCCACTGTACTGTGCCCGTATTTCTTCTGTTTTTGCTGTCCATTTTGCCTTCTGTGCCCCCGCTGCCCCACTGTACTGTGCCCGTAGTTCTTCTGTTTTTGCTGTCCATTTTGCCTTTTGTGCCCCCGCTGCCCCACTGTACTGTGCCCGAATTTCTTCTGTTTTTGCTGTCCATTCTGCCTTCTGTGCCCCCGCTGCCCCACTGTACTGTGCCCGTATTTCTTCTGTTTTTGCTGTCCATTTTGCCTTCTGTGCCCCCGCTGCCCCACTGTACTGTGCCCGTATTTCTTCTGTTTTTGCTGTCCATTTTGCCTTCTGTGCCCCCGCTGCCCCACTGTACTGTGCCCGTATTTCTTCTGTTTTTGCTGTCCATTTTGCCTTCTGTGCCCCCGCTGCCCCACTGTACTGTGCCCGTATTTCTTCTGTTTTTGCTGTCCATTTTGCCTTCTGTGCCCCCGCTGCCCCACTGTACTGTGCCCGTATTTCTTCTGTTTTTGCTGTCCATTTTGCCTTCTGTGCCCCTCGCTGCCTCTCTCCATTCCCGCCGCTGCGTCCCTGCGGCCCCGCCCCCTGACTGCCCATTCGCTGCCCCTGCCTCCCAGCTGCTCCTCCCTCCCACCTCCCCATATATGGCGGCCGCTGCGCGTGAGGAGAGCGACCCTTGACCTTGCCAGGTAGGTCGCTCCCCACCACACAGCTCCGCCTGTGCTGTCCGCCCGCTGCTGCTGCTGGTAAGCTCGCCCCTCCGCTTGTGGCCTCGGTGCCCGTGTTTTTCTTCTGTTTTTGCTGTCCATTTTGCCTTCTGTAGCCCCGCTGCCCCACTGTACTGTGCCCGTATTTCTTCTGTTTTTGCTGTCCATTTTGCCTTCTGTGCCCCCGCTGCCCCACTGTACTGTGCCCGTATTTCTTCTGTTTTCTCTGTCCATTTTGCCTTCTGTGCCCCCGCTGCCCCACTGTACTGTGCCCGTATTTCTTCTGTTTTTGCTGTCCATTTTGCCTTCTGTGCCCCCGCTGCCCCACTGTACTGTGCCCGTATTTCTTCTGTTTTTGCTGTCCATTTTGCCTTCTGTGCCCCCGCTGCCCCACTGTACTGTGCCCGTATTTCTTCTGTTTTTGCTGTCCATTTTGCCTTCTGTGCCCCCGCTGCCCCACTGTACTGTGCCCGTATTTCTTCTGTTTTTGCTGTCCATTTTGCCTTCTGTGCCCCCGCTGCCCCACTGTACTGTGCCCGTATTTCTTCTGTTTTTGCTGTCCATTTTGCCTTCTGTGCCCCTTGCTGCCTCTCTCCGTTCCCGCCGCTGCGTCCCCGCCCCCCTGACTGCTCATTCGCTGCCCCTGCATCCCAGCTGCTCCTCCCTCCCACCTCCCCATATATGGCGGCCGCTGCGCGGCGGCGCAGCGGGCGCGCCGCGCCTAAGGCAAGCCCGTCCGCGACTGGACCGCGCCCAGCGCCAGAACCCCTGGGCCGCGCGCCCCCCGTTCCAGCCTCGAGGACCGACGCCGATACGATGCCACCACACTCCACGCTCTCAACCCCGGACGGACGCACAACTGCTTCAAGGCCGCCCCGAAACGCACCCATGGTCCCTTCACCTGCCGGAACTGCAGCTACACCAGCCTCAGAGCCACCGAGGCGCCCGCCAAGAAGGACCTCAACCACCTCCGGTGCATCCTACTGAACACCCGCTCCGCACGCAAACACGCCGTCGAGCTCTGGGACCTGCTCGACACATCATCACCAGACGTCGCCTTCCTGACTGAGACCTGGATGAACGACTCCTCCGCCCCGACATCGCCATAGCCATCCCAGACGGCTATAAGATCACCCGCAGAGACCGCATCAACGCAGTAGGAGGAGGAATCGCCATCGTCCACAAGAACACCATCAGGGTCTCGACCAGCACCGACGACACTCTCAGCACCGCCGAACACATGCACTTCCAGATCCACACGGACCCCAACACCACCCTTAGAGGCACCCTTGTCTACAGACCCCCTGGGCCCCGACCCCAGTTCAGCGACTCCATCGCCGACTTCATCAGCACGCACGCCCTGACCTCTACCGACTACATCCTCCTCGGAGACCTGAACTTT
Source organism: Calotriton arnoldi (assembly GCA_963921515.1). NCBI lineage: Eukaryota > Metazoa > Chordata > Amphibia > Caudata > Salamandridae > Calotriton > Calotriton arnoldi. The sequence continues at coordinate 196,743 of CAWUFW010003902.1, forward strand.
CACCTGGAGAACAACAACGACAGCAACTCCACCACCCTGATCGACAGCCTCGCCAACCTCGGCCTGAGCCAGCTCGTCACAACACCGACCCACTCCGCCGGCCACACGCTTGACCCCATCTTCTCCTCAAGCTCCCACGTCTCCTTCAGCCACACCACGGAACTCCTCTGGACCGACCACCGCTGCATCCACTTCACCTTCCAGAAACCCACCACACACCACCGCACCCAACAGATCCCACGCCGCTGCTGGAGCAAAGTCACCGAAGACCAACTCCGGGCAACCCTCGCTCTCAGCCCTCCCTCCGACCCATCCAACACCGACGACGCTGCCTGCAACCTCAGACGATGGATGGACGACTGTGCCAACACCCTCGCCCCGCTGAAAAAGCTCACCTACAGCGACACCACCAAAAGAGCCAGCTGGTTCACCTCGGAACTCCTAGCTTCCAAGCGTACCTGCCGGAAACTAGAGAAGAAATGGCACAGTGATAAGACACCGGACAGCCACACAGCCCACAAAGACGCCATCCGTAACCACCACCACCTCATCAGGTCCGCCAAGAGAATCTCCTTCAAAGACCGCCTCGACAACAACGCACACAACAGCAAGGAGCTTTTCAACATCGTGAAGGAACTCTCCAATCCCAGCTCCAACACCAAAGACATCCCGCCGTCGCAACCCCTGTGCGATTCCCTCGCCACCTTCTTTCACCGCAAGATCGCCGACATCCACGACAGCTTCAACACCCAGACAGCCCCAACTAAGATCGATGCACCAGACCCGCCACACACCATCGACCACGACCCCCTGCCAGCCTGGGCCAGCGTGAACATCGAGGACACCATCAAGACCATGAGCACAATACACTCCGGCTCCCCGTCAGACCCTTTCCCGCACCACATTTTCAACAAAGCCAGCAGCTCCATCGCCCCCACCTGTGCAACATCATCAATCTCTCCTTCGAGACCGCGACCTTCCCAGAGAGCTGGAAACACGCAGAGATCAACGCCCTACTCAAAAAACCCAAGGCGGACCCGAAAGACCTCAAGAACTTCCGGCCCATCTCTCTGCTTCCGTTCCCAGCCAAGGTCATCGAGAAGATCGTCAACAAACAGCTAACCCGATACCTCGAAGAAAACAGCATCCTGGACCCATCCCAATCAGGGTTCCGCAGCAACCACAGCACTGAGACTGCCCTCATCGCCGCCACCGACGACATCAGGATCCTGCTGGACAATGGTGAGACCGCAGCCCTCATCATGCTGGACCTCTCCGCCGCCTTCGACACTGTCTGCCACCGCACTCTACGCGCACGCCTCCACGACGCAGGGATCCGAGACAAGGCCCTGGAATGGACCACCTCCTTCCTCGACGGCAGAACCCAGAGAGTCCGCCTCCCACCTTTCTGATCCGAAGCCTCCGAGATCATCTGCGGCGTACCCCAGGGATCGTCCCTCAGCCCAACACTGTTCAACATCTACATGGCCCCGCTCGCACGCATCGTCAGACAGCACGACCTCAACATTATCTCCTACGCCGACGACACTCAACTGATCCTCTCCCTCACCAAGGACCCCTCGCCGCCAAAGCCAATCTCCATGAAGGAATGAAGGCCGTCGCCGATTGGATGAAGATCAGTCGACTAAAGCTGAACACGGACAAAACGGAGGTCCTCATCCTCGGCTCCAACCCCTCAGCCTGGGACGACTCCTGGTGGCCAACGACACTGGGAGCAGCCCCGACACCCACCGACCACGCACGCAACCTGGGAGTCATCCTCGACTCAACGCTCTCCATGGCCAAGCAAGTCAACGCAGTCTCCTCCTCCTGCTTCAACACCCTCCGCATGCTTCGCAAGATCTACAGGTGGATCCCGACAGACACAAGAAGAACAGTCACCCATGCCCTCGTCAGTAGCAGACTTGACTATGGGAACGCCCTCTACGCGGGAGCCCCGGCCAAGCTCATCAAGCGACTGCAACGCATACAAAACGCCTCCGCACGCCTGATCCTCGACGTACCACGCCACAGCCACATCACCCCCACTTGAGTAACCTGCACTGGCTCCCCGTCGACAGGAGGATCACCTTCAAACTCCTCATCCACGCACACAAGGCACTCCACAAAACTGGCCCAGCCTACCTCAACAGACGACTCTTCTTCTACGTCCCCAACCGCCAGCTCCGCTCCGCCGACCTCTCCTCGCCACCGTCCCTCGCATTCGAAGAACAACCACCGGCGGCAGATCCTTCTCACACCTCGCCGCCAAGACCTGGAACACCCTTCCACTAAGCCTATGACAGACCCAAGACCTGCTGACCTTCAGGAGGCTACTCAAGACCTGGCTGTTCGACCAGTAGCAGCACCCCCCCCCCTTCCCTCTCCCCAGCGCCTTGAGACCCTCGCGGGTAAGTAGTGCGCTCTACAAATTCTGTGATTGATTGATTGAACTTGCATGAGGCTCCATTGTCAGTTTCCCTACCCAGTTTAGGAATCAGCAACACAGTTGATTCTGACATTGTAGGCGTCACTTTCTTTTCCTGTGTCATGTTCTGGAAGATCTTGTGAAGAAGGGGTAGTAATGGTGTGCTAAAAACTGTATAAAATGCAGCAGAGAATCCTTCTGGGCATGGTGCCCTGGGGAGGCGTGCCCTAGAGATGGCCTCCATGATCTCTTCTTTTTTGATTGGTTCCTCTAACTTGTCCCTATCTGATGGTGGCAGTCTGGGCAAATGTGTTTCTGCTAAACATACTGTCCTCACCTGAGAGTGAGACATTGCTTTTTATAAAGATGCTCATAAAACATTTCGGACAGGTTGGGGTAGGGGGTGTGTGTGTGTGTGTGTGTGTGTGTGTGTGTGTGTTGTTGTGTGTGTGTGTGTGTTGTGTGTGTGTGTGTGTGTGTGTGTGTGTGTGTGTGTGTGTGTGTGTGTGTGTGTGTGTGTGTGTGTGTGTGTGTGTGTGTGTGTGTGTGTGTGTGTGTGTGTGTGTGTGTGTGTGTGTGTGTGTGTGTGTGTGTGTGTGTGTGTGTGTGTGTGTGTCCCTCTTATCACCACAGTATGGCTTTACGCCTGATATGCTGTCACCAATCAGCTGAGTTTATTACCCAACTCATATTTTTTTAATTACGTTTAGCAGCAAATAAGCGGCCCTGTCCATTTCTCGTGTTCTGATCTGACTCCGCTTCATGGTTATTTTTTTCCAAAAAGCTTTTGCGATTTTGTTCATTTACATACTATTTCGAATTCCCTAAGATCATCTTGGAGTTAGGTCAACAGGGCTACTCTTGTCTTTTTAAGCTGGACCACTTCTGCCATGAAGTTCCCACTTAAAATGTCTTTAAATGCCTCACATAGCATTGATGCCTTGACCGCTCCCTTGTCATTGTGTGTAATGTTTTTCACTATATGAGTTAACGACCTCCGGGCCGTTTGATGGAGAATCCTACAGGAGCCGTGTCCCCCCTCTCTCTTTGCTGGGTCAGCTTGGGTTGAACTAGCCCACAAGTCATCTGACTATGATCAGACAGCATGATGGGCCCCTAGGTCACCTCTTGCAAGTCAGGGAGCAAAAACCTATCCAATAGTATGTAGTCTATGTGTGTATAACTATTGTTCAGAGATGAGTAATGGGAATAAACAGTACCTTATGGATGTCTGGTTCTTCAGGCATCCATCAAGTCAAGCTCCTCTTACCTTGCCCACAAGATGAGACTGATGTTGCCCACCCCACTTTATTCTGGGTCTTATCCACTACCCCATTCATCACCAAATTTAAGTCACCTCTTAGCACTATAAACCCAGTTGCTTATACTGTTAATGTTTGTATTGTGTGACTTAAGAACTGAGCCTGACCTTGTTTGGGGCTACATAGACACTATCACAAATGACTCTCCATTGTAGACTCCTGTTATTGGCACCCATCTGCCTTCTTCGACTTTTTCATGCCCTTCCACCTGAAAGGGTTATTTTCAGTTTATCAAGATTCGTACCTCGGCGGATCACCTCCATGCTGCGTTCCACCTCCTCTCCGCTCCACCTCATCTCTCCCTCAACCACTTACCTTTTTTCGCGGACTCAGTTCTTCCATATTCTGGTCTTTGCCTCGCACTTCACCCTCTGTCTCTAACCTTCTCTCATTTGTTTTTCCCCCTCTCACATCCAACTTTCCCCTTCCTTTCCCACCTTAGCCTCTTATCTTCTCTTGCTGATTCTGCCCTCTTACAGGTTCCCTCTTACATCCACATTTACCTAGTCCCTCGCCTCCCCACTCTCCTACCTTGTGTGCCCCTTACCTCCATGCAATATTCTTGTCACCTCTCCCCCAGCCTCGTCCCTTCTCTCATCGGTTCTGCTCCCTAAACACCCACCTCTCCTCTGCCGTCTCGCATCCGCCTCTCACCTTGGGAAAGACATGGGAACTTTTGGGGTTATTGATTTGGTGCTTGAAATGTTGCTAGCCATTAGGAGCTTAGGTTTGGCACTGCTGACTGGAATATGAGCTCACAGGCTGATTGTAAACATTACATTTTAAGTTTGGTAGTTTCATGGTGGTAGGATGCATGCTCCCATTTAAGACTTCTTCTGACTTTCTTATTCTATGTTCTCCAGGACCATCTGGAGTGAAAACACAAGGATCAGAGCAGGCCCCTGGAGAGTACCCCCTTGTATGCTGCACTTCAATATATTCTAGAAAGAGGGCAAGGGGTGCCTTCCCAGAATCCTATGCTAAAGACTGCTGTAAAAATGACAAAATCCTTTGTCACTTTATATCTCGTTGTGGATGGCACTGTGCTAATGCTATGCCTAAACACTTAGGTAGAAAAACAGACATTTGAGGTGAGCAGATTCAGTGTTGCCGGTGTTTTAGGGTGCTCTATATAGGAGCTGCTTTCCACCTAAACTTGGGAACTACCCAGCGTTTCTTGCTTCCTTTTTTGCATATATATGTAAATTATATATGTGTGTGTATATCTATCTATCTATCTATCTATCTATCTACTTTAACTATAATTACCTTGCTTGGTAAAGTTGTGTGGTAAAGGCATATGCTTGGAAAAGGATGTGTGCTAAAGACTGTGTGGTAAAGGCTGTTTCCCACTCCTGAATACTCACCTGCTGCCTCAAACCTCAAACTCCCTTAAATTTTTATAAAACTTCTAGACTCCCAATAAGGTGGCCGAAACTTTACAAAAGAATCAACCTTATATCCCTTTCCCCCCTGTCCCAAACACTATGCCTTGATTCTCCCGGTCTGACCCCAGAACCCAATGAATCCCTGAACTTTGTTAATATGCAGGGGAAAAAAAAGGTTTGTCCCAGGCTTATTCATGACTCATAGGGAGGCATTTCATCACCTAAATTGACAGCTTTTTATGACACTATCATTGCTGCTGTCTACCGTCAGGCTGGCCTATAGGGCAATCAAGCAGTGCTCGATGGGCTGGTCTGACAGATCAGTGTGTGGGCCGGTCATTTTATTATTTTGGGAGTACTTTATGTTCTGCTGGGCCGGTTTTTACTGTTGATTTCCCTGATATTAAAACAAACCTTGCCTGTAACAAGTTCACATCCATGCAGTGTTCCATACCTTGCAAAACACTTATACAGCATATCTTTATATGTTCAAAACTGCACCAATTTTCAAATATGGACTGCTTTTTTAGCTATCTGATTCATAAATGGGGGCCACTTTTATTTTGGTGCCCAGGCATATTTTCTGTCCCAGTCTGACCCCGCTGCTGTCGGAGGCCTGAACCTATATGATTGATGTCACCTAAGCGACAGGCCTATGGTGTAAATCTGTAAGGTCTATGTAATATTAGTGGTTACTCTGCTGTTAGAACCGTCAAGATCTGTCTTTCCTGAGGGATAGCTATTCTGTCGAAGGCCTAAGATCACGGGATCCGTCAAACTTTTCCTTTCAAATCTGTCAATTCGAGTTTGAGATTCAGTCAAAAAATGAGTGGCAATCTACGTAAAATGGACAAGGTGGGAAACAGAAAGGAAGTGGAAGCTAGAAAGAAGAACCTATACATGTCTTGAAAAAATGATAGGCCATATTCATATAATTTGAAGTGCCTGTAAAAGTTATGATTCATACCCATTTTGGTAGTAAAATTATACTGAAAATTGCACCATCTACTCCATTTTTTGAAAGTGTTCTTGAAGGTGAACACACTAAATACCCCTGGGAGTCTTCAGTGCATGCCATAACAGGATTGGCCTTCTTTATGAGTACCCTTTTAGGACTCCATGTAAAAACCTAAGCTGGTTAGCAATGTATTTTAAAACTACGCACAACTTGATATTTGCACCTGTTGTTTATTATGACGGTCCCCACCTCATCAAAGATGATTGTAGGACATCACCATGCATGCCTTTACCATAAATTCCCCTTTACGATGAGTGGCATTACATCGTGGACCTTTACCACGCACTTTTTGTGGTTATACACATAGATATACATTCACTGAAAAAAACAAAGGTTAAAGTAACGTTCTAGTTTGGTAAAATTTTAAATAACTGTTTTACTTTAAAAAAAAAAAAAATACCTTAACCAAAGGTTAAAGTGATGTTATAGTTAGGTGAATTTGTTAGTGTGAACATTAACATTTTGAATTAAACAAAACACAGAAGTTCGCCAGTTATAGTTAGCAGTGTTAACTATAACTTGCGCCCGCTCCATGCACTGCTTATGACCTCACATATAACAGCACACATGACATGTTCTATGACATCGTTTATGACATCACTGATGACATCTCAAATGACATCGTTGATGACATCACCGATGCTCACTTTTGCGATGATCCAGGTGCAGCATGGGACTGGTGGAAGGCCTATAGATCTGGGTCGATGATCCCCTGAGCCCAGCACAGGACAGGAAACCCTAGGCAAAGCCCCAGGAAATGTGCATGAGGTGCCTCCCGTGGTAGGTTCCTGAAGACACCGTCCCCCTTGAAGACTGAACAGGAGCGGGCACCAGCACTGCATGTGGTGGCTGAGATAACACTTACGCAAAAGACTGATGCTGAAACTGGCACTCCTTTGGAACGTAGGTCAATGGCCTCGGAATCAGACACATCTCTGCTCAATGGGGAGAGCGTGCCTAAAGTGACCCCACAATCTGCGGACGACCTGACCTGATGGGATGGCAATAGTGTCTCACTGCACTGATGTCTATGGTTTGGGGCTGAGTTTCTATGCAGAGGGGGGAGCTCTTGCTTAATAGTGTCTGCCTTTTCATGTAATTGTTGTTCAGTCTGGTGGCCCCGGCCCGGGGGTCCTCTGGAAATTGGACACCAGCTAGCTCACATGCCTGGACACACACTGAGGAATGGGCTGGCAGACACTGGTAAAGACCATACTACTTAGCCTACCCCTCCGGATTAGCCTCTGGCAGGAGCCTGGAGAGGGGATTCTATTAACAATGTTTTTACTTTTCAGTTTTGGGTGGCCGGCTGTTGCTGGGATGCTCTTGGGCTGGGAAGTTCTCAGTTGAGGGTTTGTTTGCTTGTTTTGGGTTTGCAATAACTGCTGTTTCTGCGAGGGTAGGTCATGGGGGGACTGGGGTGGGTCACAGGGGACCTTAAATTTACCTTAACTTTATGTCCTGGAATATCAAGGGGATTGGGACCCCCACAGCATTCACAGATACTTGAAGAGGCGAGGATTACAAGTGGCTATGTTACAAGAGACTCACCTAGCAGGGGAGGAAGTTGACCGCTTAAGGCGTAGATGGCAGGGTCAATTATATGCTACCACCATTCCACCTATGCCAGGGGAGCTCTCATATGGATAGGGCGGGGACCCCCTTTAAACTTACCCACTCCACTGTCGACAAGGAGGGACGCTATGTGTTGATTTGGGGAACACTGTTGGGCAAAGACATTTCATTGGGGAGCGTGTATGCCCCGAATAATGACCAGGTGGCTTTCTTCCAGGCACTGTTAGCCCCTCTGGCTCCTTTAGTGATGGATGACCTTTAATTAGGGGGTGATTTTAAATGTGTGTGTCCAATGTTACACTTGACTGTTCTACTTCCCCCTTGCCTGGGGCCTTGGCACATAATATTTCTGAAAAGCTTGGGGCCTGGCTAGGGCACTGGAACTGGCAGATATTTGGAGAGTTCAACATAGGCAGTCACGAGATTACTTGGGGTGGCCAGAGAACTCCGCTCCGCCAGCAGAGTTTGTGGAGTTTTGCCAACTCTTCACTCTGCTGGGAGTGCGGAGTTCGGCAAAAAACTCATATTACGCCGAGTAGCCGAGTTTGCCTCCACTGCCCACCCCTAATTTCTTTATAGCCCAAGGATATCTTAATTAGTTCACTATCACAGATATATTACAGTTCAAAGTTGACTTTTAATAATGAGTAAGGTTGCGTGACAACCTGTCCGTTACTTACAAGGCCCAATCTCCACTGCCTGTTGTTGATCTTTTAAATATCGACTACACTTCTTTGTGATACCAGTACTTCTGGGCCACTTGACAGCCAATCAATATGGCTGAACATATTATAGGAGTCCTATGGAATGGAAGGGACTCGCAAATTGTAAGGTGGCCAAGGATTGGTACATTGGCGAAACCTCAGCCAATCTTAGTGTGATATACAGAATTCTGGAGTACTCATTGGTTGTTGATTCTGCAAGTGCCTAATTATGCCAAGCAGGGCCGGCGTGCGACACCCTGAGGACTAGGCACGTGTGCTCTAGCTGCAGCTACACCCTGGTGGGAGCACGTACCCACATCCATGGCACACGCCCGGGAGCCTGGCAGGGGAGCGTGCAGTGCCGGCCCAGACTCTGATAAGCCACTGGGGTGCACAAAGATCAGCGCACTCCCCCAAACACTGAGAAAGCAGCTGTTGTACAGGCGCTTTGAAGAGGCAGCGGGCAAGCCCTGGGCAAGCAGCGGGTCAGGCATCCTTTCGTGAAGCGTCGAAGCAAGAGCACGGTGCATCTTCAGAACAAGAAGCCTCTGAACAGCCACTCGACACAGTGAGTATGCTGTTGGCAAACAATGGCTGTTGGCGCTTCTCTGCCGGAGATTGTGCACCAGCTGCTAACGTGATACGGTTGATGCGAATTAAAATACCACTGACCAAAACAAACTGTTTACAAGGTCTTAAGAAGTCTTGGTCAGAAGCAATTATAAAAGTCAGAATTGTGCACTGTAGAAAACAGTCTTTTGCTTCACAAGTTTCAATATATGGGCCTCTACGAATTCCCACAATGATGCCTATGAATGCTGGTTGAGTGAACCTATGGTCTGGATGAGAAGGTCAAAACCCTTAAGGACCTGAACAACTGGCAAAGTTATCTAGGCCTTACAGAAGCAGCTGTGGGAAAGAATGTGATACAGCATGCCTTATATGACTCCCCAGTGTCACTCAATGATCTGTTACTCTGACATTATTGGGGGATTGTTTTGCTGTCATCCATTTTTCTCCTTCTACACAAGGAATTGCCTGTGTGGTAGCTGCATAAGTAACAGGTGTTTGTATTATAGCTTATATGCTGACTATAAGCTAAGTTCATCTCAATATTTCCAGTATACAGATATGCCTTCATTGCCATGTATTGTGTTCTTTAAAATGGCAGTAAAAATGTGTTAAAAAAAAGTCTATGGATAATGCATGGAGATTTGGAGTTTTCGGACTCCCCCACCCCCTTTTTTTCTCGGCTCCCATTTGACAGATCACCCCAAAACCTTCCAGGAAGGATTTGTGGTGGATGAACTTTCTTTTGGAAAGCTACGTGAAGATTCATCAAAAGGGGTCACAGTTATAATAGTAAACCAAAAAACACAAACGCATCGTCTATGGAAGAGTAAACCTAACTATAACTACCTACCGGCGACCGCCAGTAGGTAATATATACCTCTCTGAGGAGATGCAAACAGCGGCATCGAAACGCGTCAGGCCATGGACTTCAAAGGGATGTTAAGCTGCCTGCTTGGTTCAAATGGAGTTTGTAACTCACCTGCAGCTGTGTGCGGCCTCAAGCTTCTGGGCGTATATATATATATATATATATATATATATATATATATATATATATATATATACGCCCAGAAGCTTGAGGCCGCACACAGCTGCAGGTGAGTTACAAACTCCATATATATATATATATATATATACCAAATCCTTTGCCAGGAAAAGAACGAGCGCAGTCCCAGGTTCAGTGCTAATTTCTTAGTTTATTCTACACACTATCACATCGCCATAACGCGTTTCGGCAGATCCCTGCCTTGATCACATGACAACGTTGCTTTACGTGAAGCCCCTTTTAAAGTGCCAGTGCATATTTTCCAGGTAATAGACATAGTAAAAATCCTTACAATTCCTGCATGACTGCATAAATCCCCAACTGTTTAAATACAATCATTATCCAATTAAAATTGATGGATTAGTAAAACATGAAACAAAGGGCACTTGTTTTCCCTATTTAGATAATTATGAATAATTATTGTGAAAATTTCTTGCTTCAATGCATTTTCTTTATCCATCACCGTATTGAGCTATGCTTGTACCTGTTCCTATAGATATTTTGCCAACGTGCCTAAAATTTACCTTATAAAAAACCAAATATTCCCCACCTAGTGCAAATTTTGTAAAGTGCTAGTGCTGGTTAAAACCGTCATATCAAATTGCCAAAAACATTATATTAATAATATAATATCTCATCAGTTGTTGTTCTGGCAACATAAAACCATGTGCAACAGACAGCATGTGCAAAATAGGCTATGGGCAAACACCTAATATATTACCTGAGTCAAGAAAAATGATTCCCACAATCATAAATATATTCTCATAAATATGTAAATAAATGCTATAAATAGATAAATACATATAACTGTCATATAAATACAATTCATTTGTCTAAAACCCAAGTAAAAGATTATTACCTAAAAAAGCTTTTATATGTTTAAAACATCCTTATCACTAAAATCAATTTCATTGTCAGAAATAAGTGAATAGTCAGATTGCAATTATATATCAAATATACACGGGTAAAAGAAAATAATTAAATTATCTAAGACCCTTACGTGCACTGAACTAATAAAGATAGCTAAATTCTCTCAAATACTGTTATCTTCTTTAACCTACAAATTTGACTAAGGAGACTCATGTAATAACAGGGAGCTGCTGTGACATCTGGGATTAACCAATTCTTACACCCACATCTTCACAGAGTGAGGGTTTGCAGAGTAAGTAATATTTCTAAGTATGTATGCAAATCCTCACTCGTGTTTAATCCCCCTGGCTGTTTAGTGTCTAGCTCGAGAATATAGCGAGTCTCGAGACGTCTCAGCTTTCCTTCTCGATCTCCCCCTCTCCTTTGTGGCGGGACTGTGTCTATGACATAATATTTCAGATGCTTCAGATTGCTCCCATGCTGCTCCTTAAAGTGTCTGGCCACCGGATAACTAGGGTCATTTTTGGTTATCGCCCTAGTATGTTGCAGAACCCTTTTGTGTGCCGCCAATTTAGTACTACCAATGTATGCTAGATTGCAGCTGCATTCCAAGACATACACCGCATAGTCTGTTCTGCATGTTAGGTGTTGTTCAATCATATGTGGCTTATCATTGAAAGCTGAGCGGTAAGACGTTCTATTGCTTCCATACAGACACGCTTTACAGCTAGAGCATTTAAAAAATCCCTTTCTCGCAGAAAGCCAACCCCCTGATTCTTGGTCCTCTGGACTGCTCTTAACTAAGGTATGGGCCATGGATGCTGACTTTCTGTATGTTATGGCTGGGAATCTGGGGAGAGTGCTGCCTATAATCGGGTCATCCTTAACTATAGGCCAATTGCGTTGAATGATCCTCCGCAGTTGTTTTTCCTGTCGAGAAAAAGTCAGAATAAGTCTGACCGGTTCCATGGGAACCCCTAGACCCTCATTTGATGACTGCTGTGGATGTCCCTTATAGTTTAGCAAATCTTCCCTAGCCAAACTTCTGGACTTGCGGATAGCTGCATCTATGATTTTAGTATTCTAGCCCCGTTGCAGAAAGCGTGCCTTGCTGTCCATTTGGTGTTTCTCCATGTCCCTTTCATTGCTACATATCCTGCGCAACCGCAACATCTCCCCATAGGGGATGCTGCGAATTAAGTGGGGGGGATGTGCACTGGATGCATGGAGCAAAGTGTTGCCTGCTGTCTCCTTGCGGTATAGGGATGTGGTTAGAATTTCATTGTGTATTGTGACTCTCACATCCAAAAATGTAACACTACTGTCACTGATGCATGATGTGAATGTGAGGTTGACATGATTCACATTAATTTGAGCAATGAAATCTCTGGCTTCTGTCTGTGTACCATTCCACACAATAAAAAGATCGTCAATATATCTGAGCCAGGACACAACATTTCCACTATAAATTTGCTCAAATTGTTTTTTGAGGACCAACTCCTCCCACCAGCCCATAAAAATACAGGCATAGCTGGGAGAGAAGCTGGCCCCCATTGCAACCCCCTGCACCAGCTGATACATTTGTTTTTTAACTCACCTGCAGCGGTGTGCGGCCTCAAGCTTCCGGGCGTTTTGGTTACATATATATATATATATATATATATATATATATATATATATATATATATATATATATATATATATATATATATTGATATCTCTATCTGTGTGTATCTATGTGTGAACACACACACATATATTCACATATATATGTAGGCACAAAAATATTATTCAGTGGTGGTCACCATTGGGAAGTTAAGTTGTTTTTCCATAGACAAGGGTTTTTTTGTTTTGCTAATAACTTTTGCGCAGTTTGACGAATCTTCTCAAAACTTTCCCAAACAAAATAAAAATAACATCAGCTGCTGGAAAGTTTTGGGGTGATCCGTCAAGCGGGACCGAGAAATAAGGGGGGTCAAAAAAGCAAATTACCACATGCATTTACCATAGACTTTTAGACTTTAAGAAGCGCTACCGCAAAAACTGTTGAATGGAAGCTAGATCTTGGTCGTCAGATTGTGGTTTTTGTGATTTGGTGTAAATCCGCTCAGTAGTTGTCGAGTAATGAAGGTTCAAAAATATTTGAGTATCTGGACGGTTCAGTCTATAAGAGGCACTTGAGAGTCTCGCGGACGTGCCAATTTAAAAATAAAGTGTTTTGATTGGCCAACGGAGCATTTTTCCCCTTGGGCCATCTCGCTCCCACGGGAATCATCTTTCCACGAGAGCAAGCATTCTAACTGCTAGCAACATGAGAAAAATGTTGCTGGCAACCATTACAGGACTCAGGGACTTAGTCCGTGTCCTGAAGTTTAAAAACAAAATGATATAAGGGGGAAGGGTAGGAATACACTGCCCCCTATGCCCCATGGGGGCACGGAGGGACCACCCCTGGTGTCAATAAAAAAAAAAAAAAATCAGAACATTTAGCCCCAATCCCATGCGAGTCCCATGAGATTGCAGTAAAAAACAATACGGCGACTGCCATTTAATAATATATATCTATATATATGAGAAGGAGCCAGTAGGATCCCCTCCCCAGCCCATTTAGGGTCCCGGAGACCCCATCTTCCGTGCCTGGTATATCTAAGGGGAGGGTGGCTTGCGGCCCCCCACCCCCTCCCAAGCAGTTTTCAGCCCTGGGAACCCCATCCCCGAGGCCCAATGTATTTAATAAGGGGAGTGGTCGCGTGGCCCGAGTCACCGAGCCATTCTCAGCCCGGGGACCCCATCCCCCGGAGTCCAATGTATTTATTTAGCGCCTGTAGGAAGGTGGAATCTGACTACATGGTTGCCCCCACTTTTTTTCCTGGTGTTTTGTTGGTTTTTGACTTAGTTTGGCAGGGAACCTGCTATTCAGGTCCCCAGCCTATCTGCTTTCTCTTTAAACGACTTGGAGTGCACTCTAGGTGCACTAGTGATTGGATACTATGGTACCTTATGAGTCCCTAGTATATGGTACCTTAGGTACTAAGGGCATAGGTACTTCACAGGCCTACCAGGGGCTGAAGCATGTATTAAGCCACCCCTGGGAAGCAGACTAAATCTGACACCACAGGCCTGCTACTGCAGCCTGGGTGAGGAAGTGCTAGCACTCCTCACTGAGATATAGGTCCCCTATATCTCTCCTGCACACACATTGAGACTTGTCAGTCACCCCTAAGGCAGGCCCTATCAATCCTGAGGGCAGGGTGCTTAGTTCCTATGTGAGAGGGTGCCTCTGCCTGAGCAGGCCCCTCTGCAGCTCTCAGAGTCTATTCTCTGGGGCTGTTTGTGAATGCGGTCAACCATATACCCTGAAGTGCATTATATCCTCGCGGTAAATGCTAACTTTGGAATGGCTGCATCAAAACATGTCGTGTTTGGTGTCAAACACTTTGGAATCATACCCCCACACCAGTAACTGGTGTGGGAGTATGATCCCACCCTTCTAGAGAGATAGACATGTACCTACTGTGGAAACGCGGTAGAATCCTAAAGAGATCTGGCATCACAAAATGGATGCCACCAGTCACAGACACTGGGCTGCCCTCCTGCTGATGACCGACCCTCGCAGTGGAGGAGGCCCAACAATAGATATCCTGTTCCAAGGGGGTGTGACCACCTCCCAGACAGGGTTTAGTGTATTGGGGCTGGGTGGGTGCACTCCTAGAGTGCTTTGAAATCCTGCACTGGGGGAGCAGAAGGCTCCTCTGTGCATATGCCAGTTCAAACCGGCTCAGGGGCTACCTGCCCCTGCTCTGGCGCGAAACTGGACAAAGGGAAGTGGGTGTAGCCACCCACTCCCCTGACCCTCCCATAGGTGGGGTCATAGAGCTAGTCCCTCCCTTCTTTTTAGTATAAGAGGGGGAACCTGTGCATTGCAACCCAGATCTCCCTGGACGACGCTCTACAGAAGAATCCTGGATCTTCGACGTTCCACTACCTTTGGAAGACTGAAGAATCTCCCTTGGAGTCAAGGAGTGACTCCCCTGCTTGGCAGGCACCAAAAACTACAACGACGGTCGCAAACTACGCCCCTCCCGCCGGAGCCCGAAGTCCCTGCAGCCCAGGAAGAGGATTTCCTGACTTCTCCAAGGCCATCGTGAGTCCCCAGCGAAGCTGAGGCAAGTGGACCCCACGAGCGACGAGGAACCGCAGCCCCTGGGTACCGTGCACTATTGTCGAGTGCAACCCCTTCACGACGTTCTAAGAACTTGTGCTTTGGACCACGTGTGGTCCCAGCCTCTAGCAGAGATCCCTCCCGAATTCAGAGGCCTACACCGTCCCGAGTGACCGTGGGCCCCTGTTGAGTGGATCCTCCCGAGGTGTCTTCGCGATCCCTCGCCAGCCGGCTTGTGGGTCCCCAGAAGACTTTCCAATGAAACCAAAGGGCTCCCCTGGTTGCTCCAGGCCTGCCCTGACCTACCCTTGCTGGGTAAGTCCCCCAGACCTTGCTGGTCTGCACCTTTGACTTTTCCTCATCACCACGAGACTTGCTGCTACCAAGGCTTGTTGGCTCCAATCGAGTCGCCAACACCTCAGTAAGCTGCAGACGTCGTGGGACACCCCGAATCCAGCTCCTGGTCATCATCGACGCTGCCTGGACCACGTGGTCGAAGAGTCAAGACACCCGTGAACGACCCGAAGCTGTCGACGACGGTGGGCATTCATCTTCCTTGCCCAGAGTCACTGCCAAGTGACTGTGAACACTGTCCCCTCTGCTTTCAGGTCTTCCTCCTTCCGAATCCAGGCTTGGATTCCTACGGACACTTCTTCTGTCGTCGCAAGCAGCAAGTCTTCACTGGCTCCCATTGAAAACGACGCCGCGACCCGACACCAAAGGACACCTATGCACCCGGCTCCCCTGGGTGAGGTAACTTCAGCACTACTGTGCTCCTGTGGGTGTGGGCCCTAGAACTACTTACCCTGTAAGTGGCTTGCTTGTAGCTACCCTAGAAGTGCCCTAAAACTCCTATTTTCCCCGTGCGATTATCGCACTGGCTCGTACAGGGCTCGCGTCTGTGTTAGACACATCGCGTCCAACTCCCTTGTAACTCTATCAGTATCCGCGTCCTTCGAGTCGTACTGACCGATCGGTGTGTTCGCCTCGAACACGCCAGGGACCTGTAACATTGATAACTCAATCGCGTTCTCTCTTATAGACTCGTACAGGACTCGCACCAGTGTCTGAACACCGCGTCCGTCCCCTGTGGTCTCCTACAACTACCTGGGGTGGTTCTCTGGGGTCCCTCGATTCTAAATGCTCTAGACCACGGTCTAGCCAAGATAAGATGTGATATTTACTTGTGCTAACTTATTTTGATAAAACATTGACTTGTACATATGTTCCTGGCTTCTAATCTCATAAAGAGATTAGTAGAGCGTTGTTTATTAATAAATACCTATATATTTGATATATATACCTGTGTGGTGTCTTTTCATTTGGTGATTCAAGAGATTGTGTGGTAAAACAAGCTGCTTTACATTCCTCCAAGACTTAGCCTGAAGGCTGCTCTCCACAGCTACCACTAGGATAGCTTTCTATAAAGGTTGTCTTAAACCTACCTACCATAAGAGTCGAATTGAACTGGTGCAAGGTGTCCACTTTAATTAGTGAACAGCATATACCAGGCCAACTTCTCACATTGGTGGCAGCGTGTGGGATTCCAGCTTGCTATTGTTTTACCAGAAAATCTCTATTTGAATTACTAACTGAAAACCACTATAGGTACTCAAGGTACATATAAAGTCAAGCTTAGTATCAATAAGTTCTACTGAACTTAGAGCTGTGTGCCAAGGGATAGCACACCCTTTCTACAGCTCAAGCTAGGATCAGTAGGCCACAAACTAGTGTAGGTAGTACAACACTGCACAACACTAGAATGTCCTTAAGGGATGGACCCAGTGGATCCACCCAGCTTCAGTATAAGGACATGACTTTCTTTGACTTGAAAGCCATGTGTGCTGAGAGGCACCTGAAGATAGGACAGAGTCCCTCCACACTACACCTGATAGATCTGCTTGGACAGCAGATTATCTTAGATTAGCTCTAGGAGCTAATGGGTCTGAATCAGGGGGTGGGTCAATTACAGAGTCTGGGTCAGATGATGAACATCAAGTTGACCAAGACTCTGTGATTGTAAGGCCAGGCCCCAAGGGGTCTGAAAAGGACAGAGGAATTCTCCCTAAGAGGACTGACACAGTGGAGGAGAGGCACAGGTCCCTTTCTAGGGACTCTGACCGCTCCTATCACTCTGGCAGAGAATTTGTCCAGCAGAGGAACTCCTACTCTCTCAGAAGAGAGACCTCCTCTGAAAGACTGTGCAAACTGCTGCAGTATGAGGAAGCAAGATTTGCCCTCAAACCCAAGCAGTTGGCATTAGATAGGGAAGCCTTTGAGTTCCAGAGAGCTTCTAGAAGAGAGGGGTTAGAACCCCCTGGTGGCAGCAAAAGTGTCCCTAGAGGCAGAGAATATATTCCAGACCATAGGAACCTGAGTAAGGTTGTTCCTCCCTACCAGGGTGGGGATGATATCCACAAGTGGATAACTGCTATGGAAAGGGCCTGTAGAGACCAACCGGTCCCCCAAAGGCAGTGGGCAGTAATCTTGTGGCTCTCCTTTTCAGATAAAGGTAGAGACAAGCTCCTCACTGTTAGAGAAGAGGATGCTGATGAATATGAAGTCCTGAAGAGTGCACTGATAGATGGGTTTGGCCTAACCACTGAGCAGTACAGGTTGAAGTTCAGAGACACCCAGAAGGCACAGACTCAGGACTGGACTGACTTTGTAGATTGTGCAACCAAGGCTGTGGAGGGTTGGCTGATTGGCAGTAGGGTTACTGATCTCAAAGGATTGTACAATTTGATTATGAGGGAGCAGATCCTTAATAACTGTCAAAACCAGCTTTTGCACCAGTTCCTGGTGGACTCTGATCTGACCTCTCCCCAAGAATTGGGAAAGAAGGCAGACAAATGGGTCAGAACCAGGGTGAGGCCTAAGAATCAGGGTGGTGACCAGAAGAAAGATTCTACCAAGTCCCAAGAGAAAGGTGGGGATAAATCTAAGGATAAGTCCACTACAGGGCCCCAAAAGTCCTCTTCCGGGGGTGGGTCCCAAACTCCTTTCTCTCCTGAAAAGAAACCATATTGCCATGTCTGTAAAAAGCCTGGACACTGGAAAACTGATCCCAGTTGCCCCAGGATTGGCAATAAAGAAACTGTTCCTCCAGCTATTACTACCACCCCTCCTGGTACTACCAGTAGTAATCCTCCAGTTGGGAGAAGTGCACCCAAAAAGTTAGGTGCTTTTGCAAGGGGAACAGAGGTGGGCCCTAGTTTAGACAGGTCCCCCTCAACAGACTCCTCAGACTCTGATGGTGGTATAGGATTTGCCACCTTTACCATGGGTCCCATTGCATTGGGCAGGTACAGACTGGAGCCAATGATTAGTGGTCGGAAGGCTGTGGCATTCAGGGACACAGGGGTTAGTGTCACCATGGTGGCAGGGAAACTAGTCCCCCCTCACCAGCTTTTACCTGAGTTTAAGTACCAGGTGACCAACATTGATGGTGTCAGGACAGATCACCCCATGGCCATAGTCAATCTCAGCTGGGAGGGGGTCACAGCCCTAAAAAGAGTGGCAGTGTCCCCCAACTTGCCTGTAGATTGCCTGATGGACAATGATCTGGAAATTTCAGCCTGGGCTGAAGTTGAACACCAAACCCATCTGAAGATGCTAGGCATCCCTGAAAAAGCTAGTGGGGCTGTGATGGCCACAGCCCCAGCCCAGGGAAATGCTGGAGAGATGGAGCCTGGAAGAATGGCCCACTCTCCCCCAAAAGAGAGCACAGGGGTTGCAGAAAAGTCTCCTTCCCCCCAGACAGCAGGTAAGGGGTCAGCCTCCTCAGGGAACTGATCCTACCCCTAGTGAAGGAACTGCCCCAGAGGTAGTCAGGCCTGGCCTGGCCCCACCCCTGATGGCAGAGAACCCTTCCAAGGTGGTACCCAGTCTGGAGCAGGTAACCTGCCCCTCTCTATCCTACCTCAGTCAGCCCAGGGCTGCAGAGGTCAGGGAGGTCAGTGGACCCCACAGGGCCCCCTGTCCAGAGGAACCCCCCATCAGCAGATTAGGGGCACCCAGTCTAGTAGCCCTAGCCAGGTGAAAATTCCTCCGCACACTGAGGGATCCCCCATACCTTTGTGTAGGGACCTTCCCCAGAAGGACTCTGTTAGGCAAGGGCAAACCTGGAACCAAAAGGTTCCAAACCTGCCATGTCCCTCCAGTGTTCCACCCAAAGGGACCCAACCCCCAGCTGTAGGCAGCCAAAGGTTGACCCTTAGAGCAAAGTGCAGCTCAGTCATGGAAAGACAGGCATACATGGTGACCAGTGATCTGAGGAAACTGAGACCAACTTCCCTAGGGTCTCACTTCCCTGCTCAGACACCTCATCAGCCTTGTCCTTTACCAAAACACCCCACAGGTAGTAATTCCCCATGGTGGAGACCCTCTCATACCCTTAGGGTGAGGGATAACTTAGTGGACCATAAGACAGGGGGTAACCATGCTAGTGCAGGTACTTCCTTATATGGCCACTCAGTAAATACAGGCTCACCTGGACAAGGTTAGCCTCATCTCCTTTCGTTTGGGGGGGGGGGGGGTTAGGTAGGAAGGTGGAATCTGACTACATGGTTGCCCCCACTTTTTTTCCTGGTGTTTTGTTGGTTTTTGACTTAGTTTGGCTGGGAACCTGCTATTCAGGTCCCCAGCCTATCTGCTTTCTCTTTAAACGACTTGGAGTGCACTCTAGGTGCACTAGTGATTGGATACTGTGGTACCTTATGAGTTCCTAGTATATGGTACCTTAGGTACTAAGGGCATAGGTACTTCACAGGCCTACCAGGGGCTGTAGCATGTATTATGCCACCCTGGGAAGCAGACTAAATCTGACACCACAGGCCTGCTACTGCAGCCTGGGTGAGGAAGTGCTAGCACTCCTCACTGAGATATAGGTCCCCTATATCTCTCCTGCACACACATTGAGACTTGTCAGTCACCCCTAAGGCAGGCCCTATCAATCCTGAGGGCAGGGTGCTTAGTTCCTATGTGAGAGGGTGCCTCTGCCTGAGCAGGGCCCCTCTGCAGCTCTCAGAGTCTATTCTCTGGGGCTGTTTGTGAATGCGGTCAAACCATATACCCTGAAGTGCATTATATCCTCGCGGTAAATGCTAACTTTGGAATGGCTGCATCAAAACATGTCGTGTTTGGTGTCAAACACTTTGGAATCATACCCCCACACCAGTAACTGGTGTGGGAGTATGATCCCACCCTTCTAGAGGGATAGACATGTACCTACTGTGGAAACGCGGTAGAATCCTAAAGAGCCCTGGCATCACAAAATGGATGCCACCAGTCGCAGACACTGGGCTGCCCTCCTGCTGATGACTGACCCTCACAGTGGAGGAAGCCCAACAATAGATATCCTGTCGCAAGGGGGAGTGACCACCTCCCAGACAGGGTTTAGTGTATTGGGGCTGGGTGGGTGCACTCCTAGAGTGCTTTGAAATCCTGCACTGGGGGAGCAGAAGGCTCCTCTGTGCATATGCCAGTTCAAACCGGCTCAGGGGCTACCTGCCCCTGCTCTGGCGCGAAACTGGACAAAGGGAAGTGGGTGTAGCCACCCACTCACCTGACCCTCCCATAGGTGGGGTCATAGAGCTAGTCCCTCCCTTCTTTTTAGGATAAGAGGGGGAACCTGTGCATTGCAACCCAGATCTCCCTGGACGACGCTCTACAGAAGAATCCTGGACCTTCGACGTTCAACTACCTTTGGAAGACTGAAGTATCTCCCTTGGAGTCAAGGAGTGACTCCCCTGCTTGGCAGGCACCAAAAACTACAACGACGGTCGCAAACTACGCCCCTCCCGCCGGAGCCCGAAGTCCCTGCAGCCCAGGAAGAGAATTTCCTGACTTCTCCAAGGCCATCGTGAGTCCCCAGCGAAGCTGAGGCAAGTGGACCCCACGAGCGACGAGGAACCGCAGCCCCTGGGTACCGTGCACTATTGTCGAGTGCAACCCCTTCACGACCTTCTACAAACTTGTGCTTTGGACCATGTGTGGTCCCAGCCTCTAGCAGAGATCCCTCCCGAATTCAGAGGCCTACACCGTCCCGAGTGACCATGGGCCCCTGTTGAGTGGATCCTCCCGAGGTGTCTTCGCGATCCCTCGCCAGCCGGCTTGTGGGTCCCCAGAAGACTTTACAACAAAACCAAAGGGCTCCCTTGGTTGCTCCAGGCCTGCCCTGACCTACCCTTGCTGGGTAAGTCCCCCAGACCTTGCTGGTCTGCACCTTTGACTTTTCCTCATCACCACGAGACTTGCCGCTACCAAGGCTTGTTGGCTCCAATCGAGTCGCCGACACCTCAGTAAGCTGCAGACGTTGTGGGCCACCCCGAATCCAGCTCCTGGTCATCATCGAGGCTGCATGGACCACGTGGTCGAAGAGTCAAGACACCCGTGAACGACCCTAAGCTGTTGACGACGGTGGGCATTCATCTTCCTTGCCCAGAGTCACTGCCAAGTGACTGTGAACACTGTCCCCTCTGCTTTCAGGTCTTCCTCCTTCCGAATCCAGGCTTGGATTCCAACGGACACTTCTTCTGTCGTCGCAAGCAGCAAGTCTTCACTGGCTCCCATTGAAAACGACGCCGCGACCCGACACCAAAGGACACCTATGCACCCGGCTCCCCTGGGTGAGGTAACTTCAGCACTACGGTGCTCCTGTGGGTGTGGGCCCTAGAACTACTTACCCTGTAAGTGGCTTGCTTGTAGCTACCCTAGAAGTGCCCTAAAACTCCTATTTTCCCCGTGCGATTATCGCACTGGCTCGTACTAGGGCTCCCGTCTGTGTTAGACACATCGCGTCCAACTCCCTTGTAACTCTATCAGTATCCGCGTCCTTCGACTCGTACTGACCGATCGGTGTGTTCGCCTCGAACACGCCAGGGACCTGTAACATTAATAACTCAATCGCGTTCTCTCGCATAGACTCGTACAGGACTCGCACCAGTGTCTGAACACCGCGTCCGTCCCCTGTGGGTCTCCTACAACTACCTGGGGTGGTTCTCTGGGGTACCTCGATTCTAAATGCTCTAGACCACGGTCTAGCCAAGATAAGATTGTGATATTTACTTGTGCTAACTTATTTTGATAAAACATTGACTTGTACATATGTTCCTGGCTTCTAATCTCATAAAGAGATTAGTAGAGAGTTGTTTATTAATAAATACATATATATTTGATATATATACCTGTGTGGTGTCTTTTCATTTGGTGATTCAAGAGATTGTGTGGTAAAACAAGCTGCTTTACATTCCTCCAAGACTTAGCCTGAAGGCTGATCTCCACAGCTACCACTAGGATAGCTTTCTATAAAGGTTGTCTTAAACCTACCTACCATAAGAGTCGAATTGGACTGGTGGAAGGTGTCTACTTTAATTAGTGAACAGCATATACCAGGCCAACTTCTCACAGCGCCCCTCTCTCCCAAGCCTTAAAAAAGTCCTGCGGACTCCATCCCCTACGGCTGTCACTCAAATTAAACGGGAGGAAGGCTGCGCAGACCCCTCCCTGACCCTTTAATGGCAGTACGGACCCCAGCTCCACTCCCAGGACACAGTAGTTTCCCTGCCCGCAGTAGTGCAGTGTGTTTTCTCCCATCTGGCAGGAGCATTTTCAAATCTCCCACCAAACGGGAGCATATACCAAGTCTGCTCCCAGCCGGCGGGAGCTTCAAAAATGCTACCGCCAGCTGGGAGCAAACTTGTGTTCTGTGCGGGCAGGGAAACAGAACACATGTTGTTCCCACCCGGAGGGAGCAGCATAAATATCTGCAGTATCAGTAATGTGTACAAAAGAAACTTGGATGATGTCATCAGTTATGTCTTGAGTGATGTAACAATCAAAAGCAGTGCATGAATGGGACGCATATTATAGTTGGCTCTGCTAACAATAACTGGTGAATTTCTGTGTTTTTTTTAGTTCAAAACATTCATGTTGTGACTGACATAGTCAACTAACTTTAGAGTTACTTTAACCTTTGGTTCTTTCAGTGAATTTCTAAGTTTCTTTTAAAAACAAAAACAGATCACACCTAACTATAACGTTACTTTAACCTTTTGTTTTTTCAGTGAGAATATATATATATATATTTATATAGTAAAAGCATTTTTTGTTTTGCCAATAACTTTGGCGCCGTTTGATGAATCTTCATGGAATTTTCAAAATGAAGACAGCGTTCAGTTCAGTTTCGGGGTGATCCGTCAAGCGGGGCCGAGAACCATGGGTGCTTAAAAGTGTGTTTTCCCCATGTTAATTCCCATAGGACATTTAGACACGGCTACATCCCAAACTGCTGAACGGAATTAAACCAAATTTGGCAGGAAGGTAGATGTTGCTTCAGGGATGTGTTTTTTTGTGATTTGGTGTAAATTCGTTCAGTAGTTGCAGAGAAATTTAAAGAAATTCCCAGTTGTATATATTGGGACACGGTGGATCCACGACCCTCCCGATCTCGTGCTGAGATCTGATTGGCTGAGGAAGTGTTGGCAGCCATCTTGTGACTCGGTAGAAACACTGCGCTGGATCTGCGACTCCTGCCGAAATTTTAAAACTAACGAAGCACGGGCTCCCGGGTGGACCAGGTCCCAGGGGCATTGTGGAAATATAGGAGGGGCGCACTGGGCCCCCCTCCTCGGGTTACGCAAAACCCCAGGGACCGCCACCACCACAGGGCAGTAGCATAATTATATGTGGGGGAGCCTTTCAGCTCCCCCGCTGCCCCCGGGCCCGCCACCTCCCCAGGGCTCAGATGTAAATTAAAAAGAATGCGGGGGAGGCTCTACGGCCTCTCCTGCAGCCCCGGGGACCGCCACCCCGAGGCAAAATGTAAGCAATGAAGGGGGTCCGTTGTGGACCATGTCCCTGGGCTAAAATCAATCATGGAGGGGGGCTGCGCCCCCCCCGGCCGGCTCCGCTATGTCCCGGGGTGCCTTTCCAGCAGCTTCCTGTCTGTGAAATCAATGCTGGCTACCCCAGGATGCAGGGAGACGGTAGGGACCGCAGGGGCCTTGAGTCTCCCCCCGCGGTCCGTGATGTCCTTTGAGATGTCATCAGTGATATCATCAGTGATGTCACTGACCATGATGTAATATGCTAGTTTATAAGCAGTGCATTGCGGGGGCGCGAGTTATAGTTGGCTCAGCTAACTATAACTGCTGAATTTCACTGGTTTTGTACAAGTGAAACCTGAACCTAACTATAACATCTCTGTAACCTTTGGTTTTTTCAGTGAATATATATATATATAGGTAGTTATAGTTAGGTCTGCTTTTCCATAGAAAGAGTATTTTTTGGTTTGCCAATAACTTTGGCCCCATTTGACGAATCTTCACAAAATGTTCAAAAAAAAAGTTCACCCACCTCAGCTCCTTCCTGGAAAGTTTTGGGGTGGTCCGTCAAGCAGGGTGTTGGAACCGACACTTTCTGGTTGGCTGAAGGGATGCCCCCAGCCCGGCAGTACCTACCACTCTCATCAAGGGTGGGTGATTACACGCGCTGTTCAACCTGTGCTCACCCTTGGGTAACTTGGCAATGAGCACTCGGGCTTAATCCAGAGGTAATGTGTAAAGCAAAGGCACAGCAGGCAGTTGCAATAAATACACTGAGCGTCACAAAGGAGACTTCACACAAGATGTATGTAAAAACGTTTGTATTAAACACACGTATTCAATCTTTAAAACATAAACATCAGGTACTTTTGGGCATAAAACACATTTGGAATTATTACTAGAAGTACTAGGCCCACTCGTATGATTATGATATCAACAGTATATATGTGGGGATAATTCCTAATCTAACCCCCCTCCTCCACAGAGGGAACACCCTTATGCAGTGCAACATGCTGTCCACCCCCAGGCCCACCCTGGCAATCCTGAAAATACAGTCACATACAGTTATATGGTATACCCTGGTTACAACGATGTCAACAATATGTACATACATGAAACAAGAACACTGTTTAGCAGCACCGCAGGCCAGAGCCACACGGGAAAACCCAATGTCAGATGTATTGTGCTTTTGGCATGAAATCAACGTATAACGAGGCACCGCCGGCCAGTGTTGGGAATCACAGGCGGTCCCCACACTATCACTCACACACGCTAACTCCGCACCTCTCTACGGTGTGACAGGTAACCAGCACAGTCCGTACAGAACACACTTGCACAGATGCACACTCAGCATCCTAATTCAGTGTCACTGGTACCCAACAGGTCGATGGATAACACACTCTGCAGACTCCGTGGTGCCAGCCTCCCTCCACCCTCTGGTTCACCCCAATTGTCCTATATCCCCAGATGGTAAATAACCAACCCCGCCTCCCAGACACGAGGCCGCATGGAGGCAAAGTAATTTGGTCTGGGTCCTCAGGAAGCAGGTGGGAATATGTAGCAAGTTTGATTAAGAGGTAGACTTAAACAAGGGGAGTTGAGCAGCTACTCAGGAAATTCACCCACAGATCTCAAAACAGAATGGAGTCACACAGTGTCTTGACCCACTTCCGAACTGTCTCGAAAGCGTTCCTGCTACCCAGTCAATCTCTCTCACTTCTACCTAGCGCCAAGACGTCATCGGGAGGGGCCAGGTGAGGAGAGGGCTGTTCGTCCTCCACGATGGGGGTCAAAAAGGGAACAACCGATGAATGGGGAGTAACACAGGTGAGCCTCTCGATAGGATGAGGCACCCCAACAGGTACACGATAAGGGTCGTGTCCCGGCAATCCGGACACAGCGTCTGATGCTTGTTGGTATGAGTCAGACCAGACACTTCAGATCTCAAACACGATGGGTTTCCAACTGCGTACCTCCCTGGAAATGATGCACTTTGACTGGTGCACATTAATATGGGTTGTACCAGGCAATTCCGGTCACACACAATGAAGAGTTGCCAATTCCGTACATCCCCGGACAGGAGGCACCCCGTCCGGTGCACGATGATCAGGTTGCACACACAGGCGCAAGTTCAGCAGAGCCACACGAGGTAGAATGCAGCACTACTACGGGTACACCCCCACCTTCAAGGGTCACATCCTGTGAATCGGACATCGCACGCAATGAGCGTGCAGGTAGATTGTCACATTTGAGAGATGCAACACGATCGACAAAGTAGGTCACCTTGGATCCCGCTACTGGTGAATCTGCTCACCACCAACAAGACACTTATGAGTGTCTGGGTTCCTGCGTTTCAGGAACCACACGCCTGAGCTGTAGGCAAGATTTCAGAGCTCCACACCAGGCAGTCCGGTCTCCAGGCATAATCGTTTCCACGCTCTCCCCAAGCTACCTGTTGGGATTAGTAGTGGATGCGGGCACTTGAGAGGGCACCGTTCTCCAGGTGTAAGGTAGATGGTGTAGGTCCCTCGTGGGAGATCTTTGATGTCCCTGAGATCCCCGAGAGAACAGGAGGCCGGCGGACGGGCCCTTGGAGAGCACCCTTTAGGGTTCCACACTTCTCAGGTCTCAGCCTAGGCCAGCCACTATTCAGAAAGGGCACACTGTCCTCTTCAATGGCAATAATCCTCCAATGCACAACAGAGTCCTCTGGCAATGTGCACCACGCACGTACGGTTCTCCGGTCCTGCGTCCCCACAAGCCTATCTCACCCTTTGCTGAAGGATGGCACCCATAGCTATACTATTGTGTGCCTTTGGAGTTAGGGGGTGGTGTAGGGTTTTTTCTTTGAACCACAAATGCCTCCCCTAAATTGTAGGCCTGTCTGCCATGGGGTCGTGGAATGTAGATCCATGGGTGCAAGCATTCGAACACAGGCCTCCCATGGCAGGCCTGACCCGGGTAATAGAACACCGGATATGCACTCATCGGCCCGTGTTGGCAGATAGGGCACCTATCCAAACTGCCATAGGTGCCAGGGTGCAACCTCAAGCCTGCAACGGCAGGCTGGACATGTATTTGAAACAGTTCGAGGGCCGGTGCATGCACACAAGTCTGTATTGCAGGCTGGGTGCCTTGTTAACACTCCACAGGAGCACATGCGAATTCCCAGGTCTGCGTTGGCAGACCAGTCCATGTTCCAGAACACCATGTCAGCACCTCTTCCTAACCTGTGTAGGAAGGTGCACGCACTTCCACACTGCCTCGACAGTGAGGACATGCTCAGAACCTGTCCCTGGTGGGGGTTTGTCCTTACCTGGACAGGGAACATCTATATTTACCCACCCAGCCTTCAGCCTACCACCCCCCTGAGCATTTAAGGGCTTCCATGATGCGTGCCCTCATGGTATGGGATGACCCACTCAGGGCTGGCTGAGGTGTAAGTGATGCCAACCTAGGCAGGGGCGCAATGGCTCCCCACAGGCCTGCGCTGACAGGCCCGATATACAGTTGGCCAGGTATCTGGTGGGTGGCACACTCAGTTCGACATCCTACTACTAGCAAGTGCCGTACCTGCCCGGGTATGTGGTGTACCTGTTTACGGGGCGCACGGAGGTACGCCACCTGAACCCATCGCCTACGCAGTCCCCAGCCTAATGCGGGCGAGGCAGACGCTCGCATCTTCCCTCTGCATTACAGTGAGAAGGTACCCCGATTCCTAAGGTCATGTGTAGAGAATCGGCAAAGACTAGGAGGAAAAAGCAAAACATTTTGGGGTAGTTTTCCCTAAGAAGGGCAATGTCCAACACGGGGGCTGATTAAAAAAGGGCATCCCAAAATGCAAAACCCCCATGCATTTTTCATAGACTTCTTTAAGACAGGCTACAGCAAAAACGGCTGAACGGAATTACACCAAATTCAGCAGTGAGCTAGATCTTGGTCCACAGACTGCACTTTTTGTGATTTGGTGTAAATCCGTTCAGTAGTTTTTGTGAAATTTAGGGTCAAATATAATCATGTATTAAGGCAGTTGGGTCTACGAGAGCCTCAAGAGACTCTTTCGGGAGAGCCATTTTATAAATAGAGCATTCTGATTGGCCAGTCAGACTCCCGCAAGAGCGAGCACTCTGATTGCCTGCCAGCAACATGAGAAAAATGTTGCTGTCAGCCATTACAGGACTCCGGGACTTAGTCCCCTGTCCTGTAGTTATACAAAAATAAAGATATATAGGGGTAGGGTAGCAATAACTTATGCCCCAGGAGCCTACCCCCGGGGCTGATTTAATAAAGGGGAGGAGAGCTGCGTGGCCCCCTCCCCGAGCCTCCAGATGCCCCGGGGATTCCACCCCATGGGACATAATTTGTGAAAATGAGGAAGGGGGGAGTGTACCCCCCTCCCCGCGCCTCCAAAGGCCCCGGGGAGCCCATCCCTGGGACTGAAATGTGTTTATATGGTGAGGGGGGCCATGCGGCTCACCCCCCTGAACCTTGAGTCCCCAGGGAGCCCACCCCCAGGGACGAAATCTAAGAAAATTCAGAAGAGGGCCGCAAGGCCCCTCTAGCTGATCCTGAAAAGGCCACAGGGGGGCCACCTTCGATTACTTGAAAGAAGGGGGCCACGCCCGCCCCAATGAGCCATTAAAGGCCCCGGGAACCCCATCCCCTGGGGCCGGCTCAAATGCCATGTCCCGGGGAGCCCACCCCGGGACATAGCAGTTTTCCTGCTCGCCAGCGTGCGCAGGGAAACTTGTGTATGCTCTCACCTGGTTGGAGCAACCACCAAGTCTGCTCCCAACTGGCGGGAGCTTCAAAAATGCTGCTGTCCTCTGGGAGCAAACTTTTGATCTGTTTCCGAAACAGATCAAAAGATTGCTCCTGCCCAGATGGAGCAGCATTAGAAGCTGCTCCCTGCTGGCGGAAGCAATGCTGGCTCCCGCTGTATGCAGATAGTGTGCTGGGGCCGCGGGGGCCTTGGAGCTCCCTCTGTGGCCCCCAACTACAGTATGGTGGGTGCCCTGGGTGCGCACCAGGGCACCCACCTTTCACAGTGCGGGCCCCCGGGGATGGGGTCCCCGGGGCCGACAGCAGTCTTGGGAGGGGGGCTGCATGCTTTCCTCCCCCTGAAAATAAAGCTGTGTTCCCGGGGCTGAAATCGGCTCGGGTGGGTGCTGTGTGCCCCCCTCCCCCTGAAAATGCACCGGGGGATGGGATCCCCCAGCCGAAAACGGACCGGGGAGGGAGGCCACGTGCCCCACTCCCCCTAAACATAATGTCGAACCCCAGGGGATATGGTCAAATAGGCCTAGGGAGGGGGGCTACGTGCCCTCCTCCCCCTGAAAATAAAGCCAGGCCTGGGGGTATGGCTTTGAGAGGGGCCGTGTGCTCCCCTCCCCCGAAAAATGTGCCGGGCCCCCTCCCCTTTAATTAAAAGACAAACAGCCTGTGGGATAGGGTCGCTAGGCCCAATGTCCAACCCTCCACTTTGCACGACCGAAGGCCATGTGCAGCACGGGGTTGGCTGTATGGGGGGTATTGGCTGCAGGGCCTAGCCACAGGCCAGGCCTTCCAGCCAAACCCCTGCAGTGCACAGCCGAATTTACATTTATGGATTGTAATTAACTATTACTTTACATTACAAAAAACCTAGAAATTCACTGAAAAAAACAAAGGTTGAAGTAACGTTATAGTTAGGTGAATTTGTCAGTGACAACATTAAAGTTTTGTACTAAAAAAACACAGAAAGGTTTAAAAAAATGTCTTTTAAAAAGCAGATCTTCAATGTGGGGCATACCGCCCTATCTCCCTCCTTAATGTAGATCTCAAATTATATACCGGGATTTTAGCTGCCCGCCTCGCACCTCACATGAATGGCTTAGTTGATCCGGATCAGGCGGGCTTTATTCCGGAACGCCAAACCTCCGACAACACTAAACGGGCTTTGCACCTTATTGAAAAAGCAACACGCACACAGGGAGAATATATGATGCTTGCTATCGACGCCGAAAAGGCGTTCAATAGGGTCCACTGGCCCTATCTAGAACAAGTCCTGGAAAGAGTGGGATTGGGTGTGAAGTTTCGCACGTACGTCTTGAATTGCTACAAGTTTTCGATGGCCACGGTTCGAGTCAACGGATAAACATCTCCCCGGTTCACTATTGAGAGAGGAACAAGGCAGGGGTGCCCTTTGTCGCCCCTCCTTTTCACTCTCTACATGGAGCCATTAGCACAGAGGTTGAGGCTCAACCCGTTAGTTACGGGGATCAAATTCGGCGGTTACGTCCACACGATCAGTCTATACGCTGATGACGTCTTGATCTCGCTGGCTAACCCGCATGCTTTGCGGACCTGGAGCTCTTTGCACAAACTGCCGGGTTCAAAGTAAATATGGACAAATCGGTGGCCCTGGACTTGTCTCTGGAGAAACCCACTAGGGAACACTTGCAGCGTTTGCTCCCTGTCCAGTGGGCAGCGGACTCGATCCCATATTTGGGGATTCAGCTGGCTCCCTCGCTGTCGGAAACGGCGATCATTAACTATACCCTACTGCGACAGAAAATTCGGCGGGAACTGGGGCGTTGGAAACATTACCCTTTGTCGTGGCTGGGCAAAGTAGCCGCAGTCAAGATGACGATTCTTCCACAGATCTTATATCTGTTTCGTACCATCCCTCTCAGGCCACCTCCTGGCTGGATACAGCAAACACAATCAGAATTGGCCCAGTTCATATGGAATGGTCGGAAACCGCGTCTGAAGCAGAGGTTGGCAATGGTTCCTCCGGAAGGGGGGGAACTTGGACTCCCCGATTTACTGCTCTACTTCCAAGCTGCACAATTGCGTCTACTGGTGGAATGGAGCAGATGGGAATCGGAGAAACATTGGTTATTCCAGGACCAGGCGGTGGCTGGCAGACCTCTGCAAGAAGTTCCCTTTCTTCGCAAACAACACAGGCCCCCTAACTTATATGCTTCACATATCACAAGGGTCCCCATGGAGATATGGGACCAAACCAATATTAAACACGAACTTACCACTTTCCCGTCCCCACTCACTCCCCTGATGGATAACCCAGATTTCACTCCAGGCATGGACACGACGGCGTTCGCGAAGTGGCGACCCTCCGGGTGCCGATTCCTCTACCATATGTATACAGCAGAAGGAGCTATCCCTTTCTCCCAATTTACACAAGAATATGGGATGTTAGAGTCGGAGAGACTTAGATACTTACAAGTGCGGCATTGGGCGCTCAATGATCAAGTCCGCCCTGTGGCTGATCGACAACTCCTTCCCTATGAACACTGGCTTATTACGCGTAAGACAGATACAAAACTAATTTCCGATTTATACAAGATGTTACAGGCCAGATTTGCTCATACTTACAACGCCGGTAGGGCACGATGGGAGAGGGAATTGGGCCGGACACTCAGTCATAAGGAGTGGGGAGGCATATACTATAGAGCACGGCATTCCGCATACCACATGGGCCTCACTGACACCCTCACTAAGATAGCAACCTACTGGTACTATACTCCTGAGCGTCTCCATGCCATGGACCACACTAGGGAAGCGACATGTTGGCGGGGTTGTGGACAGGTGGGCACATTGGAACACCTACTTTGGGACTGCGTTCACCTCCAAGCCTATTGGAAACAGGTACTGGATGAAGTAGATACTCATTTTGACACAGAAATCCCGCGATTCCCCTCCTACGTCCTCCTGGGCCTCCCAAATCCTTTAACTTATCCACTGTACTCTCGCAGAGGCCGCTTGATAGCGATTGCGCTGGGCACAGCCATACAAAATATACTCTCACATTGGCGGACCGAGCAAGTCCTAACATTCAATGGCTGGCTCCACCGCTTATGGCAAGTACTTGGTATGGAGAAGCTAACGCTGACTATGGCGGGGGAGGGAGACAGGTATCTCGAATTGTGGCAGCCCTTCTTGTCCTTGTTGGCCTCTGAATTTCGGGAGGTCACCTGCCCTCGCTACCTCCGCTTATTGCGCCTCTCTGATACGGAACAGATGACTTAAGACTAGTGATTGTGAATGGCTTAGACAGTTTAGGTGGTGGACTTGGAACAAGGGTGGTGGGTGGGGAAGGGTCGGGTAGGGTTTAGGGGTTTTCGTATAGTTATGTTTTTTTGTTATTTACAGCATATACAGGGCTATCCTACAGTAGCATAAGCCTACTTTAACGCTGACGGACCTAGCTTGTCCTCTTCGATTCTTGGATTCAGCACGGTTAAAAGAAGTGATGGCTATATCTGCATGTATATGTGTATTGTATGTGCTTCAATCTTTCAATAAAAAAGATTTAATACTAAAAAGCAGATCTTTTTATCACACCGAACTATAACGATACTTTAATCTTTGGTTTTTTTCCCAGTAAATATATATATATTTTCTTATATTATTTTGAGGAACCCCCTAACTCTCCCCATTTTTAACTCCTAACCTCCCTTTACCTCTTGCCTCCATGAGTGAACCCCAAAATTGCCCTTACCTCTACCCACTCCTAAACCCTAAATTCTCTCTTCCCTCCTTTTACCTCTACCACCCCAAACCCTAAAATTACACTTTACTCCTTTTACCTCAACCCACACCTGAACCTTAAAATTACTGTTACCTCGCTTTACCTCTACCCGCCACTAAACCCAAAAATCACCCTTACCTACATTTACCTCTACCCACCCCTTAACCCTAAAATCACCCTTTCCTCCTTATACTTCTACCCACCTGTGAACCCTAAATTCACCCTTACCTCCCTTTACTTCCCCCTGCACTTAAACAACTTTTTTCATTAACATAAAAAGTACGTTATTTATGAAAAAGTGCATCTGTGTGAAAAAGTACAAATACTTACCTGCATGGCACTTACCCGTGTGGTAAAGGCATGTGTGGTAAAGGCTGTTTCCCCTCAAAGAGATGCCCTGTGGTTTCTACTAGATCCTGAGGTATACTGAGCCCCACCCTTAAAGAATTTTCAGCTAGGGAAGACTTGGTCATACTGACAATACTGTTTCTGTTCTGATACAGCTTGCTTGGCTTTGAGTAGTGGCAGGGTGTTCATGAGAAATGTGGGACATGCTTTGGGGCTAATAGCACACTATACCTCCGGTTCAAGAAAGTCTTTAACAGCTGAGGTCCAGCTCAGTGGCGGTTCTCCTTCAGTAATTGGGGTGGAGCCCATCTGAGTTTAATGGCCTCACACATGGTAGCACACTAGGGTTCCTGTCACTAGGCTGTCGCTAGAAAAAGGAAAATTCTTACTGCCTTTTGGAGCAGCAGTGAGGTGCAGGCTGTAGTTGCCTGGTCACTTCAGTAGAGGAAGGCAGCCCAGCTCCCAGAATGAAGAGAAGGAGGCGGGCGTAGTTATCAATACAACAGCCAGTGCAGTGCCACCAGGGCCCAGGGCTCTAATGAGCTCTCTACACCCCAAATGTAGCAGTTTTTTTTTACTGTCAAGCCAGTGCATGCGGGCCCATTTACATTGCTAGCTTTAGGGCCCCTGGCTTCCTTGCTACTCCACTGGACAAGGAAGTGGTGAACAGATTGGGCAATGAAGGTCCTGACATCCTTAGGCCCTGTCATCCTCAGGCAAAAATTAAGCATCCTGAAGCCGGTCCAAGGTAGGCCTCACATTTACAGCATGAAAGAGAAGAAAGGCTCCTTCATCCACAGCATGCTCTGTTTTACTAGTGCATTTGCTCTGAGAAAGAGATTCTCCAATTAGCATTGAGTACACCACTATGACATGCAGTTCACCAGAGATGAGCATCCAATTGAGGATTAGCCTTGTGTCTGCTTTTCATATGTAAAAAAACACATACTATCTAGGCCTGGAAAAGTGAGGCTACTCATCTAGAAAGCTACCCTGCGGGTAGTGGGTCACTTCCACAAGTAGAAAATTATTAGAGTTTCATAGGATCTTCGGAGGATGTGTTTCAAGGGTATCCTGGTTGGAGAGTAATGTTGGCCTGCCCTGTGCAGGGGAGCCTCGAGTCCAGGCCGCAGAGTCCCCTAACCATGTTGGGGTGCAATTGCCTAGCGAGTGACGTAGGCAAGGGTGAGATTTCCTTGTAAACACTGGCTTGTAATTTTGTCAGACTATTCATGTATGAGAATTAATAGAAAAACGAAAACTGAGAAACCCCTTTGGAGAAAATCAAATCACAGAAAAACAATTTTAAGGAAATGCAATTTTAAGGAAATACAAAAAACCAAACATTAAAGGAAACATTTTAGAGAAAAAGGCAAAATGGCATTAAAATTGAGTAGAGTTTAGGAGCAGTGAAGGGATTTTGGGTTTAGGCAATGGTGATGTGTGAGTTCTGGTGTAGGAGGGGATTTTTAGGCTTCAGGGATAGGAGGAGTTTAGGGGTGGTGAGGGTTTTAGGGATGAGAAATGGGTGCAGATTAGGTGTGGTGATGGGTTTTTAGGGTTCAGGAATGGGTGGAGTGTAGGAGTGTTGAGGGGTGTTTAGGGCTCACGAATGGGCAGAGTTTAGGGCTGGGAAGGGTTTTTAAGGTTGAGTGATGGGTAGAGTTAAAAAGTAAAGGATTTTTAGGGGTTCAGGAATGGTAGTGTTTAGGGGTGTTGG
The DNA here is from genome assembly GCA_963921515.1 of Calotriton arnoldi. NCBI lineage: Eukaryota > Metazoa > Chordata > Amphibia > Caudata > Salamandridae > Calotriton > Calotriton arnoldi. Next base: position 231,254 of record CAWUFW010003902.1, read on the forward strand.
AAGGTTTTGGGGGCCAGGGAAGGGTGGCATGTATGGCCAGAAACAGCTTTAAGATTCAGGAATGGGTAGAGTTTAGGGTAGGCATGGGCGTGAAATTCCGCTCTGCTCTTGCAGGTTTTCCCACTCCTTGCTCCGCATAGAGCACGGAGTTCAGAATAACTCAGCTGAGCGGAATTTTTTCCTCGCTCGCCAATGGTAAGTTGGTGAGCATGAGCGAGGAAAATCTTACTCCAGACCACCTCTCGGCGAGATTTCTCAACGCGGGCGGCCGCGGATGGTCGCTACCGCTCGCGTTGAGAAACCTTCCATTCACATTGAGGAAGCTGAACATCTACTCGAACAGCAGAAAGAAGCAGCGCCCTCTTGTGCTGCGCGAGGTGCAGTTCGTGCTGATTTTACAGCACGGGACAAACACCCAGGCGCTAAAAATCAGCACGAACAGCGTGACATAACACACTCCACGACTTGCGGAACTCCGCGTATGGCAGTGGAGTTTTTGGTCACTCCGCCCAGGCCTAGTTTAGGGTTGTGAGGGGTTTAAGGGTTCAGAGATATGTGGAGTTTTGACGTAGAAAGGGGTTTTCAGGGACCCGGGGTGGGTGGAGTTTAGGGATGATGAGGGGTTTTTAGGCATTTGGGATGGATGGTGTTTACAGGGGTGAGAGGTCTACAGGGGTCAGGGATGGGTGGTGTTTATGTGGTGAGGGTTTTTTTAGTGTTCGGAATGGGTGGAGTTGAGGAGTGGTGAGGCTGGGGTGTAACGCTGGCCCCTGCTGCTCCTGCAGACCAGTGGCCCCAACCATTCCGAGCCCCCACCCATCCTTCAAGAGGCTTCCATTCAGCCCAAGGTCAATTAATATTCGTGGGATATTGGATTCTCAAGGGCCCCACATCATATTCTGCACGGAGACCCCATACTTTTTCATTATTACACTGCGGTGAGGGGTTTTAAGGGATGAGTGAGGTTTAGACATAGGAAGGAGTTTTTAGGGGTCAAGGATAGGTGGAGTTTAGGCGTGGTGAGAAATTTTTAGGGTTCAGGGGTGAGTGGAGTTTAGAGGTAAAATGGCTTTTAGAGTCAGGGATGGTTGTAGTTTTGGCATGGTGAAGGGTTTATAGGGGCAGGGGTGTGATGGGGTCAACAATCGATAGCGCTTAGGGCCGTTGAGGGGTCATTGAATTAAAAGCATCTGAGTAATTGTCTGACAGTGTAAAAGATATAAATCCAAAGTAATGTCTCCTGAAGTGTATGTAGCACTGAAATACATACCTCTGACAAAAATGTAAGTAAGGCCTGCAACCATTGCATTCACACCTTAAAAAATAAGCATTGAAAGTCAATTTTGAAAAAGAAAGACATTCAATGAACTGGTTACTATGGAATGGTAAATGTCATCCATCCTGCAAATTTCCATTAAACAGTTTAGGTTAAATGTTTTTTCACTAATGAAAGCCCTTGTGTTTGCTTTTTTCGCCCTAAGTTGGCAGGGTATGCCCAGACGTGGGTCCCTTGCTCACTTTGCCACTGGATTCAAGCTAGCCTGGCTGATGAGGGGTGTTACCCCGAAACCGGTCCCAGGATGCTTGTTTCCGGTTCAGGGAAGACCTGGCTTGGCAGTTCGGGCTGGACTGTTCCCATGAGGCACAGGGTCAAGACTGATTTGCATATGGCTGGGTCTGAACTGAGGTGGCGAAGTGAGCTAAAGAACGATGATGGATTCAACCTAGATATGTGACTGGGGGTGAGTGTCTGAAGGGTTTCAGCGCTCCGTCCATCATCTCCTTGTGTCAGATAATAACTATACGTGTGGATTGCGGTCCTTACATTTTAATGCTCATCTCTTATTAGACTGCACGTTTATAGAATTCGATGCCGGATTTTAAAAACACTTTTTTTTTAAAGATAATATTTATCATCATAATGAAGCGCTTTCTCACAAGCATGGAGTTGTTAGATGTTGCTCGTGCGGTAGCAAAATTCATAAAAATAAGTTTGGGCTAGGAATGTTTAAGAGCTTTGATACTAGATAAAGTAGGTTGGCCATCTTGTTGGACCTTGTAGAAGGAGCATCAGAAGTGCCAAACATGATAACATGTGATAAATTGCTTCAATGCTTAAGAGGGTGTTAACGCGGGGCTTCGTGGGTAGGATGTGTTAAAGATTGTGCATAGAATTTGGGGGTGGATAGGATATGGGTTATCTTTTAACATTGTATCTGTATGTATTTTATTGTTTTATAGACATCTGTCTAAATCATAGTAAAGATTACTGACTGACTGACTAACTGTGTTTCTGAAAAGCAGCCATTTCCCCAGGCCTCACTGTCATTCTCTGAGCTTTGGCATTACTTGTTGTCGGAGGAGGCACACATCATACCGTACTTGCCCAGGCCAGCCCATTGTCATTCTGCATTGACAGACTGCCTTTGCGAGCACAGTCAGACTGACCAGTGCTTAATTTGAGCCGGTGGTTTCCGGTGCTCAGCACCGGCACTTAAGCATCAACACCGGCACTTTTTATGAGCACCAGTTATGGTAGGCACGGGGAGATTAAGTGATTTGCCCAGAATTACAGCCGACACAGAGACTCCAACCTGGTTCCCCACCTCTGAAGTTGGTAGATCTGGCCACTACGCCACATCCTCGCCCCACTTTCATGGTTAGTAGTTGGTTCTGTTTTAGGGGGCGCTAACAGGAGAAATGGGCTGGTGCAAGCTGCCTCCTGACGAGATACCCGGCACTTATATTTTTTTACAAGTTAACCACTGAGACTGACGCTGTGCAAACCAACCTTAAGGCTGCAGCAGCCTTTTGGGTTGTTCACCAGCAGCCAAGCCAGCCCAAGCAAGGAGCCCAGTTTATTCAAAGTAAGAAAAAAAACATCTCACCAACTGGCCCAGCCATAGGCCCATCGGTGAATTGTGGATTGTCCATCTTTCCTACCTGAGCCTAGCCCCTTCCATGGGCTTCATAGCACTTAAGTCTTGCAGGGTGGGCTACTGTCCGTTATCACTTTGCATGACACTTTGAGTACACAGAGTCATAGTAAGATGTTTTTTGGGTATCGGGGGACTATTAGTCACAACACATTTTTTGGTGTTTCAATCCACAACCACCTGTTCTAAATCAGCCCCTTTAAAAGACATAGCTAGGCTGGCTGGATAAGATGCTAATCAAGTATGATTAATGTGACATACTGTATTTGAGTTCCCATACCTTTACCACCTCCTGGAGCAAGCTTTGACTGCTCACTATTGCCACCTTTGGAGAGACATGTTTCTAAAAGGAATAACTCTTATCCAAATGAAATGAAATAGTCAGTTCTGAAACACCAATCGAAAACAACAATATCCTCCACAGATGCTGCCAATTAATCACCTAATGCCTCTGACCCATAGAAAAGGTCTCACAATATATTTCTACTTTTTACCTTTTGCATACAAATACTGTAGCACATTCGAGAAAAAGGTAGCCTGCTGAAGGTTTTTTTGCGCAGAGCAACGACAACTGTTTTTTAAAGTTTTTTTAGTTTTTTACATTGGTAGGAACTGATGACAAGGCAAGCAAGATATTGCAAAGGGAGATCAATGCAGGAGTAATGAACTCCGGTCAGGACATGTGCAGGAGAAGGTCTCACTGGGATTGAGCTGTAATGTTATGTTAGCAGGTTTTGTAGAGCGCACAGCAGCCTCAGCAAAGAGGCGTCCCAGCGCTAATAGAAGGGTCAAGAGGAGTACCAGAGTACACAGACACCAGGCTGAAATTCAGCAGACACATTGAGGATGGTTCCTCGTTTTGTGAAGGATGACACTTGCATCTCAAAACAAAAACATTTTTGCATGCAAAATAAAGAGATAGGGAATTGAAAACTTCGGCAGCCGGCTTAAGGGAATTAGCAGCTCACACTGGTCCAAAGACATTTGTACCTTTTCTCCAGCCTCTTACTTTTTTTTGCTGATTCTGCCCGCTTACATCCACCTCTCCCCTCCATGCTCTACTTATCACCTCATGTGCTTCCCAACCTATTACCTATGTTTGCTGGATTAGCCCTGTTGGAAATGGCCCTTTCTGCAGGGTCACCCCAAACTTTTTGCCTTCTTCCTCCCCTTTTTGCTGAATTTGTTTTTGCTGGCTTTAGGACTCCGGGCACTTTACCACTGCTAACCAGTGCTAAAGTGCATGTGCTCTCTCCCTAAAATGTGGTATCATTCGCTTATCCACAATTGGCATATTTAATTTACGTATAATTCTCTAGTAAAGTGGCAGTACCTATGCCCAGGGCCTGTAAATTAAATGCTACTAGGGGGCCTGCAGCACTGATTGTGCCGCCCACTTCATTAGCCCTTTAAACATGTCTCAGGCCTGCCACTGCAGAGCCTGTGTGTGCAATTTTTAACTGCCATTTCGACCTGGCAGGTTAACATTCTTGGCAGGCCCAAATCTTCCCTTTTATTACATATAAGTTCAGGAAGGGAAGGAGCAAGCAAGCAGCTGTGCAGCTGGCAGCCACGGCTTGAGGCATCCTGAGGAGCCGCAAGGAGCCGTGAGCAAACAGGAGCCTCTGCCGCAGGGGGCCTGAGCCATGGAGTGGGGGGCATTGACTCTAACATCTTGCACTGTGGCCGCCCCCGTAAATTCCCCTGACCTCGCAGCAATTAAGATATTATCATGGAATATAGCAGGATTAAAAAATAAGAGGAGCGATTCTGAATGGCTAGAGTTGGTGGCTGATTACCATGTTATCTGTTTGCAAGAAACATGGGAGTTAGATGCATGTTACCTGTATGGATATAGTACTTTAATTTAATCAGCCAGTCCCTCAAAAGCTGGTAGGGCAAAGGAGGGTCTGGTTACGTTTATTGTGAGTTTATGATCCTGGGGAAATTATCAAATTCTATTATGATTCGTTATATTTTCAGTGTTTGCTTTGTGATCTTTTCAACGATTGAGACCTCTTAATAATTAATTTTTATAATAATGCTTTTGACGGGTCAGCTTGCAGGTGGTCATCGCCCTAGAGGCAGATATTGAATTGATAATGCGGGAACACTGGAAACCAGTGGAATTCTTTGGGTAGGGGATTTCAATGCCCATTCAGTGGCAGCTGGTGTTTACCAGCGGTGGGTGGCGCGGGTCGCCCGCCGGGGGGTGTGAGGGGGGAATGAAGAAAACAATTAAATACTTACCTGTCTGCTGTCTGCCGCCGCCTCTCCCACTTCGCCCAGGGCAGGAAGCAGGAAGCACCCGGCTCCCAGCCTCCGGATAGCCAATCACAACACTGCAATGCAGCGTTGTGATTGATCTGAGCGCCGTGGATCGGCGCTCAGCCAGAGAATGGGAGGCTGGGCATGTTCTCCATGCAGGCTGTAATGCAGCCTGCTTGGAGAACATGCAAAGTGCGCATGATGGTTTGACAGGCCTGAGACGTCCGGCCAAAGCATCCTGCACACTTGGAGTGGGCAAACCACTCCTCCCTTGCCCTGCTCTGTGAGCAGAGCAGCCCCTCCCCTACCCAGCTGAGCGAGGGGAAAATAAAATGATAATAACAATGGGTTATTATCATTTTATTTTTTACTCTTTGACCTGTTCAGTGGGGCGACGCTCCTTCGCCTTTGCGGAGGAGACGCCACTGCGCCCATTATTGTCCAATACTTACCAAATCGGTATGTGGTCTAACAGACAATAAGGATGGTGCATTTTAGGCATGATGACTATGGCATGCCTTTAAACAACTTTGTGGTAAAATATAACCTCCTGATTGTGAATGAGCTTAGGGAAAGTGGAGGTCTGGCCCCGACTTTCCAGGGGAGGGATTGTTCCTTCACAATTGATTATAGTTTTAGCTCGGAACAGCTGGGGGCCTACTTGACAAATTTCAAAGTTGTATTTACTGGTTTTAGTGACCATGTGAAACTGTGTTGTGCCTTGAAGGGGGTGGGGGGAAGAAAGCCCTGTATGAGAGTAGGATTTAGGCCAATTCTAGAGAGGAAAAATGGGGTTACCATTAAGTGGGGAAAAAAAAGATAAGGTTAATTTTCTGTTCACTGTTCTCCATGACAAACTGCAGGAAGCCGATTCCGTTGTAGTTATGGCGGCCTTCTTGGATATAACTGCAACATTTAGTCAAATCTTGACAATAGAATCGGACCATACAAAGTCTCATCGCACGGGCTGGTTTAATTCGGCTTGTACTAAAGCCCTTACCAATCTCCGCGCTGCTCTACGTTTGGGACCGAGGAATAGAAATCTTATTAGAAGTGCGGGGTCGCTTATCGGGCTGCCAGGGAAGCTAGGGCAAGGGAGATTAAGGAAAAAGCATGGTCTTCTAAAAGACAGCGCCACTTTTTGGAAGGTGTTGAACTATTCTTATTTTAGGGAACCGGCAGACCCATCGACTGACGTGCATATTCAGGTCTCGTTATGGCTTGAACACTTTTCTAACATCTATTCAAGTTACTCAGGGACCCCAGAAGGTGGTGCTTACTTAGAGAGAGGTGCTGTTCCCAAACCCCTGGTATTTGACCTGGAGGTGGTGATGTTTGCCCTTAGGGAAAGTTGTAGAGGTAAGCCCCTGGACCTGATAGGGTTCCTGTGGACATGTATTTGGAATGTAAGTATTTGTGGGGACCTTTGATTACTAATGTTTTTAATGTTATAGCAAGGGTAGGACCCTCCACCCCCCATGTGGAAAAGATCAGTTATCGTCCCAATCTATAAAAAAAAAGGGAGCAGTCACTTTCCAAGAATTACAGACCAATTTCCCTCTTGGAGGCCATCGTTAAGATCATGGGTCGTATCCTATTCCATAGATTAGAAGCTTGGGCAACTGCTAAGAACATTCTGGCAGATACCCAATATGGTTTCAAGAAGGGGTGGGAACTATAGACCAGTGTTTAAATCTGAGTCTGATAATAGCTAAGTATGCTGTCGTTAAAAAAGATTCTTTGTTCATGGCTTTCATGGATGTAATGGCAGCGTTTGACTGTGTTTCTCACTCGAAGCTTTGGGCTACCATGACAGAGATGGCTATTGAAGAGAATATTATCATGTTTATTAGACAGATATATTCGGAGACTAAAGCATGCGTTCATTATGGAAGGAATGGTGAGTACAAGGGTCTGTTCAGGATAGAGCGACAAGAGGGGCAGGGCTACGTCCCTGCTCTCTTCCTCTTCTCTTTGTACATGAACAGAATCGAATCAGTTCTTACCCTGAGATCTAGAGACAATCCCCATGTGGGAATTCGTCCCCTGCTGATCCTCCTATATGTGGATGACATTGTTTTAATTGTGAGAACAGGGAGAGTGTACATTAAAACAGTCCTGGAGAAAATTGGCCTAATAGAGCTATTCACCTCTCAAAGACACTAAATACAAGTGGAACACTATGGTATCTAGCAGAATGGGCAAGTTTTAAAAGACATTAGTAGGGACACAGAGTTTCTGTAAGACATTGGACACCAAACCTGTGAAGGCGCTGCTGTTTATTTATCCAGCAAAGACAGTCTCAACTGCCATATATGGGGCAGGAATTTGGGGCATGGTTGATAGCTGTGGGATAAAGAGAAGATTTCTAATAACCTTTGCAAGCTTGTGGATATATTTTGTATTAATACAGACATTACCAAAGTGGTGCACCGCTGTTCTCTATTTGTATCTGTTTTCCCTAATCTAGGTTGGCATCCTTTAGGCAGTGGGTGAAGGAAGCTGGGTTTCTGTTGCAGTAATCCCCCAACTCTTTGCCAGATTTCTGATGCACTTTGACTTGATGTGCCCTGGGTCCCTGCCAATCAGGTTCCCAGGGCCTGTGTTCTTTCCCTAAACTGTACCTTGTACCCCCAATTGGCACCTCTTTGGCCACATGTCAGTCCCTTGTAAAAGGTACCATGGGTACCAAGGGCACTGTGACCAGAGAAGGCCTCTAAGGGCTGCAGCACATATTGTGCCACCTTTAGAGGTCCTGTACCTTAACACACACACACACACTGCTATTGCAGGCTGCGTATTTTGGTGCAGAGAAAAGTGAAGAGTCGACATGGCACACATACCTGTGTGCCATGCCTGCAACTCACTGCCTATGGTATAGGTAAGACACCCATCTAGCTGGGTGCACTATACCACTGGTGAGGGTACAGTTGCATGAGCGATGTACCCCTACAGTGTCTAAGTTCATTCTTAGACATTGTTGGTGCAGTGAAGGCATAAAGAGTATATGGTCTGGGAGTTTGTCATTATAAACTCCACAGCACCATAATGGCTTTACTGAATTCTGGGAAGTTTGGTAGCAAACTTCTCAGCATAAAAAAACCCACACTGATGCCAGTGTGGGATTTATTATTCCATGCACTCAGAGGGCATCTTAGAGATGCCCCCTGAAAAACGACCAGCCTCTGGTGGGCTCCCTGACTGGTAATCACCAGCCTGCCACCACAAGACATGTTTCTGGACCGCTAGGGTGGGAGCCTTCACTCCCTGAGCCCAGAAACAAAGCCTTTCCTGGGCAGAGCTGGTCACACCTACCCCAGGTTAGGAAGAGCCATCTCTGGCAGGGGAGCTTCAAAGGCCTTGCCGCCTTTGTAACGTGACCCCCAGCCTCTCCTGCTATCAGGAGCAGGCCTCCTTCCTAGCTCCCCTCCTATTTGGTGAGAAAAGTTAGAACAGCCCAGAAGGTGTGCCCACCTCTGCCAACTCCACCCCTCAGGTGGGGGAGGTGAAGTGAAGCCCACTCTTCAGTACCCGCCATCTTTCAGATGACAGGCACTCTCCAATCAGGATAAGGGATGTGCCCACTCCCCCACGTGAGGTGAGCACACCAAGGGTGTAGTCACCCTAAGGTCACTAGCCCATTGGCTACTGACCTCGAGACCCCTAAAAACGCCCCCTAGATACAGTATTTAGGGGGCAGCCCTGAACCAACAAGGGAGATTTCCGCAACCTACGAAGAAGAAGGATGAAAGAAGACGCCCAGCAGAGGAGACTGCAGAGAAGAATGACTTGGCTCCAGCCCTACCGGCCTGTCCGCAGTTTCCAGAGATCCTGCACTAAAAGTTGCCTTGTCCTGCACCCAGCGACCTCCAGAACCCTTGGGATGACTGACTGCCTTGAACAAAGACCGAATCTCCTGTGAACAGCAGCTCTGTTCATAAGAAACTCCCAAGGCAGACTCTGAGCCTACTGAGGACAAAGAAAACCGACGCCTGGAACCACCACTGCACCCGGCGCCTACGGCCTGAATCCGAGTGGCCCACCAGTCCCAGCAAGGTCCCCCATTGCTCCAGAGTCCGAGTCCACCATTGGTTGACCCCTCCAGGACTCCCCGACATTGCCTGCAGCCTCTGCACGGAGACCCCCCCAACCACGAGTCGCCCAATAAGGAGAAATCCGACCTCAAAAGACACCTAGGTGCACCTACGTCCCCGAGCCCTCTAACTTACCTGCCCAGCTGTTAGTTCCTCCCAGAAGACTTCCTGGACTGAGCCTGCAGTCAAAATCCAAAACCGGCAACACCCTTTGAAAACAACAGGGCACCCGACGCCAAAACAGCACCCTGCACCCGGCCGCCCCTGTGCCGCTGTGGATGCACCTTGTGTGCTAACTCAGATCCCCCTTTGCCTTGAGCTTAAGTCCAGGAGCTTTGCTCCCACAACCTTGTAGCCTGCTCGTGAGCAGCCACCAACCGGAGGCCCCCTATTTCCCATTGGATAACATTGGGCCTCAGCACTCTGCACCCGGCCGCCCCAGGTACCGCTGAGGGTGCTTTGAGAGTGCATCCTTGACCCTGGGGGAACCCTGTTTCTAACTCCAGGAAACCAACTCCCAAGACCGAGTACTTACCTGTAAATCAATAACACTGTTTTCTCCAATAGGACTGCATTGACTGCTTTTCTGTGAAAAATCTTCTAAGTGTGGAGCTGGTTTGTATGAAAACCATAAGAAACAGCAAATGTGTAAAAGTGAATTACTTACCTTTTGTCTAGGAAATGTCCCAGTGTGATATCAAGGCACATCACACTGAGTAGCAAAAGTAACTTAAAAAGTAATCCAACAAGTAACGTACACTGTAATCTACAAAGTAACTAAAAAGTAATTTTTTTAAAACTGTATTTTCCTTTTTTCATACAGTTAACAAGCTTAGGATCGTGACAAAGTTAAGTCCCATGCCGTGTCAAATGTCTGACAGCCTTAATGACAATTCTTAATCTACTAACAGTAATAAAGTTTTGTCCATTTTGCAACTTCTGCACTTATGTACACACTCCATGAGCAGGCATGGGCCGGAGTCATACAATGGGTATTATTAATAGGACGTGGGCTCAGTGTGCGTATCTTGTTAGGCTCCAGAGTCTGGGGTGTGATCTGAGTCATTTTGTGTTTCTAGAAGATATATTTGGAGTGGTTCCAGATGTCGCGTGGGCGTGAGGTAATCGGTTGGAGTTGAGAATATATGTCACTGTTGGTGCTACTAAATATTAAGCTGGCAAACCAGTGCTTCGGTGTCGGTGGGTACTTGCCGCCCCAGCGTATTTCAATTTCCTGTTTTGCTAGCATCAGGGCTATCACTACAAATCTGCATATTGCTTTTTGGACCATATGCACAAACCCGAGTAGCGCATGCAATGAATGGGTCAGGTGTGAGCGTCAGGTGTATCATGCGTGATAATTCAGTGTGTACAGCTGTCCAGAAGCCAACTATTTTGGTGCAAGTCCAGGTCATATGTATAAAGTCTGCTTGGGGAGCCTGGCATTTAGGACATGCATGCGAGCGAGTGTTGTCCATACGGTATATCCTGTAGGGGGTGATGTATGTCCGCCATAAGAATTTAAAATGTAGCAGCTTGTGACGATGGTTCATGGAGATTTTGTGTGTTTGTGTGCAGCAGTATTGCCATTGGAAATCGGAACGGGCGTGGCCCAAGTCCCGTTCCCATGCCTCTCTTATTCCAGAATCCTGAGTGGGGAGTAATGTGATACAGGCCTGATATAATTTAGACATTAGGTGTTCCCCACTCGGATCTTTGATGAGTAAAGTCAAGGGGGCGAAGTCGAGTGGCTCAAGTGGGTAGCTGGGGAGTTGTGCACGTAAAGCAGTCTACAGTCATTGTAATATGAAACGATTCATCTGTGTCGCGCTGTGCAGTCTGGTGTCTTCTGTCCGAGAGAACACGTGACTTTGGGGAAATAGGTCACCCATGGTGTCGAGGGAGAATTTAGTGACTGTGCGCTTGACAATTACTTCTTGAGTGATGGGCAACAAGGTGTTGTCCGCCAGAGGGAGGGCTGGTGAGTAAAGGAAATGACCACCCATGGATCTGACTAATTTCCTCCAAGCCCAGCTAGTTGTTGAAACAGTTTGGATATCTTGTGGGTCTCGTTTCAAACCTTCGTTGAAAGTGGAGTCGGGTGTATGAGATCCGCTTCGGGTTTGATGTATGGAATCCTGGCATCCGGGTGGTACCAGTGCCTAGCAAAACTACACTGAGCCACTAAGTAATAAATGTGAAATTTCGGCACCCCAAACCCACCGCGTTTGTAGGGCAGCATCAGGGTGTCCCATCTAATCCTAGGCTGTTTATTGCCCCATACTAGACGTAAGAGTGGTGTACGTAATGTCGTAAAGAAGGAGGTCAGTGGGATAGATATATTGTGAAACAGGTATAGGAATTTTGGAAGCACAACCATTTTAATTATGGCAATTCTGCCTGCCATCGCTATTGGTAGTTTTAACCAACGTTTGACTTGACTGGTCAGCTTGTCAAGTGCTGCGCCGTAATTCAGTCGCAATATCTGCTCCAGGACTCTGTGGATATGTATCCCTAGAAATTTTACAAAGTCTTCACAACGGACCAGGGGGTATTTGGTGTCGATCGTCCGGGTTCATGGAGTCAGTAGGAGCATCTCAGATTTGCCCCAGTTAATTTGTAAGCCAGATAGCACCCCAAATCTACCTACCTCTCTAAGGATAGGGTCAAGGTTGTCTGACATAAAGAATAATGTCATCTGCGTATAATGTGCGTCCCGGGAGCTCGCCCTCCCCATACCTTCTTGCAGTTGCATATCTCCCCAAGTAGTGTGCCTCCCTGTCTGCGGCTTCATGAAATTCTGTCATTAATTTGGCCCAGAGTGTTGTGCACATTGCTTGGGGGTGTGATATTTGTGTGTGGTCTACTTCCTGTAATTGTTGTTCAAGCTTGGTGAGTGTATGTCGAAGGTCTCTAAGTACGCCAGCGTGTTTGGCGATGCAAATCCCTCTAACATAAGCCACAAAGTGGCCTATGTAGATACAGTACCCTCATTCAGTTCGAAATAATCCACTATTGCTTGGCGCATTTTTGACCTGAATACTTCATCCCTTAGGGCCGTGTCGGGAAATCTCCATTTGCGTTCTGAACAACCCACACGAGGAATGCGCATCCGTACTAGTGCTGGTGAGTGATCTGATAGGGTGTGGGGTAGATTTCATGTAGCATAGATACTGTCCAGTTTATCAAACTGGGCGACAACAACGAGTAGTCAAGACGGGTCCAAGTGTTGTGATAAGCCGAATAGTGTGTGTATGCTGCCTGTGCGGGGTATAGATGGCGCCAGACGTCTTCTAGAGTGTATTCCTGCATAAGATCCATTAGTGTACGTTGAGCTCTGGGTTTTGTGTCTGGAGAATTTGATGTGCTGTCACGGGCAGGGTCTAATAGAATGTTCAAATCGCCCCCCAAGCATATCTATGGTGTCTCCATGCAGTCTATTTGGGTCAACAGGTCCAAGTAAAAGTCGAGGTCCTCTACATTGGATGCGTATACGTTTACTAAAAGGATAGTGTATCCTAACAAGTGGTCCTTTACTATTAGGTATCGCCCCTCCCTGTCGTTTTTGATTTCTAATGGGCTAAATGGAATGCGCTTATGTATCAATATGTAGACCCCCTTAGCATACGAACTGTAATTTGCAAAGTAGCAGTGCGGACCCCAGGTCTTGGCGAAGGATGTTGGGGCGTTAGGGGATGTGTGCGTATCCTTTAAGAATATGATGTCTATCTGATGACGTTGCAAGTGTTGAATCACCTGCTGACCTTTGCGGGAGTTATTTAGTCACGGATATTTCAGGACACTAGTGTGAGGGTTGCGAATGGATGAATTCTACTGTCAGTGCTCCTTGTCTAGAAGTGTGATCATGGAACAAATCTGGTTGTGTAATTCCGTAGTATGGAACATTAACTCAGGTGTGATAAACTGTATTAGAACATAAATATTACCCTCCCACCCCACCCCCTCCCATCCTCATCACTCGTACTATGGGGAAGACCCATTCCCGTATTACGTACCCAAAATATAGCAAGAACTATCTACTTATAGCTCTAGTGTATCAACAACGGGGAGGTGGCAACGCTATGCCGGAACCTCCAATATGTAATAAAGGCTGTTATTTACGACATGCAATAACAAATTGAAAATAAAACAATCAAAATGTTAACTGTGTTTGCAATGTCCCTCAAGTGCTAAATTAACATTTGCATCGCAACGGGTCCATCAAATTAGCTAGATGAAAATAAATCTGCACTGGCACCAGAGCTGGAGCCGAGGGGTGATCTGGTGGGGGAGGTGGGTACTTGCGTGTTCTTCTTCTTAGACAGCATGTGACAGAACTCCTACACCTCCGATGGTGTTTTGAAAATCCGAGACCTGCCGTCAATGTCCACCCTCAGGCGTGCCGGGTACAGCATGCCATATCTCCATCCCAGGTTCCTGAGGGTGGCCTTAACACCAGTGAACTTACGTACGGCTTCCTGGACCATGTGAGAAAGTGCCCTCTTTCTTGCATGGTATGCCCCCACTTTTTGCTGAATTGCTGATGTGCTTTGACTGAGTGTGCCCTGGGCTCCTGCCAATCAGGTACCCAGGGCCTGTGTTCCTTCCCTAAAACTGCATTGAAGCCTAAACCCAATTGACATCTCTGGCCACAGGTAAGCCCCTGGTAAATGGTACCACAGGTACCCAGGGCACTGTGACCAGAGAAGGCCCCTGTGGGCTGTAGCACTTATTGTGCCACCCTTAGAGGCCCTGTACCCTGACACACACACACAGCCTTTGCAGGCTGCGTGTCTTGGTGCAGAACAAAGTGAAGAGTCGACATGGCACACACCCCTGTGTGCCATGCCCACAAACCACTGCCCTGGCATACCTCAGTCACCCCTCTAGCTGGGTGCCCTATGCCAGTGGTGAGGGCACAGGTGCATGAGCCCTGTACCCCTACAGTACCCAGGTCCATTCCTGGGCACTGTAAGTGCAGTGCTGCCATTAAGAGTATATGGTGCTGGGAGCTTGTCATCACGAACTCCACAGCACCATGATGGCTGCACTGAAGACTGAGAATTTGGTATCAAACTTCTCAGCACATTAAACCCACACTGATGCCAATGTGGGATTTAATGTAAAATGCCCGACAGAGGGCATCTTAGAGATGCCCCCTGAAACTCGACCAACTCCCAGTGACCTGACTGAGTGGCTGCGCAGGCTGCCACCACCAGACATGTTTCTGGACCCCTGGGTCGAGAGCTTGCTGCTCTCGGGGGCCTGAAACAATGCACATCCTGGGACGAGGTGCAAAGCCTCCTCCCCCAGGATGGGCAGGATTCACGAAGGAGAGGCTTCAAAGGCATGCCGCCTTTGTGAGCCTCTCCAGACCATTTGCTGCTTTCAGCAACTGGTCCCCACTGGTTCTACCCCCCCACTTTGGGCGGGAGAACCGGCGGGAAAAACAAGTGAGGAAGAGAGGTGTGCCCACCTCTGCCAACTCCAACCCTAAGGTGGGGGAGGTGAGGTGAAGCACAACCTCGAGTCCCCACCATCTTGAGGATGGGGGGACCCAGCCAACCAGGGACAGGCTCCTGCCCCCCTCCCACTGGAGAGTGGCAGAGTAGGGGGTGTACCCACCCCTGGGAAGGGACCCATTGGTCCCTGCCCTTTACCTACCTGTAACGCCCCTAAATTTAGTATTTAGGGGCACCCTGAACCTTCCTTCCTCAGATCCAGCAACCACAAGAAAAAGAAGAGAAGAAGAAGGACGCAGAAGCCGTGCAGAGCTAACAAGAGGACGACGCCCACTGACTTGGCCCCAGCCCTACAGGCCTGTCTCCCTCGAACCTGCTCCTGCAAAACCCCGGCGTGTCCAGCGGCCAGCAACCTCAAAAACCCCGGAGGACCTGCCTGCATTCACTTTCCAAGCTGTTTCTCCCGTGAACACCGGACGTGTTTGAACTGCAGCTCCTGGTGCCAGTCAGGAACCGCGAATCCAGCCCACTCTGCACCCGCCGAGCCCGGCCCGAGCTAGAGTGGAAAAACACCACGAGGAGGTCCCCCCGGCGATCCTGACCCGAGATCTGGCGACCCCTGACCTGCCTCAAGCCTCCAGACAACGCCTGCAGCCTCAATCCAGAGGACCCCCCCCCCACTGCGACCAGAGCGGGTAAGAAAATCCGACGTCCAAAGGCACCCCTGCACCCGACGCCCCACGGCCTTGTGTGCCCAACTCAGCGGTGCCTAACCATCCCTCTACATCCCAACTTACCCCTCGAAGTGGTGGTAGCTCCTGGAAGATCCTCGTCCCCGAGCCTGCAGTGTTTCTTTGTCCCGGAGAATCTCCATTGAAATCAACAGGGCACCCGACCTCAAAACAGTACCCTGCACCCGGCCGCCCTAGTGCCGCTGAGGGTGCCCCTTTTGTGCGAACTTGGTCCCCAACTTGCCCTGAGCTTAACCCTAGGAGCTTTGCTCCCACAACCCTGTGGCCTGCTTGCCAGCAGCCACCAACCGGAGTCCCCCTATCCTCCATAGGATAACATTGGGCCTCAACACTCTGCACCCGGCCGCCCTAGTGCCACTGAGGGTGCAACAACAGTGCATCACTGACCCTGGGAGACCCCTGAGTCTAACCCCAGAACCCTAACTCAAAAGTCCGATTACTTACCGCGAAACCGATAACTCATTTTTCCTCATAGGATAACATTGACACTTTTTCTCCCAAAAAGTTTCTGTGTCGACTTTTGAAAACTACAAATATTCCTTAAAAATCAGCCGAATAACAAAAACGCATTTTCTCAACTGTTTTCAGGAAGTGTCCCAGGGCTGAATCTAGGATCCAGTCCTGTGTTAGTAAAAGTAATCTTAAAAGTAATTAACTGCATTTTACTTAAAAAGCCCATTCAATTGAATGTACTATACCTGCAATGTGTTGCAAACTGCTTACTTAAAACTGTAACCAAAACCAGTACGAGTTACACTGCAATGTTGAACTGTGTTCATACAAGTAATTTACTACTGAAAAGTATTTTTATGCTTACCTGTACCAGGCTTGCTTGGTTCTAGAAATAAAACAGCAGTATATTTTTTTAAACAAAACAATTGGCCTAGAGTTCAGTTCTTGAGTGTGTGGATTAATTTGCTGGCTGAGTGTGTACATCAAATGCTTTACACTGTCCTCTGATACTGCCTTACTGCTCGACCAAGCTACCACTTTAAAGAGTAAGGTTCTATCTAACTTTAACCTCTGCCAAACCTCTGGAGACCCTTGGACTCTATACACACTGTACCTCACTTTGGTGCAGTTTATATAGAGCCAGTTTCTTACAGACAATGATGGTGTAGTCTGGATAAAGAGAAATCATTGCACACTGCCAGTGGAGTGGGCCCTTCTCTATTGCAAGCCGCAGCACTGTATCTATGTCCCGAAAGTTGAGCTGGCGAGCAACTATGGATCGGGGAGGGCAGTCGGGTTTCGGACAAGGCCCCAGTGAGCGGTTGGCTCTCTCCACCAAGAACACCAAGAGTAAGTCTCTGCCAAATAGATCAGCCAATAGTTGTTAAACAAAGCCATCAAGGCGACCCGTGTTGGTGGATTCGGGTACCCCAATTATTTGAATATTGTTGCGCCTACTCCTGGCTTCCAAATCTTCGTTCTTCATAGTGACGGCCTTGAAGAGTTTTTCAACTCATTCCAGTCTTTTGGTTGTTTGGGCAGCGCCATCTTCGAGGTCCGATACCCTGCCCTCCACTGTGTCCAGGCGGCCATCGTGTCTTTCCAGCCATGCCCCCATGTCATCAAGCTGCTTGTCCAGAACATCGAAACGAGTGTCCAGTGCCTTAAAGCCTGCACGTAGTTCTGCTAGGATCGGGTCGGGCCTTGTTGTGCGGCCATTTCGGCGTCTGGATGTCCCCCCCTTTCCGCCTGTCCTGAACCAGTAGTATCACCAGCGTGCCCAGCCTTCTCAAAAGTTAGTTTCCATTGCTTCAGGTCCCCTCGAACCATGACCCGCTGTGGCCAATTGGACCTGACACTTGGCCCGTTGTTGACGGTAAATTTGCATAGCGTAAAAGCATGATAAGCGAGGCCTCGCTTATGTGGTATACTCGGGAGCAGTCGGGCCGCTGGGAGAGGGCGTACGACCCGGGTCCTAACGTGGAAGCCGCGACCTGGGGTGCCGTTATAGAGCTGGATGTCTACTCGGAGAGCCTGATTGATGGTTCCTCACAGTATCGGTAGTCCGGTAGATCAGCCCTAATCCAGAGATTTTCTCAGGGCACGCACGCCCAACCAGGTTTAAACGTCCTAGGCGGTGAGCCCCCTTACCTTCGTGAACACAGGCCTTGGTCACAAAAACTTGCTGTAGTATATTGGCCCCCTTTAATGAGCGGGGATTCGGCTGATGGGGCTGCCCATCTAGGAGGCCAGACGCTGTATTACTGCCCTGCTATGCCCCCCCAGTTGGATGCCAGACAGTAATTTTTAATATGTCCCAAGGGGGAGTCCTTGCGAAGTGGGGGCTGAGCGCCGTAAGTTAGATAAATCGGGGATTGGAAACAGCTACTGCAAGGCCCAGCAATATCTCCAACTCACTGGGCTCCTCACGCTGGTATAAGCAAGGCCGTGCTGCACTGGTCTGTTGAGCGGGTGGAGGCTGTGGCTGATCGGTAGGTGTATTTGGGCACTGCAGTATGGGGGGTGTGGGACCGCTGCAGTTTGCTGATGGGAGCCATAATTACAACACAGTGGCTCGAAGGAAAGACTCTGTTGCCGGTCCGGCCCGAGCGACAGGGACCAGTGCATGTCCGTGCTGCCCCGAGTGCTGTGTTTAAGAAAATGCCCCAGTCCGTGGCCCCAGAAGCCCCGCCCATGCTGCTGTTTCGGCCGTGAGGCACGTCCCGGTCAAAGTATCTGCTTGGTGTTGCGATGGGCTGGAGGGCGCAGGGTCCTATGCGAGCGCAGCCGCCATTTGTTAATCGGAGGAGCGTGTGTATGCCGCTGGTGACAATGGCAGCGAGACTCCGGCGGGGCACCGATCCTTGGTATTTACGGCCAGCCACAGTTCTTTTGCTGAGGCCCGATGCTGTGCCGGCTAAACCGGTCTGGGTTCAGGTTAGTGGCAGGCTTTTACGGTTCGGGCCATACGGCGTCTCGCTGGCGTAGGGGAGGAGACGTCCTCCCAGGTGCACTCGTGGCACCAGCCGCAGCACCTACGCAATTGCTTCGATCGGTGACTCCGGGAGCCTCTGGAGCACCAAAACGTCTGGTGTGCGTGCAGTGTCGTTGCAGCTGCCTCTACTGTGGCTTCTGAGGGAGGCAGTGAGGGTTTTAGTGAATTACATGCCTATTATTTCGGAGGGGTCCGGCGGAGCTCCAGGACTACGTGGCCATCTTGGTCAGCGTCCTGGCCACGCCCCAACTGAAAAGTAATTTTTACTGTTGACTTACCTGTAAATCAACCAACTGCATTGAACTATAATTTACTGCATAAATATTCCAAAGTATTAGTATACTTATCTGTACCAGGCCTGGCTTGGTTCTATAAAATAAAATATAACTAAATAATATTTTTAAACAAACAAAATTGCTCTGAGTTCAGTCTTTGAGTGTGTGACATCAATTCTTGCCTGAGTGTGTACAATAAATGCTTAACTCTGCCCTCTGATAAAGCCTTACTGCTCGCCCACACTACCACAAATAGAGAGTAAGGTATTATCTACTTATACCTCTGCCTACCTTTGGGGTTCCATTGGACTCTGTGCACACTAAAACTTACTTTGGTAAAGTATATACAAAGCCAGCTTCCTACAGTGGGTGTTTACAGGGTGTGCACATATGTTTGAACAAACACTGCTGTTTTTAGGGGAAATAACAGTGAGAGTGCTGCATGAGTTATGGTCCACTGCCCATTTCTCTTTGTATAAGATTCTGTTTTAATTACCTCCCCCTCATGGTGGGATAGCCCTCAAACTGCTATTCGATATCTGAGCTTCCCCCCAGCCCTTGTGAGGGTGAATTCATCCAATCTAATTTGCATACCGTGTTATTCTGTCATTTTTATAAAATTCCAAGGAAAAAGGTGATTTTACCACTTTTTACATTATTTAAATTTCGTCAGTGTAGGACAGTGCTACTGTTCCTTCAGCAGCTGCACTGTCCTCTGGCATGTTATTCTATGGAGTCTTTTATATGGCAGATTTTAAATATCAGAAGGAATGTTATTTGCGGCTAGGTAATTGGCTCAGTGTTGCACTGGTTTATGGATTTTAGTGGGATTTTAACGTCTTATGAACTGGCAGCTAAATGGACAGAAGGAGGGGGTCAATTTTAGATGAACATACACTGTTTGTCCTTATATCTAACCCTTTGCACTATTCATCTGTACGGCGTTACTATGAGCCAGGTGATGATATTGGATGTATTTTTATGTTTTTGTGTTATGATCTCATAATGTGTGTGATGGTCATGGAATGTATTTTATTCTCTTGTTGTTTATCCTGAGATGTGCTTTTATGCTGCAGAAGTGCAGTGAATAAAGATATTTGATTGATTGATTCATATAAATCACCCCTAAGGTAGGCCCAAGGCAGCCCTATGGCCAGGGTGCAGTGTATTTAAAATGAAGAACACGTACTTTTGAGTTTTACATGTCCTGGTAGTGAAAAACTGCTAAATTTGTTTTTCACTACTGCAAGGCCTATCTCTCCCATAGGTTAACATTGGGATTGCGAGGTTCAATGGCAATGCCACACCGATCCGAGGTGTCGACTGCGAGGCTCGATGATGGTGCAGTGCCTGCTTCATAAGGGGTTCGATGATGATGCTGGACCAGACTGCGTGAATCGAAACTGACACATTGAGATTTTCGACGCCGACGCTTGCTCCATCCAAGGTACTTTCTCAGCGGGCCCTGCGTGGGTCTGTAGCCGGCCTCCCTTCCATCGCAGTCGGCCTGAAACATTGAATTTAGCCTGCCATGACCTTAAGTAACCCCTAAGCGCTATTGACTTTTAAGCACTATATTGCAATTTATTCTTTAAACATTAATATCTCAAGTTCTACCTATTGGAGTCTTGTTGTTTTGATCTTGTTTTACTCAGATAAATATTCTCTATTTTTCTAAACTTATGTGGAGTGTTTTTGTGGTTTTTCACTGTGTTACTGTACTTAAAATGTTGTACAAATACTTTACACATTGCCTCTTAAATGAAGCCTTGCTGCTCTGTGCCACGCTACCAGAGGGTGAGCACAGGCTAATTTAGGTTGTGTATCTGACTTACCCTGACTAGGACTGTGGTCCCTACTTGGACAGGGTGCAAACCTCTGCCAGCTCGAGACCCAACTTCTAACATGCCCCCTCCTATCTCCACTTCAACCCTGCATTATCTTGTCTTCACCTCTCATCTCTCTCCAAGCATGTTATATTCTCTCTGATTCTGCCACTATTACATCCATCTTCCTCTCAATGCTCTACTCCTTCTCTTTTCTTTCCATCTAGCCTATCACCTTCTCTTGCCTCAACTTTCTTCACAGGTTCTGCCCCCTTTAAATCAACTTCTCCCTTTTTCCCAGCCTCTTCTTTCTAGTTCTGCCCCTCTTACATCCACATCTCTCCTCCATACGCTGCTCTTTACTTCTCTTCTCCCCCTAGCCTCTTACCTTGTTTCAGCTGTTATCTTTCTTTGTATCCACCTCCCCTTTCCACCTTCTCACTCTCCAAAAGGTTTTAACATTTTTGCATGGATTCTTCCCCTCCTAATATTACTCTCTTTTACATCCTTTTATAGGTGGGTGAGCCACTGAAAGCCCAGAGGCCTGAGTCTGCTAAGCTCGAGGTCCTCTTGGAACCTGGAGCTCAAAATGAGCCAAGCTTTCACAGAAGGCAATGTGGCCTACTGGCTACAGCTGCCCACCATGCATCATGGGGAGCCAGGCTCGAATCCTGGCCTCGTCTCAGCATACTGTGAATCCAAGCAAATCTATGTGCCGGATAAAAACATTAAAGAGGTATTAGTCTGTTGCGAAGTGCTCCTGTGTACGTGGCCAAGGTTTGTGCTGTACTCTGTAAAACTGCCAAAAATAAAATGTGACCCTGCCTGTCACCCATGCTCTAGTCTCATCCTCCAAGAATTAAAGTAAACAAAATAACTATAAATTCATTAAGAGATGCCCATCTAATGGCTGAATTACACAGCGAAAACCTGGAAAATCCAGGCTCAATCCTGGCTTTCCTGCTTGACCAAATTGTGTGACCCTAGCCAAGTGCTTTATATTTCACCAACCCCCATTTTGTTCATTATCACACAGCAGAACGCTTTCAAATGAGTGCATTCAGGGTGCGTGTTGTACAGACACCTCTTATGTTTGATGTAATGCACTATATTTTGCTATACCTTGTAAATGAACCCTGACATGCTTCTTAGTCAGGGTCAGTGGAATTATGTGATTTTGCGGTTGCTGTGTTTTCCACATAATTATGGATTGGGCGTATTTGCCACATAATCCATCTGCTGCATAATCTACAGCTTTTAACAAAAACATAATTTGTTTCTAGCTCAAACGGACGAAAAGTTACTAAAAACGCAGCAACACAGGTTGCTGTGCAGTGGAAAGCCCTCCGAAAAGGTTGACTGGTTGTCTTTCTGCTTATTTTTGCTTAATGTGGGTGTCATACTAGTACTAATGAGATGAAACCTTTGCCGAGACAGTAATAGCATGGGGAAAATGACAAAATAATGAGGCTATATTATCACAAAATGCCACGCATTATGCTACCTAATTTGCTTTTTTCTTGCTGCACAAGTTGCTAAACCCTGCCACATAATGCGGTCCTTTCCCGATGCATAATTCCAGTGGCCCTACTCTTAGTTCACTAATACCATTATCATCCGGGCAGGGGCAGGGATGTTTCTCAGTTCATGTTTAAAAACTCTCTCTTTTAGTAAATACATCTCAATGCAGTCATATAATATAAAGTAGTACGGTAAAACGCTTCCCAGTGTTACAGAAATATGCTTTTTTTTTAAATTTTGATGAGCTCCACCTCTACATGCTATCCCTTCCACCTCATCTCTCCCAAAATCAGCGAGAGTCTGATTTTGCCGTACACTGCTCCTCTTCCCCGTCTCCCTTTTTTTAATTTTTTTTTATTTATTGAATTTTGCAAAAAGTAGACAATACAAATCGGACAAAATAAATTGAAAACAAACAGTCACAGTGCACATACGTAGAGATCAGGAAGCATATTTGATACCAGAAAACAAATCCATAGGGTTATACATTCAAGGGCGCAACATACCAATAATACGGTTCATTATACAACCATGCCTTGGCTTCCACCGTATTCAGGTGTCAGATTATCTAATGGGAATAGTTCAAGAGCAATACCCCTGAAACAGCTTGTGAGCGTATTTTACAGAGTTAGGACCTGGAGAAGAAGCCCAAAAGAAATGCCTGCAGCTCCAAAGCATCACACGCAGCGCGCGTCCCACATCGAGAAAAAGAACGGGAATTACGAAGATTTTTCACTTTTTCAGTTAGGTAACTCTGATACAGGCCCCAGAAGCTCTTAGGGCAGCTCTGGGGGGGAAGCAGGTCGCTATATAATTCAGATTGCGTGTTGCAATATAACATGTCTCTTGACCAGGGCACCATAGCGGGAGCCGGCCCTCGAGCCCAGCGCCTGGCAACTCCGCGCTTAGCTATCAACAAACCCATATCAACTAAACGTCGAACCTCTTTCCATACCCCCTAGAATAACCAAGGAGGGCCAGCAATTCCCCGCCTCCCTTTCTTTTATCCTAGGTGAGTAATGCCTATTGGTGATAGAACATGATTCTTTCTTTTGTTGTGAACCATGCAGGACACCCTGCTTTTCATTCACACAGGGGCAGGGCTCACTTCACACCCAAGGGCACTTAGGGGCTTATTTACAAGCCTCTTGCGCCACTGGTGCGTCACTTTCTATAAGGGAAAAAGTGATGCACCGGTGGCACAAGGGGCTTGTAAATAAGCATATTTACAAGGAGTTAACGCTACCAGAACGTAACTTTTGCCAACGTTCTGGTGGTATAACTCCTTTGCCTTATTTACAAGGCGGCGTTAAGCCACTTAATGTGGCTTAACGCCGCCTTGTAAATAATGCCCCTATTCACACAGCACTTAGGGGCACATGCATCAAAATTCGGTAAAGCGATTCCTTATTAGCGAAAAATAAGGAATCGCAAATAATGACTCGCCCATCGGGATGCATGTACAGATTCGGTAATAATTAGCGATTCGCAACAAATCGCTAAAAAAGACCGAATACACGATTGCGAGTCGCAAAAAACGGGAGGCGCAAGAAGCAGGCTGATGACATCACAACCAGGAAGTCATCCAGCCCATGCCTCATTCAGTGCCCTGAGGAGCTCAGAGGAGGAGGCAGAGGACTGAAGACGAGCTGAGAGACTTCACCCTCACAATCCAGCTACACCACACCTAGCCAGGATGGACAAAAATGCTGCAAAGACAACTGCCACGCCCAGGAAGAGGAAGAGAAAGTTCTCAGAGAGGGAACTGGAACACCTGATAGAGGGGGTGAGCAGCAGCCATGACAACATGTTTGGCAAGTTGTCCCTGAAGGTGCCAGAAGCTGAGAAGCGAAAAATATGGCTGCGCATTAAGGAGAAGGTAAATGCTGTGGGAGTCACACACCGCAGCATTGACGAACTAAAGAAAAAGTGGTACGACCTCAGGAAACGTGCCAAGGAGCGCATAGCAGAAAGGGTGAAGGAAGCAGCTGGCACAGGAGGGGGACCATCCAAAGTACCTGCCAACACAGCCCTGGAGGACCTCGTTGAGGGGACGATTGAGCCTGAGGCAGTTGTGGGAGTCACCCAAATGGACACTTCCGGCACAGCAACCACACAACAAGGTAAGAAGCATGCCTGCGCTAATACGCTGTGTATTGTGTACCCATGCACATCCCCCCAGGCAAATCACAGTGTGCAGGAAGAAGTCCATTACACATATACCCTCACATACGAATAGCATCATGGGAGTTGTAGTCATGTTAGACAAGTGTGCATGGATAATCGCCAATGCGCACGAAAAGACACCAGCAGTACATGTCCGACAGTGTGTTTAAGTCTGTGATTTATAATGTGTAAAATGGGCTAAATGATAAACAGATAGAGGAACAAACTAAAATAACAATGCACTGTTCCACACACAGATGCATCTCCGGTGGACTCAGATGACAGTGAGCGCCTCATCATTTCTAAGACACCGGCAGAGACGGATGGAGAGACTCCGCTGGACCCTCAATCCCCACCACCACCACCACCACCACCAAAACGCAGGGCACCTGTACCCGCACTGCAGGAAATGGAAACTGAGCCGACCCCAGCACCCACAACAGTCCCCAGCCAGACACGTTTCCCTTCAGCAGCTCCGACACCAGCACGTGGCCGAGTCAGACAATGGCGCAGGTCCAGGAGCAGTATTGCGTCAGATTCAGGACAGGCTCCGAATGTCTATGCTGGGGTTGAGTCGCAGATGCTACGTGTTCAGCGCCTGCAGGGGAGACATAGGAACAATAAACCTGCAGATCTCCAAGCTGGCCAAAAACATGAGCACGATGTCAGACTGTGTGCGCTCACCCAACGACAGTTGTTGCAGAGGGGAATCAGCAAATAAACAAGAGCCTACAGGAGCTCACCCGTGCCTTCATAGCAGGACAACGCACTAAGCGCAGGAGGCATCGGCAGGGCTTGCTTCGACTTACTGCAAATACTAGGGCCATCACCAAGCTCTGCAACAGCACTGCTGTCCTGTCACGCCGCTCCGTGTCACTACAGATTGACCTAGGACATTTCTGCGGGGATGTTGCTAAGGCCTTAGGCCAAGTGACCACTGCTGTGGAACATCTACAGTCTGGGACAGTGAGTGCCAGCAACTTGGAAGGGGAGGAGGGTAGTGAGGAAGCACCGAGCATGAGTAGCGTGTCCGTGCCGGAGACCACTAGCAGGAGGCGCAGTTCGCGCAGCTCAACAGCCACAGGCACACATCAGGGTGATGTTGAGGAGCCATGCGACAGGAGGCTGGGGGTACGTGGCAAGAGGCGCTAGACATGCAATTCTGCCTCTTTGTCCATGGTGGTGTAACCATGTTCCACTTTAATATTGTGATTGCACTCCCGTGCTGTTAACGGTTAGATTTCATTTCATCAACCAATGCAATCACCGTCATGTTTCATTAACATTAATATTTACTTTGACCTGTGCTTATGTGAATAAAACATTAGCATTCAAAGATATTGTGTGATGGCTCATTCTTACCAGGCTCAGAAGTGATGTTGTGTGATGTATGTCCGCCTCCTATGACCTTCAGCTGTGTTTGGCACGTGTGACTGTCGGTGTTGTGCGGTTGGTTGGTCATCCCGATCGTTGTCATTTCCGTCTATCTCGATGGGAATCCCCCTTCTGGTTGCAATGTTGTGCAGCATGGCACATACTGCTACAATCCTGCAGCAGGTCTCGGGGTTGTATTGCAATGCACCACCAGTCTTATGTAGGATCCGGAAGCGACTTTTCAGGATCCCGAATGTTCTCTCAACCACATTTCTTGTGCTAATATGTGCCGCGTTGTAGCGCTGTTCCTGTGGTGTTGCTGGGTTGAGGTAGGGGGTCAGGATATATTCCCGCAAGGCGTATGCGCTGTCACCTACAGGGTGGGAGCAAAGGGTTAGCCGCAGTAATGCAATTACATATGGGATAATGATGTAACAAATAGGTATATGTAGGTACCAAGTAGGTGTCCTCTCCAAATTCACCGTTGAGCAGACGCCTGTGGATGCCACTGTGCCGGAATATATATGAGTCGCGTGTGCTCCCTGGAAATTGTGCCACTATGTCCGTGATTATGTGCTTGGCATTGCACACGACCTGGACGTTGATCGAGTGATGGGACTTCCTGTTACGGAATATGTACTCGTTGGCTGAGGGGGGACAGATGGGGAATGCGTGCAGTCAATGCATCCTATGATATGGGGGAATTGTGCCACCTGGTAGAACTCCAGTTTGGTCTGGTTCAACTGCTGTGGGGTTGTGGGGAAGGTGATGTGGGTATGTATCATTGTCAGCATGGCATCAATGAATTTGCGGAAGAAGCGTGAGAGTGCGCTTTGTGAGACGCCTCCGGCTACCGCACGACCCCCTGGAAACTCCCGGACGCCAGTAGGTGCAGGCTGCATAGGACCTGGACGTGCGCAGGAATGGCATTTGTCCTACGGGTCTGGTGCTGCAGTAGTGGTTCCAGGTCAGCAATTAGGCGCATTATCATGGCACGATTCAGACGGTCCTTGTCATATACTTCCTCGTCATTTTGGCCCAGCAATGTAATGCGCACTCTGAATACCCTCTCCTGGATCCTCCTCCTGCGCTGTGCTGCTGCATTTATTCTCATCTTCCTTGCAAGCACGTAGAGGGCTGCCATTTTGAAAAACAAACGGGGTCTCCAGTGGCATTTTTGAAGGGTTTCAGATAGTTTACACCTGTGATTTTTTTATTTTTTTTATTTGTGTTTCATCAACATTACCTCCTGGTTGAGATTCCCCTTATTCTGCTCATGCTAATTAGCGATTTAGTTGAAATTCGGAATTTTGCACTTTTGATGCATTCCTTTGCGATTCTTTATTTGCTAATCGCTATTGGCACGCGGAAATGATGATTTCGCTATTTTCGAATCGCTAATTTGCGATTCGGTAAATTTCCGCGGGCTTTTTTGCGATTTTGTAGTTTTTCAGCTATTGGGCTTGATGCATTGGAATATGTTGTTTTGCGCTCGGTAACGGCCTATTTTAACGAATCGGAAATTTAGCGAGGGGTATTTTGCTTGATGCATGGGCCAGTTAGTGTGAAAGGGGCGTGCAATGTGTGTTGCAGTGTACATTCCGCCGCAACACCCATTGCTTTTTGACACTGCCCCATATTTACTAGGTATGGAGCAGCACCAAAAATACCGCCAGGGAATACCTGGTCTTAAGCCGGCGATACGAGGAGAAATGCTTTATATCTCCTTGTATTTTGATCTTTCCACATGTGCTGCATTCTGCAGCACCCATAGATAGGGCAAATCGCCTGTAAAGATTGTTTATGTGCAGGAAGGTGTTAGGAAGGTGTTCCTTCCTGCACATAAACAATTGCCCCTGCAGCGCAGGGACCCTAGCAAAATGGCACTAGACAGCTTTTTTAGCACCAGCGCTAGGGGTAACGCAGGGGTGCGCCGCATTCTTGTGAATACAGCGCATCCCTGCTTTTTTAAACTGTGGAGCGCGGCATTACCAATTTTGGCGTAATACTGCGCTCCGCCAGTTTCTTGTAAATATGCCCCTAAATATCATAATATTGAGAAAAATATATTGCTATGCTGCTTTCTAGTACATGTGTTGTAAATAGTAGATGTAAATACATTGGAGCAGGATATAGTCAGTGCAACATATTATTTATGTGGTATTTTAACAAACGTACCAACTTTATTTTTTAGCACGTTAATAAATCGGCATAGTGTCTCTCCTGTTACACGACCTTCCTTAGCAACAATCATTTCTGAGAGCATATTTCTTTACAAGTTGAAGTTTTCAACAGTACATTCCTACGGATAATGGCAAACGCATTCAGTCCCGTGCATAGTCCTCATTTCATTTTTTAAAAAAAATAACTTTATTGCCATTTTTGGAATTACACGGAAATCTTCGCAAAGACATATACTGGAGTGTATACAGAGGCACTCCATATCTCCGATGAAAAAAATATGAAGAGAAAGAAACCGTGTTACATACAAGTTCTCGTACTAGTGATACATTGGCATACATAATCCACCTCTCCATGCTATCTACGGAAATCATGCCAGGTTCAACTTAGAACTCCCCCCCCTGCCCCCCCTTCCGTGTCAGATCACAGAGCCATGAAAAAAAGGCATTACATTACACATGGTTGTCTGAGGCCGCATATTGAAGCCTAGCCAGTACCTCCGGCTTGTCCCCTCCCGGAACTCGTCGGCGCAGGTTGTATTTCCCTTTCACCTGTAGCCCTTTGGGTCCCCGAGGCCGGCTCATCTCTTAGTTCTGTTAACATATATGATCATCGTCTGCGATCTTTTCAAACAAATTTCATTCTTACCATTTCCGCTGAGACACGTCTCTCACCCATTCCTCAATCTGTGGGGGCCTAGGTCGAAGCCATGCTATAACAATGCGTCTCTTTGCCAGAACCAACCCCAGGAGAGCAAACCGTCTGCTTAGCTTCTTGTGCTTAGGCGCGGGCAACAATCCCAGCAATACTTGTCGGATCTCCTCAGGGATCGCCCATCCTGTGACCCTTCGAACGCGTGCATAAATGTTATCCCAGTAAGAGAGTAGTGTCGAGCAGGTCCAGACCATATGGAGAAAATCCGCTGCACGCAATTTACACCTTGGGCATTCATCAGTGCGGGCCGGATATAGTATGTGTAATGTTCGTGGGGTAAGGTATACCTGATGAACTAGGTTGCATTGAAGGAGCTTGAACCATGCATTGGAGCTCACTTTCTAAACCCCCTCATAAACTTTCCCACATTCTCCTTCCAACAGGGGCTCCTCAACCAGTGCGTCCCATTTAAACTGTACAGGCAGCTCCCCACCTGGAAGACCATCCCTTAAGACTCTATAAAGCTGGGACACCAATTGTCTACCCTGCGCCATATACAGCATCACTTTTAGTGTATTAGTGCTTTGGGGCTCCTCAGGGAACACTGGCCAAATCTCCCGTGCCACACCTAGCACGTCTAGCAGCCCCCCTCCACTGCCGCACAGACATAGGATCAGCGATACAGGCGTAGCTCCCACAGGGGCATATCCGGCGTGTAAGGGGCATGCTGCACCACCCGTAGCACCATGTTTTCCCAAGTTATGGCTACTTGCAGCACAATGTATGGAAGCGCTGGGGGGGCACCACGTCTGAGCATCAGAAGCTCCGCCAGTGGGCGACCATAACGTTTGCCCGCCAGGAGGCACCTCTTCCAATTATCGTCACTGTCCAGCCAATGTATTGCATGTTGTAGTTTGGAGGCCATGTAGTAAAACTCTAAGCAGGGAACCTCTAGCCCTCCCTTACCCCATGTTCTTTGTAGCATTGCCAGGTGTACCCTTCTGCGCTTATTGCCCCACAGGAGATCTGCCAGTAAGCTATCCAGTGTCTGAAAGTAATATCACAGGATTATATAAAGCGAGTGTTGCAATGCATACAGACATCTGGGTAGGATTGTAATCCGAACCATAAGGGACAGCGGCAGGTCAAAATCGTATGGAGCCGCGGATTCCTTCAATCACTCTTCCAATGTTAAGGTCTAAATAGGAAGAGGTCATGCTTGCTAGCCTTATCCCCAAATATCTTGATCCCTCGCCTACCCATGGTAGTTCCACCTGTGGTAACTGTGAGTGTGGCGATCCATCCAGTCTCCCAATGGGAATCAGCTTGGATTTCCCTGTATTAATACGGAGACCCGAAACTTCTCCAAATCTCTGTAGCTGCACAAGGAGGTGAGGTACCGAACTCGTCGGGCTCCAGAGGTAAACCAGTGTATCATCTGCGTAAAGGGAGACCAAATGGTTGGTCTCCCCCAGCTTGATCCCCCAGGGTCCTAGTCTCTCTCACAGGACAGCCGCCAATGGCTCCATAGCCACCGCGAATAAGAGTGGAGAGAGTTTTGTTATCATGGCCCTCACGGCCTCTCACATAGATGGCGGTACAGCGTCAGCCACTAACTCCTCGTTGTAGACCTCCAACAGGCGGTCGCCCAGAAGGGGGAAACTTCTGGTAAAACTCCGCAGGCAGTCCATAGCTTCCGGGGCTTTCGGCAGATTTGAGACGCTGAATAGGCAGCAATATTTCCTCTTTTTTAACCTGTGGTGCTCAGAACCGCATTAATTTCCGAGTCCAACTGGGGGAGTTCGACAGAATCTAAAAAGGATCGGACTGCCTCCTGCCGGGGGGAGGGTCAGTACGCAAATACGTCGCTGAGATGTTTCGCCAAAGCCTCAGTGATCACGTTCTGTGTGTATACCATTTCCCCGCTGATGTCTCAGAGCTGCAGGAGGGTAGTAGGGGATCCCGTCTAACCAGGCGAGCCAACAAGGCTCCGGTTCTGTCTCTCTCCATGTGTAGCCTTTGTCAGTATGTCGTGTGTACATCTTTCTTTAATCTACGCAGGTCGGTCAGCAATGCCTCCCTGGTAGCACACCACTCTGTCATCTTGTGGGGGGCCATAGGGAGCTCAGCTTCGAGACTGCCCAGCTTTGCTTCTTGTGTGGCTACGTCTGTTTCCAATTGTCGGTGAACCCCATAGGACGTCTTAATACATATCCCCCTGATGACCACCTTCATGGCCTCCCATTTGAGTGCTCGGCTCAAGGCAGACCTCCAATCTTCCTCAAAACAACGTTCCAGGGCCTCCGAGAGTGTAGCCGCGAATGGAGGGTCTGTCAAGGCCTCAGTACCCAGGCACCAAAGGGGTATTGCTAAGCGAACCCTAGGCCCCCCAAAGCTTAGTAACACAGGTGAATGGTCTGAAAGGTATCTAGGTAAATATGTTATCCCCCCCACACTCAATCCGAGTTCGGCTGAGATGAACCAGTAGTCCAACCGGCTAAAGGTTCCAGATGCCAGAGAGTAACAAGAAAACGGTTGGGTGGTTGGGTGGCGCTCTCGCCACATGTCGCACAAGTGCATGCCTTCTAGGAGGTCTCATAGTGTCCCCGTCAACCGGGACTTAGTATGGGTTCGTGGGGGCTCATAGTCCAGAGAGCCGTCAAGGACACAATTAACGTCTCTTTTTAGTAATATCTGTGCCCCCAGGTATTGGGTTGCTACATCCATCAGAGTGGGGGAAAAGAGGAACAATCATCATTAGGGACATGCACTTTAAGAATGCATATTTCTTTGCCATGTAGTTTCCCGTGTAGGATAACATATCTCCCCTCTGGATCCACTACGTGGTGTAAGTATTGAAAGGGAACCCCCGGGGCCACCCAAATGAGAACCCCTCTGGCAAATCCAGAGAATGACCCCCTCCATCGTTTCTTTATGGATGGTAGGGAATCCCCCAAATGCGTGTCTCCTGCAGGCATGCCACAGCTACTTTGTACCGTTTCAGGTAGGCAAACTCTCCTGGGTTTTTCGAAGGCGGCTATACCACAGACGTTCCATGTAATCAACTTAGTCATGGGGGCTGCCATGAAGCACATAATCCATTCTCACTGCCGCTTCTCCGCCATGCTTCCCTAGGCATCTCATGCGGCCTTTAAAACTCTTGCATCACTTCAGACTCTTCCACCCGACACGACAGTGGGGGCATCAACCCCAACCAAACCCTAACATAAACGATCACCCCCCTCCCCTTGGGGAATATCGCACCCCCCTCCTGTGGTAAGAGAGACAAGGTGAGGATGTGCCCCATGTCGCCCCATGCCCCAGTAAACCCCAGAACATAGAATAGCAAGAAAATAGAAACTCATGATGTCGATTTCAATTTCCCAGCTGTCCCTAGTTTTCAGTGTTACTTAGTGTATAAGCCCACAAACACTCTGCAGCGCAGGCCCCCGTCGACTACTTTTAGCCTGGATCTAGAGGTATCCCAACCCCTTACACCACCTGTGCACGCATTCCTCCTTTGTGATAACTTTGCATTCGATCATCTGCCTCAAATAAACAGTATTAAACTGCTATGGGCCCAGTATGTATGTGTGAGAAAGTGCTCTCTTTCTGCATGGTTGCCCCCACTTTTTGCTGAATTGCTGATGTGCTTTGACTGAGTGTGCCCTGGGCTCCTGCTAATCAGGTACCCAGGGCCTATGTTCTTTCCCTAAAACTGCATTGAAGCCTAAACCAATTGGCATCTCTGGCCACAGGTCAGCCCCTGGTAAATGGTACCACAGGTACCCAGGGCACTGTGACCAGAGAAGGCCTCTAAGGGCTGCAGCACTTATTGTGCCACCCTTAGAGGTCCTGTACCATTACACTCACACACTGCCTTTGCAGGCCGCATGTTTTGGTGCAGAACAAAGTGAAGAGTCGACATGGCACACATCTCTGTGTGCCATGCCTACAACCCACTGCCCTGGCATAGATCAGTCACCCCTATAGCTGGGTGCACTATACCAGTGGTGAGGGTACAGGTGCATGAGCCCTGTACCCCTACAGTGTCTAAGTCCATTCTTAGACATTGTAATTGCAATGCTGCCATTAAGAGTATATGGTGCTGGGAGTTTGTCATTACGAACTCCACAGCACCATAATGGCTACACTGAAAACTGAGAAGTTTGGTATCAAACGTCTCAGCACATTAAACCCACACTGATGCCAGTGTGGGATTTAATGAAAATTGCACACAGAGGGCATCTTAGAGATGCCCTCTGAAAACTAACCCACTAATAGTGTCCAGGCTGAGTGGCTGCTTCAGCTGCCATCACCAGACATGTTTCTGGACCCCTGGGTCGAGAGCCTGCTGCTCTCTGGGACCTGAAACAATGCACATCCTGGGACAAGGTGCCAAGCCTCCTCCCCCAGGATGGGCAGGGTTCCCGAAGGGGAAGCTTCAAAGGCTTGCCGCTTTTGTGAGCTTCCCCAGGCCACTTGCTGCTTTCAGCAACTGGTCCCCACTGGTTCTGACCCCCACTTTGGGCTGGAGAACCAGCGGGAAAAACAAGTGAGGAAGAGAGGTGTGCCCACCTCTGCCAACTCCACCCCTCAAGTGGGGGATGCGAGGTGAAGCACAACTCTCAGTCCCTACCATCTTGCAGATGGGGGGACTCAGCCAACCATGGACAGGCTCATGCCCCCCTCCCACTGGAGGGTGGCATAATAGGGGGTGTACCCACCCCAGGGAAGGGACCCATTTGTCCCTAACTTTTACCTACCTGTAACGCCCCTAAATCTAGTATTTAGGGGCACCCCTGAACCTTGCTTCCTCAGACAAGAAGAAACTACAAGGAGAAGAAGAAGGACCGAACAGCCGTGCAGCAGCTAACAAGAGGAAGACGCCCACTGACTTGGCCCCAGCCCTACCGGCCTGTCTCCACCTCGAACCTGCTCCTGCAAATCCCGGTGTGTCCTGCAGCCAGCAACCTCGAAAACCCCGGAGGACCTGCCTGCCTTCAACTACAAAGACTGTGTCTCCTGTGAACATCGGATTTGTTCATCTGCAACCTCTGGTTCCGGCCGGACACCGTGGATCCGCCCACGCTGCACCCGCCGTCCACGGCCCGAGCTCGAGTGGGCAAACACCACGAGGAGGTCACTCCGGCGATCCTGAAACGAGATCCGATGACCCCAGACCTGCCTCAAGCCTCCAGCTGACGCCTGCAGTCTAAATCCAGAAGGTCCCACCAACCGCGACCAGGAGCTGGTAAGAAGATCCGACTCCAAAAGGCACCCCTGTACCCGATGCCCCGCGGCCTTGGGTGCCCAAACCGACGGTGCCTAACCAACCCCTAACTTCCCAACTTACCTCTCGAAGTGGTGGTCGCACCCAGAAGACCTTCGTCCCCAAGCCTGCAGTGCCTTTGCAAACCGGAGGTTCCCCATTGAAAACAACAGGGCGCCCGATGTCGAAACAGCACTCTGCACCCGGCCGACCTAGTGCCAGTGAGGGTGCACCTTTGGTGCTACTTTGTTTCCCCATTTGCCCTGAGCTAAAGTCCAGGAGCTTTGCTCCCACAACCAAGTGGCCTGCTTGCCAGCAGCCACCAACCAGAGGCCCCCTATCCCCTATTGGATAACATTGGGCCTCAGCACTCTGCACCCGGCCGCCCTAGTGCCGCTGAGGGCGTAACTAGAGTGCATCTTTGACCCTGGGGGACCCCTGAGTCTACCCCCAGAACCTCAACTCCCACTACCAAATACTTACCTCAAAACCGATAACACTACTTTCCTCCATAGGATAACATTGACTGTTTTTCTTGGAAAAGTTTCTAAGTGTGGAGTTTGAAAACCTAAAGAAATTCTTTAAAATTGTACTATTTAGGGGGGCGTGGCCAAGAGGTCCGACATGGCGGACGCATCTTAGACGAGCTCCGTGGGCTCGTTCGATATCCTGTCTAATATCCTTGTCATCAGCAGATCTGGACTCCTCCAACCCTCGTACTACGTACCGGACACACTGTGGAGCAGCCGGAGGTTCACTCCGCGACAACTGCAGCTGGAGGATCGGTGATCGGATTCGCGCCATCACCCGCTGCTGCCGTGCCGGAGCTGGATCGGCAGGACCGCGCATTGGAGTCCGACCGCTGCCTCTGGAGACCTGGAGTGGGTGGCGTGGTGCCCCCGGACACCCAATGTGAGTCCGCCATTGGTGCTGCCCGCATCCTGTTATCTGCGGGATCCCGCGATCGAAGGACTCCACAGAGCCTGGCACGGGCCCTATCGGCTCCCCGGGCTGGCGGCCATCTTGCGGACGCATTGAACGCTCTGTAGCCCGCAGCCCGCGGCGGTGACACGGCATTACGGGGGCCTAGCTGAAGCCAGCGCTGGGTCCCCTTGCTTGAAATGCTGTTGCGGCCCGGCGGGCTCTGCATGGGGCATTAGACATCGCCTGGGCCGCCTGCAACGGGACCCAGACCTCTGTGGCGGCAGTCCGGTTGGCAGTGGCTGCGGGTGCTGGCTACTGCGGACATTAGGGTCAGGAGCGGCGGCCCTCGACCCTCTTCTGGGCCTTCTACCGGAATCAGACGGCGAAGCGGTGAGTCTAACGGGTCCCCCGGCGTCACCTGGTGCGGGTGGGATGCTGTTAGGGCCCACTTAAAGCTGTGACCGTGTGGTGGGGCCCCCCCCCTCCTGAAATTACCCTTGGGCCTTCTGCTGTCCTGTGTGGCCCCCTCCCCTCGTACAATCGGACGGGCATCGACCTATGTGCAGTTGGGGGCTGCAGCGGAGTAGCTGCCTGTGATCGTGGGGGGGCTCCTCTTGTGGGCCCCCCCACACCCCTCTCCCCCAGGAGATCCGGGATTGCGTCAAGAGAGTGCAAATCTGTTTGGCTGAGGATCCTTGCTGGAGTTGGCGCATGACCCCCGTACGTTAAGGCGTGCTGGGATTTGCCTGGGACCCAGCGGCGGTCACTCAATACTGGGATCGCGCGACGATCGGGCAAATTGGTGGCACCCATTAGGGGGGCACAGAGGCACCTGTGCGTGGAAGCGGCCGGGCTAGGCCTGGTGCGGCCTGTGTGCAGATTGCCTCTGGGCCTGTCTTCCCGCCGATCTGGTACGTGCCATAGGATTGGACTCCCTGCTGCGTGTATGCTGCGGGCGCAGTGATAGTGGCCGAGTATACCTAGTGGCGTCATACTCCTCATCGTTGGGTCATTGTCTGATCGCCAGCATTAAAAATGACCAGAGACAAATTATCAAAACAGAGTACCCTGGATCGCTATGCGGGGCCTGGGGCACACGCACCGGAGACATCGAGCCAGAGCCCTGCTGGCCCGGACAATGCTGCCTTGATGGCGGGGATAACCCCGTCACGCGAGGCGCTTGAAGCCAAGATCGGAGAAGTGGGATCTGATGTTGCTCTCATCCGTCAGGACTTGCGTAAAGCGGTGGATAGGATCACTGAGGCCGAAACCCGCATCTCCACCGTGGAAGATACAGCTGTGTCCCTCCAGGCACGGGTGACCTCGCTGGAGTCCATTACGAAGGGGCTGGCGATCAGGGCAGAAGATGCCGAAGGCAGGGCGCGGAGGAACAACCTTCACTTTGTAGGTTTTCCGGAGGGATGTGAAGGCAATCACATGGAGCAATTCCTCGCGAAATGGATAGCGAGTTGGATCCCTCAGACGGCATGGTCGTTGTGCTTTATTATTGAATGTGCGCACTGTGCCCTAATGCAAAAACCTCCACCTGGGGCCCGGCCGCGACACGTTATTGCGAGACTCTTGAACTTTCACGATCGCGACGCCGTCCTTGCACAGGCCAGGCTGGCTGGCAAACTTCACTTTGAATCTCATCATATCTTAATTTTTCCAGACTACACACGTCTGGTACAACAACGACGCCAGTCCTTCACAGCTGCTAAAGCCCGACTGCGGGTCCTTAAAATCCAATATGCTCTGCTTTTTCCGGCCCGGCTGCGAGTCGTTTACAAGTCACTTACTCATTTTTTTGATACCCCAGAAGAAGTGTTCGCCTGGATGGATGAGAAACAGAGACACAGTCCGCATACTCCACCACGGTTCGATTCTGAATCATCGTCCTGGGAAACCACGTGACAAGCGACCAAGCCTAAGGTGAAACCCGCCCGTAGATGACGCTCGAGACGCCGTTCCAAGTCGCGGAGTGCCTCTGACTCCCGGATAGCGGAGACTCGGCGAGACCTGTCACCAACATGACTTGTGGCTGGAGAACTTTCATTACAATGGTTGAAGTGCTGATGACATTTGCTTTTTCACCGGCCTACATGAGGCCCACCCCCCATAACTCTTTTCTCAGTATCTGAGAACTTTATCTATGTTCAGGGACAGTTTCTTTGGGAACCTTTGGTATGGGGTTGTGCCCTGCTCCCGTTGCGCGACACTTACCACAACAGATGCTTCAGCTGTTTTGAGGTATTGGGTGGGGTGGGTGGGGGAGGGGTTGGGTTTGTTAAATGTTATTGATAATACTGTGTTCTACTCGCTTATTTCTGTGGTCTATATGCCCTGTGACAAGCCAAAATTCCACTCTTCTATTAGATACCTTGCCCTGTAATGGACCCCGCTGGTAGGCTTCAGGTGGTTAGTTGGAACATACGGGGGCGTTGAATAAGATCAAACGAGGTGCGGTCCTTCGGCTGGCCAAGCGCCACAGCTGATGTTCTCTTACTGCAAGAGACCCATCTTATGGGTACCAAGGCGCTGTGCCTCGCTCGCTTTGGCTATATACAAGTTTTTCATGCGGGGTTCACCAGGGGCTCCTGAGGGGTGGCAGTCCTCATTCACCGCCGAGTCCCATATATACATTCTAAAACGTGGTCTGACCCCCAGGGTAGGTACATTATTGTGTCAGGGACACTGCACGGAGAGCCCATTACACTGGGCAGTATATACGCACCCCCTGCTTTCTGGCTCGCTTTTAGAGCACCTGACGACAATGCTGCTAGAGATGCCTATGGGCCTCTCTATTATAGGTGGGGACTGGAATGATGTGGCAAATGTGGCGCAGGACAGGTGGCGGTCGCGCGCTGCACTCGAGACACCGAGGGATACATGTCTGCATGCACTAATGGGAATATATGGGATGGTTAGACACGTGGAGACACCTACACCCAACTACATATGGTTATACATATTATTCAGCTGTCCATGACTCGTTCTCCAGGCTAGATTATATATTCATCCCAGGCTCATATTATTCTCGAATTGCTGCAACGGATATATTACCTAGGGGTTTATCTGATTACTCTCCAGTGGCCCTGACTCTGCGCCTGGGGGTGGCTCGTCCCCCCTTTCGATGGCGCCTGTCGCCGTGGCATCTCCAAGACTCGCAATATAAATCACACATGTATCAGGCACTTACGACATATTTTGCCGATAACCTGGGCACTGTGGATTCTCCAGTTACGCTCTGGGAGGCTAGGAAGCCCACCATTAGGGGAGCGGATATTGCGTATTGTGCCGCTCAATGAAAGAAGCACTGGGAGGCACTGATTCAGACCGAGGCCCAGATATTGGAACTAGAGCAGAAGTGTAGAGGTGAGCACGGCGGGCCAAATCGCCGCCAACTGCTCCTTCTGCCACAAACCTATGCTGATACGCTACGCGATGAGGCCCGGCAGGCCAGGCTGGCGTCCTGCAGTAGAATCTATCAATGGGGCAACAAATCAAGTTCTCTTCTACACCGCTTGTGTCAGCGAGCTCTCCGCCCAGTGAGCATACCGGGTATTCTCGATAGTGACGGCCGGACACTCACGGATCCTACCCAAATTGCTGCTAGTTTTGCGGCATACTATACAGAGCTCTATGCTCCCAATGACGCCCTGCCGGAACCTCCGGTTCACCAATATCTCAACGATTTGCCTCACAAGGCCATTTCGGACGCCGCAAGGGAGGATCTAGATGCCCCGCTGACTATTGAGGAGCTGAGTGCTGCTCTGGTCGACCTACGATCCGGTAAAGCACCGGGTCCGAATGGCTTCCCATGTGAATTTTTTTAATTGTTCCAAACTCAATTCCTCCCTCACTATCTGGGAGTGATACATGTGGCCCTTGAAGAGGGGAGACTCCCGCCGGATTGGCGGCATGCTGAAATCACGGTCTTCCCCAAGCCTGGCCGGCCCCCGGATCACTACTCCTCGTATAGCCCTATTTCATTGCTGAATGTTGAGGCTAAGTCAATCGTATTCTCCCCTACATGTCGGACCTGGTTCACCCAGATCAGGCCGGCTTTATGCCCCATCGGGCTACT
The DNA here is from genome assembly GCA_963921515.1 of Calotriton arnoldi. Classification (NCBI taxonomy): domain Eukaryota; kingdom Metazoa; phylum Chordata; class Amphibia; order Caudata; family Salamandridae; genus Calotriton; species Calotriton arnoldi. Next base: position 269,993 of record CAWUFW010003902.1, read on the forward strand.
CGTCACAACATCCAACGAGTGCACAATGCGGTTGTGGCAATTGATCACCTCGGGGGGCCAGCGGCTCTGCTCTTAGCAGATATCGACAGAGCATTTGACTCGTTGGGATGGACCTACCTGTTTGCTCTTTTGCAACACCTAAACATAGGCCCACGCCTCATGTCCTACATTAGACTTTTATATACTGACCTCTCGGCCTCGGTCAGAATAGCTGGTGCGGTATCCGATCCCTTTTCTATAGGACGCGGTACCCGGCAGGGGTGCCCCCTCTCCCCATATTTATTTGCCTTAGCTATGGAACCGTTTGCCTCATGGGTTTGTATCGACGCACTGGTAAGGGGCTTTGAATGGCCGGGGGGTTTTCGGATCAGATCGCTCTTTATGCGGATGATGTCCTGTTTTTTCTTATGGATCCACATCGGACGGGACCTCGTATTCTCCGCATCATGCAGATTTTCGGCCAGCACACTGGCTTGTATATGAACGCTAAGAAATCTATTCTCTCGCCTATCCGTGGGGGTTCGGACATGGGCACCTGGACAGCAGGAGTAACGTTGGCTACAACCGGACTGAAAGATCTCGGAGTGTACATCTCGGACACCCAATCGGTGTCGTGGGAAAAGAATATTGCCCCCATCTGGATGCGCACTCAGACTGAGATGGAGTCTTGGACGCGTATGACCCTCTCCATACTGGGCAGGTCGGCAATATTCAAAATGGTGTCTCTCCCTCGCCTCCTATATCAACTACAGAACCACCCCTTTCAGATAGCAATTTCCTGGTTTCGACAGCTAAATTCCAGGTTGAGCCGCTTTTTGTGGCAAGATCAGGCCGCTAGGGTACCACTTAAAACATGCTTCCAATCAACCTACTGTGGGGGTATAGCGACCCCCGATATCCAATCGTATCATGCAGCATCCCACCTCTTGGTCTTAAACGACTGGTGTTATGGAATTAGCAATGACCCGGCCTATCGGGTAGAGAAATGGCTGATGGGGGATATGTTGCCACACAGACTGCTCTATACGCCGAGAGAACTGCGTAAGCTGCCACTCGAGTAATCTTCGGAGTGTGGACAGACTCACTGCGCAGGGTGGGGTGGTGGAGGCGGCTGACGGGGGAGACCCCTCTCTGGCAGAGCGGCCTTATGCCACAAGTGACCGCATTAGCAGGGTTTAAACAATGGGACGCTATAGGTATATCCACTGTGGGTAATGTTATGCATGGCACCACGATGAAATCCTTCCAGGAACTCAGACATGAATATGATATGCCACATACACAATTCTATAAATATTTGCAACTGAGACATGCCTTATCCCCATATATTATGCACCTAGAATCCCTTCCCGAATTCAACCCTATTGAGGCCAAAGTTTTTATGGGAGATTTGGGCGATCATAAAACCGCAAAGATTTACCAAACCTTAGTGACGAATCTTTCCACCACTCTGGATCCCCTCTGGGATAAATGGCAGATGGACTTGGGTCCCTTAGACAGCCATGACTGGAGAGAAGCCCTGGAGTCCCCGAGATACTCTGCAATTGCATCCCGTCTCAGGTTATCCAATTCAAGTATTTACACCGTGCCTATTTCACTAGATATCTACTTTGGAGGGCGGGGCTGATAGACTCCCCTATGTGCCTACGATGTGGCAGCGAGGAAGGTACACTACTGCATACAACTTGGAGCTGTGATGCACTGGGCCGGTTTTGGAGGGGGGTTACTCGCTGCTTATCTGAAGTGTTAGGTTGGGTCATACCTCTCTCTCCTAGGCTTGTTCTTCTGCATATCACGGATGAAATTGGGGGTAACATCTACAAAAGACATTTACTGTTCTTGGGTCTTACTCTAGCTAAAAGGGATATTGCAAGGGCATGGAAGGATCCGGCTCCACCAAAATTGAGTGCTTGGAGGGCGGGCCTCGACTGGTGTATGGGTCAGGAGCAGTCCATTTTTAAAGCGCGAGGGTGCCCTCGGAAACACTTTAAAATATGGAAACGATGGGCGGATTTTAGGGGTCTCTTATTGGAACCGCCCCCGCCACAACCTGCAGAAGTTGAAACCATATAGCGATACAGGACAGGGCAGTAAGGTTGTTCAATTAGATATGATGTACATAGATAGGCTTGATGGGCATGACCAGGGTTTTGTTCTGTGGTATACGACACAGATGTTAAGAATGTTTGGGGCTGTCGTTTACGGACCCGAATGGTTTATTTTCTTGTTTTACCAATGCAATATAATAGTCACCTGCTTAGAAATCAATATATTGACTACTGTATGTTTTCACTACTTTGTAATGCTTGCAATTACTATATCTGCTGACTCAATAAAAAGAGTTTTGAAGAAAAAAAATTGTGCTATTTAACTAAAACGATTTTACTTACCTGTTTACAGGAAATGTCCCGGAGTAGTATCCAGGCATACTACTCTGAGTAAGAAAAGTAATCTAAAAAGTAACTTACCTGGATTTTACAGAAAAGCCCATTCAAGTCTATGTACTGTATTTACAAAGTATTGCATTTCTCTGCACCATCCTGTAAGTCAAAACAAAGTGCATATACCATTTCAATTCAAACTGTTTACAAACTGCATTACTACTGTAAAGTATTTATTGCTTACCTGTGCCAGGCTTGCTTGGTTCTAGAAAATAAAATAACTAAGAGAATATTTTTATACAAAAACAATTGGTCTGAAGTTCAGTCTTTGAGTGTGTGAATTCATTTGCTGACTGAGTGTGTACAACAAATGCTTAACACTGTCCTCTGATACTGCCTTACTGCTCGACCACACTACCACAAATAGAGAGTGAGGTGCTATCTTACTTTACCTCTGCCTAGCTTTGGGGTTCCACTGGACTCTGTGCACACTATACCTCACTTTGGTATAGTATATACAGAGCCAACTTCCTACAGTATGTCTATTCCCCGTCAGGGGTCTTCCCACCTTAATTGCTAGTGTCTTCGTTTGGGCCACTGTCCTTCTGCTGGGCAGGGGACGAGTCCCACAAGTCAGGGACAGCATCCGAGGCCTGCATCGTTCCATCAGGGCATACTCGGATTCGTCCAGGACTTCGAGTCTTATTACTGTTCTGCCAGGGGTTTTGCTTCTTACGATCCTGGGGAGGCTGGCCCGATCCAGTTGGCTGGGGCGAATCCGTTGAGGGCACTAAACACGCCCCCTGGTGGCATCGGACTATATTTGAGATTTAGGTCCCTTAGGCGCCATTTTACCATTAGGAAAGTTTTTCGCTGATCTTGTACATGCTGTGTGTTGTCTGGGTTAATTGAGATCTGATGTCCCTCAAACAGTATCGGACCTAGTGTGTGGGTAATTTGCAAGAAAGTTAAAAAGCCGGGCTATAATGGCCATTGGCGGCGCACCAGGTCTGGCCGGAGGAACAAGCTCTCTATGAGCCCGCTCAACAGTACTTGGAGAGCTTCTTGGTGGCCAGAGTGGTGGTGATCCAATCCTCTAGGAATAATTCGACAGACGCCCCTCCGCTTTCTTGGGAAATCCTGCAAAGCGTAGGTTGTTTCTGCGTGACCTTTCTTCAGAGTTTTTAGCTAAGTTGTCCAGTCTAGCCACACTTTTTTGAAGGTCAATCACAGTGTCTTGCAGGGTATGAACCTCCACCTGAAAAGTATTCACCGTTTGTCCAGTGGTGGTCACTCTATCTGAGACTTCGCGAAGATCACAGCAGAGCAAATTGACTTCAATGGCGACGTAGCCTATTTTGTGTATCTTCTTGTCTCGTGTGGTGTGGATCGCCACAAGTACATCCACGATAGAGGGGATCTGGTCCACAGCGTGCTGCACCCCCTCAGCTTGATCATTCAGGGTTGCTGCTTGAGCTCCATGATCCGAGGGGAGGGGGTACGCGAAGTTTAGAATTTTTTTGGCCTGGGCCGTTCGGTTCCCTCTCTCTTTCACCATGGTTTCCAGCCCTCAAGCTATCTGGGATTCCAGTGGCATACCAGGCACAATCCATTTCCCCAGTCCTAGACGATATCAACTGCACTCCAATACTTGAGTGCGAGGAGTGAAAGCTCTAATTCTTTCATCAACGTGTTTCTCCACCCGAATGTAGCCTCAAATATGCAGGTAGCATGATCTTAGCACCGTTCCTGTGACCTTCACCAGTTTCAATTATGGTACTCTCCCCAGCATGGGGTGGCCAGGTGCAGGGATGAAGACACTATCCCCTGAGTTAATCTGCCTTCAATGTCAGACCACCGGGCTTCTCTCGCCGGATCGTGCCGCTCACCTTATCTCCTGCGGTTAGGTCCTCCGTCCTCCTGTGTCACACCGTCAACGCCTTCCAGGTGCGTGCTTCAGTTCTCTGAGCTCTGCTGCTAAGATATTATGGATATCGGCCCTGTGCTGCCCCTGGTCTCCTCAGTATGGGCCTCCACTCACCAGAACCGCAGCATGCACCTCTGCACCGCCATTGGTCTCTGGGTTCCGAGACCGCCAATCGCCGTGTTGCCAGCCCGCATTCCCAGGCCATGTGGTTTCTCCTGTGGGTTGAGGCACCACTTCCCAGGACGCCCTGTGCTCCGGGCCGCACTGACCCCGGGAACCAGAGCACCCTCCTCCGGGCCGCATCCCGATGGCACGTGCCCGAGCCCGCCTCTCGCCTGCAGCGGTGCCCTCTTCAGAGTCCGGGCCCCACAGCAATATCGCAGTGCTGGCATAGGCCTCCCTTCAGTCTCTAGGCCTGGACATGACACTCCGCCCCCTTGTCACTTGCCTCTCAAGGGGTCCGAAGTCTTCCGCGGTGGGGCGCCCAGACGCTGCCTGTCCGGGGCCACCTTCTCAAATGGGGGGCCCGCACTCTCCGTTTGTTCCACTCCAGCTCCCTCGGTCTGGTAGTGATGTTGGTGATGCCGCTCCTACAGCCGACCACAGAGCACGTAAGATGGCAGCCGGCAGTCGATCAGACCGCCTCTCTGTTCATGCCGTTTACTTCGCTCAGTTGCCAGGATATACTGTCTGTCCAGTGCCAGGGTGACACTGGTCATCTCCCCTGGCTTTTTGATGAGAAATTACTGTTTAGGCATTGCAGGATGGTGCCGGATTATTGAAGTCGACGGGAGTGCCGGTAGAAACGTCTACTTGGCCATCTTGTCAGGCCACGCCCCCCCCCCCCCTCATTTAACTTACTAGCATTTTGCACAGTTGCTGTTCTTTACTTCCTCAGACTCTGTCACTTTGTGTGAGAGAAGCGTGTTGGTGTCTGTCTCTGTGCACAGTGGCGTAGTAAAACTTGAAGGGGCCCCCCTGAAAAGTACATGCAGGGCCCCCCCATGCTCTAGACCTAGTCCAAAGCTCTCAGGCCAGGGGTCTGCCAGCGCTGGAGGGGGCCCCCAGAGCTCGGGGGCCCCCAGCACCACGCGGGCTGCGGGGACCTTTGTTACGCCACTGTCTGTGTCGTATAAGGTGTATGAATCAAGGTTATGCACAGTTACTTCCTCAGACTCTGTCACTTTGTGTGAGGTAGGGGTGCTTGGTGTCTGCCACTGTGCAGTATAAACTGTATGAATCAAGGTTGTTTTCAGTGCTGCTTTCCATGCTCTACATTGTCTTTGTGAGGTTTGCACCTGATGTTGCCTGCTTTGTGTGAGGGATGCTTGAACTCTTGGGGGCATATTTACTAAAAACTAGCAGAGCCCTGTCTTAATGTCAGATGCATGGGCCTCTGATAAAAACCTAGTTGAAACATAGCGGCCAACAATTTTGTTTCTCTTTCAGTTATTTTTGGGTGTTATGGATACATTTTCAAGACTATAAAGGTTTTACATCCACAATAGTGTGTCATAATTCCATCCTCAGTGAATTGTACACAAGTAAGAGCAAAAATCTAAAGATTAGAAGAAAACCTGCCCAGGGAGTTGGTGTGTTGGATACAGAGAGATTCCACTGTGATCGCTCAGTAGGAAAAAAACTTTTTACCTAGAGACCCCTCACGCACCATGGTTGCCCCTTAGTGACATGCTTCATCATTGGGGTTCATCCCAATCCTCTCCGGATTGAGGCATGCTACGACTTAGCGATTACGCAGGAGCACTTATTGGCATGTTAAATGATAATGATAGTAAGGTGGTGGGGAGTGGAAGATAGAGTTAAAAATACCTGACTAGTAGGACAAATGTTTTATTCCCGCCCCTAGCCGGTAAGCTTAAAATCAGGGGTTATGACTGAAGGCACGGATTTTTATGAGTCCGTTTGCTTCAGAAATAAGCAGTCATAATGTTTCGAGCCATTCCCCTATTGGCTCTCTTTCAGGACTTACCGGGAACCTAGTCCCAGTATTACCACTCCTTTTGATCCTCTGATAAGGAAACAATGGGTCGCATGCCATGCGCATGCACCTAATATACATACGTTTACCAATGAGTCGTCCCATATATTTAGGATGCTATACTATTGCGGCATGGTCTTTGCCAGGGATGAGGGGCCTGTAGTCAAGCATTCATCAAGGCATCTTGCAGTCTCCAGGGAATCGTGTAAGCAAGTAAGCTGAGGACGGCCTCAATGAAGGTTTGACTCCAGGCCCCTCATCCCTGGCAAAGACTGTAGGAGAGTAGGATCTGCTTCTTATAGTTACCCCCACTTTTTTGCTGATGTTTCACTGTTTTCGACCTAGTCTGACTGGGATCTTGCTATTCAGGACCCCAGTCTATCTGCTTTCTCCTCTAAATTGATTGCAAGTACTTTAGGTAAACTCCAGATTGATTCTGGGGTACCCTTATAAGTCCCTAGTATATGGTATACTATGTACCCAGAGGCCTCCCAGGGGCTGCAGCATGTATTATGCCACCCCTGAGAGACCATTTAAAATGACACAACAGGTCTGCTACAGCAGCCTGTGTAAGGTGGTGCATGCACCCTTTACTTAGATATAGGTTCACTATATCTATCCTAATCACTGCACATATAAACCTATCAGTCACCCCTATGGCAGGCCTTATCAATCCTGAAGGCAGGGTGCTGGGTTTTATGTGAGAGGGTGCCCATGCATGAGCAGAGCCCCTCTGCAGCCTTCGGAACCTATATTCCGGGTTGTTTGTGATGCAGCCAACCATATATACTTAAGTGCATTATAACCTCACGGTAAATGCTAACTTTAAAACGGCTGCATGGAAAAATTTTGTGTTTGGTGTCAAACACTCTTGGAATCATACCTCCACACCAGTGACTGGTGTGGGAGGTATGATTCCACCCTCCTAGAGGAGAAATATGACAACACCGGTACACCCGGTACCAGCTTTCTTGACCCTGGCATCACAAAATGGATGCTGCCAGCCACAGACACGAGTCTGCCCTCCTGCTGCTGGACGAAACTCCGGCAGGGGAAGGTTGGACAATAGGTTTCCTGTCACAGGGAGGTGTGACCACCTCCCAGACAGGCTTTAGTGTATTGGGGCTGGGTGGGTGCACTCAGAGTGCTTTCATGTCTGCACTGGGGGCACATTTGGTGTCCCTGTGCATAGTCCAGCTCAAACCGGTTGCAGGAGCCATTTGCTCCTGCTCTGGCGTGAAACTGGACAAAGAACATGGGTGTAGCCACCCCTCTGTTCTGACCCTCCCATAGGTGGGTCCCCAGAGTTTGTCCCACCCCTTCCTTGGGTATAAAGTAAGAACCCCTGACTACAGGACTTTAGATTTTACCTGGACTAAACTCTGCTACAGAAACCAAGTACTTCAATGATCTGCACGACGCTGGACGACTGAAGAAATCTCCCTTGGAGTAAAGGAGTTACTCCCCTGCATGGCAGGCACCTAAACGCATCTGACCGGTTTGCATCTCCCAAGCTCCTGAGGACTCTGAAGATTTCTGCAACACAGGAGGTGGGTTCCCAAGGTCTCTGAGGTTGATCTGCGCTCTCAGCAATTCTGAGGCCCGTATCCCTCGTGGGGACCATGCAACCCGTACCCCTGTGCACCGTGTACATTTGCAGCATCATATGCTTTTCGGCGACCCCTGAAGCTGTGACTTTGGGCTACTTGTAGTCCTGACCCCGAGCAGTAATTCCACCAAAGATTTCCGGCCTACACTCCACGAGTGTTCCGTGGGCTGGTATTTAGTGATTCAGCTTGAGGTCCCTTCGCGATCCCTGGTCCGTTGGCCTGTGGGTCCCTTTTGCGTGGGCTTTCCTGGTTGCTCCAGATGTGCCCTGACTCTCCATAGCTTGGAGAGTCCCCAGGACCTTGCTGGTCTTCACAGAAGCCTCTTTCCTCTGCCCGTGTGGGTTGCAGTTGCCAAAGCTTGTTGGTGTTCAATCCGGACACTGACCCCCCAGCACTCGACATCCTTCATGGGGCAGCTCACCTCTGGACTTTGGTTGTCGTCGACATCTCCTGGTCCCCGTGGCTGCAGAGTCAAGCTTCACCTCTTCTCACCTGAAGCACCCGACATCGGTGGGCATTCATCTATCGTGCCCCTGGTCACTGTGAAGTGACCCAGACTCTGTCCCCTCTGCTTTCAGGTTCTTCTCATCTCCGATCCAGACTTGGATCACACCGGACACTTTTCACCTTCCCGGCAGCAGTACTTTTTCGCATCACGCCATTGAAAACGACGAAGGTTTCCGACATCACTTGACCCGGCTCCTCTGGGATAGGTAACACAGGTACCTCGGTACTCTCAAGGGTGCTGGCCTTAGAACTTTCTATGTTTAGCTGGGTTTGCTTAAAGTCCTCTCCAAAGAGTCCTTAATCTTTAAATTTCCAACGGCGACTTTCCCATAGAGTTGTACGGAGCTCGCGCCTGTGTTCACACACTGCACCCGTCCTCCGTGGGTCCCCTGTGTCACTACCTTGGGTGGTTCCTTGGGGTCCCTGCGATTCTACGTGCTCTAGGCACTGTGCCTTGTCAAGTCGTAGTTGTTATACCACTTTCTTAGTATATGGTTTGGTCTCCCCCTGGAGCCCACTGTGTATTGTGCTATTTACTGTCGTTCTAGTGATTTAATATTGTGTGCTTTGTTCTCTAATCTCATAAAGAGGTTAGTAGAGAGTGTTTAGTAATAAATACATATATTTTATATATTCCTTGTGTGGTTCTCCTTTCATTTGGTCATTCAGGAGGTTATGATCTGGTAAAGCAAGCTGCTTTACATTCCTTCGAGACTTAGCCTGAAGGCTGCTCTCCATAGCTGCCACTAGGATAGCTTTCAATAAAGGTTGTCTTTAACCTAATCATCAATAAGGGTCGTTTGGACTGGTGGAAGGTGCCCACTTTAATTAGTGGACAGCATATACCAGGCCAACTTCTCACATTGGTGGCAGCGGTGGGATTCAAGCTTGCTATTGTTTTACCAGATAATCTCATTGAGTGACTAACTGAAAACCACTAAAGGTACTAGGTACATATAAATCAAGACTAGAATAAAGTAAGTTCTACTGAACTTTGAGTTGGGTAGCCAAGGGTCTAGCACACCCTTTCTCCAACTCAAGAGAGTCTCAGTTCCCACTAGGTTAGGTAGGTGCCTACACCACATAACACTAGTATGTCTTCCAGGCCAGAAGCCAGTGGGCCTCTGCCAACTAAGTATGACAATATCTCATTTCAGGAATTGAGAACCATGTGTACATCTAGGAAACTGAAGACAGGGAAAAACCCAAACACTTAAACGCCTCATAGAGGCTTTGCTTTTAGATAACCTCAGAAAGACCCCAGGATCTGATGAGGCAGGCAAGTTGGGCAGGACAGTAGAAGAGGAAAGGCCAGGAAGTGAAAACTTCTATGACCTGGATTCTGATGCTGGCCAGGAGGATCAAAATTATTCTAACCTTGACAATCCAATTCTTCCTGAAGGTGAGGGAGAAGGCCTCAGTGGCCCTCTCTTTACCCCACCTGGAAGGGTTAACAGTTTACCAAGAAGATCAAGATCTCCTTCTCAGGAATCTAATCATTCTGGTACTTCTGTAGGGAGCTCTGTTTCTCATAGGACCTCTGCTTCTCATAAAAGGGAGTCCTCTTATGAGAGGAAGTGCCAACTGCTTGAGTTTGAGAGAGCTAAGCTCAGAATCAAGAGAGAGCAATTGGCCTTAGATAGGGAATCCCTGGAGCTTCAGAGAGCTTCTAAAAAGTTGGGGCTAGAGCCCCATGGTGGCAGCAACAGTGTCCCTAGAGGTAGAGAACATACTCATGACCATAGGAACCTGAACAAGATTGTCTCTCCCTACCAGAGTTGGGATGACATCCACTAATGGATAACTGCACTGGAGAGGGCCTGTAAAGTACAGAGTGTCCCTCAGGAGCAGTGGGCAGCAATCTTGTGGCTCTCCTTTGCAGACAAAGGTAGAGACAAGCTCCTCACTGTTAGAGAAGAGGATGCTGATAATTTTAAAGTCTAGAAGAGTGCTCTGATTGATGGGTTTGGCTTAACCACTGAGCAATACAGGATTACGTTCAGAGATACCCAAAAGGCACAGACTCAAGACTGGGTTGACTTTGTAGATTGTGCTACTAAGGCTCTGGAAGGCTGGTTACTTGGCAGTAAAATGTGTGATTTTAAAGGATTGTACAATTTATGAGGGAGCAGATCCTTAATAATTGTCAAAATCAGCTGTTGCATCAGTACCTGGTGGACTCTGATCTGACCTCACCCCAAGAATTGGGCCAGAAGCAGACAAATGGGTCCGAACCAGGGTGAGGCAGAAGGTTCAGAACCAAGGTAGTGACTCCAAGAAGCAAGATTCTAAAGACTCTGCTAAGGGTGGGGAGAAGGGTAAAGACCAGAAGTCTTCTCAAGGGCCCCAAAAATCTGCATCTGGTGGGGAGTCACAATCAAACAAGGGTAAAGGCAAGAAGAAGCCATGGTGTCAAATCTGTAAGCAGAAGACCCATTGGACAAGTGATTGTAACAAGTCCAAGGACTCAACTCCAGCCACCATTACCCCTAAGGCAACTGTTCCGCCTAGTTCAGCTCCAAGTGGTGGTACTCAGAATAAGGGTGTCGTAGGGTTAACCCTGGGATCTGAGGTGGACTCTGGCCTAGTCAGAGTTCCCACTCAGGCTGTATTGATCTATGATGGAGGCATGGATATGGCCTCCTTATTTGTAAGCCCCAGTAATCTAGGCAAATACAGACAACAGCCTTTGATAAATGGAAAAGAGGCCTTGGCATTAGGGACACAGGAGCAAGTGTCACAATGGTGACAAAAGATCTTGTGGCTCCTGAGCAAATCATACTTGGTGAGATGTACCAAGTGACCAATGCTAGCAATGTCAGGACAGACCATTCCTTGGCAGTTGTTAATTTCACCTGGGGAGGGGTAACTGGCCCTAAGAAGGTTGTGGTAAGTGCAGACCTCCCTGTTGAATGCTTGTTGGGCAATGATTTAGAAACTTCAGCTTGGGATGAAGTGGAACTCAGGACTCATGCAGAAATGTTGGGTATCCCTGCAGATGTGTTTGCTATGACTAGGTCACAGGCAAAAATGTCTAACACTGAACAGGCAATGGATCCTGGAAAAATGGACCAGGTGCCTTCACAGAGAAGGAGCAGTAGGGGTAAGGCAGTGTCTTCCCCCCTGCCTCAGAATCCAGACCAGTCTCTTGAGGGAGCTGATCTTAGTCCTGAAGAAGGAACTGTCCCAGATGAGCTTGAACCTGATCAGGTTGAGTTCTTGGGGACAGGGGCCCCTTCCAGGGCAGATCTGAGCCAGGAGCAGCTGAGCTACCCCTCTCTTGAACCCCTCAGACAGCAAGCTGCTGCTGAGGCTGCTGGGAGTGCTAGTGGGTCCCATAGGATCTACTGGGATGATGGACTCCTTTACTCAGAGAGTAGAGACCCCAAGGCCGGCGCTACCAGGAGGTTGGTTATACCTCTGAAGTTTAGGGGCTTCCTATTGACACTAGCACATGACATCCCATTAGCAGGTCACCTAGGCCAAAACAAGACTTGGGACAGAATTGTCCCTCAGTTTCATTGGCCTCACATGTCTGAAGACACCAAGGAGTTTTGTCGCTCCTGTGTCACCTGTCAAGCCAGTGGTAAGGCAGGTGGTACTACAAAGGCCCCCCTGATACCCCTACCTGTGGTGGGGGTTCCCTTTGAGAGGGTTGGGATAGACATTGTAGGTCCTTTAAACCCTTCAACAGCATCTAGACATAGTTTTATCCTAGTGGTGGTGGACCATGCCACTAGATATCCAGAGGCTATTCCCCTTAGAACTACCACAGCTCCTGTGGTAGCAAGGGCCCTCCTGGGAATCTTTTCCAGGGTGGGTTTTCCTAAGAAGGTAGTATCATACAGAGGTGCAAACATCATGTCTAGTTACTTGACTGCTATGTGGAAGGAGTGTGGAGTAAATTACAAATTCACCACCCCTTATTACCCACAATGCAATGGGTTAGTTGAAAGGTTCAACAAAACCCTAAAGGGCATGATTAAAGGTCTCCCAGAAAAGCTTAGGCGCAGATGGGACATACTTTTGCCCTGCCTTCTCTTTGCCTACAGAGAGGTTCCTCAGAAGGGGGTTGGTTACAGCCCATTTGAGCTTCTGTTTGGACATCCAGTTAGGGGTCCATTGTGTCTAGTGAAGGAGGGATGGGAGTTACCGCTCAAACCCCCTAAACAGGATATTGTGGACTATGTACTTGGTCTCCGCTCCAGGATGGCTGAGTACATGAAGAAGGCAACTAAAAACCTTGAGGTTAGCCAGGAATTGCAAAAGGCCTGGCATGACCAAAAGGCTGTGTTGACTGTTTATCAGCCAGGACAGAAAGTATGGGTGTTGGAGCCTGTGGCCCCAGCAGCCCTCCAAGACAAGTGGAGTGGCCCTCATACAATTGTTGTGCAAAAGGGAGAAGTTACCTACCTGGTGGACCTTGGAACTCCCAGGAGCCCCCATAGGGTGCTCCTTGTCAACAGGCTCAAACCATATGTTGACAGGGCAGACATGGGCTTGCTCATGGCTTCTGATGAGGGACAGGAGGAAGAGAGTGATCCACTCCCTTACCTGCTCTCACAGAACCCTGATGATGGTTCAGTTGATGGTGTAGCCTTGGCAGGCAGCCTCACTGTCCAGCAGCAAACTGATTGCAGAAAAGTTCTTAATCAGGTTAGAAATATGTTTTCACTGACTCCAAGTCAGACTACCTGGTGCACTCATGAAGTAGACACTGGGGACAGTCTGCCGGTTAAAAATAAGATTTACAGGCAACCTGACCATGTCAGGGACTGCATCAGGACTGAGGTCCAGAAGATGTTGGATTTGGGTGTGATTGAACCCTCAGATAGCCCTTGGGCTAGTCCAGTAGTCTTGGTACCCAAACCTCACACCAAAGATGGTAAGAGAGAGATGAGGTTTTGTGTTGACTACAGAGGTCTCAATGCAGTCACTAGGACTGATGCCCATCCAATCCCTAGGGCAGATGAGCTTATAGATACTTTGGCCTCAGCCAAATTTCTGAGCACATTTGACCTAACAGCTGGCTACTGGCAAATCAGACTAGCTGGGGATGCAAAAGCCAAAACAGCATTCTCAACCCCTAGTGGGCACTACCAATTTGTGGTGATGCCCTTTGGTTTGAAGAATGCACCTGCCACTTTTCAAAGGTTGGTGAATAAAGTCCTTACAGGCCTGGAAGCCTATAGTGCAGCTTATCTTGGATGATATTGCTGTCTTTAGCTCCACCTGGGAGGATCACCTGGTCCACCTGAGAAATTTTTGGAGGCCCTGCAGAAAGCAGGCCTCACTATCAAGGCCACCAAGTGCCAGATAGGGCAGAGTCAAGTTGTATACCTGGGCCACCTTGTGGGTGGAGGCCAGGTTCAACCATTGCAGAGCAAAATCCAGACCATCATGGACTGGGTTGCTCCAACCACCCAGACTCAGGTCAGAGCTTTCTTGGGCCTGACTGGGTACTATAGGAGGTTTGTCAAAGGATATGGAGCCATAGTGACCCCTTTGAATGACTTAAAGTATAGTGTCCTAAATATACGGGATGACTCATTGGTAACCGTATGTATATTAGGTGCATGTGATGGAGCAAGGTCTCGTAAGAAAGAGACTTGTTCGAAGGCGATCCTCTCGTTTAACTCATTAACGAATTACTAACTCTGTTTTGTGAATAAATAACACGCACCACACGAACACGCTGGTTAGCGAAGCTTGCTTATGTGTGTACTAATGCAGATAACAATGAAGACGGACTAATTCCGCTTTTAACGGGAAAAACTTGTGCGCACGTGTCAATTGCATCTACACAATATGACAAGGTAATGCTTGGAGGGAAATTCTAGCGCATGAGCAGAAGATACTAAAATGGAGTCTTGAAGACTCGCGTGCATGGCATCTGCTTAGCTGAAACGAAAACAAGCTATTTTACTAATGCTAAAGCAGGGAAAGTATTAATAAGAAAAGGGAAACAGAGTAGAGGTGGGTGGTATACAGTGAGATCATTTATTTTGTGAAAGTAACATTTATCTTTTGACTTTATTATTAGTGCGCATTTGGGCCTCTCTTGTATGACCGGACTAGATGAGATGATGCAATACCTGCGCTTGCCCATTGAATGAAGCCATGAAGGTCAATGACAAAACATTTGTACGGAAGCCAAATTGGAGCCATAACCTGGGAACAGATGATGAAAAGTTCAGCAATGAGATGTTCTATTCTTCGTAGTGTTATTAATGTTACAAATAAGATACATGTGGTGGATGGGAATAAAGTTTTGAATAAAAATTAAGGGGATGGGTTTGCGAACAATGGTTTAACAGAATAAAATGACATGTAAGCATGTTAGATTTCATATTTTTACAATATTGAAACCTTAGTGGGTGGAACGTGAAGAAACGAAGGTATAATTAAGGTAGCTTTAGTTAGTTAGTTAGCAGAGCTCGGGATGCTGTCTGGGAGTCGGGGATGCTGTTGCTGGGAGAGATGCTGTGAGATGCTGATGAAGAACTGAATGCAGAATCTGAAGCAGAACTTACTATCCTAATTAATCGGGTTAGATCAGAAGTTCGCGGAAGAATCTCGAGGAGGAAGAAAGCGTCAGAGAGGGGTGTGGCGCAATCGTCGGTATTCTAGAGAGGTTAACTATCCTGTCCTGAATCCTGTCCTGAAGTCTTTGTCTCCTGACCTATCCTGGGGACCCTCACCAGCCCTTTGGCCAGGGGGTTGGTCTTTCACACCATTCTTGGTAAATGTATTTTTAGATGTTCTTTTCTCTCTGTCCTCTCCCTTTCTGAGCATTTGTTATTGTATGTGTCCGAAGTATATGCTTGATATTTAATCATTTATGATTTTCTCTCCTAAGAAATGGTGACTACACTGTACTTTTGAGATGGTTTCACATGCATTTATTTTAGATAAAGATTTTAAAAACTTCCTGAGTCTGTGATTATTTACATCAAAATAATAATTAAGGGTTATGTTAATTATCACCATCAATTAGTTCAACTAATGGTCCATCGACCAGAGGAAAGAACTTTTTGATCAGTGAAAGGTTAGTTAGGAAAGTTAAAACAACTAATCCTGAGAAATATATAAACTTTGACAAACTCCAGCGGTTTACTCGATTTGTGTGTTTTTATGGGCCCAGGTGAGTATATGGTAGTGGAGTATCTGTTGTTGGTATACCGCTGGATCAGTTTTCTGGTAGCAGAGTTATGGTTATTATTGACTAGTTTGGTGATAAGTATTGACTATTGATTATTGATTTAGGTTTAACAAAAAGAGTTAGCGTCTTGTTTTATGTTGTCCAGAAATCCCGGGAAAATGAATAGCGGGTGGTGACAGAAGCCAACGGACGTGCGCAGCACTACCGAGGTAGTGCTCGCGACGGCCGTTGGCCGACGCACGCAGCAAGACAAGCCTGTAATGACTAGAGAGGGAATCCCTATTCCGCCACCCAAAACACCTGCTTCCTTTATGATGATGGAGAAAGGATATCACACGTGTGTATGGTTGGAAAATTGGATAGAGAAAACTAAAGGTGATGGAGTTTTAGCTTTTCTGGAGCATGGTACTTTTAATTTGAAGATACTTCAGAATTTGAGAGATCGAATGAATATGCTAGAACCGAGTCCTAGAATGACACAATATGAAGCTTTGGAAGAATGGGAAATTGAGGCATTTGATCGTGAGAAATACAGAAGTGGTCGGAGATTCAGAGGATTTTTACCTAGATATCCATATGAATCAAGTGAAAATCAAATGAAGCGTTGGAGAAGAGCTGTAGTAACCGAGGGTTTATATCCAGTGTTAATGGCCGAAGAACAGTTAGGAGGAAAGTGTAAGGAAAAAATGAAACACATGAGTACAACAGGATATGGCGAATCAGATGATGAGCTATTAGTGGATATTTTGATTAAAAATCCTCCACCATACCAAGAAGCACCTAATAAGGTTACCCCGAGTGCACCAGTGATAGGAATGCCTTTAACCCCACAAATTTTGCATGATGCGTCACTTAATAGGGTATTGCAGGATAATGAGAGAGGTTTTAAATAAAACTAGAGAAGAATTAGTTCAGAAAGTAAACCAATTGAATTTAAATGCTGTAGCTTTAACAGTACCAGTGACTATTGGTCCTGTAATCCCATTATATGGAGATAAAAAGACTTGTCAGAAACCTCAAACTGTGACAGTTCCGTTAACTAGCCCAGAAAAGAAGTAATAATTATGGATGATCAGGCCAGTGAAAATGAATCAATTATCTCATTAATGGATCTCCCAAATGTAGAACCTTTAACTGAAACTCCGAAAAGAATTATACCTGCAAATTCGAGAGAAAATAGATCTTTGGTTCCTATAGGAACTGGAGGCTCAACAGTAGTTTCCTCTGAAGATATAGAGAGATGGGCACAGGAAATAGACAACCGAAACCCACAACCAAAGATTTTAGATATCAGTAGATTAAAAGTAGAGTTGGAAGAAATGATAACTGGCAATGTGAGTATAGAAAGACTGAGCGTTTATAATGATGAGGAATTGTTATTTTTATGTAAGAGTATAACCAGAAGAGCAAGAGTATTTCATGAGAAATTAACAGAAGTTGCTTCAGAAATTGGAATAGATATAGGGAAATCGAAATTATTGCAGAAACCATATCGAGTGGATTTTACTGACAAGGATTTAGAAAGTGTAAATGCTTCTGGTAAGAGACTATAGATAAAAGAGTTAATGAATATTTTGCAAAAATGGGGAGACATTGACAAATGGAGAATTAGGTGGATAAGAAAGAAAGAGGAGGTACAAGCAAGAGAAGCATCAGCTGCATTTCCAGTGAGAGAATCAGATAAGGTTTAGAAAATGTGTCCGATGAGAGAAGTTCCTGGTGGTGGATATGTTCATGTCCCTTGGAGTAGACAGGATATTTTGTCATTTACGAATGATTTTCCCAAATTGAGAGAAAAACCAGTTGAATGGTATAAACAGGTGGAAAGATTTGTGAAGGTTTCAAAGGTTCTATTGAAAGATCTGGATGGTTTATTTGACATTGTGGTACCTGCTGATTTATGGACAGAGTGTAAGATCACAATTGACTGGCCAAGTGAGGAGTATGCTAGAGACTCAAAGACAGGAGCACCCTCAGAGGAGGTGATGAAGAAATATCATCAAGTAATTACTTTCCTGAAAGGAAAAATCCCTCCTAAAGAGACAGATTGGGTAAAAATAGACAGAACAACCCAAGAGCCAAATGAGTCCGTTCATGCATATTATGAGCGGTTGTTACAGGTGTTTAAACAGTAATGGTTTTGAGAACATTTGTGACAAGGATATGGGACATTTTGTATATCGGTTTGTGTATGGTCTAAAACCGGAGATTAGTCAGATGATTCAGCAGCACATGTTGTGCTGGCAGAGCAAGACAGTTGATGAGATTTTAAAATATGCGAAGTACTGTGGAGATAACATAGAAGCAAGGAGTAGAAAGCTAAAAGAGAAAATGATGTGGGCACAAGTAAAATTAGCGGAACAGGAGAATAAATCAAATATTCAGACTGATAATCAGGTGAAAGAGCAGAGTTAGAATGATCAAGCGGCCAATGGTGGTAAAGTAAGAGGACGGATGAATAGAGAGGAAGCGAAGAAGAAGTTTCCATGTCATGCGTGCGGAAATATTGGACATTGGAAAAACGAGTGTAAGAGTATTCGGAATAATAATGGGCCAAACCAAAATTTAATTCCACAGATGCAGAATGAAGTGCTTATGAATCAGCCGCAGCAGGTAGTTACTCCACAGTATCAGTGCCATCAGCTCCTATGCCAAACTTTGTGAACTCACAAAAGTACAGTGCGAACACCGGATTTCACGGAGAAAGTGGTAAGAATAACAGAGTGGTTACACAATATTTTTTGCAGAATGATGAAGAAAAGTCGGACTATGTGCAATGACGGTGCCTGAGGGGGGAGGAAGAGGAGTGCGTGCTTGGTGCATCCTTGTCGGTAGATCAGTCAGGTCCATTTGTTGATGGGAAAGTTGAAGGTAATGACATCACTTTTCTATTGGATACTGGTGCTACCCGGTCTACTGTGAGAACAGCAGACATCCCAAACCTGCCCCTTTCGGGAGAGTCTATCCAAGTTGTAGGAGTGTCAAATCAACAGATTAGAACCCCAATTACAAAACCAATGGAGGTACATATCGGAAATTTTAAAGAAATGCATCAGTTTGTAGTTTGTGATTCCAGTCCAGTAAATCTGTTGGGAAGAGATCTACTGTGCAAGATGAATTGCACGATGTATTGTACACCAGATGGTGTCGCTTTCCAAACCCCTGATGAAGACGTAATATATAAAATGATGCTAGCTAAGCAAGGTACAGAAGTAGATGAGATGTTTTCATTGATGACTGAAAGTGAATTGCCGGAAGAGTTGAGAACCACAGTGAACCCAGAAGTGTGGGATTTCACAGGAAAAGACATTGGACTGATGTCAGATGTAGATCCAGTTAAAGTGACAGTGAAAGAAGGTGCAGTTTATCCAAACACATGACAGTACAAAATGAGTCCAGAAGTGAAAGCAGGAATTGCCCCAGAAATTGACCGAATGATTAAACAAGGCATTTTAAAAGAGATAATGGGTAGTCCTTGTAATTCGCCAATAATGGGACTCAAAAAGCCTAGCGGAAAATACAGGATAGTACAAGATTTGAGAAAGATTAACAAAATTGTAGTGCCTTGTTGCCCAGTAGTGCCAAATCCAGCAGTGATCCTTTATCAAATACCCTGGAATGCAGGTTGGTTTACAGTAATTGATTTGTGCCAAGCATTCTTTTCTATTCCTTTGCACCCAGACAGCCAGTATCTTTTCGCCTTCCTGTTTGAGGATCGTATTTTGGCATGGTGCCGAGTTCCTCAAGGGTACACAGAGAGTCCCTCAATTTTCAATCAAATACTGAAAAAGTGTCTAGAGTCATTAGTTATGCCCGGGAAATCAGTTCTGGTTCAGGACATTGATGACCTATTAGTGGCATCAAAAACACGAGAAGATTGTGTCACCGGTACAATTGCGTTACTGAACCATTTGGCCGAAGGAGGACACAAAGTGTCTCCAGAAAAATTGCAGTACTGTCAACAAGAAGTTAGATATTTAGGGCATAAAATAGAAAGAGGAGTTAGAAAAGTGACACCAGAAAGAATAAAAATAATCAAAGAAATGCAGCTACCTCAGACACAAAAGGAGATATGAATGTTTCTGGGAGTGGTTGGGTACTGTAGGCAGTGGATTAATAGCTTCTCGATGCTAGCAAAGCCATTGATACAATTAACTCGGAAAAGAGCAAAAGATCCTATCGATTGGAATGATGAATGTTTGGAAGCCTTTGTGAAATTACGAAATTGTTTATGTGAGGCCCCTGCCTTAGGCATGCCTGATTATTAAAAAGAATTTGCATTGTTTTGTTCTGAGAGAGAAAATTGAGCACTTTCAGTTTTAACACAGACATGGACTGAGCCGACGTCCAGTGGCGTATTTTTCTGCCACTTTGGACCCAGTGGCTTCAGCCTTACCTGGCTGCTTAAAAGCAGTAGCTGCTACTTGTATGAGTCTGGAGCAAAGTGAGTCAATAGTGATGGGACATCCTGTTAAAGGTTTACGTTCCACACTCAGTTGAGATTCTTTTGACGAGAACACGACATCTCACTCCTAGTCGGCTGACTAAGTATGAAAGGGTGATTTTGGGAGCAGAGAATGTGACAGTGATAAGATGTACGATAATGAATCCTGCCACATTATTGCCAGATCCATGTTGTGAAGAAGTGAAAGATGAGATTGATCATGATTGTCTGGATGTGACTGAATTGTGTACTAAGCCCCGCCCAGATATAAAAGAAACACCATTGACGGAAGTTGATCATGAATTGTTTGTGGATGGGTCTTGTCTGAGAACTGAAGGAGGAGAGTTAAGTGCTGCATATGCTGTATGTAAAATAACAGGGGTGGTTGAAGCATCCTATTTACCGGGAGTCAAATCTGCACAAGTAGCCGAATTGGTAGCCTTAACAAAGGCATGCAAAAATGGGAAAAATTGGAGAATAACCATATTTACGGACAGTCAATATGGTTTCGGGGTTGGGCATGATTTTGGTCAACTTTGGATGCAAAGGGGATTTATGACTACTTCAGGATCTCCTATAAGAAACAGTAAAAATGTAAAGGATTTGTTGGAAGCATTACAATTGCCAAAGGAAGTAGCAGTTGTTAAATGCGCTGCACATCGGTCAGGAAATAACTATGTGGTGGCCGGAAATAGATATGCAGACCAAATTGCCCGATACTGTGCAAGACATACAATGTCAATTAACAGAAAGATTGAAACGGGTGAAACCAGCTGCCAACTTATGTTTTTCTCAGTTCCAGAAACATGGGATGAGGTCAGACAGTTGCAGGAAGAAGTTGAGGGAAAAGAAAAGGAAATCTGGATAAAATCAAGTTGTACAAAAAGAACAGAAGATGAAGTGTGGGTGTATTTAGATGGTAGACCAGTCATGCCAGATCGTTTACTCTCTCAAATGGCAAGAGTATACCATGGGACAAATCACATTGGTAGGGATTCAATGATCAGATTATTTAGACAGAGTTGGTACAATCCAAAATTTAGGGTAGTTGCAGAAAGCCTTTGCCAAAGATGCTTAATCTGTCAGCAGCAAAACCCAGGCAGAAAGACAGTGGTCAGTTGGGGAAAGATTGGAAAGGCAGAAGGACCCTTTACCAGTTAGACTTCATTGAGTTGCCTCCTTGCAATGGATTGAAGTACGTACTTGTCATAGTGTGCCTGTTCTTAAGATGGGTAGAGGCATACCCCACTAGAAGAAATTACAGTCTTACAGTTGCTAAACTACTGTTGAGGGAGTTGATACCTCGCTTCGGTTTTCCTGTCACTTTGGAATCAGATAGAGGACCTCATTTTAATAATGAGATAATTCGATTAATCTGTGCTGCATTTAACATTGAACAAAAACTGCACTGTGCTTATCGTCCAGAGGCTTCTGGAATAGTTGAACAACTAAATGGCACAATTAAATCAAGATTAGGGAAGGTCTGTGCATCCACAATGCTGAAATGGCCAGATGCATTGCCTCTTGTACTGATGGGTCTCAGAAGTATTCCTGATAGAAAAACAGGATTGAGTCCACATGAGGTACTCATGGGAAGGGCAATGAGACAAGCATTTATTCCTGGAAATAAATTAATGAATATAACTGATGATCTGGTATTGGACTATTGCAAAGGATTGGCTGAAATGGTGCGTTCTGTCTCTCACCAGGTTGGAGAAGACGCAGTTGAAAGACAGCCAGACCAAGCACATGATTTGAATCCTGGAGATTGGGTGTTAGTGAAGAAACACGCAAGGAAGTCGTGCCTAGGACCCAGGTGGGATAAACCACGTCAAGTCATACTAGTCACTACCACAGCAGTGAAGTGTGCAGGTTTACCCAATTGGATTCATGCTAGTCATACCAGGAGAGTTCCGAGCCCATCTGAACAACAAGAGCAGCCACTGACTGAACAAGCTGAAACGTCAGAAGTTGAAAGCTGTGAAGCTGAAGAATCTAGAGTGATAGATTCTGAAAGACAACTATATGATGAACAGCCAAGTACAAGTCAGGAAGAGTGGATACCAGTGATTGAAATATCTGATGCTGCTGTCGAAACAAGAAGAACAACTGAATTAAAAAGAGAGGAAGGTAGAGAGGAAAAGTCAGGGAAACAAGAACACACTCAGGTAGAAATAAACAAAGACATTCAAAAACCTGAGCAGGGAAAGATAGATCTAGAAGAACAAGTTCAGGCAGAAGAAGAACAAACTGAGGTAAGACCTGAACAGGAACAGATAGACTTAGAAGAACAAGTTCAGGCAGAAGAAGAACAAACTGTAGTAAGACCTGAACAGGAACAAGTAGAAGAAGATCCAAATACAGAAAATACGGAACAAAGACAATTTGAAAGAGAAGAAGAACAAGAACAGATTGTGCCCAGATTAAGTAAAAATAAAAGAACCTTAAAAGAAGATAGGGAAGGTGAAAGTGCAGTTCAAGTCAAAAGAGTTAGAAAAGGAGACAATTGGCCAGAAGGAGTGAAGAAACTAAAATATTACCTAAGAAAATCAGAAAATAAACCAGAGCAAGTAAATGAAGTCACAAGTCAGACGCAATCTAAACAAACCTTAGTAAAACTTACACGAAGAAGCCCAAGATTGAGAGTTTTGAATAGAAAATACAAGGCCCCTGAGTGGACCTATGTTATCCTAGAAGAATTTGAAAACTTAGATTTACACGAAGAACCAGAGAGAGTTCATGTTGCACAGATTGATGAAAACAAATTGAGACCTCCTTAAAATAAGGACTGGAATCTTAAGTTATTTTGACAAAGAAAGAAAAGAGAAGAGACATTTTTTCTCTGAGTTAAAATGGCAGAAATTGAAGACACTGAAAGACCGAAACGAAGTTTAAAAAGAAAATGTTTAAGATTTTGCTTATGTAGTATTATATTGGTATTATTAGTATGGTTATTTCTAACAATAAGAGTACCTTTGCTAATGGAAACAAATAACAAGAATAATACAATTGTTAATGAGAAAATAGAGAGAAAAAAGGGAACTAAAATAGAAATAGGGGTAGAAGATGAGATAAACTATCATAATGAATCAGAAAATGATTCGTCTTTAAATGTGTTTACTAAATTGTTATTTCAGTACGTTAATACAATGGAGATTAGTAATTGTTATGTTTGTATGAAGTTACCCTCATCAGTGTCAGAAGGGGTGACCTATCGCCATATACCTTTAACATATGGTGTATCATGTAGTGTATTATCAAGTTTATTTTACGTAACAGGGAAACTTCAGTATTTTTATTCAAACTTAGATGTAGTATTTCCAGATTTGCCTATTAGAAAGAATATGAATCCAGTGATTAGTAGTAGAAATGCGCAGTTTATGGGTGAATTCTTTTTAACAATGAGTTCAATAGATATAGCCAAAGCACACAAGGATAATCTAACATGTATATTACGTGAAGAAGAAAAAGAATTTTTGAATTTAGTAGAAGAAAGGAGACAGGATTTGACAAAGAAAGCTGCTGAACAGAAATCCCATGTACCTCCATGGGCTGAGAAAGAGGGAATTTATGCAACGGGCAAGGCTCATGCTGCGATGTCCCTAGATTTTGTGAAAAGGGGAAAATTCTGCCTCCATAGGTTAAAGACAGATTATAATAACAATTTCATTGGTTCCAGTGAATGTGAACACAACTTCCTAATTCTAGGAGGGTGGGGACTAAAAGGGGGAACTGATCCTGTATTTCCAGGAATTTATTATGTATGCGGAAATAATGCCTATTATAGGTTGCCTGCAAGATGGTACGGGAGTTATTTTGGAATAGTTTTTCCAAAAATCTATCATGTGGACAGAATCAATGGAATCAATGGAAAATCTAATGGACTAACACGAAGAAGAAGAGCTAGTTTTTCTGAAATAGTAGGTGATATATTTAGTGCATTGATACCCTCAGTTGGAGTCGTTCTAAATTTGCGTAAAATTTGCAAATTATCAACCATAGTTGATCGGCTTTCTACAGATACTGCAGGAGGATTCTTAATGATTAACACAGAGATGGTTGCAATAAGGTCTATGGTTTTACAAAATCGTCTTGCTCTTGATATTTTATTGCCAAAAGAGGGCGGAGTCTGTGGTATGTTGAAAATTAAACATTGCTGCACTTATATTCCGGACAAAAGTAAGGAAATTAAAGGGTACATTAGAAATATTATAAGAATGCATAATGATTTGACCCAACTGGAGGTTGACAGTGTATGGGGAAGATTAACAAAGAGTATAACATCAATAGGGAATTGGTTTACTAATTTGGGGAAAAGTTTTCTAGGTCAAATAATCTTACCAGCAGTTATGATAATGACGATAGTCTTGATAGTAATGATCACATGCAAATGTTGCAGAAGCAAGGGAAAAAGAAGGATACATGTAGAAAGGGAAGGAAAGGGAAAGAAACGAAAGAGAGAATAAGAAGAAATTCAACTAGAAGAAATGAAAGGAAAGCTATACAAAAAGATGAAAAATTTAGAAGGAAAAGAAGTAACTGACGATCTGATGAAAGAGAAAAGAGAAGGCGAAAACTGAGATGTGCTAAAGTTGGCATCTGGGAAGGGATGGGTAATTTTGTTATGGCTCAAAATGCCATCAGAGAGGGGATTGATGGAGCAAGGTCTCGTAAGAAAGAGACTTGTTCGAAGGCGATCCTCTCGTTTAACTCATTAACGAATTACTAACTCTGTTTTGTGAATAAATAACACGCACCACACGAACACGCGGGTTAGCGGAGCTTGCTTATGTGTGTACTAATGCAGATAACAATGAAGACGGACTAATTCCGCTTTTAACGGGAAAAACTGTTGTGCGCATGCGTCAATTGCATCTACGCAATATGACAAGGTAATGCTTGGAAGGAAATTCTAGCGCATGAGCAGAAGATACTAAAATGGAGTCTTGAAGACTCGCGTGCATGGCATCTGCTTAGCTGAAACGAAAACAAGCTATTTTACGAATGCTAAAGCGGGGAAAGTATTAATAAGAAAAGGGAAACAGAGTAGAGGTGGGTGGTATACAGTGAGATCATTTATTTTGTGAAAGTAACATTTATCTTTTGACTTTATTATTAGTGCGCATTTGGGCCTCTCTTGTATGACCGGACTAGATGAGATGATGCAATACCTGCGCATGCCCATTGAATGAAGCCATGAAGGTCAATGACAAAATATTTGTACTGAAGCCAAATTGGAGAGCCATATCCTGGGAACAGATGGTGAAAAGTTCAGCAATGAGATGTTCTATTCTGCGTAGTGTTATTAATGTTACAAATAAGATACATGTGGTGGATGGGAATAAAGTTTTGAATAAAAATTAAGGGGATGGGTTTGCGAACAATGGTTTAACAGAATAAAATGACATGTAAGCATGGTGTGATGGATCATCCCCCCTTGCCTGACCAATTAGATTTCATATTTTTACAATATTGAAACTTATTTATTTATTTTATTTATTTGTAGAGCGCAACATTCATCCTGACGGATATCACGGCGCTGTCTTGCAGAACACATGGTAGGTTATATTGGGTGCCTTCAGCTGCTCACACTTACGTCATAGGAAAAAGCTGGGTTTTTAGTTTTTTCCTAAAAGTTACATAGTCCTCAGTAAGACGTAGGTCTAGGGGTAATTCATTCCAGTGTTTAGCCGCCAGGTATGAGAATGATCAGCCTCCTGCTATCACTTTCTTTATACGTCTGGACCTGGCTAGTGCTTGGTGTCGTGATATTAAGCACCTCGTGGGGACGTAGAATTCGATTTTATTCTGGAGAATTCTGGGTCCAAGGTTATGCAGTGCCTTGTGCGCATGACTCAGCAGCTTGAATCTTGCTCTCTGGCGCATAGGTAGCCAGTGGAGCCGTTTCATGCATGCAGACGCTGAACTAAATCTACTTTTGTTACACACAAGCTTGGCAGCCGCATTTTGCAGCACTTGTAGGCGTGAGAAAAGGTAATCTGCCATGCCCACATACAGTGCATTTCCATAATCTAATCTGCTGATGAGTAATGCCTGTGTAACCGTTCTTCTACATTCTAGTGGGATCCACGGAAAAAGCCTTCTTAGGAGCTTTAAAATCGCAAAACCTCTTCCACACAGAACCCGCACATGATCCTGCATGGACAGGGTGTTGTCGATGGTTATACCAATTTTTTGCGCATTGTTTAGGCGCTGGAGCATCTCCCAGGGATTGTGGCCACCAAGTGGCATCCCAAATTAGGTTAGCTCCTCCAAAAAGCAGTATTTCCGATTTACCTGCGTTTAGCTTAAGGCAGTGTTCGGACATCCAGATTGCCATCTCTGAGAGGCAGTTATTTAACTTAACCCTGGTGTCCTCATGCCTTTCTTCAATGGTTATCACCACCTGAGTGTCATCCGCGTAGGAGCAGATGCTGAAGCCCAATTCCTGCTTATCAATGCCAGAGATGACACATAGGCATTAAAAAGTGTTGGGCTCAGGGAGGCTCCTTGGGGAACACCACAGCTGATGCTTTTTGGTTTCGAGGAGAACTGGCCCATTTGTACTATCTGAGTTCTGTTCCTCAAAAAGGAGTTAAGCCACTGAAGAGCTTTGGCATGTATACCCTTTTCATAGAGAATTTCCAACAGGAGATTGTGTGAGACCGTGTCGAACGCCGCCGACAGGTCCAATAAGATCAGGGCAACAGCCTTTCCTTGATCAGTCAGTGATCTTATGTCGTCTAGGACGGCTAGGAGAGTGGCCTCTGTACTGTTAGTGGCTCTAAAGCCAGTCTGAGAACAGTCCAGTAGTTCGTTAACCTCCAGGTAGTTGGACAGTTGTCTGTTCACCAGCTTTCCTAAGACCTTAGAGAGGTATGGAAGCTGAGAAATGGGCCGGTAGTTCTCTGGATTATGAACGTTTGTTCCGGCTTTCTTCAGCAGAGGAGTCACTACAGCCTGTTTCCATATTTCTGGAAATACTGCTGTGTCCAGGGATCTATTAAGTAGGAGAGTGACATAGGGGCATATTATTGATGTAATCTAGGAGAATATAAAGTGGGGGCATGGGTCGAGGGGGGATCCTGATTTTACTTCCAGCATGGCTCTCTCAACCTCTGGTTCTGTAAGAGGGGAGAAGTTGCCCATCTGTATTGCGACCTCTGGATGTGGGGGTAGGTGTTCCCAGTTAGTTATGGCTAAGGAAGAGTTAGTATCAAATGAGGAATAGATTTTGCTGATTTTATCAGCGAAAAATTCGCTGATCTTTTCACAGTTTTCCTTTGAATGAGCCAAGGTTTGAGACAGGCTGGCTGGTTTACAGAGCTCCTTCACTACTATAAATAATTCTTTTGCCGAGTTGCAATTCTCGTTAATCCGTTGTGCAAAGTACGTCTTCTTTGCTTTTTTTATGGCATTATTATAGATCCTTAATTCAGCCCTATATCTTGATCTGTCTATTTCCTGTTTAGACAGCCTCCAGGAGTGTTCTAATGATTTACACTTCCTTTTCAGTATCCTGAGATCCTGTGGGTACCACTTCTCGGATGGAGGTTTATTTGTTAGTTTAGGTTTAAGTTTGGGAGCAAAGGTTTCTAAAGTACTAGTGATCTCGGCTTCAAGTTTTATTGCTTCCGCATTAGCTGGCAGAGTATCTTGAGTAATTAGGTTATCTGGGGAAAAGTGGGCCTGGAACAGGTCCTGAGTGACCAGTTTCCAGGCTCTGTTTGCCACTCGTACAATCTTGAGGGGTTTGGTTACATTCGCCGGCAGGTTGAGTGTAACAGATATGAGTGAGTGGTCTGTCCAGGATACGGGAGTAATCTCCTGGATGTTTGTTGACTCTATGTTGGAGAATAATAGGTCTAGAGTATGCCCGGCGCTATGTGTGGGGCCTTTGACCCATTGCTTGAGCTGGAGAATCTGCATATCTCTTTCGAGGTGCCTTGCTGCGGTACTGAGTACTTCCTCAAAGTGTACATTAAAGTCTCCTATAACTAGGTAATGTTTGTATTTCAGACATAAAGGGAAAAGTTGAGTAAAAAGTTTAGCACTCAGTTCGGTTTGGTGGCCTGGGGGGTTATAGATTACTGCTCCCCCAAGCAAAGTGTGGCCTTCACTGGATACCTGAAACGTTAGTACTTCGTGCTCTCCGAATGGCACCACTTCAGGGTGGAGACAGGCGAGATGGTCTTTAAACAGGACAGCCAGCCCCCTCCCCTCTGCCTATCTTGTTTCAATATTTTATATTTGGGGGGTAGGGCGTTAGCGATATCCGGGAGATTGTTATCGCCCAACCATGTTTCAGTTATGAAAACCAGGTCGGGATTTGTCTCGTTTAAGGTGTCCCAGATATCAGAAGTATGTCTAGGTATCGACCTGGCATTAAAATATAAACATCTAAGTGTTTGCTGATCGTTTGTCTCTGTGTGGGAACGGTCAGAAAATGCTAAACTATGCCACTTACAGCCATGGCAGGAAAACGGGCCCTCAGTGTTTCCTGGATGGGCTTTCATACACTGCATATTGTTGTTTCTCAGATTTAAGGATATCACTAACAAGGACTCCCTTGAATTGTGTTCTACAGTGCTTATGTCTGTCTCGGCGGGGTTGAGGGGGGCAGGGGTCGTGGCCCCTGGTCCCGGCAGGGCGCGGACGGGCGCAGAGGGCTTGCCTTTGGCACGCCAGCGGCGCGCCCGCTGCGCGAACGCTGACACATCAGTCCTATGTAGAGGAAGCGCGGGAAAGTTCCTTCGCCCCCTCCTGGACCGGAAGTGCCTCACCGGAGTCCCTGATGCTGCCTGCCCCGCCCTCCACACAAACGGCACACAGCCGCGGTGGACCGGGGCGGGGAAACCGGGTGCAGCCTGCGGTCAGATGAGGAGTGAGGGCTAAAACAAGTAAGTGCAAAGAGCGAAATAAAATCAATGCGCAGAGCTTAAAATAAGTTTTTTTTAAAAAGATGAGGCTAAGAGTGAGATAAAATCAATGCGCAGAGCTTAAAATAAGTTTTTAAAAAAGATTAGGAATACGTTTATTTAAAAATGCAGATTCAGTGAAAACAGTTCAGTTTAAGTCTTCATATGATGCAAAATGAGCAGCGTTAAGAATGTACTACCGCCCGGCAGCCTTTCCAGGTTCCGCTGCGCGAACGCGGACACATCGGTCCTATGTAGGGGGAAGCGCGGGAAAGTTCCTCCGCCCCCTCCTGGACCGGAAGTGCCTCACCGGAGTCCCTGATGCTGCCTGCCCCGTCCTCCACACAAATGGCACACAGCCGCGGTGGACCGGGGCGGGGAAACCGGGTGCAGCCTGCGCTCAGCTGAGGAGTGAGGGCTAAAACAAGTAAGTGCAAAGAGCGAAATAAAATCAATGCGCAGAGCTTAAAATACGTTTTTTTAAAAAGATGAGGCTAAGAGCGAGATAAAATCAATGCGCAGAGCTTAATATAAGTTTTTAAAAAAGATTAGGAATACGTTTATTTAAAAATGCAGATTCAGTGAAAACAGTTCAGTTTAAGTCTTCATATGATGCAAAATGAGCAGCGTTAAGAATGTACTACCGCCCAGCAGCCTTTCCAGGTTCCGCTCTTTAGTGGGTGGAACGTGAAGAAACGAAGGTATAATTAAGGTAGCTTTAGTTAGTTAGTTAGTTAGCAGAGCTCGGGATGCTGTCTGGGAGTCGGGGATGCTGTTGCTGGCAGAGATGCTGTGAGATGCTGATGAAGAACTGAATGCAGAATCTGAAGCAGAACTTACTATCCTAATTAATTGGGTTACATCAGAAGTTCGCGGAAGAATCTCGAGGAGGAAGAAAGCGTCAGAGAGGGGTGCGGCACAATCGTCGGTATTCTAGAGAGGTTAACTATCCTGTCCTGAAGTCTTTGTCTCCTGACCTATCCTGGGGACCCTCACCAGCCCTTTAGCCAGGGGGTTGGTCTTTCACACCATTCTTGGTAAATATATTTTCATGTATTTTTAGATGTTCTTTTCTCTCTGTCCTCTCTCTTTCTGAGCATTTGCTATTGTATGTGTCCGAAGTATATGCTTGATATTTAATCATTTAGATTTTCTCTCTTAAGAAATGGTGACTACACTGTACTTTTGAGATGGTTTCACATGCATTTATTTTAGATAAAGATTTAAAAAACTTCCTGAGTTTGTGATTATTTACATCAAAATAATAATTAAGGGTTATGTAAACTATCTAGTTATAAACAACAAGATTAGGGAGTAAAGAGATAGAGCCCTAACCGAGCTCTGGAGGTGGATACGACCTCCACTTAGAATCAGTACAAAACAAAAGGATCCACCTCTAAAGAAGGTACAGTCAAGTATGTTCCTCACTGTATTATGGAAAGTGTGAATCCTCCAATGGTTGGACGCACGCTGCGTTTGCTAAAATACCCCTCACACACCAAAAGGGCCCTTTGGTGTCATGCTTCATCATAGGGGTCTTCCCACCCCGCTGCGGGACGGGGCATGCTACGACCTGCAAGTATGCGGGAGCACTAATAATGTAATATTATGTGTGGTGCAAAGGTAGTGAGAGGGAGGGTCAGAGGTAAATAAAACAGTGAGTTTAAAAAGGACCTGGCCTCGTAGACATACAAAATTTAATAGGTCAGTTGAGGCTGGTGCTGTTAAAAGCGTGGTTCGGAGAGCCGCGGGATGGAGCTACGAGGAGTAAGGGACTGTTGAAGGGCACTGCTAAGTGGCAACATCCTTTCCACCCGTTCTTGAGGCTCATGGGGCATTGTTTCTCATTTACATATATACTATTTAAGGCATACCATTGGGTATTGTATAAAGTGCTTGATTGATTGCATTTCTTCTCACATTGTATATATCACACATTTTTGAGTAACATAGTGTATACAGGAGGGATCCTTGTTAGTCCTGACGAAGAAGCCTTGACGCTTCGAAACATATTGACTCATTAGGAGTATCCGCACATAATGTAGGACATCTCCGAACCACGCTTTTAACAGCACCAGCCTCAACTGACCTATTAAATTTTGTATGTCTACGAGGCCAGGTCCTTTTTAAACTCACTGTTTTATTTACCTCTGACCCTCCCTCTCACTACCTTTGCACCACACATAATATTACATTATTAGTGCTCCCGCATACTTGCAGGTCGTAGCACGCCCCGTCCCGCACCGGGGCGGGGAGACACCTATGATTAAGCATGACACCAAGGGCCCTTTTGGTGTGTGAGGGGTATTTTAGCAAACGCAGCGTGCATCCAACCATTGGAGGATTCACACTTTCCATAATACAGTGAGGAACATACTTGACTGTACCTTCTTTAGAGGTGGATCCTTTTGTTTTGTACTTATGTAAACTATCACCATCAATTAGTTCAACTAATGGTCCATCGACCAGAGGAAAGAACTTTTTGATCAGTGAAAGGTTAGTTAGGAAAGTTAAAACAACTAATCCTGAGAAATATATAAACTTTGACAAACTCCAGCGGTTTACTCGATTTGTGTGTTTTTATGGGCCCAGGTGAGTATATGGTAGTGGAGTATCTGTTGTTGGTATACCGCTGGATCACATGCGCATGGCATGCAACCCAGTGTTTCCTTATCAGAGGATCTAGAGGAGTGGAACTACTGGGACTAAGTTCCCGGTAAGTCCTGAAGAAGAGCCAATAGGGGGACGGCTCGAAACATGTTGACTGCTTATTTCTGAAGCAAACGGACTCCTAAAAGTCTGTACCTTCAGTCATAACTCCCGATTTTAACCTTACCGGCTAGGGGCAGAAATAAAACATTTGTCCTATTAGTCAGGTATTTTTAACTCTATTTTCCACTCCCCCTCACCTTACTATCATTATCATTTAACACACCAATAAGTGCTCCTGCGTAATCGCTAAATCGTAGCACGCCTCAATCTGGAAAGGATTGGGATGTGTTACGTGGTATGTCCTCAGGATCGGTTTGATGCTTGGAATGGTCCACCTCCTGACCTACCCAAGCCTAATAGCCATAATGGCACAGGTCAGTGGGAGGATCAAGTGGGGGAAGGAAAGGAAGGGAACAGCCGGGAGGGAGATCTGAAACATAAACCACAATCATGTATTCATTGTAACCATAGTCATAGAATGCATACAAGTAACTGACTGTGTATGAGTAGCGCCCCCTTCTATACCTGTAACAAAAAGAACGACACCTGTAGCAGAAGATACTTCAATAATGATGTGTCTTCGGTGTGGTAACACCGCTTGAAGTGTTAGGGCTGTAAAAAGAATAACATGGAGGAAAACACACATTGAGCATGGATCACTTTCTGGTGATATATATCCTAAGGTAACTGAAGTACTACATCAATGTTACAGAGGAGAAACATACCCTTTTCTGAACTCCAGCTTACATCACAGGGATAGAGCGTAGTCCCATACCACTCCTAATACCCCTGTTAGATAGAGCCAGAATAACACATGAGTATGGACTTTGTTAGTACACAAACATCCATGCAATTAGTAGCCAACACTGAGTTGCAATCCGAATAAGGTTACTTCACCAAATGATATGGATCCAAAACGAGGTGCACAAGAAAACAAAAGGGGTGTGATAAAACCCTGTGTTTTGACGTAGCAGGAAAGTATCCGTTATATCACTAGTACTGCAGTTCCAGCTCAGGTGCTGGCTGTTAGTCTATGAAGCCTCCTAGAGCGATCTAGGTATAGGTAACTATACCAGGTCCGGCTGACAATGCCGGGCAATTTCCCAAAGGACCATTAAACCGTCCTCCGCACGAGCAGCAAGCTCTACCAACGGAGGACGTAACACACAGTCAGCTGTGCCGGGCGAAATCCCAGAGACACTATCCTTCCACCGCACGAGCAGGACGCTCACCAACGGGAAAGGGAGAGACCCCAAGCGAGGATCAAGAACGAGAGTTGGTGCTGAGCACCCTTACCAGACCTCTCCTGCTGGAGCTAAGGAACACAGCTGACTCTGCGGTGAGAATTTCCGACGCTATGCCGAGTTCCGCTACATCTTTATGGGCCGTCTCTTGCCACGTCGTACGTGACGTGCAAGGCCTCATGGGAGTTGTAGTTCTCAGCGTTAGCAGTACTACGCTGAGTACTAAAGAATCACGCCGGCTGCGTTTGACAGCGCGCTTGGTGCTTGCGCCTGTAACAGTACATCCCCTCCCTAACAAGAGCGCGCCTGGGGGCCAGGTTTCAGTGGGCATCTCCTGTGAAAAGAGGCCACTAATCTGGGTGCGTGGACACCGGATGCAGGCTCCCATGAGTTCTCTTCCGGGCCGTACCCTTTCCACGCCACCAAGTACCACAGTTTGCGGCCACGAATCTTAGAGTCTCGAATACCCCGTACCTCGTATTCCATATTGTCATTGACCAGAAGAGGCGGAGGCTGCTTCTTGACAGGGGAGGAGGAAGGCTTCAATAAAGATACGTGAAACACAGGATGGATACGCAACTGAGAAGGCAGTTCCAGCTTCACGGTCACGGGACTAAGGCATTTATCGATTCTGTAGGGTCCAATAAATCTGGGGTTGAACACGCTATGTTTCCGGAACCGTATATTCCTGGTGGATAACCAGACGGAGCCTCCCTTCCTGTATAATGGACCTGAGCGTCTGTGTTTATCAGCCGTAGCCTTGTACGCAATCTTGGCTGCCTTTAAGTGCTCCTGTGTCTTCCTTAGTGTATCTTGGATTATGGGCCACTCTCCTCGCTACCTCCGGTATGTTGGTGTCCTTGGAAGGATGGATGAAAGGAAGAAACTGTGGATGGCGACCATAATTGCAGTAGAACGGGGAAGCCCGTGTGGAGCCATGTGTGGCGTTGTTATAGGCGATCTCAGCGAGCCACAGATAATCCACCGATTCCTCCTTGCTGTTGTCCATATAACATCTTAGGTATTGTTTGAGTGTTTGGTTGAGGCGCTCTGTTTGTCCATCCGTTTGGGGGTGGAAGCTGGTAGACAAGGCCGTGGTTATATGTAGGGATGAACACCATATTTTCCAAAACTGGGCCGTGAACTGCGAGCCTCTGTCGGACACAATGACACTAGGTAATCCATGTAAACGCACCACATGCAACATCAATAAACGAGCTAGCTGGCCTGCAGAAGGTACCTGGTTGCAGGCGACAAAATGTCCCATTTTAGTTAAATAGTCTATGACCACCAAGATCACGGTACAACCTTTATCCAGCGGTAGACCGACGATGAAGTCGATGGATATGTTCTCCCAGGGACTGGTGGGAGTGGTTGTAATAAGCCCTGCGGGCGACGGTGATCAGATTTCATCTTTGCACAAACTGCACAAGCGAACACCCACTCCTTAACGTCCATCCTGAGAGAGGGCCACCAGAACTGTCTGTTGATGCGTGCAACGGTCTTTTCCACCCCGTGATGTCCCGCACTCGGGGAGTCATGGCACCAGCCAAACACCTGTTTCCTCAACTGCAGTGTAGGCACCAACAGACGGTTATTATTCATCGGAAAACCGTTCCTGGTTTGCCATTCCTTATGGCTCTTAAGCCAGGTTCTCCAGGTAAATGAGCCAACCCCCTTGAGTATCCCTTTGAGAAAGGCTTCCGGTTGTATCACACCTAGTACCAACTTGGGGTCAATGATGGCGCCGTCTGGGGTGTTTTCTGGGTCTCTGGCAGAGGACTGTCGAGTGAGAGCATCAGCCTTTCTGTTCTCGGAACCAGGCCGATAGGTGATGATAAAGTGATAACCCGAGAAGAAAAGCATCCATCGGAGCTGACGCGGGGTAAGATGTCTTGCAGCCGTCATGAATTGTAGGTTCCTGTGGTCCGTATACACCGTGACCACGTGTCTGGCTCCCATCAGGAAATGCCTCCACTCCACGAAGGCTTCCTTAATGGCCAAGAGTTCTTTCTCGGCAATGTGATAATTCCTTTCGGCTTCGTTGAGTTTCCTAGACATATATGCCACCGGATGGAGTTGACCTGTGGAGGAGTGTCTTTGTGACAGGATGGCTCCTAAGGCAACGTCAGAAGCGTCTGCTTCGACCACGTAAGGTTTCCCAGGATCCGGGTGAGCCAAGATTGGGGCAGTGAC
Source organism: Calotriton arnoldi (assembly GCA_963921515.1). Classification (NCBI taxonomy): domain Eukaryota; kingdom Metazoa; phylum Chordata; class Amphibia; order Caudata; family Salamandridae; genus Calotriton; species Calotriton arnoldi. Next base: position 305,093 of record CAWUFW010003902.1, read on the forward strand.
GAAAGCTGCCTTCAAGGCGAGGAACGCGTCTTGAGCTGCCTGGTTCCACCCGAATTTCTGTGACTTTCTCAGTAGTTGAGTTATTGGAGCAACCAGTTGAGAGAATTGATTGACAAACCGTCTATAGAAATTGGCGAAGCCAATGAAGCACTGCACATCTCGAATGTTCTGAGGGGGGGGCCAATCCTTCACCGCGGTGATCTTTCTTTCGGCCATTTCTTGGCCGGTTGGACTTAGCATGACTCCAAGGAATTCTACTGTGGTAACGTGAAAGTCACATTTGCTCAATTTGCAGAACAAATGATGTTGTTGCAAGATCCGTAGCACGGTTTGCACATGTTGGATGTGTGCTTCTTCATTTTCTGAATAGATGAGAATATCATCAATGTATACCACGACATAGTGGTCTAGGATCTCCCGGAGGACGTCATTCAGAAAATATTGAAACGCCGCAGGGGCATTACACAACCCAAACGACATCACTAGATATTCAAACAACCCATACCGGGTCTTGAAGGCCGTCTTCCACTCGTCGCCGCTTCTCATGCGAACCAAGTGATAAGCTCCCTTCAAGTCCAATTTGGTGTAAATGTTTGCCTTCTTTACCTGTTCAAGCAATACACTGATGAGCGGCAAGGGATACCTGTTCTTCACGGTGATTGCGTTCAGTGCTCTAAAGTCCACACAAGCACGCAGCTCGCCATTAGCTTTCGGAATAAAAAAAAGCGGGGCGGCGGCAGGAGACTTGGAGGGGCGGATGAAACCCAGTTCTAGGTGTTTGTCCAAATAGGCTCTGAGATGGAGGGTCTCAGGTTCCGTCAAGGCGTATATCCTTCCACTAGGGACCGCTGCCCCTGGAACTAGGTCAATTTGACAGTCGTATTGTCTATGGGGTGGTAACTCTTCCGCCTGTACGTCGCTGAACACCTCCTCATACCTCCGATAGACAGCGGGCAGTTGGATATCTTTTTCCGCCGCAGTGGCGATACACATACCACCAGCTAGCGCTGTAGCAGGGTCTTCTGGGATCCCAAAACAATGTTCCCAGCAGTAGGGAGAGGACATCTGCACCGTTCGAGCAACCCAATCGATTTCCGGGTTGTGTCTTTGCAGCCACGGTAACCCCAAAATGATCCCATATTGGGGGGCATGAATGATGCTGAATATGATATGCTCCCTGTGCGATGCTCCATACTGTACTTCTAATTCTGCAGTGTTGTACCCGTTGGGTCCTGTAATTAATTTCCTCCCATCTACTGCGTATACTTCTTCCGGCGGATCTTTGGGCACCAGACATACCTCTACGTCTAGCTTCCCCCAAGTCCATAAACATGCTGGTGGCTCCGGAATCCACCATGGCAGTCATTTGGACTCTCTCGGTTTGTATGAGCAACAATACGTTAATGAATAGATGCCCCACTGTGGTTGTGACGTTGTTCTGTAAGGAAGGGATACATGCCTGACTCCAAGAAACCCCTTCGTCTTTCTTTGAGTCCATTAGTTTTCCGACACCTTATCCATGGCAGCCGTCGTCATTCTACTGCTACGGAACCGGTTCGTCTTGGGTTTCACGGGGCATTCCCTGACGAAATGTCCTCTCTTGCCGCAATATAAGCAGAGGCCTTGCTTACGACGGACGTCTTTTTCTGCCATGGTTAATGTAGCCCTTATGGTGCCAATCTCCATTGGTTCAGATCCTGAGGTGTTGCTAAGCTCAGAGGCCTTCTGTCTTTCATAGAAAGGAAGGTGTCTCTCCTTCCTTTTGTAATCACCTTTTCGCTCACTCAGTCTATGATCCAAGCGTAGCACAAGATTAATCAAGTCCTCACATGTGGCAGGTTGGGGATCAATCTGAGCGATGACATCCTTGAGGTCTTCTTGTAACCCTTGGTGGAAAAGCGCAGCTTGTTTGGTCTCAGGCCACTTAGTTTCCGCCACTAGCCTCCTAAAAGAATTTAGATAAACCAACAGGTCCTTGTTGCCCTGTCTTAAGTCTAACAGTTCCCTGTCAGCCATGTAAGATTCAGCTCTTCTGTCGAATACCTTCAGAAACTCGGTTCTAAAGGCTTCCCAATCATGTAGGAGAGGGTCATCTCGGCTTACCAGTGGCACTGCCCATTGTGCCGCGTCTCCAGCTAGATAAGAAATAAGAAAAGCTACTCTTGCCTGGTTAGTGGGGAATGACTTCTGTTTGCAGGAAAAGTGTAACATCACCTGTGTCAAGAACACTTGCACCTTGCCAGAATCCCCATGATACCTCTCTGGGGTCGCTAATGGTATGGAAACCGGCATTTCTACCACCACATTAGGCGGAGCTGCCACCGCTACACCTGCACTGAAAGGATTCCTCTGCATCCCATCCACCCTAGCTCGTAACTCAGCAGCTTCCTTGCGTGACGCCACCAACTCAGCCTGGACTGTGGCAAGCATAGCTAGAACATCGTCAAGAGTGGCCATTCCCAGCACAACCCGACCGGGAGGACACTATTTCGTGGGTCGGAAATTCTGTTACGTGGTATGTCCTCAGGATCGGTTTGATGCTCGGAATGGTCCACCTCCTGACCTACCCAAGCCTAATAGCCGTAATGGCACAGGTCAGTGGGAGGATCAAGTGGGGGAAGGAAAGGAAGGGAACAGCCGGGAGGGAGATCTGAAACATAAACCACAATCATGTATTCATTGTAACCATAGTCATAGAATGCATACAAGTAACTGACTGTGTATGAGTAGCGCCCCTTCTATACCTGTAACAAAAAGAACGACACCTGTAGCAGAAGATACTTCAATAATGATGTGTCTTCGGTGTGGTAACACCGCTTGAAGTGTTAGGGCTGTAAAAGGAATAACATGGAGGAAAACACACATTGAGCATGGATCACTTTCTGGTGATATATATCCTAAGGTAACTGAAGTACTACATCAATGTTACAGAGGAGAAACATACCCTTTTCTGAACTCCAGCTTACATCACAGGGATAGAGCGTAGTCCCATACCACTCCTAATACCCCTGTTAGATAGAGCCAGAATAACACATGAGTATGGACTTTGTTAGTACACAAACATCCATGCAATTAGTAGCCAACACTGAGTTGCAATCCGAATAAGCTTACTTCACCAAATGAAATGGATCCAAAACAAGGTGCACAAGAAAACAAAAGGGGTGTGATAAAACCCTGTGTTTTGACGTAGCAGGAAAGTATCCGTTATATCACTAGTACTGCAGTTCCAGCTCAGGTGCTGGCTGTTAGTCTATGAAGCCTCCTAGAGCGATCTAGGTAAAGGTAACTATACCAGGTCCGGCTGACAATGCCGGGCAATTTCCCAAAGGACCATTAAACCGTCCTCCGCACGAGCAGCAAGCTCTACCAACGGAGGACGTAACACACAGTCAGCTGTGCCGGGCGAAATCCCAGGACGCTCACCAACGGGGAAGGGAGAGACCCCAAGCGAGGATCAAGAACGAGAGTTGGTGCTGAGCACCCTTACCAGACCTCTCCTGCTGGAGCTAAGGAACACAGCTGACTCTGCGGTGAGAATTTCCGACGCTATGCCGAGTTCCGCTACATCTTTATGGGCCGTCTCTTGCCACGTCGTACGTGACGTGCAAGGCCTCATGGGAGTTGTAGTTCTCAGCGTTAGCGGTACTACGCTGAGTACTAAAGAATCACGCCGGCTGCGTTTGACAGCGCGCTTGGTGCTTGCGCCTGTAACAGTACATCCCCTCCCTAACAAGAGCGCGCCTGGGGGCCAGGTTTCAGTGGGCATCTCCTGTGAAAAGAGGCCACTAATCTGGGTGCGTGGACCCCGGATGCAGGCTCCCATGAGTTCTCTTCAGGGCCGTACCCTTTCCACGCCACCAAGTACCACAGTTTGCGGCCACGCATCTTAGAGTCTCGAATACCCCGTACCTCGTATTCCATATTGTCATTGACCAGAAGAGGCGGAGGCTGCTTCTTGACAGGGAAGGAGGAAGGCTTCAATAAAGATACGTGAAACACAGGATGGATACGCAACTGAGAAGGCAGTTCCAGCTTCACGGTCACGGGACTAAGGCATTTATCGATTCTGTAGGGTCCAATAAATCTGGGGTTGAACACGCTATGTTTCCGGAAGCGTATATTCCTGGTGGATAACCAGACGGAGTCTCCCTTCCTGTATAAGGGACCTGAGCGTCTGTGTTTATCAGCCGTAGCCTTGTACGCAATCTTGGCTGCCTTGAAGTGCTCCTGTGTCTTCCTTAGTGTATCTTGGATATGGGCCACTCTCCTCGCTACCTCCGGTATGTTGGTGTCCTTGGAAGGATGGATGAAAGGAAGAAACCGTGGATGGCGACCATAATTGCAGTAGAACGGGGAAGCCCGTGTGGAACCATGTGTGGCGTTGTTATAGGCGATCTCAGCGAGCCACAGATAATCCACCCATTCCTCCTTGCTGTTGTCCACATAACATCTTAGGTTTTGTTTGAGTGTTTGGTTGAGGCGCTCTGTTTGTCCATCCGTTTGGGGGTGGAAGCTGGTAGACAAGGCCGTGGTTATATGTAGGGATGAACGCCATATTTTCCAAAACTGGGCCGTGAACTGCGAGCTCTGTCAGACACAATGACACTAGGTAATCCATGTAAACGCACCACATGCAACATCAATAAACGAGCTAGCTGGCCTGCAGAAGGTACCTGGTTGCAGGCGACAAAATGTCCCATTTTAGTTACATAGTCTATGACCACCAAGATCACGGTACAACCTTTATCCAGCGGTAGACCGACGATGAAGTCGATGGATATGTTCTCCCAGGGACTGGTAGGAGTAGGGAGTGGTTGTAATAAGCCTTGCGGGCGACGGTGATCAGATTTCATCTTTGCACAAACTGCACAAGCGAACACCCACTCCTTAACGTCCATCCTGAGAGAGGGCCACCAGAACTGTCTGTTGATGCGTGCAACGGTCTTTTCCACCCCGTGATGTCCCGCACTCGGGGAGTCATGGCACCAGCCAAACACCTGTTTCCTCAACTGCAGTGTAGGCACCAACAGACGGTTATTATTCATCGGAAAACCGTTCCTGGTTTGCCATTCCTTATGGCTCTTAAGCCAGGTTCTCCAGGTAAATGAGCCAACCCCCTTGAGTATCCCTTTGAGAAAGGCTTCCGGTTGTATCACACCTAGTACCATCTTGCGCCTGTAACAGGATGAACCCAAATGATGAAGCATGCCACCAAGGGGCAACCCTGGTGGGTGAGGGGTCTCTAGGACAAAAAGTTTTTTTCCTACTGAGCGATCACAGTGGAATCTTGCTGTATCCAACACACCAAGTCCCTGGGCAGGTTTTCTTCGAATCTTTCGATTTTTGTGTGAAACATATCTGTAAGGAGGATAAACCTAGCCTCTACCTCTACCTCCCCCATTTGTTTGTAGCACAAGTAAGAGCATACATCTCCCAGGTGGCAAGAAATTTCCCATAGGAGTAGTTAAAGAATAGCTTGCTTTGCCGTCAGGAACCACTGTCAGAAGTATCTTTGCAAGCTGGGGACCAGCCTTTCTCGCAAACGCCACTCATGTAAGATATGTATATCCAAAAGAATAGATGTCCTGTCTGATGCCTGAGCATCTGATATCAGTGTAGGCCTCTATTTCACTTTGAGCCTGTAAGACATATGCACCTTCAGTTGTACAAAGCTGAAGCCTGTGAGATGTATGCACACAATGTACTTCTATCTGAGACCTTGGCTAGTAAGAGTTAGGTATCTGGGCCTGTTAAGATTTCCTTAGTATGTGTCCGGATCCTATAATATCTGGGTGTCCTGAGGTACAGTTTTGCTTTCAGATGCATGAGCATGTAAGGTTAATGTAACCCGAGAGTAGCCTTGCTGTTAGAAGTTCGAGGCCTTATATAGAATTTGGTAGATGAGAAACTCCTTCACACATGTGGCAAATATCCTGTCCGCCATATTATAAATGCCTGAGTTTATAATGCAATGGTCATACAGAGTATGAGATATCCGCCATTTCTCTGATGAAATGTCCTGTCCGCCAAACTCTAAATTAGGCTCTGAATCTATAATATATACAGGGCTTTAAGTGGGCCGGGTCTCACCAGTGCTGAGAACCGGCAGTTTTTTTAAAGAGGGCCTCGAAACGGGTCTCTATCGAGCTCTGTTTTGTTCCCTGGCGGTCTGTTTTTTTCCGGATTGCACTGACAGCAGGCACATCGATGTGCGCTGCTCACACTGCTCACTTCTCACTAGTAGAGAAGTTACGGCATGATGTCATGCCAGGTGAGCGTTCTAGGGGAAGGGAAATCCTTTAAAGAGAGTCATTTTCTCTCTGGATTTCCCTTTTCTTTTTGAAACTTAGGAACAGCAACATTGTCTTGGTGTCACCAGGGCTTTAAGTGGAAGTTTTTTCAATATTATATACAAGTCATAGTTGCTGCCTATTTATCTTATGCAAATAACAACCATTAACAAAGTCAATAGTCCTGACTTGTTGTAGGTATGATGTTACTTGTTGTATCATATATCTGGATGCAATAACAGAAACAGCAAAATACAAGTCGGGCAGCACACTATGCTAAGCACAGATTTTTAGCTTACGTGTTTTCAAGCCACGCCCTTAATTACATTGGCCACGCCCTTTTGAGAGACCCCCAAGTTTTTTCATCCCACTTAAAGCCCTGAATATATATGTAATTTGGAGGTATGGTGTTGCAGGCACATATATAAGTGACAGAATTGCTATCTGAGGCTTATCTGTCACATCTGCATAGAGTGTGGATTAGATCGGCTTTTTAGAGTCTGAGCTTATACAATCCGTGTCACTGAAGGAGTAGATCAGAGGCCATAGGTTAAAAGGTCTCTCAAACCCCCAGAACTTCATACCGGAGTCTGTATCCTTTACATGTGTAACTTTAGGATAGCTTTCCTGTGTGAAGCCAGAGCCTGTGTTAAGATCTGTGTAACCAGAAACATAGCTTTGCTGTCGAACGCTAAGTTTACGATTTAATTTATATGAACAAAGATCAGTTAAGTTACAGCCTATGACTTCAGTGCTGACCTCAACTAACTCTACCTCAAAAAGTTGAATCATATTCAGAAGTTTCAAGAATTTGACCTATTAGCATAAAACGATCTTGTAAAGGATGCAACACATCCCACATCTTTCTTAAACGAGTGGCTTTTTTAATCCTTAATACCGTTCTTTATTTTGAGCTCACTGGTATTCAAGTCTGTCATAGGTCTTGTAAGTGGATGGGCTCCTGTATATTGTATACCTTCTTTCTTGCCCAGGAATCCATAAGGTGAATTAAATTCTAAAAATATATCATTTTTACCACTAAGTAAGTCTAAATAAGGGTCCTTGAAATATGTTTGTGTTCATGGCCGAATAGTTCTTGATCCGGAACTGCCTGTGTACTGGTCTGGTCTGGGGTGGGGGTGGGGGGGAGGGAGGGTTGGTGATGAGCAGAAAAGTGGGGGTCCCCACAATTTGTTTGGCCCAGACCCCCCGCCCCCTCCCCCCCACTGGAATATTTTAAAGGCAGTGCTCTGGTGCGGGTCCCCTGGTTTTGAGCAGGAGCGGGCCCCGTGCAGCTGCCCACACTGTCCATGCCTAGCTCCGGCCCTTTGCCACCTGTGCCTTGCATGCTTGACGAGGACCAGGAGATGGCATTGGCAAATGCCGACTGCCTCATCGTCGCTGCTTAATCCCGTGTCCCCAGGCACTGCCTTACTAGAATTGGAAATTGCCTCACAAACAGGGCACAAACCGCTGAGTTGAGCAGCAGACTCGGGCAAGGGTCTGCTGCCCTAGCCCTAGCCCCAGCCCCTGCAGCCTCCAAATGCCCGGTTTCCAGGTATGTCTGCTGACCTTCGGGGACACTGTGATGAGGTGGGGCCTATTCTTATTACTGTATGGCCTAGGAAATAATGGGACACACACACACGGCTTGCTGGTGCCGGGAGATAACCCACGTGCGGGCTCTCCCCTTTTATTTTAACCCCGCAGGCCACGCCTGGCCTGCGGATGACGTGGGCACAGTTCCGGCCAGTAAACTGGAACACAGGAATGCTAACCATTACATCCCTCTCCAACTTGGTTCTTGAAATAAAACTTCTGAAAGTCTGGTAAACATACACAATTCGGTTGCATCAGTCTTTAAAGTCTTAACACGCAAAATCCTGGAGATGTCGGCTAGGGCGAGGATTGGGCTGTAGACTGTAACGATGTTGTTGGCTTCCTATGGGTGGTTCACTTGGCGCTAGCCGGCTTGGAGGCGAACCGGGAGGCAGTGTGCCTGGGGGGGCAGGTTCCGGTGTGTTGTTCCTGTCTTCTTCCTGGCTTTGGATGTTTCTGCTTGGGCTCAGCGGGGGCCGAGGGCCAGACTACGAAGACTCTGTCGGGACCTCTTTGAACCAGGAGATGTTACGCGATATTTCCTCACTCCCTTTCCGAGCTGTCACCATGGTTCCATTGCTGGTGACGACTGTCCAGGTGCCTGGTTCATGGACGGTCCGGAACTTCCCCCCGGGCCGGCGGTCTTTGAGTAGGACGGTGGCAACGGGTCGGGGTGACCAGGGTGCGCATGGCGTTGAACGCTTGCCCGATGGTTTTGTCGTTCCCGCCTTGCTTGGGTTTCCTGGACATCCAGAGGCGGGGGTGTCCATCTTGGACACGTAGGGCTCAGGTCTCTCCGTGGGCCTTTGGACATAAGGGACCATGGACTCCGCAGCGTGGTGCAGTGTGGGGTGCTCCGGTATTCCCTGAGGAACTTGTGGAGACGCTGCTCATGATCCACTTGTTCCACACTGGTGATGCGTAGCATTTTGTTTAAGGTCCTCATGAAACGCTCTACGTCTCCATTGGCCTGGGGCCATTGAGGCATGATGCGGTGGTGGTGGATCCCTCGCTGATGGAGGAAAGTGGCAAACTCAGCCCCGTGGAACGGGGGCCCATTGTCGCTCCGGATCTCCAGGGGAAACCCAAATGTGGCAAACACCTTCTCCAGGACCAGGGCCACATGGGCAAAAGCGGTCGACATGACTGGTTCCACTATGGGATATTTAGAGAATGCGTCCACAAGGACGAGCGTGTGTTTCCCTCCGGGGAAACTCCCAAAATCTATGCTCACTTTTGACCATGGGAGAGTGCAGGCCTCTTCTGTGATTACTGGGATCGGACTCTCGGGAGCGCTGGTTATCTGGCAGGCCGGGCAACGGCGTACTAGGTCTTCAACCATTGCCCCGAGTTCTGGAAACCAGACTTTTTCCCTCATCCTCGCTTTCATTTTGGTCACGCCTTGGTGGCCTCCGTGGGCCAGTTGAGTTGCTCGGTGCCTCAGAGCTTGCGGTATCACCAGCCTCGAGCCTCTCAGGAGTATTCCATCTGCCGTGGCGCTCAGCTCACTCCTCACCCTCCATATCTTCGTCAGCTCTCCTCGGTCTTCCGGTGCCCATGTGTTAGTCTGTTGAAGGTGGTTCCTCCACGGCCCTTCTTGGACCGCTTGGAGAGTCCGGGTGTATATGGTGTCTTGCTCGGCGGGTTCCTTGATTTCCTCGAGCGTCATCGCCTGGGGCACGCCGCCGCTGAGATCATATTTATGTATTGTTCCGACCCCTCAAGGTCGTCCGCCTCTTCCTTTGGGGCTTCGTGAGGGCTTGGTCCATTTCGTTGGCCCTAGCCGCAGATAGATCGTGGGTGCTTGCTAGCATGAGTATGTCTTCCAGGGCGATTTTTGGCTGGCGCAGGATGAGGCCGCTGAGTGTCTTGTCTCGGCACCCTTGGATGATCTTGGCCCTTATCTCCTTTGGTTGATCGTCCTCCGTGCACGTGCTGGCATCAATGAACTCCCCTTCCCTTTGGCGGGCCTGGCGCAATTTGAATCGTTCAAAATCAGAATTAAGTTGGGGGTCGAAATGCGCATCTAATGCCGCCACCGCAGCGTCGCAGTCCGTGGCAATGCCTGTATTCGGCAAGTGTTTGAACAGCTTGAATATTTCGTCTCCAGCATAGTGGAGAAGTAGCGACCTTTTCACTGCCCCGTCGGTCTCCCTGGTGGCTACGAAATAGTTATTCAGGCGTTCTATCCAGATTTTCCATCTCGGGGATGCCGTGGCCGGATCTTCCAGTTTACTGAAGGGTGGCAGTACCCCGGTAAGTGCGTGTTGTACTGGGATTCTTTGTGGTGCCTGCGCTTGGTCGTCGTCACCCATATTTTCTGTGGGTGGGTGCCTTTCTTTCTCCCTTCTGTTCTTGTCTGCTCTCTATGTGCAGTGGCCTGTGTCTTGACTCTCTTCGCTGTTATCTCTTTTCTGGTTGGGCGCCCTCTTGTCTTCCTCCTTAGTGTGCTCTGTCTCCTCACTGCCTTTTCAATCTTGCAGCACTGTGTGTATTGTTGCTGGTACGCTGCATGTGCTTCCACTGCCTTTCAGCCCCTTGCAGCCTCAGCAGTTGGTAGTGCTTCCTCTCTTTTTCCTAGTCTGTAATCATTCAACTGGCCCCCCACTCTTTCACTGTGATTTTGTTTTATTTTTTTCTCTGTGCACAGTCTTGCACTTGACCTCCTTCCAGGTCACTGGCTCCCTCGCCGGTAGCACCCCTTACGTCCTGGGGCCTACGCGCTCTCCCTGGGCTTCGCAGCGGCATCAAGACACGCTCCTCGCGTGTGCACACCAGGCAGGGGCTCGTCTTCGTCTCGTGAGGCGGGGCAGTCTTTCACGCTGAGACGCACCACCCCCGCAGAGACAGCGCTCGACCTGCGAGCGGCACAGCAGTTGAGCAGAGCAGGCCAGCTCGCCGGAGGACCAGGACAGGTGCTGGATGTCGTCGGGGCTCATGCCCAGAGCAGTGGGACACGTGGGGCACCGCAGCGGGACAGCACTCACCCACAGGGTTTTGACGCCGCATCTTCGACGATCCTGGCGAGGCAGCGGTCGCGGCTCCACAGCGCGGCGGTCTTCTCGCACTTCGACAGCTGAGCCAGATAGGGACAGCCGGATGAAACAAGGGTCACGGCCCCCCTCATCGCCAATGTGCTGACCTTCGGGGACACTGTGATGAGGTGAGGCCTATTCTTTTTACTGTATGGCCTAGCAAATAATGTGACACACACACACGACTTGCTGGTGCCGGGAGATAACCCACGTGCGAGCTCTCCCCTTTTATTTTAACCCTGCAGGCCACGCCTGGCCTGCGGATGACGTGGGCACAGTTCCGGCCAGCAAACTGGAACACAGGAATGCTAACCATTACAGTATGCAGAATGCTCAAACCTTGGACCGCCAGAGGGCACTGGGACAGGGCAAATCTGCTTATTAACGACTTACAGAGCTGTATCGAGAGGTACACCCCGTTACATCTGTTCCATGCCTCCCTACAATAGCCTAGCGCCTAAATTATGCTCCTCCCCTCAGACTGTGCCCAGGGGCCCTGAGAATCTCGTATCACAGACAGGAGAGTAGCTTGGTCAGTTAGATTGGTGGGGGGCAGAGAGGGCTTCTGATTTCCCAACAATCATACTGGTTAAAATGTTTACATTATACTAGAAGCAGGGCAGAAGGGGGGGCTTAATAAAGAAGCAGTAGGGAGGGAGAGGAGTGTGGATTGTGACAGGTACTTATATAACTCAATATTTTGGAAAATAACAATTTGTTAAGATCTTTAAAACAGAAACAAGTGTGTGAGCGCGCGTTTTTAAGTGAAATCCGGCAAACACCTCACCATACCGGACTGAAAGCACCTGTACCCAACTATTTACTACAGAACACATTTATTAGGGGGGTGTAACACCGCAAACACCCCCTTTCAAGGTACGTCCCTGCACACAGATATCTATACTAACGCCTTAGGCGGAATGGGGGCCCCTTGAAAGGTGGGAGCCCCCCTTCACACCACAAGGGCCTATCTGATCCCTGCATTCCTACCAATCCCCGCCGTCTCTCATTCTTAGAGCTGTCAGATGGTTCAGCCCGTGAAACACACCAACTTTGTGCCCACTTTCTCAATGCACTACTGCTCTTCCTTCGCATTTATTTTCATATTTTCTATAGCACTCTTATTGTAAACAGTCATATGGATTACATTTGAATGGACCCATATAAACAAGAGTACATACGATTATAGAGATGTGCGTTTGTTAGTTAATTTTAAGGTGATATTGGTGCTTAATAAACACTTCCCGTAGTTGTTTGAATAAACCGTGGGTGCCTTTATACACACTCCGACTAGAAATAGACATCGTTGCTGCTACAAAAGAGAAAACAAAACGTATTTCATTGTATGTTTTTAGTAGTTAGTACTCCGGGATATAACAAATATGTGGGAACGCGCGCCACCGTGTGGTGCTATAGAAAACTGCTGACTAATCCTCTGAGCTGCAGGTGAGTCGCTGCTACTGCTTCACCGTGGGTCTTTGAGTGTGCAGAAAGGCCATAGACATAGCTCTCATCTTGGTGAGAGGATGAGATTGAGTGGCTGTGGAGGATGAACCCATTGAAATCAATTGAAATGAAACCCTTCTGAAGAGTGAAAAAGGTTAACAGGGCGGGTGATTCCACTGAAGACCATGGGAGGGAGGCCCGGTTCCAGGAATTTATATCTGGATAGGCCAAGGGTGCGTTCGGGTGGGCCAATGTTTACCTAGTATTTGACAGTTCTAGAGGCAGACTACATGCGCTAGATTTACATTATTTTTTCTTCCAAACAGTCATACAGAGCATGTGGAGAGTTATTTGAGAGTAAAAGCTGATGTCTATACTCATTAGGCTTAACCACAGTGGCGGCCAGTAAGTTATGGAGGGAGAGGGGCGGATGGGACACACACACACACACGCACACATACACATAACACTCACAGCCATGCATTCACACGAACACACACACACACACACACACACACACACACACACACACAAAGACATCCTTTCACAACATTCTTTACCAAACATTCATACATACACGCACAAACGCACCAAACATTAATTTAAAAGAAAAAAACTCTTATCTGCAGCTAGCTCTGCCTCAGAGGTTCCAAGAGGCATTGGACTACTTCCTTCCCTCAGGTCAGCCAATGAGGGAAGGAAGCAGTCCCAACGTCATCACAGAGTGGGATGGGGTCAGTGAGACTGCTGACCCCACCCCACTCTGTGATGAAGTATTACTGCTTGACACTCGACCCTGGGCGCTTCAGGGCTTAAAACTGAAGCACCCAGGTGCAAGGCAATCAGTGACGCTACCCCTCGTCACTGAAGGGAGGGCCTCAGGGACCTTTGCTGAGCTGAGGACGTCACGCCCACGGGAGCTGTGACTTTCTCAGCCCAGCAAAGTTCAGATCAGGCAGCCAAGAGCCTGCGCATTTAGCGCATGCCTGACCTGAAATGAACAGTGTCTGTCAGGCTGATCTTTGTTCATCCTGACAGACACTGTTCGTGAGGGGCAAAAGGTGGAGGGGCGTGGCCCCTCAGCCCCAATGGGCAGACCGCGGCTGCTTAGCCATCATTATTTCGAGCAGGCCAGGCTTCAATAAAAGCACCTGCATACCAAGCAGATTGTAATAGTAGTTCTTGTTTAAGGAGGTCCCTGTAACCACACCCAAGCTTTTGCATCTTTGCACTAGGAAGACTGGTTATTTACTACTTGCAGTTTGCCCAAAACCTATTTCTTTGCACACTGTGATCTTTGTAACTGTTTATTTTCATGTCATTCTTTTGCTTTCATTTATAAAAAAGTTTTAAAAACTGCAACACATTTGGAACAAAAGAAAGCGGTATTCCGGCATTCTTGATACCTGGAACAGTGTTCATGCCTGGCACTTGTAAAACTGGTAATCACAGTCAAAGAGGTAACATTCTGGGGCATATCACACAGAGAGCTTCAGGGGCACAACGGCCTGCTTTGTGCACCCTGGGGCACTATGTGTAGGAAGGTGGAATCTGACTATATGGTTGCCCCCACTTTTTTTTATGGTGTTTTGCTGGTTTATGACTTAGTTGGGCTGGGATCCTGCTATTCAGGGCCCCAGTCTCTCTGCTTTCTCTGTAAAAAGGTTTCCATGTGCCTTAGGCACATCTCTGATTGGAATCTGGAGTGCCCTTATAAGTCCCTAGTATATGGTATACTATGTACCCAGGGCATAGGTACCTCAGAGGCCTACCAGGGGCTGCAGCATGTATTGTGCCACCCCTGGAAGGCCATCCAAACTGACACCACAGGTCTGCTACTGCAGCCTGGGTAAGGTGGTGCATGCACCCCTTACTGTGATATAGGGTACCTATATCACTATATACATACACACATATAAACCTATAAGTCACTCCTATGGCAGGCCTTATCAATCCTGAAGGCAGAGTGCATGGTTCCTATGTGAGAGGGTGCCCCTGCATGAGCAGGGCCCCTCTGCAGCGTTCGGAGACCCTTCTCTGATGCTGTTTGTAGTGCAGGCTGACCATATACTCTTAAGCGCATTATAACCTCGCGTTAAATGCTAACTTTGGAATGGCTGCACCGAAACATGTCGTGTTTGGTGTCAAACATCTTGGAATACTACCCCCCGCCAATTCTGGCGGCGGGGGTAGCATTCCACCCTTCTAGAGGGAGAGACATGTTAACCCTGGCTTGACCGGTAACTTCTTTCTAAAGCCCTGGCATCACAAAATGGATGCTGCTGCCACAGACACAAGTCTGGCCTCCTGCTGCTGACCGAAACTCCGGCAGGGGAGGCCTGGACAATAGGTTTCCTGTCCCAGGGAGGTGTGACCACCTCCTCAGACAGGATAGTGTGTATTGGTGCTGGGCGGGAGCACTCTCGGGTGCTTTGAAGTCCTGCACTGGGGGCACATTTGGTGTCCCTGTGCATACCCCAGTTCAAACCGGATCAGGGGCTTGCAGCCCCTGCTTTGGCGCGAACTGGACAAAGGGAAAGGGGTGTAGCCACCCCTCTGCCCTGACCCCACCCATAGGTGGGGCCACAGAGTAAGTCCAACCCCTAAACTTAGTATAAGTATAGGAACCCAGTCCTTAGGACTTTAGATTATCCCTGGACGAAACTCTGACACAGAATCCTGGACCTTCGACACTCTACTACAAGATTAGAGGACAGAAGAATCTCCCTTGGGGTCAAGGAGTGACTCCCCTGCTTGGCAGGCACCAAAGAAGCAATTGTCCGGTCTGCATCGCCTAAGCTCCCGTCGGACGCCAAAGTCTTTGCATCACCAGAGGTGGATTTCCAGACTTTCCCGAGGCTGCCCTGAGTCCCCAGCAAAGCTGAGGCCCGTAGCTGTCGTGGGTAACATGGAACCGTGACCCCTGGACACCGCACGCATTTGCAAGTGCATCCTCTTCTGGGTCTCCCACAAAGTCGTGCTTTGGGCTCCGAGTAGCCCTAGCCTCCAGCACCAACTGCACCGAAGATCACTGGCCTCCACTCCACGAGTGTCCTGTGAGCCAGCTCCACGTGCACCGTCTCAAGGCTCCTTCGCGGTCGCTAGCCCGTTGGCTAGTAGCCCTTCACGAAGGCCAATCTTTTTCTACTTGGGCTCCCTGGTTGCTCCAGGCCTGCCCTCACTTACCCTTGCTGGGTGAGTTCCTCAGACCTTGCTGGTCTGCACAATCGTCAATCTTCAACTTCATCGAGACTTGCCGTTGCCAAGGCTTGTTGGGTCCAATCCGGTCGCAGACACCTCAGCACTCGACAGACATAGTGTACCAGCCCGAATCCTGCTCCTGGTCGCCAACAACGCCTCCTGGACCTCATGGCTGAAGAGTCAAGACGACCGTCAACCTACCTGAAGCACTCGACATCGGTGGGCATCTGCTCATCGCCTTCCTGGTCACTGGCTAGTGACCCAGACTCTGTCCCCTCTGCTTTCAGGTTCTTCAGATCTCCGATCCACTCTTGGATCCACCCGGACACTTTCCACTTGGTCACCAGCAGCTCTTTGCAGCAGATCGCCATTCAAATCGACGACGAAACCCGACCCCGAAAGGCACCTATGCACCCGGCTTCCCTGGGTGAGGTAACACGAGTACTCCGGTGCTCCCGTGGGTAGAGACTCTAGAATGACCTAGTTCTCAAAGGGTTTGCTCCAAGTCCTTCTTTAAGTGTCCCTTTTCTTTAATTTCCAAACCGCGACTTTCTCCATAGAAGTTAACGGCGATTCGCGGCTGTGTAATTACACTGCACGCGTCCCCCGTGGATCCCCTGTGTCACTACCTTGGGTGGTTCCTTGTGGTCCAAGCACTTCTAGAGGCTCTAGGCCTAGTGTCTAGCTCAGTCGTGGTTCTTATACCACTTTATTGGTATATGGTTTGGTACGCCCCTAGGGCCCAAACGTGTATTTGTGCTATTACTGTGTTTAAATAACTTATAACTTATGTACTTCGAACTCTAGCCTCATAAAGAGACTAGAGGGGTGTGTTTAGCAATAAATACATATATTTTGAATATATACCTGGTGTGGTGCTCTTTCATTTGATCACTCAAGAGATTATAGACTGGTAAAACAAGCTGCTTTACATTCCTTCAAGACTTAGCCTGAAGGCTGCTCTCCATAGCTACCACTAGGATAGCTTTCAATAAAGGTTGTCTTTAACCTATCTCCAATAAGGGGTTGTTTGGACTGGTGCAAGGTGCCCACTATAATTAGTGGACAGCATATACCAGACCAACTTCTCACACTATGGTATTACAGAAAAGGGCCGCTTGTGCAGCCCTTTTTGTAATACTGATAGTGCTAGCACACGCTCTACATGTGCGCCATCTTCAGAGCAAATTCCATCATTTTCATGGGAGCAGACCCATGCAAATGAGGGAATGACTTTGTCTCTGCCCCTGCCCCAAATCATGGATGTGGGTGCAGGGGCAAAAAGACCCTCAGGATTCGCACTGACAATATGCAACAAAAAGGTGGTGCACAGTCTGTGTGCCTCCTTATGCCAGCCTTCCGGAGGGTACCTAGGAGCTACCATGGACCCCCAGACGTCACCTGGCAGGCAGTTGCAGTCACTAATTGCACCTGCCTGCAAGAGGATCTCTCTCCCCTCTTTAAATTGCAGGCAGCATGCGACTTGCATTGTAAAACGCATGATTTCTTTACTTATAAACAACCGTTCTGTATTTCACTGAAAGCGCTGCCCCAGGGCAAGTGCGGGTACTCGCCTGTCCTAAGGGCAGCGCATTAATTGTAACAGGGTGGACGGTCCCTGTTTGCACCCAGTGCACCTGTTTAAAGGTGCGCAATGATGCAAACAGGGACAGTGCTCCGTATCTGTAATACAGGCCCCGTTGTTCTTTGAAAACTCGCTCACAAACTCAGTTATACATAAGTTTGCTGTGAGCTCCATCTCATGTGCTAAAATGGTCAAATTCTGTTTCCACTCGTCTGTCGGAAAAGTGTGAGGACAGGAGATGTTGTTGAAAAGATGCTCTCACAGGCTGTAGCTGCAATCCCTATAAAACTGCAGCAAAATACATTTCATGAAGTACTGGAAAAGCATCAGCATAATCATGCACCAGTTCACAAAGGGTGGCAAAATCTGCACCAGCGTAGTTCCTTGAGGTGAGGTGAGATATGTGTATTTAGTGTGTGGAAGTAGGAGGTGGTGACAGCACTGACTTGGGCTGTCATGTCGAGTTTACAGTAAATCCCGAGGTTCTTGGCATGAGTGTTGGGGGTGGGAGTAGGTCCTTGCTCTGTTGGCCACCAGTGTAGTTGCATGGAGAAGAGCTGTCCCCAAAGATCACAACTTCAGATTTCTCCAAGTTTCATTTCAGGCAGATGGACTTCAATCACCATTCATTGGTCTTTCTGAGATATATATATATTCTAACCAGGTTCAGCTAAGGGGAGAGAAGCACTGAGAGCTTGTGGGGTCTGCAGGTTTTGAGGCCCTGTTTGTGAATAGTGAAAGTTTGTGCTTGTGTATCACTAGTTTATGGGATCTACATATATATATGTGCAGTTTGAGTGAGTATTGTATGTGTGCGCGCGCGCCTGTGGTGTTTTTGTGCATGTGTGTGGCATGCCATCCTGGTGCCGGTGTTTCTGTGTGCAGCGTTTGTTTGAGCCTGGTGTGATTGTGCTTACATGTTGTATGTATGTGTATAAACATGGTATTTATGAATGTGGTGGGTGCATGTATGTGATGTGTTTTCCGTTCATTGAAAACACTGGATGGGTGTGCAAAATGACATTGATAATTATTTGCGGCAAGCAGACAGCATGTATTTTCTGAATGTGTATGTGATGCAGCTTTGGGTCTTGAAGTCGAAGACCAAACGCTCTGCAACTTCTGTGCATGAATCATCAGCTGTATGACCTCTCACTGTAACAGGGAACCTTATCAAACCTGGTGCTATGCAGTGAAATGTAAGAAGTAACTAAACACTGTTTAGGAAATGGGACCAAATAGAAGAGATGAAAATGTTCACCTTTCAATGGCGCCCCTCATTAATTGATCAGATACTTTCAGTCAAATATAAAATAGTTTAAAAGAACGTATTGTCAAAAATCCCAATGTGCGGTCAGGGTAGGTGGTGTGCACTTCAGTCTAGTATGAATTTGCTATTTTAAGCACATGCAGAAATTCTTTAAAGGATTTGCATGCTTTAGAAGCATCTCCAGGCACTACAGTGTTAAAAAAAAAAATAGCTTGTCTGCTGGTACTGAATGCTGGCAATGCACAGAAACAGCACTTTTCAAACTTTTTATTGCAGAGCAACAGTTGGAGATTCTGTTGCCTTAGCACATTACAATTACATTGATAACAGAGCAACATCAAAAATACTAAGCTCCTTATTACAAGTCTGATGTAACAGGGTGGGGTATTTACTACATGTGTCAGCCCACTATGAGGCTATAGTGTATTGTCTTCTGGAGAACCTGAGCGAAGCACAAACACAGACAAGGCACAAGACTTGAAGAACAGTGAGACCAGGGGCAGCAGGAGTCTTCCTTGATGCAGACTCAGTTCCAGTAAAGTCCAATGAAGCCCAAGTGTCCAGGTGGTCAAAGAGTGTCTTGGTTTCAGAGGTGAATCTTGTTCCACAACTAATCTGAGGACCCACCCACAGGGAAGCCCTAAAGTACCCTAGGAAATGGGATGGAATGACTTGGGTCCCTCCTAGAGGAGGGGCTGGACAGAGGGGAGGATACTCCCCTGTCCTTTGTCCCATTTCATGCCAGCAGCTGAAACAGGAGTATGCACGGAGGGCACCAAATGTGCCCTTCAATACAATCTGGTGGCTCTCCAAAGCGCCACCCCCCACCCCAATACACGAAGTCATGTCTGGTAGGTGGTCTCACCTCCCTGTGACAGGAAACCTATTGTTCTATCTTCCCCTGCTCAAGCTCAGCTCCGCAGCAGGAGGGCAGAATCGAGTCTGTGGTCGGCAGCAGCACTAGCTTGCTGGCAGACCCTAAAAGGCTAGTACCAGGAGTACAGGGGGCTCCTCCAAGGGCCATCCAGTGCATGGAATCATACCTCAACACCTGAACAGTGTTGGGGTATGATTTCAACATGTTTGATACCAAACATGACCAGATACAGTGCAGCTAATATATAGTTAGACATCTCGTAAAGACTGATGTCCACTATACACCTTAAAATGGCTGACTGCACTTACAAAGCCTGGAGAATCGACTCCGGAGTTTGTAGGGGTGTCCTGCTCATGCAGGGGCACCCTCCCACTTACAACCAAGCACCCAGCCCTCAGGACTGAAAGGCCTGCCATAGGAGTGACATATAGATTTAAAGTGTAGTGACCTCAGATATAAGGAAAAATATATCTGTCGTGAGAGGTGCAAGCACCAACTCACACAGGCTGCAATGGCAGGCCTGTAGTCACAGTTTGGGTGGCCTCTCATGGGTGGCATAATAAATGCTGCAGCCCATGGGAGACCGCTGGTGTACCTATGCCCTGGGTAGCTTAGTACCATATACTAGGGACTTAGAAAGGTACACCAGTAGCCAATTCTGGAGGTACAAAAGTACTTACCAAAGCCATTTTGGGGGAGAGAGCACAGAAGCTGGGGTCCTGATTAGCAGGATCCCAGCAAACTACAGTCAAAACACACGGACACCAGGCAAAAAGGGGGGGGTAACCATGAAAGCAGCTCCTACTTTCCTACACAACTCCCCGCCTCCCCCACAACGTAAGGACATGAGACTAACCTTGCCCAGTTGAGTCTTCATTTTATAAGTGGAAATATCAGGAAAGTCCATCTGCGTTGGCATGGTTCCTCGCAGGTCTATGTTCCTCTGAAAAGTCCATCCCCTGAGGAAAATGGACCACCTCAAAAGTGTGGGGTTTTCACCCTTCATCTGTTTAAGCCATAAGAGGGGTTTATGGTCTGTCTGAACAATGAAGTGAGTGCCAAACAGGTATGGCCCCCACTTCTTCAGGGCCCAGATCACAGCAAATGCCTCCCTCTCAATAGCTGATCAACGCTTCTCCCTGGGGTTTAGTCTTCTGCTGATAAAAGCTACTGGTTGATCCTGCCCCTCTGCATTAAGTTGTGACAATACTGCACCTATGCCTATCTCAGAAGCATCTGTCTCGACAATGAATGGTTTGGAGTAGTCAGGACTTTGCAGAATTGGTGCAGAGCACATGGCTTGCTTCAGGTCATCAAATGCCTTCTGACAGCTAACTGTCCACTGAACCTTCTTAGGCATTTTCTTGGATGTGAGATCATTAAGGGGTTCCACTATGGATCCATAATCCTTACCAAATCTTCTGTGGTACCCAATGAGGCCCAAGAAAGCTTTGACCTGAGCCTGTGTAGTGGGAGCAATCCCGTCCACGATGGTCTGAATTTTGCTCTCCAATGGTTGAACTTGGTCTCCACCTACAAGGTGGCCCAAATACACAACCTTGCTCTGCCCTATCTGGCACTTACTGGCCTTGATAGTGATGCCTGCCTTTTGCAGGGCCTCAAGTACATTTCTGAGGTGGACCAGCTGATCCTCCCAGATGGAGCTAAAGACAGCTATATCATCTAGAAATGCTGCACTATAGGCTTCCAGACCTGCTAGGACTTTATTCACCAGCCTCTGAAATGAGGCAGGTGCATTTGCAAACCAAAAGGCAGCACAATAAATTGATAATGCCCACTGGGGGTTGAAAATGCTATTTTTGGTTTGGCATCCTCAGAGAGTCTGATTTGCCAATAAACAGCAGTTAGATCAAATGTACTGAGATACTTGGCAGAGGCCAAAGTATCAGTCAATTCATCTGCCCTTGGAATTGGATGGGCATACGTCCTAGTGACTGCATTGAGGCCTCTGTAGTCAACACAAAACCTCCTCTCTCTCTCACCATCCTGGGTGTGGGGTTTTGGCACAAGGACTACAGGACTAGCCCAAGAGCTATCTGAAGGCTCAACGACCCCCAATTCCAGCATCTTTTGGACCTCTGTCCTGATGCAATCTCTGACACTGCCAGGCTGTCTGTAAATTTTACTCTTCACAGGCAGGTTGTCTCGTGGGTCCACTTCATGGGTACACCAGGTGGGCCGACTGAGTGTCAAAGAAAAGATCCCAGAAAACTGACTCAGAACCTGTCTGCAGCCAGCTAGCTGTTGATCAGTGAGACTGTCTGCCAAGACTACTCTTTCACTGATCCATCAACAGGGTTGTGTGAGAGGAGATCAGGGAGAGGGGCACTCTCTTCCTCCTGTCCCTCATCAGTGGCCAAGAGCAAGCTCATGTCAGCCCTGTCAACAAAATGTTTTAGGCAGTTCATATGAAATACCCGGTGGGGACTTCTTGGAGTACCTAGGTCAACCAAGTAGATGACCTCACCTTTCTTTTCAAGTATAGTTTGGGGGCCGCTCCACTTGTCCTGGAGAGCTGCTGAGGCCACAGGCTCCAACACCCACACTTTATGCCCTAGCTGGTAATGAGTCAGTACAGCCTTTTGGTCATGCCAAGCTTTCTGAAGTTCTTGGCTGGCCTCAAGGTTTTTGCTGGCCTTCTTAATGTACTCCGCCATGCGAGAACGCAGGCCCAGTACATAGTCTACAATGTCCTGTTATGGAGGTTTGAGAAGTTAGTCCCATCCTTCTTTAACTAGACATAATGGACCCCTAACTGGATGTCCAAAAGAGGTTCTAATGGGCTGCAGCCCATCCCCTTCTGAGGAACCTCTCTGTAGGCAAAGAAAAGACACGGTAGTAAAACATCCCATTTTCTTCTCAGTTTTTCTGGGAGTCCCAAGATCATACCTTTGAGGGTCTTGCTGAACATCTCAACAAGCCCATTGCCTTGTGGATGATAGGGTGTGGTACACTTCTAGTTAACCACACACTCTTTTCACATAGCAGGGATGTAGCTAGACATAAAGTTAGTACCTCTGTCTGACAAGACCTCCTTAGGGAACCCATCTCTGGAAAATATTCCCAGGAGGGCCCTGGCCACTACAGGAGCTCTAGTGGTCCTAAGGGGAATAACCTCTGGATATCTAGTGGCATGGTCCACCACCACTAGGATAAAACTATGTCTAGATGCTGTTGGAGGGTTTAAGGGACCTACAATGTCTATCCCTACCCTCCTAAAGGGAACCCCAACCACAGGTAGTGGGATTAAGGGGGCCTTTGTAGTGCCACCTGACTTATCACTGGTTTGGCGGGTGACACAGGAGCGACAAAACTCCTTGGCGTCTTCAGACATGTGGGGCCAGTGAAAGTGAGGGACAAGTCTTAATTTTCCCAAGATGCCCTGCAAGGGGAATGTCGTGTGGAAGGGTCAATAAGAATCCCCTGTACTTCTGTGGTATGACCAACCTCCTGGTGGCACTAGGCTTGTGGTCTCTACTTTCAGAATACAGGAGGCCATCTTCTTAATAAGTCCTTAGGACCCACTGACATCCTCTGCTTCATCAGCAGCAGCCTACTGTCCGAGTTGTTCAAGAGAGGAGCAAGCCTTCTGCTCCAGACTCAAGTCTTCCCTAGAAGGTCCCCGTGCCCCTAGTAGCTCTGCCATGTCAGACCCCAAATCCTCTGAGACAGTTACTTCACAGGTACCGAGATCATCTCCATCCGGAGATTGATTCTCACTGGGAGTCTGAGGAGGATAACTCTTTACCCTTACTGCTCTTTCTCTTGGGAGCTGGCTGGTCCATTCTTTCAGGACCAGGGTTCCCTAAGTGCCTAATTTCTTGGCCTGAGTCCTAGTGACAGCAAAGACACTGGCTAAAATTCCCATCATTCTGCATGGGTCCCGAACTCCAGGTCAGACCAGGCTGACGTTTCCAAATCATTGCCCAGTAGACAGTCCACAGATAGGTGTGATGATACCACAACTCTCTTTGAGCCAGTTACCCCTCCCCACCTGACATTGACAACTGCCATGGGATGATCTGTCCTGACATTGTTAGTATTAGTCACTTGGTAAATCTGACCAAGTAGAATCTGCTCAGGAGGCACAAGTTTCTCTGTCACCATAGTGACACTGGCCCCTGTAAGCTACAGCTTCCTGGGCATTGATGAGAAGCTGCTGTCTGTATTTGCCCAAGTTGGTGGGGCTTACAATAAGGGTGGCAAGCCCAATGCCACCATCACAGACTAAAACAGCCTGAGAGGGGGTCCTGACTAGGCCAGAACCCACTTCAATACCCAATGTTAACCCAGCTAAACTCTTGGGGGCACTACTACTACCGGTGCTACTGCTAGAGGCACTAGTGGGTTTGAGAGTAGTAGTAGTATTGATGATAGACTCAGAGCAATTGGCATCCTTTGCCCTATGGCCTTTTTCCTTACACAAATAGCACCAAGGCTTCTTGTTAGAAGATGAAGAGGATTGGGATCCACCCCCAAAGGAAGATTTTTGGGGACCTTCAGAAGACTGTTTCTTTTCTTTAGATCTCTACTCACCTTTCTCCTGGGCCTTAGAAGAATCTTGCTTCTTCTAGTCACCACCACCATGAGACTTTTGTTTCACCCTGGTGCGAACCCATTTGTCAGCCTTCTTTCCCAATTCTTGGGGAGAGGTCAGATCTAAGTCCACTAGGTACTAGTGCAGTTGCTGATCTGACAGTTATTAAGGATGTTCCCCCTCATAAGTAAATAGTATAGTCCTTAATAATCATGCACATTACTCCCATGAAGCCAGCCTTCCAGAGCCTTAATAGCACTATTAATAAAATCCACCCAGTCTTGAGTGTGTGCCTTCTGTGCGTCTCTAAACGTAACCTTGTATTGCTCAGTGGTTAACCCAAACCCATCTATGGGTGCACTCTTCAAGACTTTGTAATTATCTGCATCTTCTTCCCTCACAGTCAAGAGTTTGTCTCTACCTTTGTTAGCATAGGAGAGCCACAGGATAGCTGCCCACGGCCCCTGAGAAACCTTCTGAACTTTACAGGCCCTATCTAAAGCAGTGATCCACTTATGGATGTCATCACCCTCTTGGTAAGGAGGGACTAGCCTGCTCAGGTTCCTAGTGTCAAAGGAATGTTCCCTAACCCTAGGTTCACTAATGCTGCCACCATGGGATTCTAATCCCAAATTCTTCCTTGCTCTCTGGACTTTTAGGGTCTCCTTATCTAGGGCCAACTGCTCTTGTTGATCCTGAGCTTGGCTCTCTCAAGCTTGAGTAGGTGGTATTCCGTTTCTAAAGGAGTCCTCTCAATTGCTAGAGATGGAGGTCCCTATTGAAGTGGCAGAGGAGGTTGAATTAACTGAGGAGGACCTGGACCTCCCCTGAACTCTTTGTACCCTGTCAGGAGGAATAAAGGACTCCTACCTCTAGGGCCTCCCTCTGTGTCTCTAGAACTATTCCCTGGGGGACAAGAGTTCTTCAGTATGCCGTCTTCAGACACCTACTGGACATGCTCAAAAGGTGTTGGACATCCCTGGCTCATCCTCTGGAACATCACCACCCATACCCAAGTTATCCTGCCCTTCTGACCTATCAGGAGTCTGGAGGTCATCCTGCAGGAGCATCTCTAAGACCTTCTCTTTTGTAGGGTTGCTACCAGTGTTAAGTTTTCTAGCTGCAGCCAGGGTCCTAAGTTCCTGGAACTTGAGACCACTGTATCTAGAATGAGCCCCACTGGACTCACCAACTTGAGACATGGTACTAGGCGTGGTGTGGTGTAGTGCACCTCCCTACCCTAATGATCCTAATCTTCCAAAGATTGGAGAAAGGGTTGTGCTAAGACTCTTGACAACCAATCCAAAACGTTCAGTAGAACTTACTTGATAAAGTGTTATATGTTCCTAGCTAGTGATTTTTTTTTTCATTTAGCAGTCACTTAAGTAGTAAAACTGTACAGGCTTAAATCCCAACCGCTCCACACCAATGTAGGAGGCTGGCTTAATATGTGGTGTACACTCTAAGGAGTGATGCAGTTTGCACTAATCCAGGCAACCGTTAAGGTGATTTTAGTGGTCTTTGATAACCATAGAAAGCTCTCAAAGTGGTAGCTGTGGAGAGCAGCCTTCAGGCTTATCTTGAAGGAGTGTAAGGCAGCTTCTTTTACCACATTTAATCAACAGTGTAGATTAGATGAAAAAAAACCACACAGTGTTTTATAAAAATAAGTATTTTTATTACACTCACAAATCACTAACACATTTGTATATCTCCTACCCGGAGATATCAACAATACACATGAAAATACTCAAAAGGAATCAGGTAAGTAGCACAAATATGCACTGGTCTCCAGGGGGAGACCAAACTATATACTAAGAAAGTGAAATGAAATGCGAACTGCAAGGAAGAGTGGGACATGGACTAGAATACTCAGAGGAGCTGGGAAAACAAGGAACCACCCAAGGTAAGTACCCAGGAACCCCACAGAGGCTGTGTGCAGAGTGGAAACACAGCTGCATGCCCAATGGAAGTCTATGGAGAAGTCACAGTTCCAGTCTTAAAGAAGAATGACGCTTCCCAGAGGACCCCAAAGAAACCATTTGAAGAACGGAAGCTTGGAGAGCCACCCCACCTGTAGATGCCCCAGGAACCAGGCTACCTTCACCAGGGAAGCTGGGTGCATAGGGGTGAAGTGATGTTGGAACCTGCCTTAGACAGCAATGTAAGACTTGGGAGAAAAGGCCTCTGGAGAAGTTTCTGAAGAAGTTCGGTGGAATCCAAGGGTGTATTCTTGCAGAGGAGAACCTGCAAGCAGAGGGGACAGAGTCTATGCCACTCGGAGGTGACCAGGAGGCACGGAAGTGCAATGTCCACCCTTGGCAGGGAGCTCAGGAGAGTTGACGAGGACCTTGTTGATGCAGCTGTGGGGACCAGGTGACATTGAGGGGGACCAGGAGCCATGCACGAGCTGTCCCATGTCAGATGTCGGCGTCCGACGGGAGCTCCAACAAGCCCGGGTAGCCGCAACTGACATGGAGAAGAGAAGACGCAATTGTTGGGACCAACAGGGTCCAAGGGACTCACAAAGTGCAAGAGAGTCAGAGCAGGCTCCGAGCAAGTAGGGGAGCTCACCAAAGCAGAAGAAGACCCTTGAGAGGACCCACAGGCTGAAGGCACAGGAGTCACAAGAGTACCTCAGGCAGCTCACCAAAGATGGAGGCCCACGGTGCAAGGGATGTAGTGAGGACACTGATCTTCAAGGCTTGAGGCTGGAGCTTCTTGTAGCCCGAAGATATCTGGAGTGCAGACCAACAAGCCTTGGCAAGGGCAAGCCAACGCAGAGCACGGGGGTTTGGTCTCAGTGGCCCCGACGAGGGATACTGTCCTCCAAATTTCAGGGAAGACAGCTCAGGCCTCTGGAGAGCCACAGAACCACCACCTGTGTTGCTGAGCCTCGGGAAGTCCGTAGAACGACAGGAGCAGCAGACTGGTCAGCTCTGTTGCGGTGCCTGCAGATGCAGGGGAGTGACTCCTTCAATCGAAGGGAGATTTCTTTGGATGTCCTTGATGCCCACAGGTCTTCTGGAGAACTTGATCAAAGCAAAGACGAGGCAGAAGACTTGAAAAACAGCGAGACCAGGAGCAGCAGGGGTCTTCCTTGATGCAGTCTTAGTTCTAGTAGAAGTCCAATGAAGTCCAAGTGTCCAGACGGTTGAAGAGTGTCTTGGTTTCAAAGGTGAGTCTTGTTCCACGACAAATAATGAGGACCCACCCACAGGGGAGCCTTAAATACCCTAGGAAAATCCAATAGAAAATAGTTGGAACGACTTGGGGTCCCTCCCAGAGGAGGGGCTGGACAGAGGGGAGAATACTCCCCTGTCCTTTGTCCAGTTTCACACCAGAGCAGGAACCAAGGGTTCCTGAACTGGCTCAAACCAGAGTATGCAAAGAGGGCAACAAATGTGTCCTTGAATGCAGTCTGGTGGCGCTGCAAAGCTCCCCCCACCCCAGCCCAATACACCAAGTCCTGTCTGGGAGGTGGTCACACCTCCCAGTGACAGGAAACCTATTGTTTTACCTTCCCCTGCTGAATCTCAGCTCAGCAGCAGGAGCAGGGTAGAATCGTGTCTCTGGTCGGCAGCAGCACTAGCCTGCTGGCAGACCCTAAAAGGCTAGTACCTGGAGTACAGGGGGCTCCTCCAAGGCCCCCCCAGTACATGGAATCATACCTCCAACACCGGAATCGGTGTTGGGGTATAATTCCAACATGTTTGATACCAAATATGACCAGGTTCGGTGCAGCCATTATATAGTTAGACATCTAGTAATGACTGATGTCCACTATATACCTTAAAATGGCTGACCGCACTTACAAAGCTTGGCAAATCGACTCCGGGTTTTGTAGGGATATCCTGCTCATGCAGGGGCACCCTCACACATATAACCAAGAGCCTTCCATAGGGGTGACTTATAGGTTTTAAGTGTAGTGACCTCAGATATAAGGAAACTTATATCTCTTGTGAGAGGTGCAAACACCAACTCACACAGCCTGCAATGGCAGGCCTGTAGTCAGAGTTGAGGTGGACTCCCATGGGTAGCACAATACATGCTGCAGCCCATGGGAGACCCCTGGTGTACCTATGCCCTGGGTACCTCAGTACCATATACTAGGGACTTGGAAAGGTACACCAGTAGCCAATTGTGGAGGTACAAAAGTACTTACCAAAGTCATTCTGAGAGAGAGCACAGATGCTGGGGTCCTGATTAGCAGGATCCCAGCAAACTACAGTTAAAACACACTGACACCAGGCATAATGTGGGGGTAACCATGAAAGCAGATCCTACTTTCCTACAGTAACGTTTGCACCTCTTACAGCAGACCTCATTGTCTGTAGAGAGGAGACCACGCACTATCGAATCTGGTGACTGGATGGTGTAAGCATTCAGGGAAACCAAATCGCCTTTTTCCCGTGTTTATCAGAAGCTCTTCTATGCAGTACATCTTTAAACGTATGCATGTTTGCTAAATGCACTCTCCGTGTGCTTGTCTTGCCCACCACTTCACTTGCTGCCCGCACCTCCCAGCTAGATTTTATTTTTACACCCAACACCACATTCCCACAAATTGAACTTTAAAAATAGAGACCTTGTGTCTCCATTTCCATACAAAGAAACAAATGCATGCCTTCTGCAAACCTGCCAAATCACACGGTGCCACCATGGTCACGTGATTTCAGCTACCTTCACACGGTCACTTGGTGAGGAGCCGAAATCACACGATGGCAGGGAAAACGAGCTGAAAACCACTGTAAACAGTGGATTTGCAGCTATTTTTCAGAGGCTGTAAGCAGCCGATGTCCATAAAAGGTGTGAAAACACCCCAGGACAGCCTCGATGACCCTTTGTGTGTGTGTTTTTAAAAACAAAATAATGTGAGCGGGTGGAGGGCTTGGTGAGGGATAGAGTGCCTCCTAGTTAGCTCTCAGCAGCAGACTCCGCCCCCTCAAACGCCCCCCACCCCCCCCCAATCACATGGTGAAAAGATTTTGTAGGTTTGCAGGTATGCTTCTGTTTCAAAGTTTCATGACTGGGGTTTTATGTAAACAATGCTTGGTGACCGAGAGTGAAACGTGCGCCCTGCACCATTTGCTAAGGCTTTTGTGAAGTCAGGTTGGCACCTTAAAACAGTTTACTGAAAGCTTTGTACACAGACGAATGCTGAAAAAATGGTGAGGGTGTGAGTGGAGACTTAGGAACATTTTCTATTTACGATTAGCAGTTTGGTTATGATGTTTTTGGGAGAAAGAAACACAAATGAAGGAGCTCTTTGGGGACCTCAAACAGAAAAATAAATGTTGTTAAAAGAAGGGCAGCGAGCTGTGATAAAGAAGACTGCGTACTAGTTCCAAATGTTACAACTGAAGTTGGAAGTTGCTGGCATCTTGAAGTTAGAAATGTGAAGTAATTTGAAACTAGCCGTATGCAATCAAAGGCCAGCATTTGCTATACTTCATGTGATTCCCCAGGGAGCATTGACTTCCCGACCTGTGCTTTCCTATATGTGGCCAAAAGATACCTCCAATGTGCTGCATGGATTGATGCCCTTACTGTAGCTGCTAGGCACCAGTTCAATTCTTGAGAACTCTGACCAGAAGTGGTATTGGCGAAAAAGCAT
Organism: Calotriton arnoldi; assembly: GCA_963921515.1. Classification (NCBI taxonomy): domain Eukaryota; kingdom Metazoa; phylum Chordata; class Amphibia; order Caudata; family Salamandridae; genus Calotriton; species Calotriton arnoldi. The sequence continues at coordinate 334,571 of CAWUFW010003902.1, forward strand.
ACAGGAGGCTGGAACTCTATTGAAGACTAACAGCATCTTCAAGCAAGAGCAGCCTTGGAAATTCTAGAAAGCATGTAGGAAAGTGCCCCTTTTTGCATCGTTACCCCCCACTTTTTGCCTGACATCTGATGCAACCTGATGATGTGCCCTGGGCCCCTGCCAATCAAGTTCCCAGGGCTTGTGTTCTTTCCAAAGATTGTACCTTTGTACCCACAATTGGCCCATCTCTGGCCACAGGTAAGCCCCTAGTAAAATGTACCATGGGTACCAAGGGCACACAGCCATTGCAGGCTGCGTGTTTTGGTGCAGAAAAAAGTGAAGAGTCGACATGGCACACATCTCTGTGTGCCATGCCTGCAACCCACTGCCTAAGGCCTAGGTAAGTCACCCCAGGGTGCACTAGCACTAAGGTGAGGGTACAGGTGCATGAGCCCTGTACCCCTACAGTGTCTAAACCCATTCTTAGACATTGTAAGTGTAGTAAAGCCATAAAGAGTATATGGTCTGGGAGTGGGTCATTATGAACTCCACAGCTCCATAATGGCTTCACTAAAAAACTGGGAAGTTTGGTAGCAAACGTCTCAGCACATTAAGCCCACGCTGATGCCAGTGTTGGATTTAATGTAAAATACACTTAGAGGGCTTCTTAGAGATCCCCGCTGAAAATCGACCAGCCCTGGTGTGGTTCCTGAATGGGTACCCGCCATTTGCCACCACCAGACAGATTTCTGGACCCCTGGGTAGAGAGCCTCCGATCTCTTGGCCCAGAAACAAAGGACATCCTGGGCAGAGGTGTCATGCCTCCTCCCACAGGATGGGCTGGGTCCACGAAAGGCGAAGCTACAAAGGACTGCCGCCTTTGGAAGCTGCCCCTGCCTTTTGCTGCCCCCACTCCCACCGGTTCTGGCTAGGGGTGGGCGGAATTTGCGTAGTCGCGTTACGCAAAGTTCCGCGAAACGGTAAAAAATCTCCTCGAGCTACGCAGAATTCTGCAAGCACGCGGAATTGCTTGTTCCGCCCGTTCGCGATGTGTTTTTCCTGTTCGGGGATGCTGTTTGCGTGCTCGGGGGGAAATATCTCGCGAACTTGCCCATGCGGTCGCCAATTGGCGCGGCCATCTTGTTTCACTTGTCCCGCCCGCTCGCGATGCGTGTTTCCTGTTCGCGAACGCGGATGTCCGATGGCGCGTCCGAATGACGTGTTTGCGATCGCACACTCTCGCGGGATCGCGCGGCCGGCTACCAAAATCTCGTGGCGCACGCGAACGGATAGGAAAACTCGTCAGCGAACGCAGGGATCCCGGTAAGTCGCTCCCGCGCGCGCGAACACACATTTTGAAAGCGCGAACAAGGAAAAAATTCCGCTACACCGCGGAATTTTCGGCAATTCCGCATTCTCCGCGAAACTGCCAAAATTCCGCAAATTCCGCGAGCGTAGCGGAATTTACCGCCCAGGCCTAGTTCTGGCCCCCACTTTGGGCGGGAGAATCAGCGGGGAAACCAAGCTAGGAAGAGAGGTGTACCCACCTTTGCCAACCCCACCTCTCAGGTGGGGGAGGCGAGGTAAAGCACGCATCTCAGTCCCCTCAATCTTGAAGATGGGGGGACTCAGCCAATTAGGGAGAGGCTCATGCCCCCTCCCACTGGAGGGTGGCATGATAGGGGCTGTACACCCCTTTAACGCACCTAAATGTTGTATTTAGGAGCGACCCTGAACCTTGCCTCCTCAGATTCAAGGAAGAAAGAAGGACCAAAGAGCCGTGCTGACCCAGGAAGAAGAGGACACCAACTGCCTTGGCCCCAGCCATACCGGCCTGTCCCGTCCTGCCTACAGCAAGAACCCCGGCGAGTCCAGCAGCCAGCAACCCCCAGAGCCCGGAGGGCCTGCCCTGCAATTACTGTGTAATTCAAACTGCATTTTAAAGTGATACAAACCTGTAACAGTTGCAAATTCAACCACAACTGCATTTCCTTGAACAGTCCTGCATTTGAGAGTGTATTTTACTTACCTATGCCAAGTCCTACTTTGTTCTAAAATAAACCATAAGTATACCTTTATTATACTTACATAATTGGTCTAGATTCTGTCTCTGAGTGTGTGTAATCAGTCCTTGATTGGGTGAATACAATAAATGCTTAACACACCCTCTGGATAAGTCTAAACTGCTCGCCCACACTACCACTAAGAGAGCTGTTAGTACTTACCTAATTTAGCCACTGCTATACCTCTGGGGACTCCCTAGACTCTGTGCACACATACCTTACTTTGGTAGAGTATATACAGAGCCAGCTTCCTACAAAGCAAAAAACTGCTGACACTGTGCATTCTTGGTGAAGGAGAACATTCTAACCAAGGCTCTCCCACCCTTAGTGCAGGTGCTGGACACCAGTTCAATTCCCATTATAATAGCTTAATAAATTACTGTCCTTGGACCTTATCTGGTCAATTGTAGTTTTTAATCCCAACAACCTAATTCAGTTGATTAATGCAACTTTTGTGATTCCTCCTAAGGTCTTACTCTCATGGTGTTGACTTTGCTACAACCTTTCAGAGATTGATAAAATAAGAACCATAGGTTCTGGTAACAGTAATGCACTGTTATTTTCAGTGGTAAGAGTCCTGCAGCTAAAAAAACAAAGTCGATGTGTTTTTTGTTAACCTGCCCATTGGCAAAAGTAGTACAATGCCATTTCTTTTAAGCCCAGCTAGCAAGGGCATCCATTTCAAATTTGGGAAACAAAAGTTGAGTAATCTGCAATAAATTTGCTTTATTGTTTGTGCAGTGTCTCATATTCATGAAAAACACCAACCCGGATGTTATGAATGAGGACACTGCTATTTACGCACATTTAAGCCAGCCCTTGTTTGGAGCATTCCACCCATCCTCCCGAGTCAAATTTTAGTATTTTATATACTTTGTGGTTCTTGGTGTTAAAAGCGTACTCATGGTGGTAATTAAACTAGATTTATTTATGAACTGATATCGCGGCTCATCTTCCAACCATGATTTCAGGCTAGTTAGGCTTAGAGGAATGTTGAGATGCACAGGAAGAGGGGAGGGGCAATATCACAAAACATTTCTGCCTGGCGTTGATACATGTCCTTGGTGACAACACCTTTTAACAAACAAGTTACTTACCTTCGGTAACGCCTTTTCTGGTAGAGACTATCCAGCCGCTGATTCCTTAACTAAGAATATTCCCCAGGCAGCAAACTGTATCTAGAAACTTTTGGAGAGTAACACCCCTGCGCACCATTAGGTGGTGGTGTTTGGCACTGCATGGCATCATCTGCGCCGAAGTGACCTGCACAATGCCTATATAGGCGCTATCCCAGTACGCTGACTGGTGCACTAAGAAAAAAGAGGACCAACCCTTTACTGTAAAATCCATTCACAGAGCGGGGAGGATGGATGGGTCAGAAAGGAATCTGCAGCTAGAGTCTACCATATATGGCATTACAGAAGTTAAGGAACTTGTTCATCTGATAGAGACTTCTAGCTGTATTTTCGACGTCAGGACCTGGAGGCTCAGATTATGCTGTACTCTAATTTATTTTGCTCAACAGCCTTATAAAATCAACATAATTCGCTCAAAGACTACAACTCCCAAGAGTCTTTGCGATAAATGAACAACATAAGCATAGAGTGAGTCCTATATTTCCAACATCAAGGAAAAGCACTTCCTCTTTCTTCGCTGCTTAGCAGTCAGATAAGTGCTTTCCTTCATATTGGATATCTTTGACTAATTGATGTTGTTGTATTATGGACTGTTCATTTCCACGGGGGGTTTATACTTTTCCCCAGGATTCATTACCACTATTGCGTGTTTTCTGCTGTTTAAGGAGTTTGTCTTCCCTTGTTAAAAATGTTTCCGCAGAGGCGGAGTGTCTGCAGCTCCCATCACTGAACGCACAGTACTGGGCATACCCGTTCGTGTGTCTGCAGGCAGACTCGCTAGGCGAGGCTTCGCACGACGTCCTGAGGCTGCAGCCTGCATTGGGTAACCCAGCACTGCGTCTCGTAACACCGAGACGCTCGGTGACCTGTCAGCCCCGCAGGGGGCATGGAGAGCACGCGTCTTGACAGAAGGACCCGTCTCCCTCCCAGGGGCGTAACACAGGCCCCCGCAGCCCCCGCAGTGCAGGGGGGCCCCAAACTCCAGGGGGCCCCCTCAGCACAGCACTTCAGCCAGAGAGCTCCTGATAGAGTCCGGAGGGGGCCCCTCCACGTACCTTGCAGGGGGGGGGCCCTCAATTATCGTTACGCCACTGCTCCCTCCTGACACATTCCAAGCATTCCTGCCTCAGCGGCTTCCGGGTTGTGACGTGATTCCCTTCCATTAACGCACGCACAGCTCGGACTTGCAAGGGTCAATTTCCAACGCTGCTTCACCATTCTATTTAGGCTCCTGTTAAGCGGTTTTCCCGCAGAGGGCTTTTCCCTCCGGGCCCGTGATATTTAGAGGGCCATCTTCACTCTTCCCCAGTCACACTGCATCAAGCATTGATACATACAAGCCTACCGGGCCGTTTGGAGAGCTTTGGGGATTTCATTTTCTGAGTATTCCTGCCTAGTACCTTTGATCTCACCTGATGACCATGGCAGGTGGGTTTGATGACTTCTGGGAGTCCATTGAGGTGCAGGCACTTCTCCCTATCCACGAGGAGCTAGTGGATGCCACTGACGCTTCTCTGGAGCGGGCAATGTCCTCAGCCTTGGAACCCTTGAGTAGGAGAATTATCGAGTTGACAGTAAGACACACTAGTTTACCCCAGACAGAGGAAGACTTGAGGCGTGATCCTCCTATGGATAACAGGGGAGCACCTAAGGGTAAAGGCAAGGCAAGCCTAATACCAAAGTTCAACAGGCCGCTACCTCGTTGGATGCCTTTGAAAGGCTCCGCCAGGCCTTCTTAAAGAGCCACCTGGATACTCAGGACGATTCCTAGCCTGGTTGTACCCCCAAAGACAATTCCTGCTCCCATCAGAGAACAGACGAGAATACCGGGGAAGACTCAGATAACCCAGATGGGGAATCTGACGACGAGTCAAGCCTGAGCAGACTCTGGCGACCGGAAGGTGGCGCCAAGAAACCAGGCTGGAGGAGAAGGGCAATAAGGACTCCGCGGGGATGTTGGGGTTCCTGAGCCCAGAGGATATTTTCATATACACACTTGGGATCTTTTTGGGGATCTATGAGAGCCAGAAGGTACTGATCCCTTGAGAATCCTATTCACATAGAAGTACGTCTAGCTGCGTGTCTGGAGAAGAGAAAAAGAAAAATGAAGGTCTAGTACTATGTTGGAAGAGAGGAGGGGGGGGAAGAGTTCCCTCAGGACGAGAACCCTCACTCACCGTTAGGTGACATGCTTCATCATATGGGTTCCCTCCTCACACCGTGGTGTGGGCTACGACTCCCCAAGGGGAGGAGCTAATGGTGTTTTCTCAGAAGATGAGCGTAAAAGATACGGATGAATGAGGGGCAGAGTGTGGAACGAAGTGATAAAGTGTGATTTAAAAATGTCTATCTGAGTCCACTGAAAGTTTATTAGGTGGTCACAGTGACATAGTTTAAAAGCAAGAGGATAAGGGATTCAACAGATATACCCTAGTTCATAAGGTCAACATTTTTCTGCCATCCGTGGGTCCCCTAAAGGGATCCAAAGGCATTCCTCAGGACCTATAGTGTCTAGTCACTCTGCAAAAAGTGGTAAAAGTGAAAAAGAGAAAGTATACAAGCCACCACTGGAGCTGTGTGGCCAGTTGTTCAACGTCCCTCTTCTTTTCAGAGGGATTTGTAAACTGTGAAGAAATGGTCATATTAGTGTCATCAAACCTCATCATAACTTCAAACCATAGTACACCCAGTGCTCCATTATAACATGAATTCATCTTGCTTACCTAATGTGCAATATAGTCATGTGCACTCTCCATGCTCTTGTACCATCTTGTGGTGCCCAGCTATAAGTGCATACAACATAAATGCTTTGTAAACATCCAACTATTTTGTACATATTGCTCTAAGTAAGACAGGCACTTTCTCTTTTCACTTTTACCACTTTTTGCTGAGTGACTAAACACTATAGGTCCTGACGAATGCCTTTGGATCCCTTTAGGGGACCCACGGATGGCAGAAACATGTTGACCTTAGGAACTAGGGTATATCTGTTGAATCCCTAATCCTCTTGCTTTTAAACTATGTCACTGTGACCACCTAATAAACTTTCAGTGGACTCAGATAGACATTTTTAAATCACACTTTATCACTTCTTTCTGCACTTTGACCCTCATTCATCCGTATCTTTTACGCTCATCTTCTGAGAAAACACCTCAGCTCCTCCCCTTGGGGAGTCGTAGCCCACACCACGATGTGAGGAGGGAACCCATATGATGAAGCATGTCACCTAACGGTGAGTGAGGCTTCTTGTCCTGAGGGAACTCGCTCCCTCCCTCCTCTCTTCCAACATAGTACTAGACCTTCATTTTCTCTTCTCCAGACACGCAGCCAGAGGATATTTACCATCCCTGCTCAGCAGACTGAGTTCTTGCGTCCAACATGGCGTGATATGTGGCCAGCCACTTTAGAAAACCTATGGACCAGGAGGTCAGGGGTCATCTGAGAGTTAAGCGCCCCAGGCCTTCTTTAGCTAAAACAAAGTAGCTCATACCCCAAGACATCGATGCCAGGATAACAACTTTTATTACAAAATTAGTTAAAGACCCTAAAAAGGGTCAGGACGGCTCCTGGCGATCCTGCCAGGACAAGGTCTTGGATTTTCTGGGGCCTCCGTCCAAGATCCTAGATATGGTTAAGGATGCCAAGGCGTCGGATCATATGATCGACCCCACAATTTTGTCAGGTTGGGCTCAACGGGCCCTATGTTTCTTAGGCAACGCCAATTGTGCCTTTTCAACGGAGCGGAATGCTCTTTGTTAATTAAGATCGAGCAAAGATTGGGTGAATTAGCCACCACAGAAGCCGGCCCGGTAGTCAATGGAGGTCTCTTCGGAGAACTCTTCATCAAGGAGCTCTCATGCTTCGTTAACACCTTGTCATCGTTGGGCAAAGCCCAGCAGTCAATCAAAAAGGTGTTTAATCAACAAATGTTTGGAGGGGCCGGAAGAGGTACTCCAGGCCTACTGTTCCAACCCCCAGAAATTCCAGACGCAACACTCCATCCAGTGGCAAGACCACAAGAAATTTGGAGGGTTTTACCCCCCCCCCCCAAGAGGTCGTGGCAGAGGACATGGCAATAAAGGATTCTTCCGAGGAGCCAGCAACGCGCCAGGTGGAACCACCAATAAGTGATATCCCTTCTTCCCTACTAGGGGTGGGGGGGGCTACAGTGGTTCAGTCGAAATTAGGCGTCACAAACAAGGGACGCGTGGGTGCTTCAGACTGTGAAAGGCTTTCGCATAGAGTTTTACAGCACACCCCAACAGCAGCCTTGTCCCCTTCCTTTGGTTAGCTCACAAAAGGGGACGCAAGGGGTAAACCAAGAGATGTCAGACCTCCTAACAAAAGGGGCGATTACCCGTATTACCCGTATGACCCTTCATCCATCTGGTTTCTTGAGCAATATTTTCCTAGTAGAAAAGGAGGACAAGTGATTCCGATCAGTCATAAATCTGAAAGATTTCAATCGATGGGTGGTGTATCGCCACTTCAAGATTAAGGGGATTCACCTTCAATGGGATATTCTGTTGCCCAACGATTCGCATTTTCCTCCCCACAGACATTTCCTTCAGTTCGAGTGGGACAACCACATTTTTAATTCACATGCCTGCCATTTGGCCTGTCGTCCGCACCCTGATGCTTCACCAAGGCGCTGTGACTGACCATGGAATTGATTTGTGCACGGGGAGTTCGTCTAATAGTGTACCTGGACGACATTCTCCTAATGCACCAGGAAAAACCTACGCTAATCTCACAACTTCAGCGGACTCAAAATCTTCTACAGGGATTAGGGTTCATAATGAACGCTCAAAAATCGGAAGTTATTCCGGCTTAGCAAATGATTTTCTTGGGATTCGAAGAAGACACAGTGCGACAGTTCCTCCGTCTACCCCAGAGGAAGATACTGCGGATTCACAGGGAATTGTGCAGAACTTTGGACAAGGAGAACATTTCCCTTCAGCATTTGGCCAGGGTTGTAGGTCTCAATCCAAGTGATCTTCCCGGGGCCATTGCATTACCAGGCCCTGCAACGCCTGAAGGCGCAGCACCTCAGACAGGTCTGTCATATGCTCAAGAGGTCTCTCTATCACCAGAAGCCTGGACAGAGCTTCGGTGGTGGCTCGATCACATGCAGACCTGGAATGGCAGAGCCATCTTCGGGTCTGCCCCGGACTTGGTCATCGAGTCCAATGCCAGTCTTGATTTTGATGCAGAGCACCATCCATCGTGAGACGTTCCCTTTCTGCACCGCCTTTCCTTTTTTGGCTCTGACGTACCCTGCGAAGAGTTGATCGTCCACCCAGAACATTTTTGTGCGGTCAAGGAAGAACAACAACGCTCTTTTTGGGTCCAGCTGATGGAGTCTTTCCTCTTCTTTAGAGGGGTGAGGCTTCGCGGAAAAGTTAGACAGAGTGATGGATTGGCCTTAACGAAAGGGCGTTACCACCTTTGGTAAAAACGATACTCTAGTCTGAAGGACCAGCTCGTCTGTTGAGGTATGGAGGATGTGCCGATAGTGCCTGTAACTCACCGACCCTCCTGGCAGATGTTATCACCACTAGGAAGGCCGTTTTATGGTGAGAAGCCTGACTGGACAGTTGTGGAGTGGTTTGAAGGGAGAACACATAAAAAATGTGAGAACTAGGTTGAGGTCCCACTGTGGCAAATTGAAATGTGCTGGTGGGAACATATGCTGGAGACCTTTCAGAAACTTATGTACAATAGGGATTTGAAAAGGGATGGCTTATCTGGCAGCTTCAGAAATGCTGAGATGGTGGAAAGATAACCTTTTAACATGTCCAAAGCAGAACCCTGCTGGGCTAAGGTAAGAATAAACAAAATAACCTGGGAAAGTGGTGCAGATAGAGGGTCAACCTGTTTACCTGTACACCATGCCAGGACTTGATGTAAAGCAAAAGCCCAAGTGCGCCGGGTATGCCTAGACGTGGGTCCCGGGCTCACTGTGCCACTGGATTCAAGCTATCCTGGCTGATGAGGGCTTTCTCGCCCTAAGTGCTCCGGGTATGCCCAGACGTGGGTCCCGGGCTCACTGTGCCACTGGATTCAAGCTATCCTGGCTTATGAAGGTTCAAACTGGAATGGCATGGGAAGCAAAAAAATTATGGATTTAGGCCCAGATCTCTGTACTGGGGTGAATGTATGACATTGTTCTGCATTCTGTCCATCAATTGTGCGTTTTGCATTTGTCAGCCCGAGTGGGACGGGTATGCCCAGACGTGGGTCCTGTGCTCTCCATGCCACTGGAGTCAAGCTATCCTGGCTGATGAGCGGTGAAACCCCGAAACCTGTCCTAGGATGCTTGTTTCCATTCCAGGGAGAACCTGGTCTGGCAGTTCGGGCTGGACTGTTCCCATTGGGCACAGGGTCAAGCTTGTTGTGCATATGGCTGGGTTCAAACTGGAATGGCATAGGGAGCAAAAAAAACAATGGATTTAGGCCCAGATCTCTGTACTGGGGTGAATGTATGACATTGTTCTGCATTCTGTCCATCAATTGTTCTTTTTGGACTTGATCTAAAAGGTAGGTGTATTCCATCTTGGTGGGTAGGACGCCTGGCTGCCAAAAGAACATTGCAGACTTCGGGCGGAAGATCCAAAGCTGTCAACTGTCGCCGCTGAATCTACATGCATGAAGGTGAAGCATTTTCAGGTTTGGGTGCAGAGCCCTGCCCTGCTGCTATTACAGAAGATCCTCCTGAAGAGGCAGTCTGATTGGAGGACCAGTGCTCATGCTCAATGTGAGAAGTTGGCCTGGTATATGCTGTCCACTAATTATAGTGGGCACCTTGCACCAGTCCAAACAACCCCTTATTGGAGATAATTTAAAGACAACCTTTATTGAAAGCTATCCTAGTGGTAGCTATGGAGAGCAGCCTTCAGGCTAAGTCTTGAAGGAATGTAAAGCAGCTTGTTTTACCAGTCTATAATCTCTTGAGTGACCAAATGAAAGAGGACCACACCAGGTATATATTCAAAATATATGTATTTATTGCTAAACACACCCCTCTAGTCTCTTTATGAGGCTAGAGTTCGAAATACATAAGTTATAAGTTAGTTATCTACAGTAATAGCACAAATACACGTTTGAGCCCTAGGGGCGTACCAAACCATATACCAATAAAGTGGTATAAGAACCACAACTGAGCTAGACACAGGGCCTAGAGCCTGTAGAAGTGCTTGGACCACAAGGAACCACCCAAGGTAGTGACACAGGGGACCTACGGGGGACGCGTGCAGTGTGAGAACACAGCCGCGAATCGCCGTTGACTTCTATGGGGAAAGTCGCGGTTGGAATTTTAAAGAAAAGGGACACTTAGAGGAGGATTTGGAGCAAACCCTTTTAGAACTAGGCTGTTCTAGTGTCAATACCCATGGGAGCACCGGAGTACTCGAGTTACCTCACCCAGGGAAGCCGGGTGCATAGGTGTCTTTCGGGGTCGGGTTTCGTTGTCGTTTTCAATGGCGATCTGCTGCAAAGTGCTGCTGCCGGCCAAGTCGAAAGTGTTCGGGTGGATCCAAAGGTGGATCGAAGATCTGAAGAACCTGAAAGCAGAGGGGACAGAGTCTGGGTCACTAGCCAGTGACCAGGAAGGCGATGAGCAGATGCCCACCGATGTCGAGTGCTTCAGGTAGGTTGACGGTCGTCTTGACTCTTCAGCTACGAGGTCCAGGAGGCGTCGACGATGACCAGGAGCTGGATTCGAGCTGTCCCACGACGTCTGTCGATTGCAGGGGTGTCGGCGACCGGATTGGACCCAACAAGCCTTGGCAACGGCAAGTCTCGTGGAAATGGAAGAAGGACGATGGTGCAGACCAGCAAGGTCTGTGGGACTCACCCAGCAAGGGTAAGTCAGGGCACGCCTGGAGCAACCAGGGAGCCCAAGCAGAAGAAGATTGGCCTTCGGGAGGGCCTACTAGCCAACGGACTAGCGACCGCGAAGGAGCCTTGAGTGGACGCACTTGGAGCTGGCTCACAGGACACTCGTGGAGTGGAGGCCAGTGATCTTCGGTGCAGTCGATGCTGGAGGCTGGGGCTACTCGGAACCCAAAGCACAACTTCGTGGGAGACCCAGAAGAGGATGCACTTGCAAATGCGATCGGTGTCCAGGGGTCACGGTTCCACGTTACCCACGACAGCTACGGGCCTCAGCTTTGCTGGGGACTCAGGGCAGCCTCGGGGAAGTCTGGAAATCCACCTCTGGTGATGCAAAGACTTCGGCGTCCGGCAGGAGCTTCAGCGATGCAGACCGGACAATTGCTTCTTTGGTGCCTGCCAAGCAGGGGAGTCACTCCTTGATCCCAAGGGAGATTCTTCAGTCCTCTAATCTTGAAGTAGAGCGTCGAAGGTCCAGGATTCTGTGTCAGAGTTTCGTCCAGGTTAATCTAAAGTCCTAAGGACTGGGGTCCCATACTTATACTAAGATAGGGGGTTGGACATACTCTGGGGACCCACCTATAGGAGGGTCAGGGCAGAGGGGTGGTTACACCCCTTTCCCTTTGTCCAGTTTCGCGCCAGAGCAGGGGCTGGAAGCCCCTGAGCCGGTTTGAACTGGGGTATGCACAGGGACACCAAATGTGCCCCCAGTGCAGGACTTCAAAGCACCAGAGAGTGCTCCCGCCCAGCCCCAATACACACTATCCTGTCTGGGGAGGTGGTTACACCTCCCTGGGACAGGAAACCTATTGTCCAGGCCTCCCCTGCCGGAGTTTCGGTCAGCAGCAGGAGGCCAGACTTGTGTCTGGGGCAGCAGCATCCATTTTGTGATGCCAGGGCTCTCGAAAGTCAGTACCGGGTATACCGGTGTGTACATGTCTCTCCCTCTAGAAGGGTGGAATGCTACCCGCGCCGCCAGAACTGGCGGGGGGGTAGTATTCCAAGATGTTTGACAGCAAACACGACATGTTTCCGTGCAGCCATCCCAAAGTTAGCATTTAACGCGAGGTTATAATGCGCTTAAGAGTATGTGGTCGGGCTGCACTACAAACAGCATCAGAGAAGGGTCTCCGAACGCTGCAGAGGGGCCCAGCTCATGCAGGGGCACCCTCTCACATAGGAACCACGCACTCTGCCTTCAGGATTGATAAGGCCTGCCATAGGAGTGACTTATAGGTTTATATGTGTGTGTGTATGTATGTAGTGATATAGGTAGCCTATATCACAGTAAAGAGTGCATGCACCACCTTACCCAGGCTGCAGTAGCAGACCTGTGGTGTCCTTTGGCTGGCCTTCCAGAGGTGGCACAATACATGCTTCAGCCCTGGCAGGCCTCTGAGGTACCTATGCCCTGGGTACATAGTATACCATATACTAGGGACTTATAAGGGCACTCCAGATTCCAATCAGAGATGTGCCTAAGGCACATGGAAACCATTTTAGAGAGGAAGCAGCTAGGCTGGGGTTCTGATTAGCAGGGCCCCAGCCAGACTAAAGTCGAAAAACAGTGAAGCATCAGCAAAAAGTGGGGGTACCCATGTGAAGCAGATCCTACTCTCCTACACTCAACAGCTCTGAAAACAAGAATCTATGCCCCCAATCTGGAGCCACAAGAATGACTTAGGCCTGGTCGCCCCTGATTTTGTTGAGAACTGTGGGCAGAAGTGGTATTGGCCAAACAGTGTACAGGAAACCCAAGCTCCATTCGAGACTAAGAGATTTCGGAGCGGGAGCAGCCTTGGAAACTGTAGCACGGAAAAATGCTGACATTGTGCGTTCTTGGTGGAGGCGAACAGATCTAACGATGGCTCTCCCCACTCTTGAAGGGCACCTTGCGCCACCTCCGAAGATAACATTTGTGATCTCCTAGGCATCGACGGTTGAGTTTTTGGCGTTCAGAGAGCCCACCAGGTATTAAACCACTAGGAATATGCCCTGGTGTTCCAGCCGAGTCCAGAGGCGCAAAGCCTCTTGACAAAGATTCCATGACCCCACACCACCCTGTTTGTTGCAATACAACATGGCAGTGGTGTTGTCCGTGAACACATGTACAAGCCTTTCCCTGATTGAAGGAAGAAAGGCTTTCAATGCCAATCGGATCACCCAAAGCTCCAACAGATTGATGTGGAGACCAGATCCCGCCGGAGACCAGAGTCCTCTGATCTCCACCAAAGGGGAGCATGAAAAAGAGAATAAGTTACTTACCTGTAACTGTAGTTCTCCAGTATTGGAATCTTTCATAGCTTCACATGCTTGAATCATTCCCCGTCCTCAAGATGGGAGTCCCCGGTACCTTAGAACATAGAGGCCTTGGGCCTTTCATTTTAGTAACATATCCTAGTCCTTATTTAAAAAAGGACTAAACTAAAGAGTCAACCAATCAGGTCACACCACCCTGTAGAACCTTCCTGAGAGAAACTCTAGTCCCTCAGACTTTCAAAGCACTTTTGCGTAAACGTAGTACTGCACTGAAAGGAATAAAGTTGAGCTTCCTAGGGGAGGTGGGTGAGTCGCATGTGAATCTATGAAAGATTCCAATAGTGGAGAATTACAGTTACAGGTAAGTAACTCATTTTCTTACTCCAGTATTGCAAGTTTCATAGATTCACATGCTTGAATTATAGTAGAGAGCAGTAACACGCAAATTTTCTATGAATACAACACCTCATCTAGCGTAATAAATAATACATTTAAACATATAAGCAGTAAGCACAATGTGCATAAGAATTAAGCAGATGGCAGGAAGAAACGAATGGCTAACCTTTAATGAAAAAAATGTCTTAAAAATGCTTGTCCCACTGCCGCATCTCTGAGCAGTAATGTTGCGTGAAGGTGTGTGCACTCTTCCAGGTTGCTGCTCTGCAGATATCTGGCAATGACAAACCTGAAAACAACGCCATGGACATGGACAAGGCTCTTGTGGAACGAGCATGCACCTTTGAGTTTAAAGGCCGACCAGCCTTCTGATGACAGTAGAGAATGGCGCTAGATATTCATCGAGACGCTCTTTTTTGATAGAGGGAAACCTTTTCTGGGTGCGCTATAGGCAACAAAGAGCTGGATTCGCGAAAATTCTTAGTTCTGTCTAAATAAAACTTTAAGCACCTTTTCATATCCAGAGAGTGTAGTGCTCGCTCAGCTGACTTTTGTGTGTTTTGGAGAAAAAAATGACTTGAGAATCACAGGATCATTAAGATGAATGTCCGATGGTACTTTAGGAATCAGCTTAGGATTTGTGTGTTGAATAACCCGGTTGTCTCTGAACAGGAAGGAAGGAAGGGCTCCTGGATGGTGAAAGCCTGAATTTCGCTAACGCTTGTTGCTGAAGTGAGGGCGAGGAGGAGAGCTACCTTCCAGGAGATACATTTAATATCCGCTTTATGGATAGGCAGGAATGAATCTCTCATTAACTCTGAAAGCACCGTGTTGAGCTGCCAAAGTGGAAGAGGAGGCCTCACCGGTGGAAATGTTCTGAATAATCCTTTGAGGAATTGCTTTAGGAGATCACCCAAAACAGCTTCCCTTTGGTCTGCAAGACTCATTAAGCGAAAAATGGCTGCGAGATGTACTTTAATGGAGGCGTGAGTCAAGCCCGACTGGGCAAGCTGTAGAAGGTAAGGTAAAATCTGTTCAGGTGAAGAGGAGATGGTATGTACCTTAACTCTCTGGCACCATATGCAAAACCTTTTCCAATTTAAGCGGTATGTTTTGTTAGTACTGTCTGCCCTTGCTCTGGCTAGCCCTGCAATCCAATGGAATGTTCAGATGTCCAAATTCGTTGAACTCAGGAGCCAGGCTGATAACTGAAGAGACTTAGGGTCTGGATGTAGAACCTGTCCCTGGCTCATCGTCAGCAGCAATGGGATCGGTATGAGTCTAATGTGATGCTGCCGTGAAGGGATGAGAAGCTCTGTGAACCAATGCTGGCGCTAGGAGTATCATCTTGCAGGGCTCAGCATTCATCTTCCTGAGGACTTTTGGGAGATGATGAATAGGAGGAAAGGCATAGGCAAATATTCCAAACCATGCAATTGAAAATGCATTCCCCCACAACTCTGGTTGAGGATGCTAGCTTGCAAATAACTGGCATTTTGTGTTGTGACGGAGGGTCGCGAAGAGATCCAGATTTGGTTTGCCCCACTGGAGAAAGATATGATCCAGCATTTGTCGATCCAGTTCCCATTGGTGGCAAATGTTTTCAGTCTGCTCAAGGTGTCTGCTATGGCGTTCTGGTTCTCAGGTACATGTTCTATAGTCAGATGTATTTTGTGATGGATGGACCATTTCCAAATTAGTTGAGCTTCCTGGGACAGCCGGTGAGACCTGGTGCCACCCTGCTTGTTTATGTAGTGCATCGTGGTTGTATTGTCTGTCTGTACGAGTACTGAAGACCTCTGAATCCTGTAAAAGAAAGCATGTGAAGCAATATGCACTGCCCTTAACTCGAGTAGATTGATGTAAAGGCCTCAATGGGAAGGTGGCCATTTGCCCCTGACCTGGAGACCCTAGAGGTAAGCTCCCCACTCTTCCATGGGATCATCTGTTGTAAAGGTGAGGCTTGAGTTAAAAAATGGTAGGCCGACTGATAAATTTGCAGGTTATGTCCACCAGGTGAGTGATTTGACCATAGGTGGAGTGACCTTTATGATGTCGTTGAAGGTTCCTGTGACTCCAAATTGGAGATTCGTGGTCCAGGAGTAGTTTGCGGCACAGTTTAAGGTCAATGCGGACTGGATGGCTGGGTTAGCGAGGGATATTTGCCGTAACGGTGATCCCAAACCCGGGAGCTCCGCTACTTGTGGAGAACTGACTGCTGGTGGAGGCAATGGTCGCGGAGGAAGAGGAGTTGGTGGCTGCAGAGGCACTGTAACTGCCACAGCTGCAATATGCTGAGCAGAAGCAGACACTGGAGGAAATGGTTTCCTATAATCTGACAGCATGAATTGTAAGCCTGACACCAGTGATGATAAAAGACATACCATGTCTACTTGGTACTGTTGAGGGTGTTGGTAGTGCGCCTGAGAGGCATAATAGTCGTCTTGGCATTTAACATGAAGCTCTGAGGGGCTATGCGCTGCACAAAAGAGGCCATCATCTTCAGAGTCTTCATCATCCAAGAGATGGGAAGGCAGCAGAGACTGCTCGTTACTTGGTGATGTATGAGCCGGTGTAAGCATTTGTTGGCTTAGTCTCTGTTTAAATTGATTTTTTTCTGTGGTCGTCGAGGTTGTCAACAATGATAGCGTCAAAGAGAGTGATGGCTTCGGTCTCATTGTTGACAAGGGAATCACCGTCGAAGGGGGAGGCACCGGAAATTCAATGTCAACTGTGGTGACTTCGTCGACGGGAGCGTCGACGAAGTAATCCATATTGTCGAAGGTTCTACAGGGTGGTGTGACCCGATTGGTTGACTCTTAAGTTTAGTCCTTTTTTAAATAATGACTAGGATATGTTACTAAACTGAAAGGCCTAATTCTATGTTCTATGTCTATTATGAAATTACATTTGTAAGGTACAGGGGACTCCCATCTTGACGACGGCCAATGATTCAAGCATGTGAATTTATGAAAGTTCTAACACTGGAGTAACTGAAAGTGCTCTTGGCCGACCGTGAACTGCAGGTAACATCTGTGGACAGGCAGGACAGGGATATGAAAATATAAATCCTGTAAGTCCCGCGATACCATCCAGTCTCCTGGATCCAGGGCAGACAGGACTTGCACAAGAATGAGCATCTTGAATTTCTCCTTCTCTTTCAGAAAGGGATTGAGAATGCGTAGGTCTAGAATCAGATGAAGGCCTCCATCCTTCTTTAAATTCTTGGGAGGGGGTCGCTCCGGCCCCCTGAAGTTCAGGGAGGGGCGGAGACAGCCCAGGTGCAGGCTCCAACACAGATCTAGGCCTCGAGTGACGACAGACCGCTACTCATCCAAAGACTTGCATGGTGACGTGAAAGATCTCAGGACCTTCCAATGACTGAAACCTGGAGCGTTGCCAAGCAAATCAATGTCAGGCGGCGAGGAGCTTGAGGTAGCGCTCTCAGCGCCTTAGGGTGCATGGCATTGCAGTCCTCGCATGTCTTGGAGTTGTGGTCTCACTCAAGACACCAGAGACAAACCAATTATGGGTCAGTCACCGACATCTTTCGGAGACAGGCGCCGCATGGTTAAAAACCTGCCTTTTTTGTGGACATCCTGCACAGCAAGAGACAAAGTCTCAACAAATCTTCGGCAAAAGGTCGAAAAAAGGTCAGTCAAAAAGTGCCTTGGGTAGCCCTTCTCCGGATCTGCGCTGACTGGAGCGGAAAGAAAAGAACTGACATCGAGCGCTGTGGCGCACCTATATAGGCATCACACACAACACTTCTGGCCCGGATGTCAACAATGACACCATGAGTAGCCGAACGACGCCACCTACCAGTTGGTCAGGGTACTGCTCACAAAGTTTCCTGATCCAGTTGAACACCTGGGGAATATTCTAAGGTAAGGAATCTGCGACTAGAAGTCTCTATCAGATACCATATTAGCAAAGGAGATTTGTGGAGGCAGTAATGTGACACCAGAATGTTTGTACATATTTGTTATTACGCATATATACATTACAACACGCACTCACAAGTGCTGTACAGCGCTACATACTAACATGATGTAGACCAAGGGCATGTTAGGTACACAGCAGCAGAACTTAACATGGGTAAGCCGGCAGGCCCCACTCCAGTGACACAGGTATAAAAAAAAAAAAAAAGCTTGTTCACTTTACTTGTCACAAACTGTATGACGCCACCACTGAGCTCGGGCTACTGAACCCTGGGCAAGGGCTGTAGTCCTTTACCACTACTAGAGGAATGCTTTGGGTGGCCATCTGGTCTAACAAGACCATAATCCGTGAGAAAGGCCCAAGTCATGATCCATATTCACCTATAACTGGGAAAGAAACAAAAGAAATCAGTACCAAGGATCCAGATATAGCTGCAACTTGGGCACTCAGGGCAGGGTTGTACATCCATTTTCCATGCCAACAATTATATTTTTATATGCAACCCCAGGCTCCAAAGACCCTGTGACGAACTCATCGGACGCTCTCCTTTCCTTTCTCCTATTATCGCAATGAGATGTGTTACTTCATTATATCCTCCTTTCTGACAGTGTCAGTGGGAGGACTGGGATTCGCACCTCCTTCTTTATAAACTCCTCTCCCCCACCGCAAGTGTTTTTTTAAAAATTCTTCCTGGTATTTTGCAAAGTCAAGACCCTTAGCTTGCCTCCTTTCCTCTGATCCCCCTTACCTTTTGTCCTCACTGCGCTCCACTGCTGTCTGACATGCAATCGAAGGTTGCAATAAAATAGAAGAAGCTTGCATTGACAGTGTTTTTTTTCTGAATTTCATTTTCCACTTTATTTTTATTTTTTGTGGTTTAGATTTTATTTTAGGAATTGCAAATACATTGGCACTTTTGGACCTTTTCATCTTGAGCCTGTATTTGAGTCTGGATATGAAGCACTTTATGATGAAAATCGTCATGGTCTCCCCCATATTTTGCTGAACTGTATTTCTTGTTTTTAGAGTCTGCACACTAGGATACTTCTGTACTGCCCAGTGTATGTACTAGGACTCCTTAAAACATGCAGAAATTAGCTCATTCTGATTGGCGTATATATATAAAACTCTCCCATAAGGCAATAGGACATGGCAGCGAATCTGCACCCATGGCATGGAAAGTTAAATGTCACCTGTTTTCTTTTCTTTTTTATTTATTGTTTTCAGCACATAGCATTAACATAAACACCATAGCAATACCTTACCATCTCCATTGTTCATACATTATGGTTTAACATGATCTTTCCCAGTTTCTCCTTTACTCAGCTCCCCGCCTACTCCATGCCTATGTCTAGGCCATATTATCTTGTTCAGAAAGAGCTCTTTCTCTCTCAAGTGTTCAATCAATGGGCCCCATATGTCCTTTGGTCTTGAAGTGTCTGGAATTTCTTCAGCATACAGTTCCAGGTTTGTCCTACAGTACACCATGTCTTGGAGCCAGTGCTTATGCTTAGGAGCTGTTCTTTTCCCCCAATACATGGCTACCCGTCTTTTGGCCGGTAATAACACTACTGCTACAAATTTGCGTATCAAGTTTCAACTTCTGAATCCGGCCTAACAAGTACACATGTGGGTTGCATTGCATCTCCTCGGACGTCATAGATCTCAGGTCTTGAACCACATTTTTCCAGTATTCCCTTACCAATACACATTTCCATGCCAGATGTACAAAGTCGGTTCCTTCCCTCACACATTGCTGACATAGATCATTGTCTTTGAAGCCGTATTTATGCAATCTAGCTGGTGTATAATACATTTGCTGTATATATTTAAAATGAATAATATGTAAATTACAGTTGGATGTTAATAACTGTCAAACCACAGCAGAACTCCCATTCCTCCTGTGTTATCTGAGGGACCAACACTTCATTCCAGGCTCGAGGGCTCTAATGGGAGTTCGTCGACTGTCCTCCCGAGCCGTCTTGTTTAGTTTGGTGACTAATTGTCATTGTGTGGGGCTGGCAAGAAGTACCTGCAATGTACGGAGCATTAGGGGTCCCTCTAGAAACGAAGGGTGCGGCCCTTGCATAGCTGAATGCAGTCGATAGTATATGAATGTGAATAGTGGCATTTAGTTCTGTATATAATGTAAATTATCAGCGGTTAGAAATGATCCCTCTGGAAATACATCACTCATCTGGTCTATTCCTGACTGTTTTAATACCGTAAGAGCACCCTGTTCTGATAGGGCTAGGTGGCGCCCTATGGGGAGTGACGGAGCATATAGTGGGAGTTCGCTAGCTCTCGCACCCAAAGCATGCCATGCTGAAGTGGTGCAGTGTATTGTGTTTCTCAGTGTGCGGTATTCCACTTCTCTTGTGTGGTATAATGTAATGGGGTAGGCATCTCCATCTTCTACCGCTAAATGTGGTGTATGCATATGGGGATTATCCCAATAACACGCAAAGTGTGCCTGCGCGCAGAGATAATATAAATACAGATCTGGTACACCAAACTCTCCCTGTTTGTAGGACATAGTCATTGCTTCCATTTAATGCTGGGTTGTTTCCCTGCCCATATTAACCTTTTCAGATGGGTGTGTATTGTTTTAAAAAGGGAGCCAGGCAATATAATGGGTATATTAATAAACAAATAGAGAAATCGTGGTAGAACTATCATTTTTATGAGATCTATCCTGTCCGCTAGTGACAGTGGCATTCCGATCCATCTTGCAATCTGATTCTCCAAATTAGTAATTGCCCTGCCATAATTTTACCATATTACCAACTCTGGATCTCTGTGTATCCATATTCCTAAATATTTCACTGGATCCGTGGACCATTCTAGGGGGTAATCTAGTGCGTGCAGTGAAGCATGTAGTGCCAGGGGGACTATCGTCGATTTCGCCCAGTTTATACTAAGCCCAGAATATTGTTCAAAGCGGATATATTCCCGTAAAATTGGGGCGAAGCATGTTTCAGGTTCCCTGACATATAGGACCATGTCATCCGCGTATAGTGAAATATTTACTGGTCTCTGTTGAAAGCGCAGTGCGAATGCTCCGTGCCTTTGTCGTATGACACATGCCATTGGTACCAGAATTAATGATCACAAATGAGGGGGCAGCCCTGCCTGGTACCCCTATGAATAGGTATGCCCATTTAGCAAACATTTCCACCGTCGAAAATCCTCAGGAAGCCCCATTCGTTGTAATATCTGGAACATGTAGTTCCATTCTATGGGACCTAATGCACTAGCGGCATCTAACAATACCGCTGCTGCCTTGAGATCCAGATTGAGTTGATGATAGACAGCAAAAATCGTATGCAAATTATGCGTGGTGGACCTGGTCGGTATGAATCTTGATTGGTCTGGGAGGATCATGGTCATCAATAAACGTTGTGATCTAGTGGCTAATATTCTTGCTAGGATCTTTGCATCTATATTAATGAAGGCATGAGGGTGATATGACTCGCAGCGTGTCGGTGGTTTGTCCGGTTTTAATAAGACAAAGTGTGGGAGGAAGGATACCCTTAACAAAGGCCTCTCTATACATCTCTAATATATGTGGCATTAATAGATCTGCAAATTCTTTATAGAATCCGCTAATTAATCCATCTGGGCCTGGTGCTTTTCTATTTGGCAAGGAGCGCATGGCCTCTCCTAGCTCCGCTTCTTCAATAGGTTGACTAAGATATTCCCTCTGTCCATTCGACAGCCAGGGGAGCGATATATCCGATATAGAAGCCTCCAAGCCCTCTATACTGGTCAGCTCCCGGGAGGCAAAATGTCCCTTATAAAATTGTTTAAATTATGGTAGTATCCCAGATGAGTCATAATTAGGCTTTCCTGTTTTCAGTTTCTATTTTTGGTAAATTCTGGTGGGGTTTTTTCAGTGTTTTCAATACCTTAAAAAAACAGTGGTTACACATTTTCACGCCATTAAAAACAACAGAAACAGTGTTTTTCCGGTGTTTATGGAATGTTAGTGCGTGTGTACAGGGTATATGAGTTCCATATACATTTTTACAAATCAAACTTATTGTAGTACACCATACAATACTTCTTTAATGAGTCTTGAATCATGCGCACTCGCTCTTTCCTTCCTATGTTAACGTTTATCTGTGAAAAGGCCTCTCAACATTGGCACTTGAGACGGGCAACACCAAAACAACCAGTACACAATTTGCTAACTCTGGCCAATGACGTAGCTTTCCATGCCAATACTGGAGCATTGTGGTTCTCTAGGACATGTTCTGCAACATATGCGTAAAATTGGGCACATGTACCCTCAGTTATTGAAGCGGTCAAAAATGAAGTAGTTCTTTTCAAAGTCTGGAGAAAATTCAGAAGGGCTCTAGAACTTGTGCAGAGTACCTCAGTAAGGCTTCATTAACTTCAAATGCCATGGTTGGTGAAGGGACATTTCTATGCATCATTGCAAGCCTTTCCCCATAGATTGTAAAATAAAATTTCCTGAATTGCTCCTCAATATTTCTTTGCTTACCAAGTGGAGAGGATTCTAACATGGAGCATGTTGCAGTGCCAAAGTTACTAAAAGTGGCGCCCAGCCTACTCTCAAGGAGATGTTTCACATCTACACCAATTAAGCTGAACACTTGGTAGACAAGGGCGTTTTCAGACTCTAGTATTTTGATTATGTCCACTACAGCAGTCAAGTTTTCCTGTAAAAACTTAAGCATGCAGTAGACTGTACTTTTTCACATCACTATCAATATGTGACCAAAGATCATCACATTTCTTGCCTTTGGCATCATCACTAAGCAAAGATTCTGTAAACGGTCGCCACATGGATAATATAGCATTCACAGCTGTAGGAGAGTAGGATCTGCTTCACATGGGTACCCCCACTTTTTGCTGATGCTTCACTGTTTTTCGACCTTAGTCTGGCTGGGGCCCTGCTAATCAGAACCCCAGCCTAGCTGCTTCCTCTTTAAAATGGTTTCCATGTGCCTTAGGCACATCTCTGATTGGAATCTGGAGTGCCCTTATAAGTCCCTAGTATACGGTATACTATGTACCCAGGGCATAGGTACCTCAGAGGCCTACCAGGGGCTGCCCCATGTATTGTGCCACCCCTGGAAGGCCATCCAAACTGACACCACAGGTCTGCTACTGCAGCCTGGGTAAGGTGGTGCATGCACCCCTTACTGTGATATAGGCTACCTATATCACTATATACATACACACATATAAAACCTATAAGTCACTCCTATGGCAGGCCTTATCAATCCTGAAGGCAGAGTGCGTGGTTCCTATGTGAGAGGGTGCCCCTGCATGAGCAGGGCCCCTCTGCAGCGATCGGAGACCCTTCTCTGATGCTGTTTGTAGTGCAGCCTGACCATATACTCTTAAGCGCATTATAACCTCGCGTTAAATGCTAACTTTGGGATGGCTGCACGGAAACATGTCGTGTTTGGTGTCAAACATCTTGGAATACTACCCCCCGCCAGTTCTGTCGGCGGGGGTAGCATTCCACCCTTCTAGAGGGAAAGACATGTACACACCGGTATACACCCGGTACTAACTTTCCAGAGCCCTGGCATCACAAAATGGATGCCGCTGCCACAGACACGAGTCTGGCCTCCTGCTGCTGACCGAAACTCCGGCAGGGAGGCCTGGACAATAGGTTTCCTGTCCCAGGGAGGTGTGACCACCTCCCCAGACAGGATAGTGTGTATTGGGGCTGGGCGGGAGCACTCTCGGGTGCTTTGAAATCCTGCACTGGGGTCACACTTGGTGTCCCTGTGCATACCCCAGTTCAAACCGGCTCAGGGGCTTCCAGCCCCTGCTCTGGCGCGAAACTGGACAAAGGGAAAGGGGTGTAACCACCCCTCTGCCCTGACCCTCCCTTAGGTGGGGCCACAGAGTATGTCCAACCCCCTACCTTAGTATAAGTAGGGGAACCCAGTCCTTAGGACTTTAGATTAACCTGGACGAACCTCTGACACAGAATCCTGGACCTTCGACGCTCTACTTCAAGATTAGAGGACTGAAGAATCTCCCTTGGGGTCAAGGAGTGACTCCCCTGCTTGGCAGGCACCAAAGAAGCAATTGTCCGGTCTGCATCGCTG
This sequence comes from Calotriton arnoldi, assembly GCA_963921515.1. Classification (NCBI taxonomy): domain Eukaryota; kingdom Metazoa; phylum Chordata; class Amphibia; order Caudata; family Salamandridae; genus Calotriton; species Calotriton arnoldi. Next base: position 358,334 of record CAWUFW010003902.1, read on the forward strand.
AAGCTCCAGTTGGACGCCGAAGTCTTTGCATCACCAGAGGTGGTTTCCAGACTTCCCGAAGGCTTCCCTGAGTCCCCAGCAAAGCTGAGGCCCGTAGCTGTCGTGGGTAACGTGGAACCGTGACCCCTGGACACCGAACGCATTTGCAAGTGCATCCTCTTCTGGGTCTCCCACGAAGTCGTGCTTTGGGCTCCGAGTAGCCCCAGCCTCCAGCACCAACTGCACCGAAGATCACTGGCCTCCACTCCACGAGTGTCCTGTGAGCCAGCTCCACGTGCATCGTCTCGAGGCTCCTTCGCGGTCGCTAGTCCGTTGGCTAGTAGGCCCTCCCGAAGGCCAATCTTTTTCTGCTTGGGCTCCCTGGTTGCTCCAGGTGTGCCCTGACTTATCCTCGCTGGGTGAGTCCCCCAGACCTTGCTGGTCTGCAACATCGTCCTTCTTCCATTTCCACGAGACTTGCCGTTGCCAAAGCTTGTTGGGTCCAATCCGGTCGCCGACACCCCTGCAATCGACAGACGTCGTGGGACAGCTCGAATCCAGCTCCTGGTTGTTGTCGACGCCTCCTGGACCTCGTGGCTGAAGAGTCAAGACGACCGTCAACCTACCTGAAGCACTTGACATCGGTGGGCATCTGCTCATCGCCTTCCTGGTCACTGGCTAGTGACCCAGACTCTGTCCCCTCTGCTTTCAGGTTCTTCAGATCTTCGATCCACCTTTGGATCCACCCGAACACTTTCAACTTGGCCGCCAGCAGCACTTTGCAGCAGATCGCCATTGAAAGCGACGACGAAACCCGACCCCGAAAGACACCTATTCACCCGGCTCCCCTGGGTGAGGTAACTCGAGTACTCCGGTGCTCCCGTGGGTAGTGACACTAGAACAGCCTAGTTCTCAAAGGGTTTGCTCCAAGTCCTCCTCTAAGTGTCCCTTTTCTTTTAAATTCTAATCGCGACTTTCCCCATAGAAGTTAACTGTGGTTCGCGGCTGTGTTCATACACTGCACGCGTCCCCCGTGGGTCCCCTGTGTCACTGCCTTGGGTGGTTCCTTGTGGTCCAAGCACTTCTAAAGGCTCTAGGCCTTGTGTCTAGCTCAGTCGTGGTTCTTATACCACTTTATTGGTATATGGTTTGGTACGCCCCTGGGGCTCAAGCGTGTATTTGTGCTATTACTGTAGATAACTAACTTATAATTTATGTACTTCGAACTCTAGCCTCATAAAGAGACTAGAGGGGTGTGTTTAGTAATAAATACATATATTTTGAATATATACCTGGTGTGGTCCTCTTTCATTTGGTCACTCAAGAGATTATAGACTGGTAAAACAAGCTGCTTTACATTCCTTCAAGACTTAGCCTGAAGGCTGCTCTCCATAGCTACCACTAGGATAGCTTTCAATAAAGGTTGTCTTTAACCTATCTCCAATAAGGGGTTGTTTGGACTGGTGCAAGGTGCCCACTATAATTAGTGGACAGCATATGCCAGGCCAACTTCTCACATTGGTGTGCAGCGTGTGGGATTCCAGCTTGCTATTGTTTTACCAGATAATCTCAATTGAATTGATCAACTGAAAACCACTAAGGGTACCTAAGGTACATATAAATCAAGCTTAGTAATACAGTAAGTTCTACTGAACTTAGAGTTGTGTGTTAAGGGACAGCACACCCTTTCTACAACTCAAGAGAGTTTAGTAGGCCACACTAGAGTAGGTAGTGCATACACCACACCTCACTAGTAATGTCTTCAAAGCCAGGACCCAGTGAGTCCTTGCCAGAAGCCAGTGGGCTTCTTCCCTCCAAGTATGATAAACTCCCATTCTTGGAATTGAGAGCATTATGCAATACTAGGAAGTTGAAGGCAGGCAAAAGAGCCAGCACCCAACACCTCAGGGAGGTGTTACTAGCTGATGATCTCAGCAGGCCCCTAGGGTCTGAAGGGGTAGGCAAAGAGGGTGGGGCAGAAGATGAGGAAGGGGCCAGGGGTGAAGAAACCCAGGCCCCCCCCCCCTCTGAAACTGGCCAGGAAGGTGAAAATGACCTTGTCCTGGAGAATCCAATTCCTCCTGTGGAGGAGGAGGAGGGAGAGGATCAAACTGACCTCCCCTTTGTCCCCCCAGGAAGAGTTCTGAGGGTGCCCAGAAGGTCTAGGTCTCCTTCTCAGGAGTCTAACCACTCTGACACCTCAATAGGGACCTCTGTCTCCTCTCATAGGAGGGAATCCTCTCATGAGAGGAGAAAGAGACTGATTCAATATGAGCAAACTCAGCTTGAACTCAGGAAACAGCAATTGGCTATAGACAGGAGTCCCTAGATCTCTATAGAGAGAGACAAAAGTTGGGACTAGAGTCCCATGGTGGCAGCAGTTTCCCCAAAGATAGGGAAAGGTCTTATGACCATAGAAACCTGAGCAAGATTGTCCCTCCCTACCAGAGTGGGGATGACATCCACAAATGGATAACTGCTCTAGAGAGGGCCTGTAAAGTACAGAGGGTCCCTCAGGAGCAGTGGGCAGCAATCTTGTGGCTCTCCTTTGCAGACAAAGGTAGAGACAAGCTCCTCACTGTTAGAGAGGAGGATGCTGATAATTACAAAGTCTTGAAGAGTGCTCTAATTGATGGGTTTGGCCTAACCACTGAACAATACAGGTTAAAGTTCAGGGATACCCAAAAGCACAGACTCAAGACTGGGTGGACTTTGTTGATTGTTCTGCCAAGGCTCTGGAAGGTTGGTTATTAGGCAGTAAGGTATGTGACTTCACAGGATTGTACAATCTGATAATGAGGGAGCAGATTCTTAATAACTGTCAAAATCAGCTGTTGCATCAGCACCTGGTAGACTCTGATCTGACCTCTCCCCAAGAATTGGGAAAGAAGGCAGACAAATGGGTCAGAACCAGGGTGAAGCAGAAGGTACAGAACCAAGGTGGTGACCCTAAGAAGCAAGATTCTAAAACCTCTGATAAGGGTGGGGAGAAGGGTAAAGATCAAAAGTCTTCACAAGGCCCCCAAAATCTTCTTCAGGTGGGGATTCACAGTCTACCAAAGGGAAAGGCCAAAGGAAACCATGGTGCAAGGTCTGTAAGCAAAAGACCCACTGGACCAGTGATTGCACCAAGTCCAAAGACTCTACTCCAGCCCCCACCAATGCTCCTAAGGCACCTGCTCCCCCTAGTGCAGTTACAGTTGGTGGTGGGACTACACAAGCCAAGGGTTTAGTAGGGTTGACCCTGGGTAAAGAGATGAGCTCTGACCTAGTCAGAGAACTCACTCAGGCTGTCCTAGTCTGTGATGGGGGCATGGATATGACCTCCTCTGTGAGTCCCAGTAATCTGGGCAAGTACAGACAACAGCCTTTAATCAATGGAAGAGAGGCTTTGGCATTTAGGGACACAGGGGCAAGTGTCACCATGGTGACACAAGACCTTGTGAATCCTGGGCAGATAATACTTGGTGAAATGTACCAAGTGACCAATGCTAGCAACGTCAGAACAGACCATACTCTGGCAGTTGTTAACTTCTCCTGGGGAGGTGTAACTGGCCTTAAGAAGGTTGTGGTAAGTGCAGACCTACCCGTTGAATGCTTGCTTGGCAATGACTTAGAAACTTCAGCTTGGGCAGAAGTGGAGCTCAGGACCCATGCAGAAATGCTGGGGATCCCTGCAGATGTGTTTGCTGTGACCAGGTCACAAGCCAAAATGTCTAGCACTGAACAGGCCTTGGATTCTGGAATAATGGACCAAGTGCCCTCCAAAAAGAGGAGTAGTAGGGTAAAGGCAGTGCCTTCCCCCTTGGCTCAGAAGGAAGATCAGTCCCTTGAGGGGGATGATCTCAGTCCTGAGCAAGGAACTGTCCCAGAGGAGCTTGAACCGGACCAGGTTGAGTTCTTGGGGACAGGGGGACCTTCCAGGGCAGATCTGAGCCAGGAGCAGCAGAGCTGCCCCTCTCTTGAACCCCTCAGACAGCAAGCTGCTGCTTAGGCTGCTGGGAAAGCTAGTGGTCCCCATACTGTGTATTGGGATGATGGACTCTTGTACTCCGAGTGTAGAGACCCCAAGCCTGGTGCTACCAGGAGGTTGGTTATACCTCTGAAGTTCAGGGGCTTCCTATTGACCCTAGCCCATGATATTCCCTTAGCAGGTCACCTGGGCCAGAACAAGACTTGGGACAGAATTGTCCCTCACTTTCACTGGCCCCACATGTCTGAAGACACCAAGGAGTTTTGTCGCTCCTGTGTAACCTGCCAGGCCAGTGGCAAGGCAGGTGGCACTACAAAGGCCTCCCTGATACCACTACCTGTGGTGGGGGTTCCCTTTGAAAGGGTAGGGATTGACATTGTTGGTCCCATGGATCCCCAAACAGCATCTGGGCACAGGTTTATCCTGGTGGTAGTGGATCATGCCACCAGGTACCCAGAGGCTATTCCCCTTAGGACCACTACAGCACCTGTGGTGGCAAGGGCCCTCCTGGGAATTTTCTCAAGAGTGGGCTTCCCTAAGGAGGTTGTATCAGACAGGAATGCAAACTTTATGTCTGGATACTTAAAAGCAATGTGGAAGGAGTGTGGAGTGGCTTACAAGTTCACCACACCCTATCACTCACAATGCAATGGTTTAGTTGAGAGATTCAACAAAACCTTGAAGGGCATGATTAAAGGGCTCCCAGAAAAGCTTAGGCGAAGATGGGACATACTCTTGCCCTGCCTTTTATTTGCCTACAGGGAGGTGCCTCAAAAGGGGGTTGGCTACAGCCCTTTTGAACTTTTGTTTGGTCACCCTGTCAGGGGTCCACTGTGCTTGGTGAAGGAAGGATGTGAGTTACCTCTCAAGCCCCCAAAGCAAGACATAGTGGACTACGTACTTGGTCTCCGCTCCCGGATGGCTGAGTATATGAAAAAGGCAACTAAAAACCTTGAGGCTAGCCAGGAACTTCAAAAGCCTGGCATGACCAAAAGGCTGTACTGACTTTTTATCAGCCAGGACAGAAGGTGTGGGTGTTGGAGCCAGTGGCCCCAGCAGCTCTCCAAGACAAATGGAGTGGACCCCACACCATTGTTGAACAGAAGGGTGAGGTTACCTACTTAGTAGACCTAGGAACACCCAGGAGTCCCCACAGGGTTCTCCATGTCAACAGGTTAAAACCATATGTGGACAGGGCAGACATGGGCTTGCTCATGGCTACTGATGAGGGACAGGAGGAAGAGAGTGACCCACTCCCTGACCTGCTCTCACAGAACCCTGGTGATGGGTCAGTGGACGGTGTAGCCTTGGCAGGCAGCCTCACTACCCAGCAGCAGACTGATTGCAGACAGGTGCTCAATCAGTTCAGACACATATTCTCACTGACACCCAGTCAGACTACCTGGTGCATGAAGTGGACACTGGGGACAGTCTGCCTATTAAAAATAAGATTTATAGGCAACCTGACCATGTCAGGAACTGTATCCGGACAGAAGTCCAGAAGATGTTGGATTTGGGAGTTATTGAACCCTCAGATAGCCCTTGGGCTAGTCCAGTGGTCCTTGTGCCAAAACCTCACACCAGTGGTGGGAAAAGAGTGATGAGGTTTTGTGTGGACTACAGGGGTCTCAATGCAGTCACTAGGACTGATGCCCATCCAATACCAAGGGCAGATGAGCTAATAGACAATTTGGCCTCAGCCAAGTATTTAAGCACATTTGACCTGACAGCTGGCTACTGGCAGATCAGACTAGCTGATGATGCAAAGCCAAAGACAGCATTCTCAACCCCTAGTGGGCATTATCAATTTGTGGTGATGCCCTTTGGTCTGAAGAATGCACCTGCCACTTTTCAGAGGCTGGTGAATACAGTCCTTACAGGTCTGGAAGCCTATAGTGCAGCATATCTAGATGATATTGCTGTCTTTAGCTCCACCTGGGAGGATCACCTGGTCCACCTCAGAAATGTTTTACAGGCCCTGCAGAAAGCAGGCCTGACTATCAAGGCCACCAAGTGCCAGATAGGGCAGAGTCAGGTTGTGTACCTGGGCCACCTTGTGGGTGGAGGCCAGGTTCAACCACTGCAGAGCAAGATCCAGACCATCATGGACTGGTCTGCTCCAACTACCCAGACTCAGGTGAGAGCCTTCTTAGGCCTGACTGGGTACTATAGGAGATTTGTCAAGGGGTATGGATCAATAGTGACACCCCTGAATGACTTAACTTCCAAGAAAATGCCCAAAAGGTTCAGTGGACAGTTAGCTGTCAAAAGGCATTTGATGACCTGAAGCAGGCCATGTGCACTGCTCCCATTCTACAGAGTCCTGATTACTCCAAGAAGTTCATTGTTCAAACTGATGCATCTGAATTGGGGGTAGGGGCTGTACTGTCACAATTGAATGATTAAGGTCAGGATCAGCCAGTAGCTTTTATTAGCAGAAGGCTGACCCCTAGAGAGAAACGTTGGTCAGCCATTGAGAGGGAGGCCTTTGCTGTGGTCTGGGCTCTGAAGAAGTTGAGGCCATACTTGTTTGGTACTCACTTCCTTGTTCAAACAGACCATAAGCCCCTCTTATGGCTAAAACAAATGAAGGGTGAAAACCCCAAACTGCTTAGGTGGTCCATTTCCCTACAGGGGATGGACTTCAAGGTGGAACATAGACCTGGGAGTAACCATGCCAATGCAGATGGACACTCTAGGTACTTCCACTTAGAACATGAAGACTTAACTGGGCAAGGTTAGTTTAATGTCCCTACCGTTGGGGGGGGGGGGGTTGGTTGTGTAGGAGAGTATGATCTGCTTCACATGGGTACCCCCACTTTTGCTGATGCTGCACTGTTTTTCGACCTTAGTCTGGCTGGGGCCCTGCTAATCAGAACCCCAGCCTAGCTGCTTCCTCTTTAAAATGGTTTCCATGTGCCTTAGGCACATCTCTGATTGGAATCTGGAGTGCCCTTATAAGTCCCTAGTATATGGTATACTATGTACCCAGGGCATAGGTACCTCAGAGGCCTACCAGGGGCTGCAGCATGTATTGTGCCACCCCTGGAAGGCCATCCAAACTGACACCACAGGTCTGCTACTGCAGCCTGGGTAAGGTGGTGCATGCACCCTTTACGGTGATATAGGCTACCTATATCACTATATACATACACACATATAAAACCTATAAGTCACTCCTATGGCAGGCCTTATCAATCCTGAAGGCAGAGTGCGTGGTTCCTATGTGAGAGGGTGCCCCTGCATGAGCAGGGCCCCTCTGCAGCGTTCGGAGACCCTTCTCTGATGCTGTTTGTAGTGCAGCCTGACCATATACTCTTAAGCGCATTATAACCTCGCGTTAAATGCTAACTTTGGGATGGCTGCACGGAAACATGACGTGTTTGGTGTCAAACATCTTGGAATACTACCCCCCGCCAGTTCTGGCGGCGGGGGTAGCATTCCACCCTTCTAGAGGGAAAGACATGTACACACCGGTATACCCGGTACTAACTTTCCAAAGCTCTGGCATCACAAAATGGATGCCGCTGCCACAGACACGAGTCTGGCCTCCTGCTGCTGACCGAAACTCCGGCAGGGGAGGCCTGGACAATAGGTTTCCTGTCCCAGGGAGGTGTGACCACCTCCCCAGACAGGATAGTGTGTATTGGGGCTGGGCGGGAGCACTCTCGGGTGCTTTGAAATCCTGCACTGGGGTCACACTTGGTGTCCCTGTGCATACCCCAGTTCAAACCGGCTCAGGGGCTTCCAGCCCCTGCTCTGGCGCGAAACTGGACAAAGGGAAAGGGGTGTAACCACCCCTCTGCCCTGACCCTCCCTTAGGTGGGGCCACAGAGTATGTCCAACCCCCTACCTTAGTATAAGTAGGGGAACCCAGTCCTTAGGACTTTAGATTAACCTGGACGAAACTCTGACACAGAATCCTGGACCTTCGACGCTCTACTTCAAGATTAGAGGACTGAAGAATCTCCCTTGGTGTCAAGGAGTGACTCCCCTGCTTGGCAGGCACCAAAGAAGCAATTGTCCGGTCTGCATCGCTGAAGCTCCCGTCGGACGCCGAAGTCTTTGCATCACCAGAGGTGGATTTCCAGACTTCCCCGAGGCTGCCCTGAGTCCCCAGCAAAGCTGAGGCACGTAGCTGTCGTGGGTAACGTGGAACCATGACCCCTGGACACCGAACGCATTTGCAAGTGCATCCTCTTCTGGGTCTCCCACGAAGTCGTGCTTTGGGCTCCGAGTAGCCCCAGCCTCCAGCACCAACTGCACCGAAGATCACTGGCCTCCACTCCACGAGTGTCCTGTGAGCCAGCTCCACGTGCATCGTCTCGAGGCTCCTTCGCGGTCGCTAGTCCGTTGGCTAGTAGGCCCTCCCGAAGACCAATCTTTTTCTGCTTGGGCTCCCTGGTTGCTCCAGGTGTGCCCTGACTTATCCTCGCTGGGTGAGTCCCCCAGACCTTGCTGGTCTGCAACATCGTCCTTCTTCCATTTCCACGAGACTTGCCGTTGCCAAGGCTTGTTGGGTCCAATCCGGTCGCCGACACCCCTGCAATCGACAGACGTCGTGGGGCAGCTCGAATCCAGCTCCTGGTTGTCGTCGACGCTTCCTGGACCTCGTGGCTGAAGAGTCAAGATGACCGTCAACCTACCTGAAGCACTCGACATCGGTGGGCATCTGCTCATCGCCTTCCTGGTCACTGGCTAGTGACCCAGACTCCTGTCCCCTCTGCTTTCAGGTTCTTCAGATCTTCGATCCACCTTTGGATCCACCCGAACACTTTCGACTTGGCCGCCGGCAGCACTTTGCAGCAGATCGCCATTGAAAGCGACGACGAAACCCGACCCCGAAAGACACCTATGCACCCGGCTCCCCTGGGTGAGGTAACTCGAGTACTCCGGTGCTCCCGTGGGTAGTGACACTAGAACAGCCTAGTTCTCAAAGGGTTTGCTCCAAGTCCTCCTCTAAGTGTCCCTTTTCTTTTAAATTCTAATCGCGACTTTCCCCATAGAAGTTAACGGTGGTTCGCGGCTGTGTTCATACACTGCACGCGTCCCCCGTGGGTCCCCTGTGTCACTGCCTTGGTTGGTTCCTTGTGGTCCAAGCACTTCTACAGGCTCTAGGCCTTGTGTCTAGCTCAGTCGTGGTTCTTATACCACTTTATTGGTATATGGTTTGGTACGCCCCTGGGGCTCAAACGTGTATTTGTGCTATTACTGTAGATAACTAACTTCTAATTTATGTACTTCGAACTCTAGCCTCATAAAGAGACTAGAGGGGTGTGTTTAGTAATAAATACATATATTTTGAATATATACCTGGTGTGGTCCTCTTTCATTTGGTCACTCAAGAGATTATAGACTGGTAAAACAAGCTGCTTTACATTCCTTCAAGACTTAGCCTGAAGGCTGCTCTCCATAGCTACCACTAGGATAGCTTTCAATAAAGGTTGTCTTTAACCTATCTCCAATAAGGGGTTGTTTGGACTGGTGCAAGGTGCCCACTATAATTAGTGGACAGCATATGCCAGGCCAACTTCTCACAACAGCCTTTAGGACTGAGAACCACCGGCTAAATGACAGTTAGCATGACTCTTTTTTTGATGCCACACAAAGCACAAAATGAGAAATATTTGCATTTTAGTTCCTGGGCATAATGAAACAGTGCACCAGAATGGACTACAAAGTCAATAGCATTCTTCATTAACTGTGACAATTGTAAAGATGCTTTCAGCATACCATCTAGCAAGTGACAAGGATCTCTTACAGGGAAGCACTTCAGCTCACGTATCGATTTTGGTAGGTCATCATACAACTTTTTCTTATACATAGCTGAATTACTGCAAATACAAACAATATCACTCCAATCTTTATTGAACTTGGTAGGAACGTTTTGCAGCAGCATTCCAAGTGACACTGCGTTCCATGTTTACCAAACGTCTGGTGTCATGTTTTCACCACTATCTCAGATGCTTGGTGACAACACTCTTTTCACATATTCATGTCATCACACCTTGCATTGAATGTTTAAAGCCTGGGGTGTTTCGCAATCCACCTACAATCAATACTGACTCGCTAGAAAAGGGCCATTTTACCCATCAGTGAAATCAAATGTAGCCAAAATATTAAATATGATTTTGATATTTCCTGATCCTCTACAGGTTTATAAAATAACTAAATAAGACCTAAAACATGCTTCTAAATACTGCATCTTTAGACCAAAGACCACAAAACTGAAAAAAGCATAAGGAAGAACAAACAATATTTTAATGACATCCTTAAAAAACAAAACTTAAGCAGAATAATGTTAGCCCAGTATTTCTTGCTGCTGCCTTGTATAAACAAAGTTACATTGTATTGGCCCCTTCAGAAAAAAATTAAAATGACTCTTTCACTCATCTTTTCCTTTCTTTGAATGGCACTTAGTTTGTGGTAGTGAAGGTGCTTTTTCAGTGTTTATATGTTTACACCGGTGATGGCTATTTTCCTTTTGGTAGGGTTTTATCAGTTATTATAGGATTAAACCTAAAACCAGATAGCCTACTTATATTATATTGCATAGATGTACATGTTATGGGAGATATATTAGCAATCCTGCAGGATCCGTTGTTAACCATCTAAGTTCACAGATGAGATTCAAGCTGTTTGCAGTGTGATCATGTATAGGTCTGCTACATCTGATGTCAGTGCGCTATGATGATACCAACTAACAAAATATCTTCCCCACCCACTTCAGCATCCCAATCATGCAGAAGACAGGATCCCAAATAAACTCAGACAACTTGCCGTCTACAATAACAACAATTCCAATACAGTCAATATACTTTGCACCATCAGAGGGATACCCCAACAGATCTGATGAGGTGGCCAGGCATACTAGTTTGCCAGTTATGGTTAGTGGTGGCGGGAGATAGAGGCCTAGCCCCGTTCATCACTTCCTGTGCTCTTTGGCACAGTATATTCAATTTCTATCTCCTTCATTATAGTTAATGATTCAGGTCTGTATTACTTGTCGGAGTCCTCTTCTTCCGTTGTTCATTAAATTTGTTTCCGACGCTTGATTGACTTCAGGAAGTCTTTGGCTGCCTTCAGAGTTGCGCAGATCTTTTGTTGACCTTCATACTCGATGCGCAGGCGTGTAGGATATAACGTGGCATACAGTATATTATTCTTCTGAAGTTGACATTTTATGGGTAGGAATTCTATCCTCGCTGCATGGACATCAGCAGTAAAGTCCAAGAGAAAGGATACCTGAAACCCCCGATAGTGGAGTTCCTTCTTCTTATGCGCTAGGTGCAGCAAAGTGTACCTGTTGCGTTAATTGAGTAATTTGGCGATAATGGGGCACGGGGTGGCCCCCGGCAGAGGTTGCGCTGTCAGTGCTCTATAGGCACGCTTAACTACTAGTATGTTTGACATGTTCTCTTGACCAAAGAGTGTGACTAGCATCTGTTCCACGAAAATCTCCATCCGCCCTGTGTTTGCCGATTCTGGAACACCAGTGATGCACAGATGATTGCGCCTCAAGTGCGCTTCCAAGTCTTCGGTTTTTGATTGTATGACCGCTAAGACTTTCTCCATGTCTGCGCATTTTCCAGTCACATTGTGTAACTTGTCTTCCGCTGTCGAAATCCTTTGCTCTGCTTCCGCAAGTCTGGACGATTGCTTGTCCAATTTGACAGAGATATGATCTATTCGCAGGTTTAGAGTCTATTTTGCCATCTATAGAGTGAATACTTTGATGCCCTGCAATGTTAATTCAAGAGCTGATTCCCCCTGCAATTCAGCTTCTTGATCAGAATCTCTCTGTGTATCCTGCGTAGCTATGACAGTTCTTTTGGTTGCAAATGTGAGGCATGTTTGATTTTTGTCTGTTTTCCCCATGCTTATTTCTGAGCTGCGCCTACACTTCCATTATCGTGCCCACAAATGACTGATCTCTATGATTCAGCAGGCAGTGACCGTGTCAATTTGCGCCCAATGTCTCCAGTGCTATCACTGGCCAGGATCACCACATGAAATTAACTCGCTGTGGCAGCCAAATGATTTATTGCCAGTTTCTTGCTCCTCATGTACTTGGTCTGCAAGCTCTCAGAGTTTACACAATTATATCTGTACTTAACCAGCTTCTGTGTCATGCCTCTGTCGATTGGACTAATGGGTACTCCACCAATGTAACTATCTCCCCCGCCCCCTTCTGCATACAAGGCACGGCCTACAGCCCCAGGCCAGGATCGCGGGGCGCAATTCACCATTGCAAATTTAATATTATTTCACTCACACAGCTCTTCCACAAGCTGGGCAGGTCGCCGTTTCTGGATATGCAAGGCTGCTGCCGATCCTGCCGTCTGCACTGCAGTTTGACTCCCCAGGCGGTCTCCGTGCGCCGGACCTCAGCGCATCAAGCGCCGCAACAACCGCACCCTTGAGGGAGTCTCTCGTCTGCGGTACACCATCACAGAAGCCTCTGCTGTGGGCTTGACGCTGCTCCTCAGTCGTCTATCTGGTGCCGTCCTGCAGCAGATCACACCCGCCAATCTCCTGGCCGCAGCGGTCCAGCCTCCAGATCACTCAGTTGGCCCGCTCACCTCTCCAGGGCTATTATTGAGTCTTGCTCCGATTCTTTTTGGTCGGAAAGACCAGCACTCTTGTTGGTGGTCGCTGCAACCTCCCACTCATATTCCGTCGGCTCCTTCCTACCTTTTACTTCGCCACCAGATCAATGCAATCTTTTTGTGGCCAAATTATATCGTGATGAGACGCGGCATAGCTTCTTTCGCCACTGTGCTGCACTTCATAAAGTCCCTGTCGTTCAGTTCTGCCGAGAACTGTCGCTAATAAACAGTTTCGAGTGTCTTTCCCGACTGCTCCCCCACACCAGGATCCATTTCACTTCAGGTATAATGCGGGATTGCAGTATTCAGGACGGACTTCTGTGCCCAGCCGGCAGAGCAGCACTAAAATGTGGCCATCTTGCCATGGGCTCTCTAGCCCCCCCCGCCAAATTTAAGTGTCACCTGTGGACTGCAGCTCTTGTTGTGACATCCTCTAATGCAGAGGTCTTCAAACTTTTTTAGGTTGAGCCCCCCTAGCTGATTTTGTTTAGATGGTGGGCCCCCCCACAACCTGACAGAAATTTCTGGAATCTGGTACACTACATAATCAACCGCCATCCGCATATTCCACGCCATATCTGGCAAATAACGGATTGATCCTACTACATTCACAGCCAGTTAGAACCATTAGCTCAAAACTTTACTGCTTGAAGCTTAACAATGGGCATTGTACATCTCAATAGAACAAAACAGATTACAATGTCCTTCAGCACATTAATCCTTGCACATAATATTCATATCATTAGATTTGTGAAACCATTTCTATATATTCTTTTAAAAAGAAGAAAGACAGAGGGATCACTGGTTACTTGCTATGTAGATCACCATGGTGTACACAGGTTTTATGATTCAGGTAGTTCCAAACTTATAAATAAGGTGCCTTATTATTGCATGTTGTTCGGTATTTTGCAGCATTTTCTACAAATTGATGCTTTTATCTAGCCTGCTTTCCCTAATTCCTCAATGTTTCCACACATGTTCTGCTGCTGGGCCTGGGCTACTAAAAACTCTGCTTCCGCTGCTCACCCTAAGCCTGGTCTGTTGATGTTAAGTTTGGGTTATGCTAGGCTGCTCTCCGTGGCCTTTCTGCCCTACATTGCTGTGAAGAGGAACTGGACTACAGTGGACAACATAGTCAAGACTATCTCCCTGAGCCCCAATGGTGACTGGGCTTACTTTTCTAAATAACTGAAAATGCATGCTCCTAGCCCTGTCTCTTACCACTGTGCAGGAGCTCCAGCCTGCCCTATCCTTTTAGTTGGGTACACCTTGATGATCGTTAAGAAATCTCAGACTCGCAAGCCCCTAACATTATTGAAAAGCTATGCCTCCAAATGCACATTCCTATGGAAGAACAAACACAGCAGGACTACAAGGTATTTTTGTGCTCTCTTCTCCTTTACCTAAAAACAGAAGAGCTGCTGAATACACAGGGATTATTAGCACCCTTCCCATTGCATGAAGACTAACTTTGTGAGTGAACCTCAAACTAGCTTATCACAAAAAAGGAGATGTCTTATCTCATGGCACAAAGCAAAAGGCCACTTCTTAAATGTATCGCTTGTGGAGTTCCGTACTGACCAGCCTTTCTTAATTACTACCACGGAGAATGCATGTTGAAGTAAATAAAGGGTGCACTCCACTCCTGACTGAACCTACATCCATCCAATGCTCAACATCTGTGACCAACTAGTAGTGGACCCACTCTCCCCCAGAAGGCCTGGCTACTCGCCTCTGGCTACTCCATTTCCAGGCCTTCCTCTGCTACCTTCATATAGTGGCTTCTGCTGCTTCCAAAGGGGCCATGCAGGGCAGTTGCTATGAGGGCTACAATCAGTTTTTGCTCTGTCAGGCCTCCAGCTGTACTACCTGCATCTGGAGTACAAAAATCCAGCAGGCATAGGTGCTTTGGTGGATTGAAAGGTTGTACACAATTTTACATACCTCATTGAAAAGATGAGTTGGCAGTCACCATTGTCCCCTGCTAAAATGACTTGGGTGTTCTTGTTGCACAGCTGTTGGGCATTCCTCTCAACCTTTAGATCTGCTTGGAGGGCAAAAGCCAGACCACCAGAACTTTGATCCCAGCGACAACACAGGAAGAGATATCACATGGCCTTTCAAATAGTGACATCACGTCTTTGCTACCCAACTAAATGGCTATCATTTTATCGACCTCAGAAACATGTATGGATGGGTGGACCGACAGGGAATCGAACGTGTGACCATGGGATCAAAGACATTTCTGAGATAAAAAGGGCTGGCACACCATTCATAAAAAAAACACAGAAGCAAATTTTCATCATGTGATTGCGCTAGGACAGCTGCACCTTTTTAGTCACAGTTCTGAAAAACAGTGACCTTAGATAATTAGCAAAAGAATGCACAAACTCGTTTAATGGCGGCAGTTAAAAATCTAGTGAGCACTTGAGTGTTTTCATTCACTGGGCTCTGATCTGCATTTACAGATTTCTGTATCGCAGCTATTTGATCGGGAGAGGTGAGGCACATTTTCCTTTTTCCTTTTACTTAAATAGAAAACAGGCAGGCTCACTGTGTATACACGTGTGCTATTTTTGTGTGGAAGAGGGCACCTTTTCCTACCGTTCGGAATTGCTGTCATGTCTTAACAACACAAGTGCAGCCAGCGTGCCTGCACGTCATTGTATGAGAGCAGATTAGGACCAGACCCCATCACATTGTCAGAGTCGTTGAGAGCGCTGAAGACAGTAGGCAAACGTTTTTCTTTAAATTACAAAAGTATGGGCATCACATGCACGAGTTCTCCAATCCAAAAGCCTAATTTGAAATGGGGGAAGAAATACAGTGAGGAAACGTACTTGCGACGTGGGACGGTGGGAAACAATGAAAGGCAAGGTGAGATTTTAAGGTGGAGTGCGCGCCCCCCTTGAGATGATGTCGCGCCCCCTCAGGGGGGCGCGCCCCACAGATTGAAGAACACTGCTCTAATGTGACAAAGGAGACCATAACTTCAGGCCGATCAGTGTAGCCTGACTGTTCCAGTGTAAAACCTGCAGTGTGACCTGTTAAAAAAACAAAAAGGATTGGGGGGGAGGGGTTATTTCTAAGAGGTAAAACCTTAGTAAGTCATCCCTTTGTAAGCCTTGTAGCCCACAAGCTAGGGTGCATGGTATTTACAATTGGGATGTTTCTAATGTTACCACGTCCCTACAGTGACAAGGCCCTAAAACCTATTTTCTCTGTGGCAGGCCTACCTGTCCTATGTAGAAAAGAAGAGTAAAGATTAAAATATTAATACTATTATCTGTGGAATGGGACCAGCTAGAAAAATAATTAAACAATGTTTTAATAGTGATTAAAAATCAAATTCAAAGGTGGCGTTGGATTTGTAATAAATATCAAGGAAATGTAACTTTTAAAAAGTCACTTTCTCTACCTCAGTTCCTAGAGCAGGGGGTCTCCAACCGGTCGATCGCGAGTTACCAGTAGCTCGCCGACCCTCTGAGAGTAGCTTGCGCTGCTATTTAATTAGGGAGACGTCATTAAGAATTTTATTTTGCATCGTCATTTTCTTTCACAACTATCAGCCCTTGCCCGCCCTCACACAAACCAGCTGCTCTGATTGGCTGAAGTGAGCTTAGCTGGCGCGGGGTGGGCTGAAGAACGTGACGTTTTTCCTCTTAGTCACGCGCCACCTGCCTTTTCCAGGCTGGCACTGCGCTTCGCATCATCTTCCATTTGGGCCTCATGGAGCAGCTGTGAGGTAAGAGGGCCCCTGACCGTGAATGAGCCGAGTCGCTAAAACATCGGCTGCCACCGTGCTTTAACATTTGCCTTAACAGTAATAAAGCACAGCAGCAGCTGACGTTTAACCGCTTCGGTGCTCATGACGAGCTGGTCTCATCATAACAGCTGCGCGCCGCCCACGCGGGATTAATTCCCCGCCTGTGCGGGAGAATTAATGAGTGGGCGGGGTTGTGACGAGACCAGCTCGTCATGAGCACAGCTCCACCGTGACTCATGACGAGCTGGTCTCATCATAACAGCTGCGCGCCGCCCACGCGGGATTAATTCCCCGCCTGTGCGGGAGAATTAATGAGTGGGCGGGGTTGTGACGAGACCAGCTCGTCATGAGCACAGCTCCACTGTGACTCATGACAAGCTGGTCTCGTCACGAGCACCGCGGCGCCGCGCTCACCCCCGTACCTGTGGGGGAATTACCCCCGCAGGGAAGGGGTTAAATTAAAAGTCCATGCATGTACTGTGCTGCTAGGGCAGCGCGACCTATGCCACCGGGTGCTGACTTCATGTAGGGGCGCTAATATTATAGAAAAGCACCTGCTACTGGGTTCCTGGCCTCCAACAAATTCCAGCCAATAATAAAAATGTAACTGGGTGATGAATGTTATTCCTGGAAACCGAGAGAGATCGTTTGTAGTAATAATCCGTAAACTTGCAAGGAAGTTTGTACTCACCGTAAGGTAGCACAGAGGGTTAATATGCCTGCTGCAAAGAAGGTGCAGATCACAAAGTGCATATATAACGTAATGTAAATAGGTCAGTGGGTTTCTACTTTTGTCAGAGAGACCATATTGTTGCAAGCCCTTTAGGAGTTAAAATCCTAATGTAGCACAGTGAGCAAGTAACTTATCAAAGAGCTGCATGAAAACTGCAAGGTATAGGCTGGCTGTTATGATTTCCCCCAGATGTTGCAAAATAGGTTCATTTGGGTAGAAATCAATTCCTATTAAAATCCCCCAACCATGGTGTTAGGTTTTAAATTCTGTTTCTGCCTCTCCTGACCAAGCACTCTTAAATGATCCTGCCTACCAGTATGGATGACCTGTGACTCCTATACCTTCTTGTCCTCTGTCTTATGTAACATTTCACTGATTGATTGTCTCTGTGTAATCTGTGTGATGTAAAGTGTTCTGACACCTTACACTGGTTAGTAGGAGTGGCGCTATAAAACTAATTAAAATAAATGCATCTGAGAGAGCGTGGTTATGGAGGCTTGAGGAGCACTGTTAAAGGATGGTGATGAAGGAATCCGTAGCGGAGGTGGTCACTGGGGGGGGGAAGGTCACAAGCATTGTTGCACTGGGCACCACCAGCGCTAAAGCCGGCCCTGGCTATTGTGTTTTACATCTTCCTGCCTTCAATAAAGCACGGTGGCAGCCAGCACAAAAATCCAAGGTGCTTGCCTGCACTGAACTGCTTTCACAGTCATGCAAAGGCAAATATATAGCGCAGTGTAGTAATCAGTGAAAGCCTTTCACTGATTACTACACTATATATTTGCCTTTGTGTAGTAGAGTGAAAGCAGTTCAGAGGATGCAAGGATCTTGGATTCTAACGTTGCCTGCCACCGCGCTTTACATCCTCATTCAATAGTAAAGCGCGGTGGCAGCCGAGGTTGAAATCAAAGGGCCTCACATGCACTGAGCCGCATTTTTGTAATTAAAATGAGGTGCACTTTGAAAATGAAGGTCAGACTGGGGCCAACTAGAACAGTACTCGCACCTTCAGCATTACTGAAAGTACATGTTTTTGAAAAAGGTAGGTCTGTGCCTCTTCCTTTGCAAAATTTCCTTCTGCTACACGTGTCAACAGGCAGAAGCAGGGCATTGTCACAATTCAAAGAACGAGTCCCTTTGATGGGTTTTGTCTTGTTCTTCTCTGCGTTTTCAATCCCAGACTGCAAAATTCATGCCACAGAAAGGAAGAATGTCAGAAGGGAAAATACATTTTTACTTCCCAATCTCCTACATTTGCAGTAAGGCACCAGCTCTCTGGAATAAGTTTATGTAGGTAGGAGACCCATCAAACATTTTGTTAGAGGTGGGCTAACCAAAAAATTAACAGGTAGAGCAGAAGAGTTTTTGAGATGATAAGTAAAATACATTCAAACATGCACTGGCGGCCCTTGACATTTTGAGCAGGTGCAGCACCATGTCTAGGATTGTACACAGAGTCACAGACAGATTGATGCACGCACATTCAAATAAACTGTTTTGAAGAAGTTGACACCTGTGTGCTTTAAGGGTATGTAGCGAGTGGGCATCTGTACTGTTAGTGAATGACTTTTGAGAAAATGGGTATGGGCTTAGTGTAGGACAGGACGGTGCAGAGAGAATGCTGCCATCTGAAATCTGTGCAGTGCAGCACGAAGTGTGAGAACATAATTGAGTTAAATGAAAACTACACTGCAAAGTAAACCATTGTAAAGTAGACTACATTTTGATGAAATAAAAAGCTGCCAAGAGAGTGGAGTTGGATTACTGGAAGTAGAAGGCTGGGCAGAGAGTGCAAGGCCTAGCAGACCGTGTGTTGCTGAACAGAGTGAAGAACTACGCATTTTCTGAAAATGGACTATGCAGAGTTGAAGCATGTGTTATAATTGAGTGAAGTGCTTTATATATCAGGGGGTCGGAAAAAATTTGCGAGTTGCTTGGGGTTTAGTAGCTCACAACGATTTTCACTGACCAGAAGTAGCTCTCACTACACAAAAGGTTGGAGACCCCCTCTCTAACGTGTTTGCCTGAAATTGTATTTATGTCCCAGTCTACCACAAATGATGCCCTGTGCTTCTTGGCACTATTTTTCCATAAAGCTTTAAATAAATAAAAAAAAATACCCTTGGTTACCATAGTCTTGGTGACATGTTATCCAGTAAATTGTACCCTCTTTATATATTTGAGTAGGATTTTTAATGTGTTGTGTTTTCAACTTTGTAACGGTTTGGCTGCATCTAAATGCTTTGCATATTTACCTGAAGTTAAACCTGTCTGCTTTGTGCCATAGCTACTAGGGGTTGAGCTAAGGTTTAAATTACTGAAACTTTTGACTAGACCTAACAATATAGTCATTTCATTACTTGTGGTGAACACCAATCCACCAAAACGGATAAATCACTTTCAAACAGTTTAAAACTGCTGTGCAGCAGGGTCAAGGTTTTTAAACAATTACACATAGTAATCACTAAAGATAAGGTGAGATAGTAGGCTTTATCACAGACCTTCCTGATGAGATCAAGAAAAGAGCAAAAACAGTCATCCAAGAGGGCAAGACTATTGCAAACACCTGCCTCAATTCTGCGTTGGTGCCACAGACTTATGCACAGCTGCAATATTATGATGCCATGCCTGGTTAAGGGTGCCCGGCTTCAAACAAGTGGAGGTCTTTGTCATAAACATGCCTATCACAGGAGACAGTTTGGGGACACAATTGATGAGGCGTTATAGTGCTTGAAGAAAGATAATGAGACTTGAGAAGGCAATGGAGACCTTGCAGTCCAAGGATCCTTTTCAGGGAGATCTGGCACATAGGTAAAAAAAACACCCACAGGAGGGGGGGGGGGGGGGGGGGGGGAGGGATGCCACCGGCAACAACATGTGCATCCTTCTCACAACAAAGTGTTCCCACACCAACGTCATCACAATGGCAATTCAAGTCCCCCTCATGACATGCCTTTCAAGGAAGAAGCAGAGGAAGTACCCCAAGAGGGGTACTACATTATACCAAGTGACTGCACAAAAACCACCCTCTTACACAAGAATTGGAGACTTGGGACAGGAGTAGGGAAAACATAACCTCTGACACATGGATATTAAACCTCATCCAACATGCTTATTGCATAGAACTGCTACACACACACCTCCTGCAATAGGACCCAAAGAGTCTTGGCAATGAACAAAAGATTTGCTTTACACAGGAACTCAAAGTCCTCATAAGCAAGAGAGCAATGAAATCAGTACCACGAGGAGAGAGACGCCAAGGATTCTAGTTAACCTACTTCTTGGTACCAAAGCCAGACAATACACTGAGGTCCATACTAGATCCATGGGCACCCAATAGATCATTGAAGACACAAGTTCCATATGACATCTTTGCAAGAGGTCATCCTTCTCTATTTGGTAGAGGAGAAAACTTGGCAACCATAGATTTGAAGGATGTATACCTCACCATACCAAAGAGTTGCACTGAAAATTTGTCAGGTTTGTAGTGGACGAAGTACACTATCGATCTGGGGGAGACAATTGGTTATGGATTCCTCACCTTGGAGTTGCCCCGGGCGTCCGGCTGGATCCGGAGAATTTTTCCTCAGGTCGTGCTCCAGGCACCAAAGGCAGATGAGGTGCGGAACCGTAACCGACATCAATTTGCGACAGGCGTCACAAGCCTTGAAGCCGGTCTGACGTGACATCCTTTCGTGCACCAGGAGTCGATCGACTCAAAAAAGGTAGTCGACAAAAGCCGCAAAAAAAAAAAAAAAAAAAGTGACTTGAGGTACCGCTCTCTCCGGATCTGCGCTGGCTGGCGCGGAAAAAGAAAGAACTGATGTCAGCGCGCGAGGGCGGCGTCTAAGTAAATACAGCGACGTCATTCCAGCAACCACGACGCCAACGACTTTCGCGGAGTCGACCGCCACCTATCGACGCGCAGAGGTACTGCTGGGGGGTTGGGGGGTTCTCTGGATCCAGTCTGATGCCTGAGGGTGGTTCTGAGGTGAGGAATCCATAACTAGTCTATGTCTCTTGCAGATGTATTGTTACCGAAGGTAAGTCACTTGTTCATTTAGGGTGTTACTTTTCATAATAAAGTTGAAGTTGGAACCAAGAGTGTTAACAAAATGTCTAGCTGGTCTGGCTGTGAACCTTAGAGAAAGGGGAATACATGTGTACCTCTACCTGAACGATTGGCTATTAAAGGCTTTCAAGCAATGCAAAGAAAACAAGCACAGTAATATAAACACTTCGCCATCTGTGGTTATCTATCCAATACGAGAAATTATCGCCAAAACTGGAAAGAGAACCGAGCTTACTGGGAGCAATACTAAACTCGGAAAAGACAAAGGCTTTCCCAGTGTCAGCATCTAAGCAAAAGCTGACCAAGCTCACCTTTACCATAAGGATCAACGTCTGACGTTGAGGATGTTGGGAGAGATGCTGTGCAGGATGGCTTCTTCCATCGTGCCCAGCATCTCTCCCACCGTCCTCACCGTGGGAGAGGGTTATACATGAGACCGAAACAAGAATGATTACAGCATCAATGGTCACTTAAAACTGGGAGTTGAGCTGTTCTTGTGGAAGTCATGGACAAGGTACAAAAGGAAGTACAGTGGTGGAATACAGGCAGCATAACAGGATTGTAGGAAGCTGGCTCTGTATATGGTATACCACTAGGTGGTTATACCGTGCGCAAAGTCCAGGGGTTCCCCAAAAGTGTACAGTGCTCAGTGTAAAACCCAAAGTGCTCTATTAGTGGTGGTGTGGGCGAGCAGCCATAGGCCTAACACAGAGGAGTGTAAGACATTTATTGCACAACCTTTTTTTTTTTTATTGCCATTTTCAAGAAAATACAACAGTCAAAACAACAGACCTGTGTGCCAGTCATATATGGTCAGAATCAATTAACAGCACATGTCATTTAACAAAAAGGACTCTTTCTGAACCAGGACCTACCTTTTTGCCGGGTTTGGTGTGGTTCCGTTCAGCAATTCGGGCTGTGGCTTGGTCTAGGGTTTCCTATGGAGGAAACCATGGGGAGGGCACGTTTTTGGGCCCCCCTTTTTTCTTGGCCCCGCTTGGCTGGTCGCCCCGGGACTTTCAGGACGGGAGCTGGCCGGAGCTGATCACTAGTTTTGGGGGTTTTGCGGGGATTCGTCAACCGGCGCCGGGGTTGTTCGGGGAGCGCTTTTCCTGTGGAGACTGGGTCCTGGCTGTGGCTGCCTGCTGGCGACCGCCAGTAGGTAATATACACAGATTCTCCTCCATCTTGTGAGTTGCAGCCTACCTGTGCCCCAGATTGCAGTGAGCAGAGTCCAGGAAGTGGTAAGGAGGCAGACTAGTGCTGTCTCTTTCCTAAAAAAGTTAAAAAAACGATTTTCCCTACCTGTGATTGCATCATCTTATTTTCTTTCTTTTTAAATTTCTTTAACTGTCTTTGCCTGTGGTTGTTACAGTTTAAAATTGTAGTTTTACCCTGCCAGTGATTGCATAATTTATCCAATGTTTTTGTGTTTAAACTTGTGTTTTTTCCTGCCTGTGACTGCTTCCATTTAACCTGTTGAATTGTGGGATTTGCAGTCCAAACTCTGTAGTTTTTCCCCCTCATTCCATGTGACTAGCAGTTTTTCCCTCCAAATGTCTCCTTTGCTCTGTGCTAAGATCTGTATGTTAAGCAGTGCACCCCCAGCGACCATCTTCTGTTAACAAGTCAGTGAAACCAGCCCCCCCTTCCCCCCTGAGACAGCAGTAATGTGCTGTTTAAACTGTGTTTAATAGGGACTGTGCACTTCGTTTTTTGGCCAGGAGAGGGAGTAAAGTTTTATACAAATAGTGTTAGAGGACAAGTTTGTTGGGGCCTTTCCTGCAGAAGTCCAAAGTGTGGATTGAGCCGGTCTGTGTCCTCGGAGATTTCTGAATAGAGAAGCAGCTTCCAACTCCCTGGCCAGCAAACCTTGTCTGAGGTAGCTGGGACCTTATATAGTCTGATATTGTTTGGTACATGTGTACACTGATTGGTGGTTGTATCTGATGTTTCTATTGGATTAGGGTTAGTGTCCTCATTGGTTGGGTATTTGAGGGTTCTGATTGGTTTCTGGGTCTGTGATTCATTCAATGTAGGGTTGGGACTAGGGCTAGGATTAGTATTTCTATTGGAAGTAGGGACTAGGGCTTTCTGTGTTATTGGTTGTTGGGACTAGGGTGGGCCTAGGGTTAGGCCTTTAATTGGAGGTAGCGATTAGGGCTTCTGGTGTGATTGGTTGCTGGACTAGGTGTGGGACTAAGAGTAGGGTTAGGCTTTCTATTGGAAGTAGGGACTAGGGCTTCCTGTGCCATTGGTTGCTTGGACTAGGGTTGAGACTACTGGTAGGGCTAGGGCCTCTGTTGGACGTAGAGATCAAGGGTTTTTGAAACTGATTGGGTGCTTGGACTAGGGCTAAGATTGGCTGTAAAGTCCTCGTCTCCTATTGGTTCTAGATTCTAGGGCTAGTGCTGTGATTGGATATTGTTAGGGCTGAAGGGGTCACCTGACTACTAGGGCTATAAACGGCCAAGGCTTAGGGCCTCTCAGCTAAGGGTGGAGAGGACAAGGGTGAGTGCCTGTTTGAGCCTGTTAAGGGTGGATAGGACAAGGGTGAGTGCCTGTTTGAGCATGTTAAGGGTGGAGAGGACAAGGGTGAGTGCCTGTTTGAACCTGTTCGAAACTGGTCGGGACCAGGGCCAGGAATGCTGCCCATTTTCCCATTCATTAATGCACAAGTTACTAACTTGTGTAACGATATATCTGTAAGAGACAGTAGTTAGTGACAGATTCCTTACCTTAGAATATCCCCAGGCGTCAGGCTGGATCCGGAAAGTTTTGCGTAGCAGTACCCTTGCGCGTTGGTAGGCGGCGTCGTGCAACTCCGCGTCCGGCGTCGGGATGACGTCGCGGCCAGTACTTAGACGCCCATGCGCGCTGACGTCAGTTCTGTACACTACTTTCCGCGCCAGGAACGCAGAGCCATGCAAGAAGCTGACATTGGTGTCTGAAAAAATACTAGGGCCCTGAAAGGGATGTCCTTAACCCTAGAAATCAGTTCGCAGAACAGGGAGGATGGGTGGGGCGGTAAGGAATCTGTCACTAACTACTGTCTCTTACAGATATATCGTTACACAAGTTAGTAACTTGTGCATCTGAAAGAGACACGTTAGTTACAGATTCCTTACCTTAGAATAGATACCCCAGCAATACCAACCCCGGTGGTAGGTCTGCGAAGAAAGATCAGACGAGGAAGTCTCGGAGAACAGAACGGCCAAAAAAGCCGTCTCTCCGGACTTGGCTGTCAAGGCAGTAATGCTTGGTAAACGTGTGCAGCGAGGCCCACGTAGCTGCCTGACATATGTCCTGCCTTGGGACACCACGTCCTAAAGCCGTGGTGGCGGCTGTCACCCTGGTGGAATGGGCACGTAGCCCAACAGGGGGCTCCTCTTAGCCAAAGAATAGCAGGCCTTGATACACAAGACGACCCAGCGGGAGATGGTCCGCTTGTGTACCGCCCAACCTTTCTTGGCGCCCACGTAGCCAACTAAGAGCTGGTCATCCACCCCGAACTGTTTTGTGCGGGTGAGGTAAAAGGAAAGCGCACGTTTTGGGTCCAGACGGTGGATCCTCTCTTCCTCTCTGGAAGGATGCGGAAAGAAGGTGGGCAAAGTGATGGTCTGCCCAATGTGGAAGGCAGTAACCACCTTTGGCAAGAAGGACGGACGCGTCCTAAGGACAACCTTGTCTGGATGGACAGACAGAAAGGGAGGTTTGCATGAAAGAGCCTGGAGCTCACTCACCCGCCGAGCGGAGGTGATGGCCACCAGAAAGGCTGTCTTCAGAGTGAGAAGACGAAGAGGACAGTTATGTAGAGAGCTCAAAGGGAGCGCACATTAAAAGGTAAGAACCAAGTTCAAGTCCCACTGAGGCATTACGAACAGGAGGGAAGAGGTGTGTAATGCCTTTAAGAAACCTGTTAACAGGGGACTTGAAAAGGGAGGGCTGATCAGGAAGCCTGAGGAAGGCCGAGATTGCACAAAGATAGCCCTTGATGGTACCCAGGGCAGAACCCTGTTGGCCCAGAGAAAGAAGGAACAGAAGAACCTCAGAAAGAGGGGCAGAAAGGGGAATTCACATCCTTTGCTGTGCACCATGCCACAAACTTGTTCCACCTGCAGGCGTATACCACCTTAGTGGAGGGACGCCTGCCTGCCAGAATCACATCACAAACTTCGGGAGGCAAGTCGAAAGGAATCAACTGCCGCCGCTCAATCTCCACGCAAGGAGGTGGAGACTGGACAGGTTCGGGTGGAGGACCGTCCCCTGCTGCTGCAACAGAAGATCTTCCCGAAGAGGCAGACGGATCGGGGGATCGTCGCTCATACCGAGTAGCTCGGGATACCAAACTCTTCGAGCCCAGTCCGGAGCCACAAGAATGACTTGGGCCCGGTCGCGTCGAATCTTCTTCAACACTCTGGGTAGAAGTGGTATAGGCGGAAAGGCGTACAACAGACCGCAACTCCACTCGTGACGAAAAGCGTCGCCGGCGAGCGCCGCCTTGGAAATTCCAACGCGCAGAACTGATGACATTGCGCGTTCTCTTCGGTGGCGAATAGATCTAACCAAGGCTCTCCCCACTGTAGAAAAGAGTCCTTGCGCCACCTCAGAGTGAAGACACCATTCGTGATCCATCATGCACCTGCGGCTGGAGTTCGTCCGCCCTGGCGTTCAGGAACCTGCCAGGTGTTGAACCATCAGGAACATGCCCTGATGTTCCAGCCATGTCCAGAGGCGCAGAGCCTCCTGACAAAGGGTCCACGACCCCACCCCGCCTTGTTTGTTGCAGTACCACATGGCGGTGGTGTTGTCTGTGAACACCTGCACTACCTTCCCTTTGACAGAGGGAAGGAATGCCTTGAGTGCAAGTCGGATCGCCCGGAGCTCCAGAAGGTTGATATGGAGCCGGGACTCCGCCGGAGACCAGAGGCCTCTGATCTCCGCCTCTCCCATGTGACCGCCCCATCCCAGAAGGGACGCGTCCGTCACAACTGTGTGCTCTGGCTGGGGAAGGGAGAGGGATCTGCCCATGACCCATTGCCGGTTCGAGAGCCACCACTGCAACTGTTTTGCAGTCCCCTCCGAGATCTGGACTTGATCGGACAGGTTGCCCTGATGCTGCGCCCACTGGAACTTCAGGTCCCACTGCAGAGCCCGCATATGCTATCTGGCATGATCGACCAGCAGGATGCAGGAGGCCATGAGGCCCAGGGTCATCCGTACCGAAACCCAGGATAGAGGCCGAAAGATCGGAATTATAGCCTGAATAGCCTGGACTCGCCGTTCAGGAGGATAGGCCCCGAAACTGCGTCGTGTCCAGAACTGCTCCGATGAAAAGGAGCTGTGGAGAAGGAATCAGGTGCGACTTCTGCACGTTGGAGAACCCCAGCGAGTGCAGGAGTTCAGCCATAGTCTGGAGGTGGGAGGCGACTGCCTGGGACGAGCCCACCTTCAGCAGCCAGTCGTCGAGGTAGGGGAAGACTGGAACCCCTGCCCGGCGCAAATGAGCTGCGACCACCGCCATCACTTTCGTAAACACCCGAGGGGCGCTGGTAAGGCCAAAGGGAAGCACGGTGAACTGAAAATGCTCGAGGCCTACCGTGAACCGCAGGTAACGCAGGTGGGCCGGCAGGACGGGGATGTGAAAATATGCGTCCTGCAAGTCCAACGCTACCATCCAGTCTCCAGGGTCGAGGGCAGTCAAGACCTGAGGTAGGGTGAGCATCTTGAACTTCTCCTTCCGGGAGGAAGCGATTGACGTTCGGAGCTCCAAGATAGGACGCATGTCCTCCTTGTCCTTTTGGGCACCAGAAAGTAGTGGGAGTAACAACCACGCCCTACTTCTGGGGTCGAAACGTGCTCGATGGTCCCCTTGGCCAAGAGGGCTGCAACTTCCTTTTGAAGAAGCACCAAGTGATCCCCCGACATGCGGTGGCATTGAGGTGGCATGGCTGTGGGGGTGGTCTCGAAGGGGAGGGAGTAGCCCCTTCAGACAATGTCCAAGACCCACTTGTCCGAGGTGATGGCACGCCAGTGGTGAAGGTGATGGCGGACCCTGCCCCCCCACTGGCGTGCTGTGGACCTGAAAAGATGGACTAGGAGGGCTTGGAGGCCGCGGGCGGGGGTGGTGGCCTGACCCGCACGCTGGTTACCTGACCCGCCTCGGCGGGAGCCACGTCCTCGGCCACGCGAAGACGCTTGCTGCGCGGGCCGGTGGCTGGGCAGCGGACGTGACTGGGCGCCCCTTCCGTGGCCACGAAAGGGGCGAAAAGCAGACTGTTGCGGAGGGCGCACAGCAGAAAGGCCCAGGGACTTGGCTGTAGCCCGCGAGTCCTTAAAGCGCTCCAGCGCGTGGTCTGCTTTGTTGCCGAAAAGGCCGACACCATCAAAGGGCATGTCCATAAGAGTGTTTTGGACATCGCCCGAGAAACCAGTGGTCCTCAGCCAGGCGTGACGGCGCAGCGCCACCGTCGTCGTCGCAAGCGATCTGCCTAGCGAGTCGGCGGTATCTAGGCCACATCGGATTGTATACTTTGCCGCATCTCTTCCTTCCGCAATGGCGCGGGAAAGCAGTGCCTGGACCTCCTCAGGACACTGGGGCAGAACGTGCGCCACCGAATCCCACAAGGAGTGGGTATATCGGCCCAAGAGGCAAGTGGTGTTGACAGACCTCAAGCCAGCACTGGTGGAAGAAAAAACCTTCTTCCCAAATTGATCCAGTTTTTTGGATTCCCTATCCGGGGGAGCGGTAGGGAAGGCGCTCTGAGAGGCAGAGGCTTGGACAACCAAGCTCTCAGGGGTGGGGTGTTGGGAAAGGAACAGGGGGTCGCCCGGAGCAGGGCATGGCGTCGGGCTACGTTCCTATCCACAGGAGCCCCTGTGGCGGGCTTGGACCAGGTGCCCAAAAGAACGTCCGAAAGCGCCTCGTTGAACGGCAGCAGTGGCTCCGAGGAGGTAGCCGCCGGCTGAAGCACTTCCGTCAGGATGTTAGTCCTGACAGCCACTGTAGGCAACTGGAGGTGTAAGGCCTCAGCTGCCCTACGCAACACCGTAGCAAAGTTTGCTCCCTCCTCCGTTGCCACGGAAGGAGGAGACAGCATGCCAATGTCAGGAGAGGTGTCCAGACCACTGCCATCCCCAAGTTCCTCAGCCCAGTCCTGATCATACTCACATTGGGCAGTGAGAGGGTCCTCAGACCCCTCTCCGTTCTCTTCGTCCTCCAAATCAGGGTCAATGTAAGGAGGAGGGACATGTGGGACCCAAGGTCTCATCGGCGCCGATCGACGTCGGTCCGGCGCCGTGTCTGGATCCGGAGAGAACCTGGGGACGATGCCGCCCGGAGCCCCGGGCGGCGTCGAGAAAAGCACCGGTGAAATCGACGCCGGTGGAGGTGTCGTTAGGTCAACGGGCGTCGACAGGGGTTGTGGCAGCACCGAGGCCGGAGCTGGGGGTCGAGGCTGGTGTCGCTGGCGGCGCCGGGACCGGAGTCGCCGGCAGCGCCGTAGGAACCCAATCAGGGCCCGCGGGGCCCAAAGGCGCACCGGGGGGACCTTGAGGCGGGCCATGGCCGACAGGAACTCCTGTATTTCGGCCGGAGTCGCCGCCGAACCCGGATAGGGCGGGTAATGCGGCGGCGGCTCCACAGGCACTCCCGGAGCCGCGGGGACGGTGCCGATGGGACCCTCAGCCGAGTCGCGCGACCGGCGAGGGGAAGTCGTCGAGCGATGACGCGGCTTCGACTTCTTGTGCTTCGACTTACCGGAGGAGTGCGAAGACTTGGACCCCGAAGAACGATGAGGACTCCGCGACCGGCCCCTCGACCTCTTTTGTGACCGGGGCTTGGATTGGCGCGGAGCCAACTGCCGGACCTCGAGGAGCTTTCGAGACCGCTCTCGCAAAGCCTTCGGATGCAAGGCCCGACAGTCAGGGCACGACTTGGAGTCGTGGTCGCGACCGAAGCAGTAGAGACAGTCTCGATGCGGGTCCGTGATCGACATCATCCGACCACAGGCGTCGCATTGCTTGAAGCCGGGCATCCCTACTGAAACCGTTGGAGTCGAACGACTCGAGAAAAACAGTGACAAAAAAATCACAAAAAAGTTCAGTCAAAAAATGACTGATGCACTGCTCTCTCCGGATCTGCGCTTACTGACGCAGAAAAAGAAAACTGACGTCAGCGCGCATGGGTGGCGTCTAAGTACTGGCCGTGACGTCATCCCGGCGATCCCGACGCCTGAGCCGCACGACGCCGCCTACCGACGCGCAAGGGTACTGCTACGCAAAACTTTCCGGATCCAGCCTGACGCCTGGGGATATTCTAAGGTAAGGAATCTGTCACTAACGTGTCTCTTTCAGATACCCACCCTATGTATTTGTCCCTCTGTACATAAGCATTGATTTTCACTATAGATATGTGCCTATCTTCGTGTATTGCTTTGTATAAACATGTACAATAATTATATTATAAATACAAAAAAAAAAGAAAAAAAAAAATCTTCTTTGGTCTACATGTACTTGCTTCCATTGGGCATCTATGTACCTCCATGTACTTGGATATGTGTGTCTGTTACTTTTCTCCTGAAAAAGCATATCCAATGCACTACCCTATTTCTCATCCGCTAACTCTATCAATATCTTTAATCGGCATATACTTACCTCCTTTATGCATCCATATACTTTCAATGTACTTATGGATCTATATATTTATCACTTTCTTCTAATTTAGCATTTCCAATGCACTACCCTATTTCTCAGCCTATACTTCCCTCAATATATCTTCTAGCCCAACTTTGACTCATCTCAAACTTCTTTCTACTACTCTTTCCAATTCACTACCCTATACATCTATCACTATATCCTCTACACCCACTCTCATTTATCCCAAACGCCATACCACTACTATGTTCCCCAAAATAACCCTTTCTTGACTCTCTCCTACTCTACCCCTCCTTTCATCTTCTGACACCTCCTTTACTGTACCGATCCCCCAAAACAAACCTTTCTAAACTCTTCCCTCCGACTCTTCCCCTCCAAAAACCCTTTTTACTCATCCAAAAGCCTCCTCCTACTGCTATGACCTAAAAAGAAATCCTTCACTCTTCTATCCCTCCACTATCCTTTTCAATCAAAATTACAGTCTAGCATGTTCACTTCTCTAATTCCATATTCCACTATACTATTTCACCACTAATCCTTTATGGGTTTCAGAGTAGCGTGCTACTCACCAACAAAGCGTTTCAACACCTCATCAGG
Source organism: Calotriton arnoldi (assembly GCA_963921515.1). Lineage (NCBI taxonomy): Eukaryota > Metazoa > Chordata > Amphibia > Caudata > Salamandridae > Calotriton > Calotriton arnoldi. The sequence continues at coordinate 388,718 of CAWUFW010003902.1, forward strand.
GTTACAAGCGCTATATAAATGCAAACCTTTTTTCCTTTTTTACCCCTCCCTAACCCTTCTCAATCCAAATAACTGACTAACATATCCATCACTCAAATTACTTAATATTTCAAGATACTAATTTTCAACACTAATCCCTTATGGGTTCCGGAGTAGACTGCTACTCGCCAGAAAAGCGCTTCAACACTACATCAGGGGTAACAGGCGCTATATGAATGCAAACCTTTCTTTCCCTTCTATCCCTCCGCTATCCTTCTCACTCCAAATAACTGACTAATATCCACCACTCAAATTACTTTCATATTTCACCATACTAATTCACCACTAATCCTTTATGGGTTTCCGGAGTAGTGTGCTACTCGCCAAAAAAAGCGATTCAACACCCCATCAGGGGTTAGAAGCGCTGCACAAGTTACTAACTTGTGTAACGATATATCTGTAAGAGACAGTAGTTAGTGACAGATTCCTTCCCTTAGAATATCCCCAGGCGTCAGGCTGGATCCGGAAAGTTTTTGCGTAGCAGTATCCTTGCGTCGGTCGGTGGCGGCGTCGTGCGGCTCCTCGTCAGTCGTCGTGATCGCCGGGATGACGTCGCGGGCAGTACTTAGACGCCGCCCCTGCGCGCTGACGTCAGTTCTGTACACGACTTTCCGCGCCAGGAACGCAGAGCCATGCAAGAAGCTGACATAGGTGTCTGAAAAATACTAGGGCCCTGAAAGGGATGTCCTTAACCCTAGAAATCAGTTCGCAGAACGGGGAGGTTGGAGTGGGCGGTAGGAATCTGTCACTAACTACTGTCTCTTACAGATATATCGTTACACAAGTTAGTAACTTGTGCATCTGAAAGAGACACGTTAGTGACAGATTCCTTACTTTAGAATAGAACCCCACCAATACCAACCCCGGTGGTGGGTCTGCGAACAAAGATCAGACAAGGAAGTCCCGGAGGACAGAACGGCCAAAGAAGCCGTCCCTCCGGACCTGACTGTCAAGGCAGTAATGCTTTGTAAACGTGTGCAGCGAGGCCCACGTAGCTGCCCGACAGATATCCTGCAGCGGAACACCACGGCCTAAAGCCGTGGTAGCAGCCGTTGCCCTGGTGGAATGGGCACGCAGCCCAACAGGAGGCTCTTTCTTAGCCAAAGAATAGCAGGCTTTGATACACAAGGTTACCCAGCGGGAGATGGTTCTCTTGTGCACCGCCCGACCTTTTTGGCGCCCACGTAGCCAACAAAGAGCTGGTCATCCACCCGGAAGTGTTGTGTGCGGTTGATATAAAAAGAAAGCGCACGTTTTGGGTCCGGACGGTGGAGCCTCTCTTCCTCTCTGGAAGGATGCGGAGGCGGAAAGAAGGTGGGCAAAGTGATGGTCTGCCCAATGTGGAAGGCAGTAACCACCTTTGGCAAGAAGGACGGACGCGTCCTAAGAACAACCTTGTCTGGATGGACAGACAGAAAGGGAGGTTTGCATGAAAGAGCCTGGAGCTCACTCACCCGCCGAGCGGAGGTGATGGCCACCAGAAAGGCTGTCTTCAGAGTGAGAAGACGAAGAGGACAGTTATGTAGAGGCTCAAAGGGAGCGCACATAAGAAAGGTAAGAACCAAGTTCAAGTCCCACTGAGGCATTACAAACGGAACAGGAGGGAAGAGGTGTGTAATGCCTTTTAGAAACCTGTTAACGACAGGGGACTTGAAAAGGGAGGGCTGATCAGGAAGCCTGAGGAAGGCTGAGATGGCACAAAGATAGCCCTTGATGGTACCCAGGGCAGAACCCTGTTGGGCCAGGGAAAGAAGGAACAGAAGAACCTCAGAAAGAGGGGCAGAAAGGGGATTCACAGCCTTTGCTGTGCACCATGCCACAAACTTGTTCCACCTGCAGGCGTATACCACCTTAGTGGAGGGACGCCTGGCTGCCAGAATCACATCACAAACTTCGGGAGGCAAGTCGAAAGGAATCAACCGCCGCCGCTCAATCTCCACGCAAGCAGGTGGAGGCTGGACAGGTTCGGGTGGAGGACAGTTCCCTGCTGCTGCGACAGAAGATCCTCCCGAAGAGGCAGACGGATCGGGGGATCTACGCTCATACTGAGTAGCTCGGGATACCAAACTCTTCGAGCCCAGTCCGGAGCCACAAGAATGACTTGGGCCCGGTCGTGCCGAATCTTCTTCAACACTCTGGGTAGAAGTGGTATAGGCGGAAAGGCGTACAACAGACCGCAACTCCACTCGCGACGAAAAGCGTCGCCGAGCGAGTGCCGCCTTGGAAATTCCAACGCGCAGAACTGATGACATTGCGCGTTCTCTTCGGTGGCGAATAGATCTAACCAAGGCTCTCCCCACTGTAGAAAGAGTCCTTGCGCCACTTCCGAGTGAAGACACCATTCGTGATCCATCATGCACCTGCGGCTGAGTTCGTCCGCCCTGGCGTTCAGGGAACCTGCCAGCTGTTGAACCATCAGGAACATGCCCTGATGTTCCAGCCATGTCCAGAGGCGCAGAGCCTCCTGACAGAGGGTCCACGACCCCACCCCACCTTGTTTGTTGCAATACCACATGGCGGTGGTGTTGTCTGTGAACACCTGCACTACCTTCCCTTTGACAGAGGGAAGGAATGCCTTGAGTGCAAGTCGGATCGCCCGGAGCTCCAGAAGGTTGATATGGAGCCGGGACTCCGCCGGAGACCAGAGGCCTCTGATCTCCGCCTCTCCCATGTGACCGCCCCATCCCAGAAGGGACGCGTCCATCACAACTGTGTGCTCTGGCTGGGGAAGGGAGAGGGATCTGCCCATGACCCATTGCCGGTTCGAGAGCCACCACTGCAACTGTTTTGCAGTCCCCTCCGAGATCTGGACGTGATCGGACAGGTTGCCCTGGTGCTGCGCCCACTGGAACTTCAGGTCCCACTGCAGAGCCTGCATATGCCATCTGGCATGATTGACCAGCAGGATGCAGGAGGCCATGAGGCCCAGCAGCCTCAGGGTCATCCGTACCGAAACCCAGGATAAAGGCTGAAAGATCGGAATCATAGCCTGAATATCCCGGACTCGCCGTTCGGGAGGATAGGCCCGAAACTGCGTCGTGTCCAGAACTGCTCCGATGAAAAGGAGCTGTGGAGAAGGAATCAGATGTGACTTCGGCACATTGATGGAGAACCCCAGCAAGTGCAGGAGTTCGGCCGTAGTCTGGAGGTGGGAGACGACTGCCTGGGACGAGCCTGCCTTCAGCAGCCAGTCGTCGAGGTAGGGGAAGACTGGAACCCCTGCCCGGCGCAGATGAGCTGCGACCACCGCCATCACTTTCGTGAACACCGGAGGGGCACTTGTAAGGCCAAAGGGGAGCACGGTGAACTGAAAATGCTCGAGGCCTACCGTGAACCGCAGGTAACGCCAGTGGGCCGGCAGGACGGGGATGTGAAAATAAGCGTCCTGCAAGTCCAACGCTACCAACCAGTCTCCAGGGTCGAGGGCAGTCAAGACCTGAGCTAGGGTGAGCATCTTGAACTTCTCCTTCCGGAGGAAGCGATTGACGTTCCGGAGGTCCAAGATAGGACGCATGTCCTCCTTGTCCTTCTTGGGCACCAGGAAGTAGTGGGAGTAGCAACCACGTCCTACTTCTGGGGTCGGAACATGCTCGATGGCCCTCTTGGCCAAGAGGGCCGTGACTTCCTTCTGCAGAAGCACCAAGTGATCCCCTGACATGCGGTGGAATTGAGGTGGCATGGCTGGGGGTGGTCTCGAAGGGGAGGGAGTAGCCCCTTCGGACAATGTCCAAGACCCACCTGTCCGAGGTGATGGGACGCCAGTGGTGAAGGTGATGGCGGACCCTGCCCCCTACTGGCGTGCTGTGCACCGGAAAGGAGGGACTAGGAGGGCTTGGAGGCCGCAGACGGGTTGCTGCGCGGGCCGGTGGCTGGGCAGCTGACGTGACTGGGCGCCCCTTCCGTGGCCACGAAAGGGGCAAAAAGCAGAGGTTAGCGGAGGGCGTACAACAGAAAGGCCCAGGGACTTGGCAGTAGCCCATGAGTCCTTAAAACGCTCCAGCGCATGGTCTGCCTTCGAACCAAAAAGACCGACTCCATCAAAGGGCATGTCCATGAGTGTATTCTGGACATCACCCGAGAAACCAGTTGTTCTCAGGTAGGCGTGGCGACGTAGCGCCACCGTCGTCGCAAGCGATCTGCCCAGCGAGTCGGCAGTATCAAGGCCACAACGTATGGTGTATTTAGCCGCATCTTGCCCTTCCGCAATGGCGCGGGTAAGCAGTGTCTGGACCTCCTCAGAACACTGCAGCAAAACAGCCGCCACCGAATCCCACAGGGAGTGGGTATATCGGCCCAAAAGGCAAGCGGTGTTGACGGACCGCAAGCCAGCACTGGAGGAAGAAAAAGCCTTCTTCCCAAATTGGTCCAGGCGTTTGGATTCCCTATCCGGAGGGGCGGTAGGGAAGGCAATGGATGTGTCCATCTGTAACGAAACTGGTGCTCATGTAAAGCGCTCTGATACCCGATTTCTCGGGTCTAGTTCGAGCTATATAAAACTCTATAAAAAAAAGAAAAAAAAAAAAAAAAAAAGGCGGTTTGGGATGCAGAGGCTTGGACAACAAAGCTCTCGGGGGTGGGATGTTGGGAGAGAAACAAGGGGTCGCCCGGAGCAGGGCGATGGCGTCGGGCCATGTTCCTATCCACAGGAGCCCCTGTGGTGGGTTTGGACCAGGCACCCAAAAGAACGTCAGTGAGTGAATCATTAAACGGCAGCACAGTCTCAGAGGAGGAAGCCGCCGGCTGAAGCACTTCTGTCAGGAGGTTAGTCCTGACGGCCACAGTAGGCAATTGGAGATGTAAGGCTCCAGCTGCTCTACGCAACACCGTTGCAAAATTAGCTCCCTCCTCCGTAGCCACGGGAGGAGACAGCATGCCAGTGTCAGGGGAGGTGTCTAGACCACTGGCATCCCCAAGTTCCTCAGCCCAGTCCGGATCATACTCACAAAGTTGTGTGAGAGGATCCTCAGACCCCTCCCAGCTCTCTAGGTCCTCCTCAGGTTCAAAATATGGAGGAGGAGGGACATTTGGGATCCAAGGTCTCATCGGCACCGGAGCCGACGTCGGTCCGGCTCCATGTCCGGAGCCGGAGAGAGCCGGGACCGACGCCGTCCGGGAGCCCCGGACGGGCGTCAGGAATGGCACCGGGGACATCGGCGCCGGGCGGAGGCGTGGTTAGGTCAACCGGCGTCGATGGGGGTTGCGGTACCACCGGAGCCGGGATCAAGGCCGGGGCCGGAGCAGAGGCCGGGATGAAGGCTGGTGGGACAGGCGGCGCCGGGACCGGAGTCGACGGCGACGCCGGGGCAACCCCATCAGAGCCCGCGGGCCCGAAGGCGCACCGGAGGGACCTGGAGGCCCGAAGAGGCGGGCCATGGCCGACAGGAATTCCAGTAGCTCGGCCGGAGTCGCCCCGAACCCGGAAAGGACGGGTAATGTGGGGGCGGCTCTATAGGCATGTCCGGGGCTGCGGGGACGGTGCCGACTGGGGCCTCAGCCGAGTCGCGAGATCGGCGAGGCGAAGTCTTAGAGCGATGACGCTTCTTAGACTTCTTGTGCTTCGACTTACCCGAGGAGCCGAAGACTTGGACTCCGACGACCGGCGGGGACTCCGCGACCGGCCCTCGACCTCTCCCGGGACCGGGGCTTGGTGCGGCGCTGAGCCGACTGCCGGACCTCGAGTAGCTTTCGAGACCGCTCTCGCAAAGCCTTCGGGTGAAGTTTCCGTCAGTCAGGGCACGACTTCGTGTCGTGGTCTCGGCCGAGACAGAAGAGACACTCCAGATGCGGGTCCGTGATCGACATCATGCGACCACAGGCGCCGCATGGCTTGAAGCCGGGCATCCCTTACGACACCTAGGAGTCGTGAAGACTCAAAAAAGAAACAGTGAAAAATTCACAAAAAGTTAGGGCACTGTTCTTCCCGGATCTGCGCTTACTGGCGCGGAAAAAGAAGAACTGGACGCCAGCGCGCAGGCGCGGCGTCTAAGTACTGCCCGCGACGTCATCCCGGCGATCACGACGCCGACGACGGACTCCGCACGACGCCGCCACCGACGCGCAAGGGTACTGCTACGCAAAAACTTTCCGGATCCAGCCTGACGCCTGGGGATATTCTAAGGTAAGGAATCTGTCACTAACGTGTCTCTTTCAGATATATAAATACAAACCTTCTTCCTCTTCTATCCTTCTGCTATCCTTCCGAATCCAAATAACTGACTAACATATCCACCACTTAAAATTTACTTGCATGTTTCACTATACTAATTCAACACTAATCCTCTATGGGTCCTGGAGTAGCGCGCTACTCGCCGAAAAAGCGCTTCGACGCCTCGTCAGGGGTAGTAAGCGCCATAAAAATGCAATTACAATACAATACATAGCTCATGGGATTTCCCTAGATTTGCTTGAATTCTACATTTTACTATGATGTGCCATCCTCAACCTGCAAGTCATACTGTACTGTTCTGCCACTTGACTCAATATACAATTACACAGCACAGTAAAAAAGGCTGACTGTTAATCAACGTCAATCAAAAACAGCCAAAGAGAAAGAACCCCACAAATCCAAAGAATGAAAATAAATGTATCAAAAAAGAAAATAAAGGCACACATTTGCAGCCTAAAACAATGCACGGCTTTATTTGTTTTTTTAAATCTTATTCAAGAATTTAAGGACAACAGAAGTAGTCACTTCAACCAATAAAAAAGTCATACAAATGGAGGCATTAATACGTATATACACTGCAAATTTCATAAATGTGAAAGAAAACCACATAGTGCAGTAAAAGGAATTAGGAACACGCACAGAATATAGGTGAGATCCTTTATGATGAAGTGCAAATTCTGTGCGGTGCCTGGAAACTGCTTGGAAGTAAATGATGCAACAAAGGCAAATAATTTCATATCAGACAGGCTAGTCCAAGTAAAAACTTCACACTTATGACTTTAGATATGGGGTGGGTTTGAAACACGTCATTGTGAGCTTCTGGTCCCTTCTAGGGTACTCTTCTTATACTCCACGTTCGTCGTTTACCTTGAATTAGTCAGATTAGCCTTGAATACAACTGTTAGTCATGACCTTTACACAGCAAACACGATGAGTTATAAGAGATGGAAGGCTTTCCCCATGGCAGTGATGTGCATTAGGTACAATTACAGTTTTTGGTTGTGATTCATAAATACAAGTGAGGTTTCATTGATAGAATGTTCTTCAAAAGTGTGAATAAGCTATAGACACACACTTGGTGCGATGATGAAACAAAAAAAAAAAACCACACAAAAAAAAAAACCTGAGGATTACAGCAGGTAAATTGTGCCATTAATTCTTATCCGTTAAATACCCCAAATCCAGCTTGTAGAAAACTTCTTTCTGTGTTACAAAGACAAAACTAGATCTGGATATATACAACATTTCAACAGTCGTAACCAGAAAAAAGGTCTTCCCTCAATAAATATTTTGGATTTTTCTGTTGAAGAAAACTCAGCTTCTCCTTATACCCATTCGAAAGTCCACATATGTACAAAGCAATATATTCAATCCATGTAAGATGATTTAAAATAATTTAAAAGTGCAAAGTATAGCAGTATCGATAGTTTTCACTTGTTATTTAATACATTTGAATATAGACAGCCAGGAAAAAAATGCCCAGCAGTTGTAACAGATCCTTCGACATTACCACACTAACCCGTTAACTAGAGCATCAAAAGTTTCCAGTTTCTAAAACGTTTTTTTTTTTAAACACAATCCGCATAATGAAATCTAGTGATTTACACCTTTCTGCACAATTCTTAAAACAACCAGTATCAATCCCATTAATTGCTGCCCTTTCTTTGCCCTACTTGGAATGTAGCTCCAGTCTTCTCACATGCACAAATGGAATGTAAGCTTGCCCATCAGGCACCATATACCTGCATTTCCGAAATCAGAGTGAGGTGCATTAGATTCCTTAGGCTGATTAGATAAAGTGGGAGCAGTATTTCAAGAAGGGCTCCACCGCAGTCACTTAAGACATTTTAGCAGGTACAACAAAAAGCATTGAGTGCATTTTAAATGATCCCTTTTCAGAATGGATCTAACCTACACACTTGCATTGGTATCTAGCCACTTTGAAATAAATAGGAAAGGTGGAACTTGACTTCACCATTAGCTTTTATCTTTTGAATGAAGTATTAAGGACCGGCTCGTGCCAAAATACATCTCTTCTCCAAATTAGAAAGAACGTGCATGGTTCAATCTTCCGCACTATTGCTCTTGTGGACAAGGCATGAATCTGCAACATTTTTACATTCATTTTTCTGTTTTAATTAGAAAACTGCGGAATTCAAAGACATAAATAATGTACATATCCTTTCACGACACAAACCAGAAATAAATAAGTATAAAAATACAAATAGTTGGTAATTTGTTCACAAAACAATTCTAGAGTAGTGCCCTTCACTGTAATTGATTCTGAAATGAAAAGTGGAAAAAACAGACGTGTGACAACAACCCACATTCAAACAAAAAAAGAAAACCAAAATGAAAATCAGATAGCGTATGTGTATAAAGCGCTCTCAAACGCTGCCCTTATTGAAAACCTCCTTGCACTCGGTCTGCCTACTCCAAAACGAGAAAGGTGCTATTTGCCTCCGTACATTCTCTCGATGTCGTTGAGGTAATGGTTTCTCAGTTCTTTACGTTTGAGCTTGAAAGCATCAGTCACGAGGCCAGTCTCTGGAGTCCATGGCTCTGGGCTTAGTCGTACCTTAATGGGTATCTCAAATCGTTCTAGTTTCACTGTTGGAGAATGAGAAAGTAGAAAGGGAAAGATTTAGTAAAATGCTCACCTCCATCCAGTTTGCAATGCATTTACAAGGTCCATTGTGCAAAAAACTATGGAACAGCATTCATTCTCTCTATACTAGAAGGACAACGCAAAGCTGCACCAGAACGGATTCACATATATACATTTGAAAGATTGCGACAGGGTGAGAATAAACTGTAGTCATAGCCATCCTGCCGTGGTATTTTGGGGTCACGACAGGGGTAAGCAGAATTTGCACCTGCAGTGGACTCTTTTGCACCTCTAACTTCAATTCGGGTGTTCAAAAAAAGCTTGTGAATTAGACCAAACGAGCACATTAGGAAGGAGAAATCACGTGATGGTTTTGTGGCAGTTCTAGTCTATCCTTCAGAACAGTCTGTAAATGAGCTGCAGTGAGGACAGGAAAGCAGGCACTTTAATAGTCAGCAGGAGCGTCACCCTAATTGCTGCCAAAGCCCATTTCTTCCATCGTCAACCCCTCGACCAGTTTTACATGTTTTTTTCTGACAAGCACTGTTGGCGCACAGAATGCTTGGGTGGGTGTTATGAAGAAAGCAGAGAAAGGACTTTGAATATCACAATAACCACAAAGGCAGTTCGCACTTACAGCGCGGCCTGCTCTTCTGACTGGAAACCGGATTTCACCACATTCAGGTTCCAGAGGGGGGGAAGGAGTTAAGACTGCCTTTGCAAGGCCAGGCTTTTGGATATAGGTTTCATATAAGATACTGTCAGAAAGCTGCAGCTTTACTAGACAATGAGGTTAACACAAATTTAAAAAATAGACAATGTTGATGCCATATCTGAAGTTCTATGACTGATTCGTGAAAAACTTTCTGAAAGTAATTGCATTTAAAAAAAAATTAAAAAAAAAATTAAAAAAAATTGAACTTAATTTGTGCATACAGGTAATGAGCATCGTGGTAATGATACAGACATAATGGAACAATTTCAGCAGTCTTTTGCAGCGATCACAAAACCCAGCATGGCAGGAATTACCAGTTCAGGTTTGCCTCTACACCTTTATGGCGAATATCATAGTAAGCTATGCTGTCTCCAGGCGTCCCAAGTGTGACTAGCATGTGCTTATCAACAGCCTAATTCAGCTACCTACTACTGATGTTGTGGGTCGTCGGGAGCGGGCTCGGGGTCTAGTGGGGCAGTGTTGAGTGAGGGTTTCGTGGTGGCATCATTCGGTCTCAAATAAGTCACCAAGGGTTCCCATAGGTCTACCGGGTGACATCTAGGGGGATAAGATCCCAGAAGGCAGATAGTTGTGCGTGACATTGCGCTGCATCCCTCAGCCACGCCCGAGCAGTGGGCGCGGGCTTCCGACCCCAATGTATCGGCACTCTGCGCTTAGCCAGCACCAATGCAATTAGTCTACGGTGCGCGTCCGGAGTGTCCTTAACAAAGCCAAGCAGGCACCGCTTAGGTGTTAGTGAAAAGGGAGCCTCAGCCATATCAGCAATTATTGCACATACATCCTGCCAGTATTGCGACACCTGCGGGTACGCCCAGGCCAGATGGAAAAATGTAGCAAGCCAAGCGGAGCAGCGCACACAAGCCGCATCTTTCACCAATCCAATGTTATGGAGATGCGCAGGCGTGCGGTATAGTCTGTGCAAGTATTTGAAATGAATCAGTCTGAGAGAGTAATTATGGGATAGGCGTTCAGTCTGTCCGCAACAGTATAGCCAGTCCTCCTCAGGTATTTCCTGTCCTATGTCCTCCTCCCAGGCCCTGCGCGCTCGTGAAGTGTCCAGCCGGGAAGCGGCTTTGGTCATAGAATAAAGGCGCGTTATGAGCCTTTGCGGCGACGTGGATGTGTGTGTATTCGAGTGCAGTGTTGGTCAGGGGTGGAGCCGGGAATGTCCTGTGTAGGTCTTTACAGGTCGCTCTAAGCTGATAGTATAATAATGTATCAGAGAAAGTTATTGGCCACTCCTCTGTACCGGCGAATGGAGGGAGAAAGGAATCTCCAGAGTATAGATCAGCAAACGTGCGTATCCCCAGAGTATCTGCACGGTGCGCTGCCCCTCTGTCCTGCAACGGGGGAAAGCTGGGTTCTCCGCCACCGGCGGCACATATAAGCCCTCTACTCCGCACCGCCTGCGAATGCCATCCCACGCCCATCGCACACACCCTTGGGTGCTGTGCAGGGTTGGAACAGCGCGGTTCTCGGGGGCCATGGGGTTGCACGATCACACTCTACCGCCACATGTGGCTGGAACGGTGTCGGGTGTAGCCAAAAATGTACGTAGCTCGCTTGGGCGCAGTATGCGTATAACTGAAGGTCCGGTGCTCCCAGCCCTCCCTGCGACTGGGGTAATGTGAGAATTTCGAATGCTATCCTAGGTTGGCGACCCGCCCAAATCAGAGTGATCAGATTAGAGCACAAACGTTTGAAAAATGCACAGTGAGGGGGAGCGGGATGTTGACGAATAAAAGCAGTTTCGGCAGGATGACTATTTTTATAATAGCTATGCATCCGGTGATGGATAATGGTAATTTGTTCCATATTGGAATCTGCGTTACAAGCCAATCTATTGTTTTCCCGTAGTTCACTTTCCACAGTTCCTCTGGATCTCTACTCTGCCACACTCACAAGTATCGAGTCGGTTTGGAGGCCCACTTATATGGGTATTCCGTCTGGAACGGAAGTGTCTCCTCTGTAAGCGGAAATAGTATTGATTTGCTCCAGTTCACCTGGATGCCAGAGTGACCACCAAAGCGAATTACATCCTGTGTCATTGGTGAGAGGTTCTCCCGCAGATTGCGGATATATAGAGTAATATCGTCCGCATACATTGATACCACCAGTCCTCGCGTGGTGAAGCCAATTCCTCTCTGAGCATGATGTTGACATAATCTAGCCTCCTAGTTCCGTGCGTAATAGCAAATGGATCGGATGTACGTCCATTAAGCCGCAGTCTTGCTGAAGGGAGGTTATATAATATTTGGATTTTCTTTATGAAGCTGGAGCCGGAACCCAGACGTCCCAGCAGGGGGGAAGAGAAAGGACCACTCAAGGGAGTCAAATGCCTTTGTGGCACCTAACAGGGCCGCCACTGCGGGCAAGGTGGTGCATAACCGTGAAAATAGTAGAGATGTAGCTCTCCCCGGTATAAAGCCAGACTGATCGGCCTTACTATTAATGGCATCAAGGAGTGCAAGCGGTTGGCTAGGATCTTCGCGTACATTTTGTTATCTAAATTAATGAGAGGGGTCTGTAGGAGTCTAATACTTCTGGTGGTTTGTTTGGTTTTAGTATCGTGATAATGAGGGCTTCGGGGAGGGGGCTTGCCTGTTGACACCGATTCGTGGTACATCTCTATGAGATGGGGGATGAGTATTGTTACATATTCTTTATAAAACCCAGAAGTTAGTCCAACCAAACCTGGCACCTTAACTCCCGGGAGGCCTGATATTACTTGTGCCACCTCCTCCGGTGTAATTGGAGTGTCCATGTATTCACGGTGAGCGGGGTCCAGCCAGAGCAGTTCAATGGAGTCTAGGTAGCTTTGCAGTGACTCCATGTCACTTGTCTCCCCCGCAGATTATAGCCGGGCGAGAAAGGAGGACATAACTGATGGAACTTTTTCGGGAGATGTAATCAGGCATCCTCCATCGTCTCGCAACTCTGAAACATACTCCAAGGCATGTGGTTTGCGCAGCAGCCCAGCTAAGGTCTTGCTAGGGCGATCCCCTTCCCCGTAACGTCGCACCTGTGCCTCTCGCCCAAGATATTTGACCTCTGTCGGCCTCTGCCTGATATTCTGATAATTTGGGTTGGATGTCAGCCAGCGTATCCAGTCTTGGATCGCGACTGTAGGTTTCTTCCAGATCCCGTTTCCTTAGGGATCCTCTTATCGCTTTCAGGACACCCGCCTACTTGGCAATGCAGTTTCCCCTAATGGTCACTTTAAAGGCCTCCCACAATGTGGAAGGTGAGGAGACAGATCCTTTATTCAGTTCGAAGAACTCGGTAATGGCTACCTTGATCTCTGCCCTGAACACCTCATCGCGAAGGGCCCGCAAAGGCAGCCTCCACAGGAACACCGGGGGAGAGCCTGCGGGATCTGCAGTGTCAACTGGACCGGCGAGTGGTCGGACAGCGTGCGCGGCAAGTGTTCTAGCACTTTAGCCCAGGTGAGGACGTCTCTCGACACCAGCGAGTAGAGTAGTCAATGCGGGACCACGAGGCATGCACGGAGGAGAAACATGTACTGTCGCGCTGTGAGTTGTGTGTGGCGCCATATATCTGTTAGTGCATTATCGGCGATAAGTGTGTTGAGGAATTCCGCTGAGCGCGAATGCTGTAACCTATCGCTGGAGCGGTCAAGCGTTCCCTGCAGTGCCACATTGAAGTCTCCGTCCCACACTATCGGGTGAGGGCCGTAGTCCAAAACTTGTCGCCAAATATTGAGAAAAAAGTCTGGGTCTGTATTTGGGCCATAGGTGGCAAACAAAATCAGCTTTTGCGCACAGAGTGTATTTATTTATAGGTTTTATAACGCGCCTGAATCACCCCCGAAGGGGTATCTCTGCGCTGAGGATTTGCACTAGCTAGACAGATGGACCTTAAGGAAATAGGGCAGTTTTGAGAAGTTTTCTAAAATGCAGATAGTCAGGGCACTGTCTCAAGTTGATGGGAAGCTGGTTCCAATAGAAGGGAGCGAGGTAGGAGAAAGATTTCCCGCCAATATAACATATCTTCCCGTCTTGTCAATGACCGAGTGTAGTGTGCGCCACGGGAGACCCCTTTTTAGCAAAATGGACACCCCACAAGCATAATTTGAGTAAACTGAGGAGTAGTTCGCTCCACACCATCTGCCCGAGAGACGGGCGTTCTCTGCGGTGACCAAGTGTTTCTCTTGAAGAAAACACACGTCCACCCCATGTCGGACATGCGTGCACTAGTCTGGATTTTAGATGATCATTTGGGCCCCATATGTTTCAGGTTAAGCATGTCACAGTCGTCATGCTAGCGGGTAAGGAGCAGTCCTGTCAGTCCGTAGTGTGCTGTAAATCAGGAAAGTCAACTTTTATCGTCCGCCTGAAAATGGTGAGTTTGGAGTTCTGCATGCACGAGTCCAGGGCAACAATTTGAACTAAACACAAGAAGCAGTTATGAAGTGTACCCCAACGTGTGTCCCTCCCTTCTCCCGAATGCTGCACTGCTTTAAGCTGAGCATTTCGGGGAGTACCGAACTGAAACCCCCCCCCCCTCCCCTCTCCACCCCTCCCAAACAGGTTGAGACATTGACCCACCCCCATTAGAAGACCCCAACTTGAAACAGTGCCAATGGTAGGGGAATTATCCCATGAGGGAATGGTCGCCACAGGCAGACACCCCCCGACCTAACGTAAGGGTGGCAGAGTGTTACAGAGAATTGGGTGGACAAGAGCGGTAATGTCACATGGCTATCCCCGCCTCCCTCCCCCCCCCAGGGTAGCCCAGCGTCAGTGCGGCATAGTTTGACGACTGCTGCTTCTCGGTTCACATTTTATTACAACGCTGTGTTTACATCATGGGTCTTGGCTTCAGTCATTGTCACTGGATCCTCCTCCCTCCCGTCGATCAGATGTGACAGTAGATCTCTTTCTTTCCTTGCTGATCTGTTTCGCATACGTGAGCGCAGCATTGGGATCAGTGAAGAATTGAGGTTTTTCTCTGCAGGTGATGCAGATTTTGGGCGGGTAAAGGAGAGCGTAGGGGATCTCCAACTGTTGGAGACACTTGGCAGGCAGGAATTCTCTTCTCGCAACCTCGACCGACAAAGTGAAGTCTGGGTAAAAGGACATGGTGTTGCCCTGATGTTGGACCTCTCCTATTTCCCTGGCCCTGCGCAGAATCGCATCTGTCGCACAAGTTACTAACTTGTGTAACGATATATCTGTAAGAGACAGTAGTTAGTGACAGATTCCTTACCTTAGAATATCCCCAGGCGTCAGGCTGGATCCGGAAAGTTTTGCGTAGCAGTACCCTTGCGCGTCGGTAGGCGGCGTCGTGCGGCTCCGCGTCCGTCGTCGGCGTCGTGATCGCCGGGATGACGTCGCGGGCAGTACTTAGGCGCCGCCCTGCGCGCTGACGTCAGTTCTGTACACGACTTTCCGCGCCAGGAACGCAGAGCCATGCAAGAAGCTGACATAGGTGTCTGAAAAATACTAGGGCCCTGAAAGGGATGTCCTTAACCCTAGAAATCAGTTCGCAGAACGGGGAGGATGGGTGGGCGGTAAGGAATCTGTCACTGTCTCTTACAGATATATCGTTACACAAGTTAGTAACTTGTGCATCTGAAAGAGACACGTTAGTGACAGATTCCTTACCTTAGAATAGATACCCCAGCAATACCAACCCCGGTGGTGGGTCTGCGAACAAAGATCAGACAAGGAAGTCCTGGAGGACAGAACGGCCAAAGAAGCCGTCCCTCCGGACCTGACTGTCAAGGCAGTAATGTTTTGTAAACGTGTGCAGCGAGGCCCACGTAGCTGCCTGACAAATAACGGGCAGCGGAACACCGCGGCCCAAGGCCGTGGTAGCAGCTGTTGCCCTGGTGGAATGGGCACGCAGCCCAACAGGAGGTTCCTTCTTAGCCAAAGAATAGCAGGTCTTGATGCACAAGGTAACCCAGCGGGAGATGGTTCGTTTGTGCACCTCCCGACCTTTTGGCGCCCACGTAGCCAACAAAGAGCTGGTCATCCACCCGGAAGTGTTTTGTGCGGTCGATATAGAAGGAGAGCGCACGTTTTGGGTCCAGACGGTGGAGCCTCTCTTCCTCTCTGGAAGGATGCGGAGGCGGAAAGAAGGTAGGCAAAGTGATGGTCTGCCCAATGTGAAAGGCAGTAACCACCTTTGGCAAGAAGGACGGACGCGTCCGAAGAACAACCTTGTCTGGATGAACAGACAGAAAGGGAGGTTTGCAAGATAAAGCCTGGAGCTCACTCACCCGCCGAGCGGAGGTGATGGCCACCAGAAAGGCTGTCTTTAGAGTCAAAAGACGAAGAGGACAGTTATGCAGAGGCTCAAAGGGAGCGCACATTAAAAGGTAAGAACCAAGTTTAAGTCCCACTGAGGCATCACAAACGGAACAGGAGGGAAAAGGTGTGTAATGCCTTTAAGAAACCTGTTAACAACAGGGGACTTGAAAAGGGAGGGCTGATCAGGGAGCCTGAGGAAGGCCGAGATAGCACATAGATAACCCTTGATGGTACCCAGGGCAGAACCCTGTTGGGCCAGAGAGAGAAGGAACAGAAGGACCTCAGAAAGAGGGGCAGAAAGGGGATTCACAGCCTTTGCTGTGCACCATGCCACAAATTTGTTCCACCTGCAGGCGTATACCACCTTAGTGGAGGGACGCCTGGCTGCCAGAATCACATCACAAACTTCGGGAGGCAAGTCGAAAGGAATCAACTGCCGCCGCTCAATCTCCACGCAAGCAGGTGTAGACTGGACAGGTTCGGGTGGAGGACCGTCCCCTGCTGCTGCGACAGAAGATCCTCCCGAAGAGGCAGACGGATCGGGGATCTATGCTCATATTGAGTAGCTCGGGATACCAAACTCTTCGAGCCCAGTCCGGAGCCACAAGAATGACTTGGGCCCGGTCGTGCCGAATCTTCTTCAACACTCTGGGTAGAAGTGGTATAGGCGGAAAGGCGTACAACAGACCGCAACTCCACTCGTGACGAAAAGCGTCGCCGAGCGAGTGCCGCCTTGGAAATTCCAACGCGCAGAACTGATGACATTGCGCGTTCTCTTCGGTGGCGAATAGATCTAACCAAGGCTCTCCCCATTGTAGAAAGAGTCCTTGCGCCACTTCCGAGTGAAGACGCCATTCGTGATCCATCATGCACCTGCGGCTGAGTTCGTCCGCCCTGGCGTTCAGGGAACCTGCCAGGTGTTGAACCATCAGGAACATGCCCTGATGTTCCAGCCATGTCCAGAGGCGCAGAGCCTCCTGACAAAGGGTCCAAGACCCCACCCCGCCTTGTTTGTTGCAGTACCACATGGCGGTGGTGTTGTCTGTGAACACCTGCACCACCTTCCCTTTGACAGAGGGAAGGAATGCCTTGAGTGCAAGCCGGATCGCCCGGAGCTCCAGAAGGTTGATATGGAGCCGGGACTCCGCCGGAGACCAGAGGCCTCTGATCTCCGCCTCTCCCATGTGACCGCCCCATCCCAGAAGGTACGCGTCCGTCACAACTGTGTGCTCTGGCTGGGGAAGGGAGAGGGATCTGCCCATGACCCATTGCCGGTTCGAGAGCCACCACTGCAACTGTTTTGCAGTCCCCTCCGAGATCTGGACGTGATCGGACAGGTTGCCCTGGTGCTGCGCCCACTGGAACTTCAGGTCCCACTGCAGAGCCCGCATATGCCATCTGGCATGATTGACCAGCAGGATGCAGGAGGCCATGAGGCCCAGCAGCCTCAGGGTCATCCGTACCGAAACCCAGGATAAAGGCTGAAAGATCGGAATCATAGCCTGAATATCCCGGACTCGCCGTTCGGGAGGATAGGCCCGAAACTGCGTCGTGTCCAGAACTGCTCCGATGAAAAGGAGCTGTGGAGAAGGAATCAGATGCGACTTCGGCACATTGATGGAGAACCCCAGCGAGTGCAGGAGTTCGGCCGTAGTCTGGAGGTGGGAGACGACTGCCTGGGACGAGCCCGCCTTCAGCAACCAGTCGTCGAGGTAGGGGAAGACTGAAACCCCTGCCCGGCGCAGATGAGCTGCGACCACCGCCATCACTTTCGTGAACACCCGAGGGGCACTGGTAAGGCCAAAGGGGAGCACGGTGAACTGAAAGTGCTCGGGGCCTACCGTGAACCGAAGGTAACGCCGGTGGGCCGGCAGGACGGGGATGTGGAAATATGAGTCCTGCAAGTCCAACGCTACCAGCCAGTCTCCAGGGTCGAGGGCAGTCAAGACCTGAGCTAGGGTGAGCATCTTGAACTTCTCCTTCCGGAGGAAGCGATTGACGTTCCGGAGGTCCAAGATAGGACGCATGTCCTCCTTGTCCTTTTGGGCACCAGAAAGTAGTGGGAGTAGCAACCACGCCCTACTTCTGGGGTCGGAACATGCTCGATGGCCCCCTTGGTCAAGAGGGCCGTGACTTCCTTCTGTAGAAGCACCAAGTGATCCCCTGACATGCGGTGGAATTGAGGTGGCATGGCTGGAGGGGTGGACTCGAAGGGGAGGGAGTAGCCCCTTCGGACAATGTCCAAGACCCACCTGTCCGAGGTGATGGTGCGCCAGTGGGGAAGGTGATGGCGGACCCTGCCCCCTACTGGCGTGCCGTGCACCTGAAAGGAGGGACTAGGAGGGCTTGGAGGCCGCGGACGGGTTGGAGGTGGTGGCCTGACCCGCACGCTGGTTGCCTGATCCGCCACGGCGGAATCCACGTCCTCGGCCACGCGTAGGCGCCTGCTGCGCGGGCCGGTGGCTGGGCTGCTGACGTGAAGGGGCGCCCCTACCGTGGCCACGATAGGGGCGAAAAGCAGAAGACAGTGGAGGGCGAGTAGCAGAAAGGCCCAGGGACTTGGCAGTAGCCCGTGAGTCCTTAAAGCGCTCCAACGCATGGTCTGCTTTGGACCCAAAAAGACCGACTCCATCAAAGGGCATGTCCATGAGAGTATTCTGGACATCCCCTGAAAAACCAGTGGTTCTCAGCCAGGCGTGGCGTCGGAGCGCCACCGTCGTTGCAATAGACCTGCCCAGCGAGTCGGCGGTGTCAAGGCCACAACGGATAGTGTATTTGGCCGCATCCCTTCCTTCCGCAATGGCGCGGGAAAGCAGTGCCTGGACCTCCTCAGGGCACTGGGGCAAAACATCCGCCACCGAATCCCACAGGGAGTGGGTATATCGGCCCAAAAGACAAGCGGTGTTAACGGACCGCAAGCCAGCACTGGAGGAAGAAAACCTCTCTTCCCAAACTGATCCAGGCGTTTGGATTCCCTATCCGGAGAAGCGGTAGGGAAGGCGGTTTGGGAAGCGGAGGCTTGGACAACCAAGCTCTCAGGAGTGGGGTGGACAGAAAGAAACAGGGGTCGCCCGGAGCTGGGCGATGGCGTCGTGACACGTTCCGATCCACAGGAGCCCCTGTGTTGGGCTTGGACCAGGCGCCCAAAAGAACGTCAGTGAGGGCGTCGTTAAACGGCAGCACAGTCTCCGCAGAGGAGGCTGCCGGCTG
The DNA here is from genome assembly GCA_963921515.1 of Calotriton arnoldi. Classification (NCBI taxonomy): domain Eukaryota; kingdom Metazoa; phylum Chordata; class Amphibia; order Caudata; family Salamandridae; genus Calotriton; species Calotriton arnoldi. The sequence goes on from CAWUFW010003902.1 coordinate 407,755, forward strand.
AAGCACCTCTGTCAAGATGTTAGGCTTGACCGCCAAAGTAGGGAGCTGGAGACGTAAGGCCCCAGCTGCCCTACGCAACACCGTACCAAAATTGGCCCCCTCCTCCGTAGCCACGGGAGGAGACAGCATGCCAGTGTCAGGGGAAGTATCCAGACCACTGGCCTCCCCTAGACTCTCCGTCCAGTCCTCATCATACTGACAGTGTCGCGTCAGAGGGTCATCAGACCCCTCCCAGTCCAACTGGTCCTCCTCTGGTTCAAAATAAGGAGGAGGAGGGACATTTGGGACCCAAGGTCCCATCGGCGCCGGAGCCGGCGTCGAGCGACGCCGCTCCGGGTCCATGTCCGGAGCCGGAAGGAACTGGGGACGCCGCCGCCCGGAGCCCAGGGCGGCGTCGAGAACGGCACCGGAGACATCGGCGCCGGCGGAGGTGTCGTTAGGTCGACCGGCGTCGATGGGGGTTGTGGAGCCGGGATCGAGGCCGGGGCCGGAGCCGGGATCGAGGCTGGAGGCACGGGCGACGCCGGGGCCGGAGCCGTCGGCGACGCCGGAGCAACCCCATCAGGGCCCGAAGGCGCACCGGAGGGGCCTGAAGGCCCGAAGAGGCGGGCCATGGCCGACAGGAATTCCTGTATTTTGGCCGGATCCGCCCCCGAACCCGGGAAGGGCGGGTATGACGGGGGCGACTCCACAGGCATGTCCGGGGCCGCGGGGGCGGGGACGGTGCCGGGAGGGGCCTCAGCCGAGTCGCGAGACCGGCGAGGCGAAGTCCTAGAGCGATGATGCTTTTGGACTTTTGTGCTTCGACTTACCGGACGAAGAAGACTTCGACGCCGACGACCGGTGTGGACTCCGCGATCGACCCCTGGACCTCTCACGCGACCGGGGCTTCCGCGGAGCCGAATGCCGGGCCTCGAGGAGCTTTCGAGACCGCTCTCGCAAAGCTTTCGGGTGGAGGGCCTGGCAGTCGGTACAAGACGCCGTGTCGTGGCCTCGGCCGAGGCAGAAGAGACACTCCCGATGCGGGTCGGTGACGGACATCATCCGCGCACAGGCGCCGCATCGCTTGAAGCCGGGCATCCCTACAACACCTCGAAAGATGGAAAAACTGTGAAAAAATCACCAAAAAGTATGGTCAAAAAATGACCAGGGCACTGCTCTTCCCGGATCTGCGCTTGCTGGCGCGGAAAAAGAAGAACTGACGTCAGCGCGCAGGGGCGGCGCCTAAGTACTGCCCGCGACGTCATCCCGGCGATCACGACGCCGACGACGGACGCGGAGCCGCACGACGCCGCCTACCGACGCGCAAGGGTACTGCTACGCAAAACTTTCCGGATCCAGCCTGACGCCTGGGGATATTCTAAGGTAAGGAATCTGTCACTAACGTGTCTCTTTCAGATGTGATAATTCAATAAGCGAGTGATTATCGGCCGCGCTGGGGCCCCAGGCGGAGGGCGCTGGCAAAGCGAGGTGTGCGCTTTCTCGACAATAAACATCTCGGATAGTACTGGTCCAAACAGTTCGCGCAGCAAGGATTTAAGGCAGTCCTCCATTTTTAAAATTGCTGTTGTCTCCGGTATGCCAGTAATTCGGATGTTCCATTTGGAACGCGATTCCAAATTTTCATTCTTGGCGTGGATTAGTTCCAGCACTTTATCCATTTTTTTTTTTTTTTAAACATCTTTTTATTAAACAGTCTCGACATAAAGTACATATTCACAGAATCAATTAGGGTTACAGCAAAATCAGGTTACATACAGTACAGCAATATAATTCATTGGAGTTCACGGGGATGGGGGTCTTCACTATCGTCTTCAAGGGGAGGTGCACATAGATCTCCTCGGTATGCATTCCAGGAGGCCCATATCTTGGACCATTTTCGGGGACACCCCTAGCCACATAGACTGTTTTCTCTCTCAGCATACACCAGTCTAGATCCTGCTCCCAGGCTACTACCGTGGGCGGCTGTGGGGCTCCCCAGAGCTGCGCGATATTTCTCTTAGCGATCATGCAGCCTAGCGTGACCCATGTCTTAGTATAGGTGTTGAGGTCGGTAGGTTCCCAGATATTAAGGAGGCATCTAGGTGCCGCCGGTTCGATCACTACCTCCAACACTGCACTCATGACCGCATGTATGTTACGCCAGTATTCCTGGATCGGCGCACAGTGCCATATTATGTGTATGAATGTGCCCAGCTGTGCGCATCCCCTCCTACAAGAGCCGTCTGTCAGTCCACCCATATGTACCAGCTGGGGACCAGTTATGTAAATTCTATGGAGGATCTTTAATTGCACCAGTCTGAGTCTCGCTGGGATAGCGACCGTCTTAGGAGAAGAGACCGCTTCTTGCCAGGTTTCATCGTCCAACTCTATTCCGTCCTCAGTCCATTTGTCACGCAATTGTAATAGGGGGTTGTCAGTGTGATTGATGAGTTTTCGATATATGAGGGAGATGGCCCTATCAGGCAGGTGTCCATCCAATAGTCTGTCCTCTAGTGGGGAAGCGTCCGGTGGCGTTGAGTCGTCGGGGATAGCTGTTCGCAGCGAGTGCCTAATTTGTAGGTAGCGGTAACCCTCGGAGTCCGCCAGGGCATATTGTGTTTGTAGGGTAGCAAAGGATGCCACATCCCCAGCATGCCAAAGGTCTTTGACATGGGAAATCCCTATGAAGTCCCATTTCGCAAATCCCTTTGAGGTTCCCATATAGCCTAGTTTTTGTGAGTCCCACAGAGGTGTGGCCATCGTTAACTTATTTTGCCAACCGATTGATTTAGCAGCGGAGTGCCAGATTGCAACTGTATGGGCAGTGGGTCCGGTGAGCGGGTATTTCTCCGGTTTTGAATATAGAGCTCTCAAAAAGGTCCCCTTAGGTAAAAGCCAACGATCCATCAGAAACCCTGGGTTGTCAGGGTGACCATACGTGCAATGATTGATCGCTGCTAGATGCGCAGCCCAGTAATATTTTTTAATATCAGGCAACCCGATTCCCCCATCATACCAGCCAAGTGTCAGTTTTTTCATGGCAATACGTGGTCTCCCTCCCCATAGGAGATCTCTCAGGAGCCCTTCCAGATCTTTAAAATACGAGTTCGGGACAAGATCGGCTGAGTTTTGTAGCGCATACAGGAATCGGGGCAGTGACATCATTTTAAATAATGCAGCCTTGCCCAATAGCGAGAGCGGGAGTGACTTCCAGTGTGCTATGTCGCTCTTGAGCCGCTGCAGTGGGGGGAGCAGATTGCGGGTGTACCGAACTGATGGGTCTAAAGATATAAAAATGCCCAAGTACTTGAAGCCGTCTGAGACCACTGGGATCGGGCAATTGCGGGGCAACTGTGGAGGGGCTCCCCATAGGACATATAGGAGTGATTTTTTCCAATTGACCTGAAACCCAGAGTACCTGCCGAAAACCTCTAGTATATCAAAGGCTACTGTTAGGGATCTCTTAGGGGATGTAAGATAGAGGAGAATATCGTCAGCGTACAGTGAGATCCGATCCTCCCACTCGGCTGACCAGCGCAGTCCGCGGATCCTCACATCCTTACGGATCCATGCTGCGAGTGGTTCAAGGGCCAAAGCGAACAGTAAAGGAGATAGGGGGCACCCCTGACGAGTCCCCCCGGCTGAGCACGAAGGGTTCAGACTTTCTGTTATTCACTACTACCTGGGCCAGCGGCGCACTGTACAACAGCCGTATCCAGTTGCAGAAACCCGGCCCAAATCCCAGTTTACCAAGCACTGCAAAGAGATAGGGCCATTCCAGTGAATCGAAAGCCATGGCGGCATCCAGAGAGACCACCACAGCGTCCTCTCGTATCATTGGCACCCTGCCCAGGACCCCGTGTAGTCTACGCAGGTTGAGAGCCGTATTTCTTTTGGGCATGAACCCTGACTGGTCTGGGTGGACTAGGTCGCCCAACACCTTGGTAAGCCTGGTGGCAAGCACTTTAGCTAGAATTTTGGGCTCCGCATTCAGCAGTGATATCGGCCGGTAGGAGGTACACTGCGTTCTGGGCTTCCCTTCTTTATGGATTGTGACTATGGTGGCAATTCTCTGGTCATATGGCAACATCCCCTGGGTGAGGCTATCTTCAAACATTGACTTCAAATAGGGGGCCAATCTATCTGGTCGAAGCTTGTAGAGCTCTATTGGGATGCCATTTGGGCCGAGAGCTTTCCCGGAGTGCAGCGCTCCTATTGCCGTAGCTATTTCATCAGCCGTCAGTTCACTGTCCATGAATGTAAGGTCCGAGTCCGATAGTGTCGGGAGCGATATGTCTTTGACTAGATCAGTAAAATCTGCTTCAGGGTATGGTGCCACCGAGCTATATACAGTTTGGAAGTGAGCTGTGAAATGGTTAGCTATGTCTTGGGGATCTGTCACCGAGGACCCATCAGAGTCCTTAATCTCGGGCACGAGCCTGCTGGCCTGCTCTCTTGTCTAACCATGCGAGCAATTTGCCGGCCTTGTCGCCCCAGTCATATATCCGTCCCAGCCGTTCCTGTCCCAGTAGTTTGGCACGGTCGGTGACCAACGCCCGATATTCTTCCTGCCGCAAGCGTAGGAAGTGGAGGGTTTCAGGCTTAGCATCCGCGGTGACATCCTGTTCTAGGCGGTATAGTTCCTGCTCTATGTCAGAGATTTCTTTCATCCTGTCTTTTTTGGAGCCCGCCACCAGGGAGAGGGCCTGTCCTCTGACCACCGTTTTGAAAGCTTCCCATAGTGTTTGAGGTGACTCAACTGTGTGTTCGTTCTCTAGGAAATAGTCATCAAGAGTTTTAATTAGGCCTTTCCGTATTTTGGGGTTCTTGAGGTACCAAGGGTTTATTGGGGCTACCCGTCCTGTCTGTGTGTAATCTAAAACTATATGGACCCAGAGAGGGGAGTGGTCGGAGATACCTCGTGCCAGATGACGGATCTCATGGATATTGGTGATGTGCGAGGCCGGGACAAGTATATAGTCCAGTCGGGATAGGCTGTTATGCGCCCCGGAGTAGAAAGTGTGCTGCATCTTATCGGGGTTGTATGTCCTCCAGCCATCCATCAGTCCCATCGCCTCCAAGAAGCTAGTGAACGCATGAGCGGCCGGAGGGGTTGCGCGGGGGGGTGCCTGTCTAAAGCGCCCGAGACAATTGAATTGAAGTCGCCGCCAATCACCAGGTGTCCATCAGGCAACGTCAAGAGTATAGCACTTAAGTCAGTGAATGTTGTGCTCTGCATCCCGAGGGTGCGTATATTGACATGAAAGTGGTAGGTTTGCCCTCCCAAGTGCTCTGTGATTCCAACATATCTGCCTCGGTCATCTATGTACGTATTGGTGAGTGAGAAAGGGAATGATTTTTTTTGCATAATGCCTACTCCCCTGGAGCTAGAGGTAAACCCCGCATGCACCACCATCGAGTACCCCCATCTGTGCATTGCCCTGCATGTGTTGCCAACGAGGTGTGTTTCCTGGAGTAAGACGATATCCGGTGAGTGTCTCCTAATATACTGCAACACAACACCTCTTTTTATCATCTTGTCCCCCAGTCCGTTAACATTCCAACTTAAGATTTTAATAGCCCTGTTGTACTGTACTCCCATTGAAAGCGGAGCGGTTCCCCACTAGTGGGGTCGTATATAGATATCGTACTGTCGAGATAATACAAAAAACAACATACAAAATAAACATCAGCCCCTCCCAACATCCCCCCACCCTGCTCCCCTGCACTCCGGGCTTAAAACTGCCCATAGTATTTAAATGCAGAGTGCCTGTCGCCCAACTATTCTAATAGAAAATTAACACACTGGGGAAGGCCTCAGAGTTCCGTCGGCCCCCCCGCCTACCAGTACAGAATCGGTGCAGGACATGACCAATGTTCAGTTCACCACATGTGAAAGGTCCCAAGGCATTGGTACAAGGTTTATGCCAGTCTGAGCCGCATATTGGCGGTTCAGGGTACAACAGCAGCTGAAGCGATTCATGTTGAAGAAACCAGAGGCCATCCCATGAGAGATCACCGCGGGGTTCAATGAGCGGTGAGGTCTTGTTCCGGCGAGGATTTCAGACTGTCCAGCCAGTCGGATGCCACCTCTGGGAGGTCAAAGAAACGTGTTTTCCCGTTAAGTTCAACTCGCAAGCGAGCCGGGAAGAGCATGGCGTACTTGAGACCTTTTTCTCTCATCCTGCGCTTAACATCGAGGAAGGAGCGTCGCCTCATCTGCACCGTTCGGGTGAAATCGGGGAAGAAGGTGATCTCCGAGTTGTCTAGGTGGATTGGAGGAGCGACCCTTGCTGCCTGAAGGATTGTGTCTCTGTCTCTGTAATTAAGCAGTCTGGCCAGTATTGGACGAGGGGGCCCCAGGCTTTGGGCGACCCCAGGCACTCTGTGGGCTCGCTCAATTACAAACAGTTTAGAAAGGCCCTTTGGTTGTAGCTTCGCCGAGATCAATTCCTCCATAAATAGGTCTGCAGACGGACCTTCCGATTTCTCCGGCACTCCAAGGACGCGGATGTTGTTGCGTCGCAGGCGCCCCTCGTAATCATCCAGCTTGTCTTCCGTGTACTTGCGAAATGATTGAAGCTCCCCGATGTCCGTTTGGAGTTGCGAGGTGAACTCTACGAGACTGGCGGTGGTTGTCTCTAATTGCTTGACCTTCTCTCTATATTTCGTGAGATCCGCTTTGATCAGCGTCACCTCCGAGGAGAGGGTGTCAATAGATGTGCGGACACCCATAATGGCTGCCATTATGTCTGTCATTGTGGGCTCTGTGGGGTCGTGTTCGGCTCCACTTTGCGATTTATCACTGGTCCCTTTCTTGTCAGGAATGTCCGCTTTCGGGCAGGTAAAGCGGTCTAGCCTGCTTTGTTGAGACGCCCGGGAACCCCTGTTGCCGGACATGTTGAGGCCAACACCGCTCCCTAGGCCGGAGTTTCGAGGAGGCGCCAGATGGAATAGCCCCCGGCCAGGCCCTCCGAAAATGTCCACAGAGCCCCGGGCCAGTCGCGTACCGATGCGGATGACGCTGTTCAGCTCCGCCGTCTCCGGCTGCCCGCTGGGACCCGGGACCAGGAGTCGAGCCACGGAGGTGGGCACTCAGGGCGTCGCCGGTCGTGAAGGGCCACCAGTGCGCCACTCGGGCCAGTCGTCTCGCGCTCCCCGGACACTGCCAGCCCCCAAGCACCCCTCAGGCAGCAGTGAGCATCCACGACGATGCCAGCTCAAGGGCCACCGGCGCACCAAGGAAAGGCAGGGGAGCAGGGCGGATCACCTCACGCGGCCCCAGGCAGCCGTCCCCCACAGCGCAGTTATAGTAGGGAGGCCACTCCACGCTCACTCTTCCCCGTCCTCACCAACCACAGCAAGGTACACAGCAGCAGAGACTCCCCCGGTCCCGGGGTTCGTTTCGGTTAGCGAGGCCCGATCAGGCAGGGCGGGGTCAGCTGCTCCCACAACGGGTCCTGCATGGACGCAGCACTCCAGTCCCGTGGGCCCCCCGCCGCCTCCACTACAGTAGGCGCAGTCGCGTCCCGGAAGCGCGCACTGTCTCCAGCGATCACGGCTCCGGACCCCGCCCCAGGCAGGGAGACGCCGGGGGCCGTCACTCACCGGCTCTGCTCCTCCCGCTTCGGTTTCCGTAGGGGCCGATCAGGCCTCGACGCTGTTGGGCACCACAAGACACACGCTGCCCCGGTCCTCCGCAGCCTCCCCAGTGCCGGGCCGCTGGCTCCCCGTTCATGTCCCCAGCCCCTGCACGCTTCAACCCACTCGGGGGCTGCACTCCGGCGCCACAGGCAGCAGCGTCACGATCGCGGGAGGGGGGGGGGCACCGAAGTCGCTCGCCTGAATTTCCCCGACCCTCCGAGGATGGGGGAGGGGGTCACGCCCACGTCCCCGCGTCCTCCGCCGGCCGTCTCCAGCACTCGAGGTCCCGGTTTCCTCAGCCACAGGCCCAGATTCGCCGATCGGCACAGATACTGCCCACTACCTCCGATTGCGCTCGGGAAAGCTCTGCCGGGCTTCGCTTGCGCCCTTGTGCCCGATTCTGCAACTTTCCGTCGGATTGTTGTAGCGGATTGATGTGGTAGGAGGAAGGGGCTCCGGAGCAGCCCTAAGTTGCGGCCATGTTGGTTTGCCGCGAGACCACGCCCCCCACTTTATCCATTTTTAACATCTTCTGGCTGTCGCTGGCAAGCGCGTCTTCGGAGTCTGACACTCTGGATTCTAGCTGCGTTATTCTGTTATCATGCGCCTCAACCTTTTGATGCACCTGATCTAGTCAGACAGTGAGGTTGTCAATTTTGGCATCCATTGAGTGCAGACTTGTCTTGACGTCCAGTAAAATGTAACTGATGTCCTCCTCATCAACTCTTGGTTCTGCTGCCTGTATGGGCTGCTCCTCCAACTGCGCCGGCAGTTCGCCAGTCTGGCTGTGCGTCTATTCCCAAACTATAATTTCGGCTGCTTGCCGTCGTGTTTCCCCATTGTTGTGTTGGGGTGTTAGCCAGTGCACAAGCACCTGCGCAGCAGGTAATCTCCAAAGACCGGCAGCGGGGGTGTCACAAGTGCGCCTCTCGCAGGTATTCAAACGCTCGGGTTATAGCATGCCCCAGGATCCCGGCCTCGCAGAGATGCAGCAGTTCCTTCTTAGGGGTAGGCTCACTGCATTACAATGGGCCGCTGGGGGACGAGCGTGCAGCAGTGTCACGGTTCCGCTGGGTCCTATGCAGCTCCCCCAGCAGGTCACCGCAACCGCACCCTGCAGGTCCCGCACACCTCCCACAGCGACAGGATCGTCGAGCGGGCAGAGAGTCAGCATCGGGGGACAGGGAGAGCAGATTTCACTCAAGTTTATGAAGCTGCCGAGGGGGTGGGGGCGTCAATCTCTCATCGGTGCCCTGTTAATGCAGCGTTTCGTCCACCCCCCAGCAGAGCGGCACCTCCTCACCTGTCCGCCCCCGGTCTGGCGGTGTTGTCAGCAGGCCTCTAGTATCTTCACGGGGTGGCCTCCGGCCATCGCAGCGCGGGGCCGGAGCTCCCGGTCAGGCCCAGACCGGTCCGCAGCCTCCGCCACTGCCGGCCCCGCAAGCTCCGCGTCCAGGCCTCTCAATATCAGGCGCAGCACAGGGCTCCGAGCCCGCAGCCTCAGCACTTTCCAGCAGCGTCTCGGCCCAGTTCTGGCACACACGCAACCGCGTATGAGGCCCTCACTCCGCAGTGAAGCCCTCCACAGCTATCCGTAGCTTGGGGTGGCCACAGGCAAGTCGGACGTCCCAGCAGCAGGTTAATCGGGCCCGGATAGGTCTAGCTGGCGTCACCACGCAGCTCATTCGTTTCTCCGCAGCAGTACAGCGCATTCCAGCCGCCTTCGGTCACATCCGAGGCCACCTCCTCGCAGCTCAGGCAGCCAGATAGGCCGCAAGCGGGTGCGGAGCAGGTTGGGCCGGCCGGGAAGGTTTCAGCCGTGTCCCGGTTGCACCAGCTGTCGTGCGCTTGTGTTTCGTGCCAGGAAGTTACCTTGTACCACCAGGATTACTTAGATTATTGCACTCGGCCGGCAGACGGCGAGACCATGCCCCAGTACTTGTATTTTACTCCAGGTTGAGGTAGGACTTCTTTATTTCCAAGTGTAAGAAATGTTTACACATGTACAAAAACGTTCTGCTATTCCAAAGGTTTTTCAAGGCAAAAGATCAAATGTTATGAAAGGTGCTATTTGTGCATGTCCACTGCACTCCTGTCCTCATACACAGATGTCCATCAAGGGACTAATACGGGAGGAGAGAGAGACATAACATTCAAGATAGAGTAGTTATTATTGTGGTGATGTTTTCCATCTCTAGATTCCAAGTGCCAGCAAAGAAAACAAGCACCGGCAAAGCTAACAAATCTGGCGTTGTTTGCCAACCTTTAGCTTCATTAATGCTCGTTTTGTTATGGATTTCGAAAAAAACTTATTACTGGGTGAGCTGCGAGGCCCTCGCAGATTTAAAAAAAATAGCAAAAAGCAAAGCAATGTTTTTGTGTCAAAAAGCATCCATTGCCATAGTAACCTGTGGCGTTGAAAGCAACTACTTTGTGTCCGGGTGTGCTCCATGTGAATGCTGTCACTCGCAGTGAAGTTTGCCATTGGCTGAAGTGGGCTGACCCACTACCTGATGTTGTATGGTGTAGTGGGCAGCCTAAAAATGTTAGTGATACCACAAACCAGTTGACGAAGGCGTCTAGCTGAAAGCCCCTCCAAGTATATTCAGTATACAATTTTAGTAACATTAAAAGGAAGTACAAATGAGAGCTTACAACTGAAACAAAGTAAACTACCCATGTGCTTTTCTGTATGCAATACCTAGGTTTGCTATCCAGGCACCATTGTTGTAACTTTTAATCTAGACCAGGAGGTCGATGGAAAGGTTTATTTGGCTACTAAGAAGAAAAACACCCCCTGGGACACTAATTTTAACAGCTTGCTTTGAATCAGATAGTCTTGAGAAGCAAAGTTGTAAAAAGTGGTTTGCAGTTTTTAACTTCAGGCATCCTGTTGGGGGGCGAGGCCATATCTGCATTTTTTTGGCATTGACTTTACATAGATTACAATGAAATAGTCTGGTATTTTGAGGGGAAAAAAAGATTTTTAATGTGTAAAATGTATTTAATGTCCAAAATGTGTCCTTGTGAACATTTAAAAAATTGGGTACTTGAGGATGTCAAAGAAAAGACAGAAAATGTCCGCGCTAGTTCTTAGGATCCAAAGTACACCACTCGAGGTTTTTTTAATGCAGCTGTTTTAATACCCTTGGTGCCTTCATCTCAGACTGCATTTGCAAAGGGGCCTCCAGTGGTGATACTCCTAAAGGGGCTCCCTGTGGTTACAGCCCACAGCAGCTTAACGAGGTGCTCCATAGAAACTGGTGCTTTGAGAAACTGGCAGAGGCCAATGAAGGCCATGCAGTGTTGTGGGACACTGTTCGCTCTCTAGCTGCCGATTTGCACCACTGTAGTACCGCAGTGCAGGCAGAGGATTCACAATGCAACAAAACAGAGCCTCTCTAATATTTATTGTCGCTGGAAGAAGTCTAGGAAAAGCGGTTTGTTTTATTGCATTATAATATCACTGATTTTAAATTCATTTCCATTCTGGTAAGCTTTCCAAAAAGTAAAATAAAAATACTCAATATTTTTGTGGATTCGTAGGACAACTTTCAAGGTGAACTACATGACGGGTATGTAAAAATGTATTAATTACTACTTACTGGAATTTGCTACCTCTTTAATCTCTTTTAATACTTCCATTTCCATCAAGGAATTGTTACAGATCTCTTCCCAAGTTCCTTCGATTCCATTCTGGTGTGCTAACATAGTCAGCTTCTTCTGATTGGGCACCACAAAGCTGATGACATACGAGTGGAAACTGAAAAGAAGTTGAAACAAAACTGTTGGATTAGCCACCTGTATTACGACCACTCCCACAACAACCAGTTCAAACAAATATAGAAACATGAAGAGCACAGATATTGTGTTATCCTTCTAGGCTCTAACCTGGGCTCACCAGCATTTGCACCAGTTAATAGCGGTGCATTCCTCTTTCTGGTCAACTGGAGCATTTCAAATAAATCAACTGCCTTTTAGAAGCTCAAAGACAGGGACCCTCACTTTTAAGGATTTCAAACAGAGTTTGAATAATTCAGGAAGCAGCGGCACATTACCGGTGAACTGTCATGGCCACAGTCAGGGATGACAGTAGAGGTTGACTCACTGGAGGGAAAGGCTGGATTGGGTCATGATGCCCCTAGCCTCCCTCCCAATGGAAATAAATACCAATGTTACCGGTGGATCTGCATGTATGGGTTGGAGTTTTTCATGTGCTTAATTTAGAAGCAAAGATATATAACTAGAAATGAAGTGCAGTGAAACAAAATCTCACTAAATAGAGCCAGTCATTTTCCTCTCTAAAAGGGTAGTAAGGTGGAATCTGTGAAGCACTAAGCATAATGAACATAATAACTAGATACTTCGGTAATAAAAGTTAAATTTAAGACTATGAAGCATGGAGTCTTTTTCAAGACCACAAAATCTTATATAACAAATATTCTACAGAAGAGCAGTAGCTCATTTGTAGTTCTGGTTAGAACACACAATGCTGGTTATGCGAATTAACAAATTGGGGACACTCAACAAAACTTTGGCAAAAATATGATTCACTTTTTTCATCTGGAATAGTTTTACATAGCTTACTCAAGGGGGTCAAAAGTTACAGAGGCAGTGGAACCAAAATGGAGGGGTGTGTATGAATTTTTTTTTTGTAAAACACTAGAGAAAACAATTATTGGCGAAGCCAATAGATCTCTCTTTTCGACCTGTCAGCGTTTCAGATGTTATTTATCGAAGCTCTGCAGCATTGGAAAAAGCAAAAGGTTTTCTGCAGATGCAGTTCAGCATCACGAAAAAAAAGGAAAAAACTACAATGACAACCACTTTCATTCTATTGGTGCGCACATGCGTACCAATGCATGCACAGGCATGCGTAATGACGAGGATGAATTTTCTTTGATTTTATTATTTACTGACCCAAGATGGCAGACACCACTTGAATAGGAAAATAAAAAAATTAAATATTTTTTGCGTGAAAATGCTTTCTATATCCCCCAGAGCAGGCTGGCAGCTGCTGGGCCTTCAAGTTTATAGGTTAGCACGGGGTGAGGGGAAAAAATGGAGGAGGTAATAAAAGCAACGTGAGGGAGATGAAATAAAAAAATAAAAAAAGCTGGATTGGAGGGTGGGGAGAAGTTTTTTTGTCAAAAGTGTAAAAGTAAGAACTGCCACGCTTTGAAGGTGATGAGTATAGGTTTGCAAAAAGATACAAACTGACCCATTACAAAAAAAACTAAAAAAAAAAAATGAAATAAAAGCAAAGTTTGCCCTACTATCCTTGGTACTGGGGTGGGTTACTTTTTTAGGTGGATGAGCATTTGTCCACAGCAAAATGCCATCACACACAATGAAAAGAGGCAATTGCAAAATGGGCCAACCCATTACTCCCCGCTGTATATCGTGGTGGGCAGGAGCAAAATGTGAAAAAACACTGCCACCTGAACAGCCCAATGGCCGAAGAGATGTGAACGAAAGCCCTGTATGAAAGTACAGAAAATATGTATTTTAGTATGCATTTTATGAAAACATTGGGATGGCACAAAAATAAAGCTGTCGCAAAGCCAGACCTGAAGATATGAGGGATTGTTTGTTTCACAGCAGCTGTTTTAAGGTTGATAGAGGTTCACGATGTGGATGGAATTGTTAATATGATAGAAACAAAAAACAAACTCACTTTAACACTGAAAGAGCCTGCTGCTTCCTACTAGGAGAAGTGAGCATTTATGGAAAAGTTGTGAACTCCACCAATACCTTCATCTGGTAGCCCAGAGGCGGTAATTGCAGCGCACTGCTTAGGCACAGAGTTCAAAATGGAAAAGATATCAGATAGGAGATTTAAAATGGAAAAGACAGGAGAGTTAAAATGGAGAAGATTTCAGTGAGCACTGGTCTGTCCAGGATCACAAGGAGCTTTAGGGAGGTTGGCAGGGATACCAAGGAATGTAGATATTGTGTACAGGGCAGTGATGTCCTGTGACACGCTATGTAGCGCTGATGTGGGCAGTAAGCAGTTTGGGATTAGGTACTGAGGCTGTAATACGAGACATGTTTCTTGCCGTAAGGCCAATTCCATTATATTAACAGCAGTGATTGACAGCTCTGTCTTCAGTTGGTTTATGGGAAAGACAGGGACACCTCCCTGAGGAACCTTGCGGGGAGGTGTAGTCAAGCTCTTCAGTCCATTGAGAAAGAAGTGAAAAGGCTGAATTTCACCTAGATTAATGGAGAATTGATGAAGACTTAGGTGTAGCTGATTGTGAGTAGATTATTGAAATGCAGTGTCTGGGATTCAACATTCAGCACATTAAACGAAATAGTAATGTATCCTTTTGGATTGTGTGCTGCTGTGTGGTGGAGTTTTTCCACATTGGCAGACATGAGAAATGTTCAGCACTGGCCAGTTAACGAGTTTGTTTTTCGAGCCAGGGGACATTTGTGGTGAGACCAGTTAACAACAGAGAGCGAGGAGAAGGAATGGGGAGAAAGCTACATGAGAAACATGGACCGTGAGGGGGCATTTGGTGGACCACACGGGGGATAGAAGGAGAGAGAGCTGGAAAACATATGCACTCAGTGCTTGAGCAAAAAGATAAAAGTAGTTCCCTACAAGTGTTCAGTGGAAGAATAGAAGCCAGCCAATCAGCGTTCAGTGGAAGAATAGAAGCCAGCCAATCAGTGAGATGGTGAAGAGGCTATGCTCCATTGGAGTGACAAACAAGTCAGGGGGACAGGTGTCAACGGCACGAGGAGTAGGGCTCCGCTGGAACTTCACGTTTAAAGTGGTAGTCGCTGTTTGGTGCACAGAGCAGGTCGTCGCTGAAGCTTCTCGCTGGTGGGTGTCAAGGACGGTCGTTTCTTGATGCGAAGAGTCAGCTCGTGGTTGCAAGGAGCCCAAAATAGCTGGATTTTCACCTGGAGTTCGAGCTTGAAGCAGGGGAGTACACTCTGATGCTAGCCAAGGATCCAGGACTTTGAGGCATCTCTTGGGGGGATCAGGACTCACTCCAGCAGCAGGGCTCAGGCAGGGCCAGTTGGTGCTGGTCAGCTGGGCAGTTGCAGAGAAGGTCCCTGGAAGCTTATTGTGTCCTTGTAGCTCAAACAGGAGGTCAGCCAACTGACCCTTGGTTTCACTTCTGGGGGATCCTGGGGGCAAGTAGTTCCAGTATTCCTTCTTCAGACATCAGGGTAGTCCTATTTCTGAATCTTCCCTAGGTCCAAGAGTGTTCTGAAGGTGCTACATTTATACCTAGTGGCAAGCCTTTGTGCGGGGAGCAATCCACGGGTTACTCCAAAACTGGTTCTGGTCAGTTCTTCCACTTTCCCAGGATTTGGCTTAAAAAGGTCTAGAGTGACAAAGGCAAGGGCCGGCCAGGCGCCAGTTTCCACTGTGTGCTGCTGGCTAGGTCCTTTGAAGCGTAATCTGGGCAGGGCACAATACCTCCACAGTCATCATGTCAGGAAGATCCACTCCCCCTCTATCACATGTCTGGAGGGAATGCACAACTCACCACAGGAGAGACATTCACAGGCATGTGACCCAGCACACAGGCAGGAAGACACATTTGGGTTAGGCAGATAAGTCAACTTTTTTTTTTTTTTTTTTTTAAAAGAGGCATTTTCAGAATACTTACTTGAAATCTGACTTTACCAATAAAGAGGATTTTAAATTACAATTCAAACGAGTGGAAAAAGCAATTCTGTGTTTCCAAACTAAAGTTATTCCTTATTAGGTGTAATAAGGTAACCCAGTGTTAGTGTATGGGAGAAATAGCCTTTCCACAGTGCCACTTTTTAAATACCAGGCACCCTTCCCTATGAGCCTTTACGCCCTACCCAAAGGGTAACCTATAAGTATAAAAAAAAGGAATGTTTAGACCTTGCAAAAGCATTATTTGCCAGTCGAAATGGTGGTTTAAAACTTGACCACAGTGACAGGACTGAGACACGTTTTACAGTGCTATTTTAGTGAGTGGCACAATGGGTACTGCTGCCCACATGCAGCATTTACTTTACAGGCCCTAGGCACATATAGGACCATGTACCAGCGACATATAACTCTAACCTATTCTGCTCTTGTGGTAATGACTGTGGAAGACAAAACAGTCACCGATATGAACTGCACAGAGCAAGCTCTAGCCGGGAGATAGCCTTCCATGAAAAGCCTTGTTGCCATAACTTAAGGCTGGAAGAAAGTCTTCCCCATTCAAAAACCACCTCACTTTTCAGATCGCCCATCACTTCCTGCACTGCCTTCACTACTGACCCTCCCCAGTCAGTGTCCATTTGTCCCAAGTCTATGTTTCCCATAGCTGTCTACCTCACCCATCGCTGTCCAACAGTCCAATGTCTACTCGTCAACACCTTTTCCATCTCTGTTCTCTTCTATCAGTATCCACCTTTCCTGTAGATACATTTAAACTAGAAAGAGGCAACAAACAAACATAAGCACAAAAACTCTTTTTCATGTACATCGGTCTTTTATTCCGGTTCTTCAGCCAATGTGTTTCACTTTAAAAAAAGGCTTCCTCGGGGCAGCTTAGTCCATCTAGTGTCAGCCAAAAAAGAAAAGCAACGTCACATGCACAATGAAAAACCCAGGGTACACTTGCAACAGAGTGCATATGTATACTGCAGTCCGTACATTCAACCCAAGACCATAAACGTCCCAAGGTCGGGAGGTATGAAGGTCCAAATCCTCGAGGTCTGTCATTCTTGCTGCGTTTGGCGCAGAAACCATGGGTCTGACACTATTTGATGGACTAAGCTGTCCTGAGGAAGCCATGGCTAAGGTGAAATGCGTTGGCTACACTTGTGCTTTCGGATGAAGAACCCGAATAAAAGACAAATATACATGGAAAGGATCCACTAGTCTTACTTTGTATTGAGTTTTTGTGCATATATGTTTGTTTCCTCTCTAGTTTAAATGTCTCCAATGCATGCCCAATGAGCAGCAGTCCGTTAGAAGCGGGCAACTTGGTTTTGGTAACACAGTGACAACTTTAGGTGGTGTGGCATAATTTGTCCACCTCTCCTGTTACTGTCTATTTCACTTCTCACTGTCTTCCTCTTTAACTAGAGTCCACCTCTTCTGTCAGCATCCACTTCTGTCTATTTCCTGGCACTCCGGTTTTCTGCAGCCACTCCCTCTCTCCTATCACTATCTCTCTGGGCTGGCATTTCCTCTCAATCATTTCACTTCATTCCAAACCCTCTCCCATCAACTCTGTACATCGCTTATACTGCTCAACTACTGGTGTTCAACTACGTATCAATGGCCTGTTTCTCATTACAATGCAGGACACCGGTCACTGCCAGCTTCCCTGCCACAGCTGTCTTCTCACGTTGCACCATATGATGCCCCTGAAAGTCTATCAGTGCTAAGACACAGTGAGCCTGAACTGACTTGATCATCCCTTTAACACCATAACAGTGCTTATATAGCTTGGATAGACTAACAATCCCCTGAGAACATGCAATACATTTTCAAATTCACATAAGCTTACAGACGCAAGAGCGCACAGTCATGCATGTGCATACTCGCCTATTTTCTAGCCTATGGCACGATTCCCTTGTCAATATTAAAACAAGCATTTGCAATGCAATAGGTCTCGCATTTACGCGAGTTTAAGCTATTGCCATTGTAAATGACAATGTCTTTTATTTAGGTTTTAAAAACCAATACCAAAATAAAAGGCATAGCCATTTACAATGCCAATAGCTCAAACTTGCGTAACTGCGAGACCTATTGCATTGCAAATGCTTGTTAATCCTTGGCATCTTTTCAGAAGAACCTCCGTTACATTTTTCAGAACTTTTGCTTGGGGATAGAAAAAAATGAATGTGTTCGGGCGGGTATTAACGAGGAATATTTAATGTATAGTGACTTTTCCTTTGCTCTTACTCGCTACGTGTCTGTGTAAGTAGAGCATATTCCTACAAAGACGCCAGCTACTGGGTGATAACGTGATGGTTAAAATGTCTTTTTTTATTGTAACATTATTCATTCTTTTTCCGCCGAATCGTTGGCTCTAAAAGCGGATATTTCCTATGACGTATGAAGGGCACCAGGCAGGGGTCCTAATGATCTTCGAGAATAGCCCCCTATTCCTATGCTGAAAAGTAAATAACATCACTAATTATGGTGCACGCCCCTCCCTCACAGCCCTGTGCCTGCTGCATCATTATTAGCTATGCCCCTCGAACTTTTCTATTGAAAGTTTACTTTAACACGACTTCTGCTGGAGGCGTGATTCTTGGGTTCAACCCCTTGTAAAGAGTTGTCGGGGCGTGCAACATGCTGCCGGTGATGTCGAGAATTTTTATTTCACTGTACACAATGCAATGAATGTTTTCCCCTTGTGTGTTCTTGTCTGAACATTCACTTTATTTAATAAGCGAAAGTCTTGCACGGTGGTATAACATATTCACAATGCCCACGCCCTGTACGACAACTGAATGTAAACACAACCAAAACTCCTAAACTCGAGGAACAAATTATAAAGTGAATTAAAACAGGATGGTGTTAATATCAATTTGGCGTGGTTTACAAAACAAAACAAGTATCGTCCAAAATTAGGCCATGGGAGTGTGCCTGGTAAAATAGTGTAGAACATCGCATTTAGGTGCATCGCACATGAAGAGGTGCACGCTGAAGGAACTTGCGGTTTGTTAATTCATCTTTGAGGGACGAGAGGGCACGCTTCACAAAGAGAACAAGCGCGGCCAAACAAGTTGACAAGGGAGGGCGAGACAGGCAGTGGAGTAGCAAGCGCGCGCGGCCACGCTAATTGAAAACAGATGGCTCCTGCGCGCCGCTGCTCGCTCCCGCAAGGTGGATGCCAGCACAAGCACGAGTGCTTGAAAAGAGCTGACCAATTTCTAAAGGTCATCTCCTAGAGCAGCGCATCCGCGCTGCCTAGGCAAGACCTGAAAAAAACATTGTAAAAAGAAATTAAAATGCCTGAATATGTTGCTGGTCTCAGAAAGTACACACTGCCATAGTATTTACTGGCACCGACAGGAACGACATTGTGTACGGATGTGCTCCTTGTGAAATGACAGAATACAGTCATCACAGTGAAGTTAGGCAGTAGCTAATACTTCTTGCTGTAGTAGGCGGAAGAAGAATGTGAATCTCACAACAGACCAATAGATAAAGAGGACTGGCTGACAGCCCCTACAAGTAAATTTTACTAAAATCAGAAGGTCTTGGCGAACGCCAGACCTATAGTAGGGTTAGTAAAAATGTCAGAGATGAAGAAGTGAGTGGGATACTTGACAGACTGTCGCAAAACTTACTTACCTTCGGTAACGCTATATCTGGTAGAGACACAGTCTAGTCACAGATTCCTTAACTTTGTATTCTCCCCAGGCACCAGTCTGGATCCGGAAAACTTTTCAGCAGTATCTCTGCGCGCCGGGGGACGGCGTTGAATGGCTCTGCAGTGACGTCGTCCCCGGACATGACGTCAGTGGAGCCATACAAGTCCCCCGCGGCGCAGAGGGCATAAGGCACACTGCTTCCTGAAAAATCACCACAGTAGGCCGAAAAAGGCCAGAGATACGCTTCTCCGGATCCGCGTTGCAGCGCGGAAAAGAAGAAACTGACATCGGCGTGGCTCCACTGACGTCCTGTCCGGAGTCGACGTCACTGCGGAGCCGTACGCCACCGCCTTCCCCAGCGCGCAGAGGTACTGCTGAAAATGTTTCCGGATCCAGACTTGCGCCTGGGGAGAATTCAAAGTTAAGGAATCTGCGCTAGATGTCTCTATCAGATATCAGGCTTTAGAGTAGGGTTTACACAGTGATGGGTGTAGAGCCTGTGCATGCTAGGATTACTGCTTTATAGGTGCCAAACCGGTGTAGAATATAAAGGTCAGTAAGTTTTCTGTTTGAACAAACAAGTGAGAATCCTTTGCATGCAGAAGAAACAACTTGAGAGCTAATCTCACGGGCTGGAGTTCTAGGAGACTTAAAAAAGCTTTGGCTCCAACTGAAACTATTTTCCACACATATGGAGGTTTTCTAAATGGGCTGCTCAACCCAGAAGAGAGGCATCTGTCATTAAATGTATCCATCCAACTGAAGGAGCTAGCGCTCGACCAGCTAATATGATCTTTTCATCCATCCACCATTTCAGTGGCCTTTTTATTATGTCTTTTACCTTGATGTCGTTGTCTTAATCAACTTCCGCCTGACACCACTGCATATTTAGCTTCTCTTGGATGGGCTGCACCGTTAGACGACACTGAGGAATTAGTAGTATGCATAATGGCATGTAACCCAGTAATGCATTCATTTTTCTCAGTCACAATTTTGAGACTGAACACAAGTCGACTGGTGAACTTTGTGTCCTCTTTCTTAGAAGGGAAATGTTTTCCAGTTGTTGGTTGTGTATTCTGGCCTCCTGAAAAAATAACACTATGAATTTATGTGGTGTATTTGTAAAGAGCAAACTTAGCCAAAAGGCAGTGGAGTACAGCGTCAAAGCCAAGTATACAATCAATGACTGACAGGAGGAGAAGTAGCTAGATTCTGGAAGAAGTGCGTTGTTCTGTAGTGTTCTTTAAAGAGGTGAGTCTTCAACTCTTTCCTAAACTGGAGCAGCATTGGAGCTGTCCTGATGGATATGAAGAGGTTGTTCCAGATCCTAGGCACATATATGGAAAAGGCCTACTAACTTTTTTTTTTATGTTCTTCACTTTTTAGTCTCTAGTCTGATGGTGCCCTGGCTGCAAGTGTGCCGAGAGCCACCGTAGATTGTGAGCCCGTCTGTAAGATAAATGGTGGTTCTGGTCCTTAAAACTCTGTAAATGATGCAGCTGGTTTTGAAGATGGAGTGTTTTCTAGTACCACAACCTGTCTGAAGAAGTTGTTGTGTAGATTTTTTTCAGTGTTTTTCCTTTTTTCTCCTTCCCATTGTCCTCATCTCCATCATTGTTCAGTTGAACAGGCGTCTGAACCTTTAAGACCGATTTAGAAAGTCTCTTCTCTGCAACAGAAGTTTGAGTGAAAATGAAAAAATATTTTTCTGGGACAGGACATGAGGGTACTAATCACCAGCTAGGCTGGTTCTAAGCTTCTGTGCTCGGATTCACACACACCCCAAGACCTGGAATAATGGTCTGGGCAAAGACGCTATGCAGTGCAGGTGCTTGTCGTCTCTGTAGATTTTCGTCACTCCAAATTTTTGACATCTCTTGAAAAAGACCCAATAGAGGCATATCAGTCATTACTGACGCTTTTTAGTCTCAGCGAACAATGAAAACATTGCAAACACCTGTGAAAAATCAAGTTTTTCTCAAAAGGCACTGAAGTAGGGCTCCTGGGGATTTCCTGCAATGCTATGTAGAGAAAAATCTGGCAGTGGAAAATCTGACAGGGGAGCCTCAAGGGAAGTATAGATGGGTGCCAATCCCTCTCAATAGCCAACATTTGGATCACAAGAGGTGGATAGGCTATAGACTATGGTTGTTTCAAGTGCTCTTGTGTGCCTATCTAATCTCAATCTTCCATAACTGAAAGTTCATGATCCAAGCCTCCGATTTTTGCCCAATTCGAGACCAAATTTCATATACTTTGAGACAAACTTACAGCTAACCTCCCTCTCTCCACCACTATCACTCTCCAGTGATCCCCTATACCCATCACATCCTTCCCAGACCCTCAGCATAGTTCTAAAGAACACGTTATTTACCTTCGGTAACGCATTATCTGGTAGAGACTATCTAGTTGCAGATTCCTTACCTTTGAACTTCCCAGGCGTCAGGCTGGATCCGGAAACTTTTGCTGAGCAATACCCCTTGTGCAGGATATTGGGTGGCTCCATTCGGCTCTGCGTGACGTTGTGGGCATCGGTTATGATGTTGCGATGCCTATATAGGCGCCACCCAGTCGCGCAGACTTCAGTACTTTACATTTTTTCCATGCCAGAAGTAACTAACGTAGTTGTGTGCAAAACTAGGGCCCTGGAGGAGGGGTGGGGGAACAACCTGTGTCTTACAATATCAGTCTGCAAAGCGGGGAGGTATGGGTGGGGCTGTAAGGAATCTGCAGCTAGACAGTCTCTACCAAATAATGTGTTACCGAAGGTAAGTAACTTGTTCATCTGATAGACTTCTAGCTGCAGATTCTAAAATGGGCCGTAGCCCCTTGTTGTTCTTCGGAATCAGAAAGTTGCAGGAATAACAGCCACTGCCTACTTCTGAAACAGGGACCCATTGTATAGCTCCCTTGGCCAAGAGAGCCGTAACTTCCTCTTGGAGCAACTTTTAATGATCCGCCGTTCCTGATTTGGCAGAATAGGAGGAGGAAAAGAAAGAAAAGGTAGAGAATAGCCCTCCTGGACTATCTGCAAGATCCACTTGTCAGATGTTATGGATCACCAGTGGAGGAGATGAAGACGAATAGTCCCACCAACTGGAGTAGTGTGGTCCTGCAAAATCAGCCTAGGAGTGCTTGGAGGCTGTGGCTGCTGGGGGCAGTGTGGGTGACGACTTCTGCCTCCATTCCGAGCTCGGAATGCACCTCGCACGGCTTAGGCAGTCTGTGTGGGACGGTGGCTGTGATACGGCTGACGCAGCTGGAAACCCCTTCCGTTGCCACGAAAGGAAGACTTACGACAGGAGGTGGAGGAGAGGCCCAAGGATCTGGCCGTAGCTCAAGAGTCCTTGAACCTGACCAGGGCCGAGTCTGCCTTTTCCCCAAAAGGGCGGGTTCCATCAAAGGGCAAGTCCATCAAGTTGGCTTGGACACTGCCCGTGAAGCCAGTTGTTCGAAGCTAGGCGTGGCGCCTCAAAGCCACCGTTGTTGAAATCGATCTACCCAGCGACTCAGTCGTATCTAGGCCACACCGTATGGTGAATTTTGCTGCATCTCTCCCATCCTTGACAGCTTAGGAGAGCACAGCCCTGGCCTCCTTCGGGACTTGTGGCAGCACTTGCACAACCATCTCCCAGAGGGAATGGGAGAAATGGACCAATAAGCATGCGGTATTCACCGACCGCAGTGTCAGACTGGAGCAAGAAAACAACTTCCTTCCAAATGAATCCAGCCCCTGGAGGGGCGGAAGGGAATGCGCTTTGGGACGGAGAGGCCTGCACCACCAAACTCTCTGGGGTGGGTGTTGGCTGAGGAACTCTGGGTCGCCCGGTGCTGGGCGATGGCGGCGTGCAATCGTCCTATTCACAGGAGCCCCTGTGCCAGGTTTGGAACATGTTCCTAGAAGGACGTCCGGAAGTGCCTCATTAAAGGGCAACAAGGGTTCGGAAGTAGAAGCCACAGGTTGAAGCACCTAAGTCAGGAGATAAGTCCTGACCTGCACCGAGGGCAGCTCCAGGCCAAGGACCTCGGCTGCCCTCCTAACCACCATGGCATAGGATACCCCCTCCTCCTTAGCCACTGTTGGCAGAGAAAGCATGCCAGTATCTGGAGTAGTATCCAGTCCACTGGCCTCCCCAAGTTCCCCATACCAGTCCAAATTCTCCTAAGAGACTTCCTGGGTTTTAAGAGGGTCCCCAGACACCTCCAATTCCTCTCATGAGCCTAGCACATCCTCAAAGTGCTCAGGCGACAACATAGAACCTCTGGGTTCTGTCGACGTCAGATTCTGCATTGACTGACACCGTTCAGGCTTCGTGTCGTCAGGGATGAGGATGGGGCTTGCGCCACCGACTGGCATCGGTGATGTTACAGGCACCGACTTCGGATTAGACGCCAGCGAAGGTCGCGTTGGCATGACCGGTGTCAAACCGGATCCAGGGACCCTTGGGCCCCACCGGCGTCGTGGCGGGAGCAGACTGTGTTGAACCCAATGGGGCCCCTTCCGACTCTGCGGGGCCTGAAGGCTCACCAGCGGGGTTGTTCCGCTCAAATACGCAGCGCATGGCCTCGTAAAACTCTTATTTGAGCGGGAGTCGCTCCGGCTCCCGGAAAGGCGGTGGGGGAGACGTGAAGTCTACTCTGGCTCCGCAGAACCATGCCTAGAGCGTCGGTACTCCTTACCTCCCTCGACAACGACGCCAGTTGAAGTGAAGACGAAGTCCGCTTGGACTTCTTCTTCTTATGTCTCTTCCCAGAATGTCCAGAGGACCTCGAATGGGAGGAAGAGGACTTAGGGCTCCGTGAGCGGTCCCACGACCTCCTCTTCTTCGATCGGGACAGTGACCTCCTCAGAGTCTAGCTTGACGGTGCCGACTGAAAGGTCATGAGTAACTTCATCACCCGCTCCCTCAAGGTGTTCAGAGCCATTGCCCAGCAGTTCAAACACGACTTCGTATCGTGGTCGCGCTTGAGACACCACAGACATACACGGTGGGGATCAGTGACCGACATCATGCGGGAACAGTCCAGCACGGCTTGAAACCTGTCTTCCTCGAAGACATCCCTCGCACACAAAGTTGGAAAATCCAAAAATGTCGACAAAAGTTGAGAAAAGGCCTGCCAAAAAGCGGCAGAGGGGTAGCTCTTCCAGGATCGGTGCTTAACTGGAACGGAAAGAAAAGAACTGACGTCCACGCACCTGGGTGGTGCCTATATAGGCACTGTGACATCATAACCGACGCCGCCGTCATGCAGAGCCGAATGGAGCCACCCGACGTCGCACACAAGGTGTATTGCTCAGCAAAACTTTCCGGATCCAGCCTGACGCCTGAGAAATTCAAAGGTAAGGAATATGCAGCTACAAGTCTATCAAATTGACCGTTCTCCCCCTCAAAAGCAGATGCAATACCTCAAGCTAAAATAATGCACAATACGCTCACCTTTCCAGTACCCATCCCCCTCCACTCCCAATCCACTCTCCCCTTCCTCCACCTAATAATCAACCTACCACCTCGTTAAGCGACATCTTCCTCTCACTCAATAAATAAAGACCTCCAGTAGTTCGAACTCCTCTACATCATGCCCACCTAGGCTACTTTCCCACATACCCTTATTCAGTGACCATCCCAAACTACCATAAATCAGCACCACTCTCGGACACAATATGTTCTTTTCTCCCCTACCAACTCCTGTATCAGGGTCAGGACGAGGACTCTAAATCCCTTCACAACAAACTGGAGGCTACTGCCAGCCAACTTATATCCATATACAACACCCTCTCAAACTTATCCAGCTCCCGACTTTCCTGAAAAAACAATCAATACTTTCCCGCTACCTCCCACAACTCCAGAACCCAACACATTTCCTCCCCCATCACCACAACAACAACAAAATGAAGCATCACACAAGACAAGCCACAAACCTCTATCAGATTAAGTCTACTCCTTTGTAACAATGCAACAACCATAAATTCTACCACTGAATTTATCAAGATAAATAGAAAACCCCTTCCCTGACAAAAGGCACTCGGCACCATTCTCCATAACTTTAATCAAGTTTCAATTATTTCTGCTCCATTGTTCAAACCAATCTCTCTCATACCAAATGTGTCCTACATAACTGTAGATCAGCCGCCAAACATCATCTGGAAACTAAAGATCTCATCACTTCTGAAGATCTTGCACTACTCTTACTGACTCAAACCTGGTTTAATGACTCCTCACAACCAGTCCTCTATCTTCTCCTACCAGCAGATTACAACATTATACACAGAGACTAAGTAAACAAGCATTTGCAATGCAATAGGTCTCGCATTTGTAAAAGCTAGAGCTCTTGGTGCTGAAAATGACAATGTTTTTTACTTTTGTATTTTGGTATGCAGTGGAGTGATGATCTTTGCAGTGCGCTATTGCCATTCATATGACCTTGCAACGCTGGAGAACCAGACATTGGGAAATAGGTTATGAGAGGGGAGGCCAGATTAATATGCTGGCTGGTAAAAAAAAAGTAACAACACCCTAGAAAAAGCAAACACTCAAAGGGAATGCAAGATTAAGTAAAGCATGTGAAATGTAAGCAGGAATAATAAAGTTACCTTAATGATTTTATTATTCAGAAATCATGGAGTGTTTTTGCCTGAAAAGTTAAAACTATGACTACAGGGCTGAAAGGGACCTGCTACATGCCTGGCAGTCAGATTAAACGAGAATTCCTTGTTAAGCATACTGTTATTACAGTGGTAACTCTGATTGTCCAATCACATTACTAAGAAGCACCTTTAATGTGGGGGCCCTGGGCCATTATTCCCTTTACTTTTACATTTCTTCTCACAAAACCAGCTCTTTCAACACAACTGCCATTAGTTTGCAAGGCAGATATCTCTTGAGAAGCAGAACAGGCAGGGCAGGAAACATCGGAACTGGCTGCATATTTCAAATGCAGAAATGCTTCGGTTCAGTGTGCAGCTGCAAGAACTCATCAGTGCGTCTTGTGTTTTTCTGCTGTTTGTTTTCGTCACCGGCTTTGTGCCACAAATATAAATGAAACAAGTAAATGAAGTATTAAGCCACTAACCTCAGTGTTGCTCAGTGGAATACCATGCAGAAGGCTGATCCAGGGCAAGCCAAGCATCTGGAATGAATGAAGGTTTTCTCAGGAGCTAACAGTGTTGAACAACTTTTGCTGTGACGCTATTGCTTTTGTGACGCCTCTTCTACTCCAGCAAGAATATACTAGGTCACTCACGCAGTGAAAATCGTCCTGCTTTCTGGTGCATTAGCACTAGACACAAGCTGACAGCGCACCGACTCCTCAGTCATGAAAATAATTCATGGAAAGTGTGGAGGGGGCAGGGCAGAGGGATTAAAGAGATCCCCTTCGCTGGAAAGGGGAGGTGTCAGGAAACTGCGAGTTCTCTAAATCTGTGGGAAAGAAAAGCGTGCCTAACGGGAGAGTGGTGGAGGAGGGGTGGCAGCTGCTCCTGCGCTGCACATGTGGGGCAGACTATTGTCCAACGCACAGAAAACACAACGTGTCCTTATTACGGGGGAAAACAGCGGCGCTGGCAGTGCTGCTTAAAGTGTGTGTGCGCAATGTGCTGGGAGAAGTGGCGCAGACAGCGTGCTGAAAACATCACGGGGGAAACGAGCACCTGGGAGAGGGCACGGCACCAGTTGCTACTTTTAATGATGCCCAACCCTTAAAGTGCCGGTCACGGTTTCTCCAACAAAACTTTGATTTTTAAATGAATACCGAGTTATAGCTCAGCATCCCGAGGGAACAGTTTTGGTAAATTACCCCACCATGTAATACACTGTCACCTGCGCACATAATACTTGTTAAGCTTAAAAGAAAGTTCTGAAAGGGTAACTTTGCAAATACGAAAGAAATACCATATGTATGCAATAACCCTCCAGCTGCCATTTACTGTACTTTTAAGCCCTGCCGATCGCAGCACTGCCTGGCAGTACGCAAATTCTCCCGAACATCCCAGTGTCTGAAGCTGAATCCGTGAAAGTTGAAAGTCGTGGTGCACCAGAAACAGGGGCTGGACCGGCTCGGTGTAGCAGAGGAATCGAATCCCGCGGCTCAAACTAAAGCGAGATATTTAGGTACAATACATGGCGGCTGGATGCAACGACTGGTGGTAAGCAAAGCAGCTCCAGCCGGAGTCGTGGCGCACTTGGACTGGCTTGGGGCAGCAGAGGGACCCCGCGGCCTCACACCAAAGCAAGGTCATTAGATAGCTGCACATAACAAAATAAATGCGTGGCCCCCATGTTAGAAGATACAGCTCAACATGCTGGGCTGCAATGTAAACAAGTGGTGCGCGCGCACCACAGAGGAGCGGGGGCTAGAGAGCGCGGCAGCAAAAGCGAGACGAACGCGCGCTGCTGCGCGTTCTGGCCACCGTCGGGAATGGGCGCGGCAAAGGCGGGACATGCGCCCGCCTTTGCCCAATCGCGTGCCGTTTTTCCTAAAAAAACGCACGTTACAGCCAATGAGGGCTTCTGAAAACAAAACCACACGTACGAGCGTGTGGGTCGTTTTCAGAAGCCCTTTCTAGAGGTCTCGCGTTGCGCGAGCAGTGCTGCGCACTGCAACGCTAGGCGCGAGACCTAAAGAGTAGGTGGGGAGGCTGCCTTTATTGGCAAATCATCCATTAACTACAATGCGCTAACAATCAATTTCCCCACCTTCCAATGCCTTTACATCAACAAATAACACTGATAATACTTGGTTAGGGCTTGAGATGCTGGCATCTTATAATTCAAATAATATTTTATACATATACTGTGAAAAGGCATATCAGCAAATTCAACAATTTTGACACTCAACAAGTTGATGAAGCAGAGTTGCTTGTTGTATTTTTTGTTCATAGATCTACAGCCTTCATTCTATGCTTATAGGACAACAGCCAACACGTCTTTTGGCCCCTGCGGTGCACAGGCCTCAGCTTTTTCAAGGCTGCAAAATACTACTCAATTGTTAACTATAAAATTAGGAACCTGTGTGGTCTTCTAGTAGAATCCACAGCTCACCTTTCCAGTACCCATCCCCCATCGATGTTGCGATGACTTAGTGTGAAGACACTCAGTTAATCACTGCAAACGTGAGACTGTACAATTTGCAATGGTGGGGAAAAAAGTTATTCAATGCAAATGTATCAAGTACCACCATATACGACGCCTCACAATATTTTTTCCATCTTTTTACACCTTACCATAGACAACCTTGAGACCTCAAGATCAACTGCAATATTTCAAAGGTATCTTGTGGATACAATGCATTACAGGGCACACACTATAATTTTGCTTTACTCTTTCCACCCAATTCTTTCTCCTCCCATTTTTTAGGTCACAGCCTACCAAGCAGCACAGCTGTCTGGTTTGCTAACGCCATCTTGGGGACATTAAGAAAGTTGATTTAAGAATGCATTCCACCCATTGCTCACCATTGGCTTTTTGGTTTGTAACTCACATTTTCTGGCTTTCTATTTGATGGATTTGCTTTAGGTTTTCCACCTCAAGTATGTTCCTCCCATTGCCCAAACCAGGTTTACTGTATTCTTCCACAAACTCGCTTTCTGTAAACAGGCCTTTAAATCTTGTTCTTATTTTGTCACATTGACCGTGAATTCAAAGACCGAGGTCAAATGTCAAGCTGTGTCATCCAGGGAGCTTGGCGTTTTTTTCCTTTCTCTTACTTCAAAGTGAGAGGATTTATGTGACAATCATGCTGGCTAGTGGGGGTCTGCTTGGGGAAGGCTGTACAGATGCTATTTTTTTTCTAGCACACAACAATTTAAATTGATCAAATCAATTCATTGGGGGATGGCATTTCCATGCATTATCGATTGTGCGCTGTATACTTTTATCAGTAAAACTGTATGAGATTGCAAATGTAATGATCATTTCAATTTAAGATGTGTGGTTTGTAATGGCAGTATGCTACCATACCATGCATATTTCACGTTACCCCCACTGCACTCCACACCACTTTGCGTCACTGCACACTTCTCTGCACCACTCCATGCCTCCCTACTCTACACCACTCCACTATACTCAGTGCCAATACACTCTACCCCACAGTACTCTATGCACCTTTACACTCTATTCCACCCTACTCTGCAACACTGCACTACTTTACTCAAAACCAATGCACTGTACACCAATCTACTCTGCACCAAATCACTCTAGGCCACTCTACCATGCGTCACTATACGCCATTCTCCTCTGCTCCACTGCACTCAACGACCGTATACTCTGCAACACTGCACTCTGCTACTCTACTTTATACCACTATGCCACTGAACTCTACAACACTGCACTCTATGCCACTCTAGTCTACTCTGCACTCTAATCTATACCACTGCACTCTACCCCACTTCACTCTCCTATGAAACAATCTACTCTGCCACTGCACTCTACATCACTTTACTCAAAACCAGGGCCGGACTGGGAACCAAAACCGGCCCTGGCAAAGTGCACTGTCGGCCCTCCGGGGGATTGGAGTGCGGCCGAGCAGTTTGTTAGGGCCGGTTCGACCGATTGTTGCAGGGGCCGATATTGCAGCTATGCTGCAAAAACGGCCCTGTAACAAAAACGGCGCCCCAGGGGCCCAAAACTGTCCCCCATCATGGCGGCCCACCGGGGAAATGCCCGGTGCCCACTAAGGCCAGTCCGGCCATGCTCAAAACTAATACACTCTATGCCAAGCGATTCTAAACCACTGCACGTCACTATGCTCTACTCTACGCCACTGCACTCTACGTCACTTTACTCTGCACCACTGTACACCACTGCACTCTACGCCACTGCACTCTACCACACTGCACTCTACCACACTGCACTCTGCTACTCTTCTGTGCCACTGCACTCTACAGCACTCCACTCTTCTGCACTCTACACCACTCTAATCTACTGTGCATCACCGCACTCTGACACTGCACTCTACACCACTTCACTCTACGTCTCTACTGTACTCTGCATCACTCTATGCCAGTGCACTCCACCCCACACTATGTACCATTGCACTCTAGACCACTCCGCAACACTGCACTCTATGCCAATGCACTCTACGCCACTACTCTATACCACTTCACTCTCCCCTGCACCACTTCTCCTTACTCTGAAAAAAATCTACTCCACGCCACTGCAATTTATGCCACTCTGCCACTTCAATCAACGCTGCGCCACTATGCCACTGCCCTCTACCCGGCACCACTATATTCGACCCTGCCCCACTCCACTTCACTCTACTCTGAAACAGTCTACTCTATGCCACTGCACTCTACGCCACTCCACACAACTCAACTTTAAACCACTGCACCCTGCGCCAATTCACTCAAGACCACTTTACTCGAAACCAATGCACCCTACGCCACTGTACCTATGCCAAATACTTTGCACCATTGCACTTTACGCCACTATACAACAATCTACTCTAGGCCACTGCACTCTAAACCACTGCATGCTATGTCACTCTACACCATTGCGATCTATGTCACTGCACTCTACGCCACTCTATTCTACTATACTCTACAACATTCTACTCTATGCCACTTCACTCTATGATACTGCATGTTACGTCACTCTACACCACTCCATTCTACGCCACTTAATTCTACTCTTCACCCCTGTACACTACATCACTGCTCTCTGCACCACTCCACAACACTCTACGACCCTTGACTCGGACACTCTACACTGCATGACTGCACTCTATGTCACTGTACTCTACTCTGCACCACTCAGCTCTGCGATACTCTACTGCACTCTATGCATCTGCACCACTACTCTACTCCAATCCACTCTGCACCACTCTACTCTATGCCACTGCACTCTATGCTACTTTACATCACTTTACTCAAACCAATTTACTCTACGCCCTTCCACTTTACGACACTACTCCCTCCATGACACTCGACAACCCAGTGCTCTACTCCACGACACTCCACACCACTCTACGCCACTCCAGAACACTCCATTCCACTTTACCCTACTAACGTTTAGCCATGCTAAACAGCAGCCTTTCTGATGTACAACATTGCTAATTGCATGAGAGACCTATTGGCTTTGCCAATGCTTGTTGCCTATGGTCAATAGGTTACAGCGGACAACTTGACTCTGAACAGTTGCATAGCACCACCATGGAACCTCACACTAGAACTAAAATCCTACTTTATATGTTTGATGGGAAGGCTGGTCACATGATACTGACTAGGCAACAAATTTGGCAATTCCCTACCTTATTTATTAGGCAGACGGTGACTGCATTGCTATTTGTAACGTACCCCATAATAACAGTCTCTGACAATAGACTAACCAGTTAACCCATTACCCAATAAATGGCCATCCCTAGGGATTAGCCTTATGCATGTGTGTGATTTTTCACTATTTTCCCCCACTGTAACCAAATGTAGTGTCACGTTTTCAATGATCCATATAAAAATAACATCAAATCTACTAAATATTGTATCAGACATTGATACAACCTTGATGGTATAAAACTATAATTTCGCCATGACTAAAGTGGCAGGTTAGCTGGCCCCACTGCAACGAAAAATACAAAACAAAAACAAAACTGCATATTAGTTCTCTAGAGTATAACATGAGGACAGTAAACAACTAAGAATTTATAGTATCCGAATCCATTCTACACTAGCATTGAGAATCAAAGAGCTAATCGCAAAACCTATAAAAAGAGTTCTATTTCATGCCAAAACCTCCTACATCATGTCAGAAATTAACTTGGTCAGACACCAGCCCAGTAACAAGACTCCATACCAATCACCTACCTGCCCCAACGGCTCTGTGTTCAACAAGGACTGCATACAATTCTTAGCCTTCTTCCAAGACAAAATATTAAAGCTCAACCCTTCCCTCCTTGACAATCTGTCTTGCAAACTCAATGACCTGGTCAGTATTCCAGGATTCAAGAACTAACATGCTGAAGACCAATTCATACCTCAACCCCTTCTCTCACTTGTCTGGCTCAAAACCAGCCAAACTGCTAAAAGATATCAGCCCCTCACTCATCTCACTCCTAACCACAGTTGTCAACTCCTCCCAAAGTCCAGGCATAATCCCAGACTCCCTCTTAAAGTCACCCCTTTACTCCCAGAAAAATTGTGCTGATCCCAGGCCCCCGAACAAGTTGCAGCCCATAACTTTGCTCCCTTTTCTAGCAAAGATCTGAGAGAGCTGCATTGCCCATAAACTGCCTCTCTACAGCACAGAAAAACTCCTGGACGATCTCGAATCAGGCGTTAAAGCTGCCTGCAGCAGAAAATCACCCATGCTTCACTCAGTTGGTGATGCACTCCGCATCTTGGATAACTAAGACTTATGACTTCTCTGCGTTCCTGACCTGCCAATGGCTTTCAATAAAGTCAACTAGGCAGCTCTCTAACAAATTCTGAAGCTTTGACTTCTATCCCACCAATCACACTCAACAAATGAAACTTGAATATTCCCTTTCAAGTTCCTGGCCCCTGACTCATGGAGTCTGCAAGGGTTCATACTCTCCCCGACACTCTTCAACCTGTACACAGAATCCCTTTGTTCCCTGCTGAGACACTCAAACATATCTGTCTACAGCGATGACAATCAACTGTACCTAAAAATATCTTCTCACAATGACATCGGGTACTTTAATTACACTTCAAGACATCCAATTCAGGATGTACCTTCTACTTAATCCCCGAATGATTCCTATCACTACATCAAAAGGCTCCACCACAGTCATAAATAGGCCAGATTTCACTGAATGCCAAAACTACCCCTATCTTTAGTGTAAAATCCCTAGGCTTCATCCTCCACAAAAACCTGAATTTTCAAGGCCGCATTCCTGTCCTTTTTCAAAAATGCACCAAATCAAACTCGAGGGGGGATCAAATCCTTCATTCCTCCTGATGACTTCAAATCTGTGGTCTAAGCCCTAGTCCTCTCCAGACTAGATTACAGAATCTCCCTTACAAAATATTTGTTGCAAGGAGGACAATAACCATTACTTGGTATCTGCAGGACCAATACTGCTCCTAAAATATATCCACCAACCTGCGCCCCATCAGCCAGTGTGGGGAGTTATCCAAGAAGAGTTAACAAGTAAGCCTCCCATAAAAATAGTTTACCATGCCTTCTACCCCTGGTAGGCTTTCGTACTGGGGAGGCTTATCAAACAATTGATACCTGATAAATCTGAGCTTCTGAGGTGTGGGAGAAATTCATCCTTAGAACTGTGCAGTGTAAAAAGGCCTCGGAGTGTACAGAAAGTAATGTATAGATCACTATCACCAATTTCTCTCCAGCCAATATTTTACACTGTCAGGGAGGATATACTGCAAACATTGCCAAGAGTAACGGCTCAATACTGAGGATATAATATCCACAAATATCATTGGACGCAATGTTTTTGTCTGAGCATGAGGCAAACGATAGACTGCTTTATCCACCAGCTGGAATTACAAATTTGGATGCCTTTCCAATTTTCTAGCAGAGTTTACATTACGCAAAGTTAGCAATCCCCAGGCAAAGATTTCTTTAGCAATCACATACACTAATTTTGACTTTGATTACAAGGTTCGTAATTTTCCCTTGGGTGAACCACTATATGGTCCTCTACCAGATAAATTATCAGGCAACACAGCTTTTACTGCTGGCCCACATTTCCTGAACACTGCTTTAAAAAAGGCAGTAAAACAAAGCTTTTGCCATATATCATTTATCCTGTTTTGACAGTCTCTGGAAAATGGAGCAATCATAAGAATGAGACTCATTCAGCAAAATATCGGACTTTATCATACACACCGCCTGGGTCATACTGGACTCAAACCTTTAAATGGAAGATACACTTTAAGAAAGCGATGCAACAGTTCTATTCAAAGAGTTGGTACCACATTATTCATCACATTATTTGTGAATTCTCCAGACCACTTACATTCTGCAAGTCCTACAACATCATGTTCACTTTCTACCATTATCTCCCGCCTTGCCACCTTATTAAGTTTACAGGTGCTTAGAATCTGCAAACGCAAAGCACCATCACGTCATAATACACTTCTGAAGGAGATGAGCCATTACTAGCAACATGCCCAACAATGTTTGACCTACACTGGGTGCAGAAGACAATGCCATTAACATCAGCATTAGTGGCATTTTTAGATGGTGCTGTGAGACAGCAGACTGACTTAGGACACCAAAGCTCCCCTCTCCAAAGATGAAGGCCAAGGTTCGGCTCGTCAATAGCAAGCCTATATCACACTGCTGTACTCTCCAATGGCGGGGTACTTGAGCTAAGGATAAATGCTGTGGCACAGGCACAAGGACATTGGAAAGAGCAAATGCAGTCTCAGCTGGCTCAAAATGCATCACTGGACAGACACTCTCTCAACTCGTAACAGGGGCCAGACACTGAATCCGTTCTGAAAGTTGTTCAGTAAACAGTTTCAGGACCAATTCTGGTTCCGGACCACAGTCTGTAGAATAAGAACTGTAAGAACAATTAGTCTGTCTGTATCGTATTCATATACTCTTTATGAAGTGAAGGGTTATCAACTGCGTATGTAATCCTGAATATATTAACCATTTAATCAAACATGGATGTCGCTGTACATTAGCTTGAAGCTTCCTTTGCCACTGAATATGCTAGCAAACTTTAATAGCTCTAATAGACTTGGAAACGATAGAGCATAGTGTTGTATCTTGCACATTTCTCATAGCATAATCTAGTTTTTGTGAGAACAGGGTACTACTGTGTACATGAATGATACCTTCTCCTCAAGGCAATATTGCACTTCCTTGAGGTGAAGTTCCTGACATCTGTACGAGATACGTTTTTGCTGAGAGTAAATAAGTATGTCATGCGAGCATGCTTTAATGACTTGTGCGGAGAGAATGTATATATAGTAGATTGATTTCAAATGAATTTTAGCTCTTTGATTTACTAATGACAATGCTGGTCATTTGAAATGGCAATTCTCTTTGGTGTTTTGCTTTTATGCTTGCTATTTTGAATTAAAGGCTAGTTAGACATGAAGTTTCCCAACGTGTTGGCTTTTATTTTTTAACAGAAATAAGTTCCCCATTTTTTGTGATGAATTATAATGATACAAAGTCAGGATTTACTAAGAGATACATTTTTTTTCATATGCTTCTTAGGTGCCTCTTTGGCACTGGTCCTGCAGAACATATATGTTGGAGGTCCCATTCTACTGAGTGATCAAAAAGATAACATTTCCAACTCGCAGGTGCCCATCTTTTTCTCCGATAGACATTTTTATTTTTTTGGCTCACCAACTGGTTTCTCGTGCATATTTCCTTTATGGATGTAAAAGGTGCTGTATTCTTATCTCAGCCCCAGCCATACAACCTTTCCGTTCTTTGATTGAGAGAGCAGCAAACTGTCTCGTTTCTTTTTGCACAACCTCACAGGCAGTGGCGGCTGGTGAACTTTGAAAGCGGTGTGAAGTGAAAGGAAATCCTCAATTTACCCATATGAGCAAGCACAACTGTCCCAACGGGAATTTGGAGGGTTCTCCACTAAGAATATATTTTTTTTAAATGTGGCAAAACAGTGCATTTCCCAGCACAATCTTCTTAATACATTGACCAAAAAGTGCTAGATCTATCAGTAGCATATTATATTGAAGCTTAGCTATTGCCCCTAAACACCTTTCAATTAGGGATGGCAGTTGGGCCCTCCATTGGCTGCCGGTCAGGAAGCATGTGGCCTTCAAAGTCCTCTGCTTGGTTCATTCTGCCCTGCATTTGCAGGGACCGCTTACCCTGAGAACAGTCTTCTAATGGTATACTCCCAACAGACTGTTGAGGTTGTTCTCGTTCAGGAAGGTGAATACACCTATATTTCGTAAAGTCAGATGGGGAGGGCAGACTTTTAGGTAGTTGTAGACAAATTGTGGAATATGCTACCCCCTCCCCCTGCATTGCGGATATCACTTCCCATACTCTTTTTCGTAAGAAAGTGAAAACCTGACTTTTTCCCTTCTGTAACGGTTAGATTGTTTTTCTTTTCTCATGTTACAACTTCTTTTACTGCTAGCGCTTTGACACCCTTGGGTATAATGCGCTTTACAAACTCCAAATACAAATATTGTTGAGGGTTATCACAT
Source organism: Calotriton arnoldi (assembly GCA_963921515.1). NCBI lineage: Eukaryota > Metazoa > Chordata > Amphibia > Caudata > Salamandridae > Calotriton > Calotriton arnoldi. The sequence goes on from CAWUFW010003902.1 coordinate 443,834, forward strand.
AGAAGTGTATGATGCCATTTGTTCATAGAATGTTGTCTTATAAGGTGCATTTTTGGTCTACCAGTTAAAAACTGCTCTTTTCTGCTATATTCTATACCAGGGTGCAGATCTGTTTAATGTTATACTCAAAAGATATTGAAAACCTAGCCTGCCTGCGGTGCCATATTGGCTTAACAGTGGTGACAAGTTTCTGCCACCTACATTGGTTCATTGGACTTCAACTGACATCTTTTTAAATGTATTATGAGAACACCTAGCGCAACCTTGAAAGTATAATAAAAACATGCCCCCACTGCTGTGGAGTCTGTGCTCAGAATACACTACTGTCCAAGCAGCTGCATGGTAAGATTGGGGCCAGAAAGCACTATGGTCCCCGAAGATGTTGGGAGAGATTGAGATTTAAACTGATTTAGATTTAGAAAGACAAGTCAAGGAGGCAAAAGAGGCACAGGCAGCAAAACAGGGAGACGCACATGGACATAAGGTGCATAAAGGGACACAGATTGGGACAGAGATCTAAAGTGAGAGCCATTTAAAGACAGATAAGAGATGAGTTAGACTGACAATAGATACAGACATGTATGCGAGATAGACACATACATGGATATATATAGGAAGACAGAAAGGAAATCAAATTAAAGGTAGACTTAGTTCAGAGTGATCCTGCTCTCTTTCTATCTGTCTTTTATGTGTGTCTCTATCATCCTCTATCTCTGTCTTTGTGTTTCTCTTTCACCATATTACTACGACTCTCCCGGTCTTTCTTTATCACTCCATCTTTTTATATCTCTCTCCCTGCCTTTGTCTCTCCCATTAGCTTTGTATCTGTCTCTCCCCATCTTTCACTTTCTGTTTCTCCATCTTTGTCTCTCCTCGTCTTGGTGTTTCTTGCCCGGTCTCGCTTACTCTGTCTCTTTCTGTCCTGAGGTCTGTCTTTTTATCACTCCCTGTCTCTATTTCTTTAGTCTGTGCCTATCAAGGTCTATTTCTCCGACTTCTGTCTTTCCCATTTTTCTTTCTCTATCCATCAGTCCATCTTTCTCTGTTCTTCCCTGTCCCAGACTACTCCATTACTGTTCCTATTGTTTACATTTCTCATAACCTCTCCATATATTTCTTTGACTATTTGTCTCTCCCTGTTTTTCACAGGCTGTTTCCCTCTCTTCCAGTCTCTTTTCGTCTCTCCCTGTTACAGGCCTTTCTTAGTGTCTTGCAAATGTTTCTATTGCTGAGTGCTCATAGCTGGCAAGTTTTCCAGGTCCATGTGTGATATGCTGTTCCTGACCAGTTTTTTTCCCTTGAATTCTGGGTTTTGTAGTCCTATTTATAATAGTATAAACAAGATGACTAGTCCCATAATTTAAAGAACAAACCTGGATTGGAGCAGCACATCACATACAGACCAGGGACAATTGGCTGTGCTGAGTGCTCAATATTTTTATTACAAAAGCTTCAGTCGTGATGCACTAAATCTTTGGGTTTTCATTGATTGTTTGTGTACATGAAAACTAAAACTTTGGCTTTTGCAGTTCTTAATGATGCTTTGTACGACCATAGGTGTGCAGGCACAAGAATTTCTCTGTGGTTGTGTTTCTCACATCTGCAGGAACTGTATGCTAGAGACTTTATAACATGCTTCTGAATAAGATGCATTACTGAGATACAAGGTTGTGTCTCACTTTCCGCTTCTTTTCAGTCGATGCAATGCACAGGCGGTGTCTGCTTTCTTTTCATTACCGAACCACAGCAGTGACACTCAGTACAAGCTAGGTAGCCCTAGTCAAAGATACGGACAGCAGACAGTGAGCGCTGATAAATCTCAGGCAGCTAAGTTTTATTAACTCTTCGTTTCCACTCACCAACCTCAGCAGCGGTTTCCCTCTTCAGCATAGGCCAGTCTGTCTTTTTTTCTGCTCATGAAGGAAATTCCAGCAGATGCTGTTAACTGATGGACTCAAAGCAATAGCAGGAAGCTGATCTGAAAAGCCATGCAACACATGTTTCAGTTTAGCTAAAGCATGTGTAGTGTCAGTATACTGCATGTGACCAGTGTCATGCGAGTCTGATCTGAGCACTCCTATTACTACGGCATGGCACAGCATCCTGATCCTTTCTGAACTCGTCACCGGGTGAGATGGGGGGGCAGTGAAACTTGCTGATCCCACTCCATGTTGTGGGACTTAAGCCTAAAGCGCCCAGGGCCCCTTCAATAAATGCCCCTGATCTTCATCACGGAGAGGGTGTGTGTGGCCCAATAGTCCTAGGCCACGCGGAGTCCGGGCTGAAATAAAACAAGCCCAATAAATCCTGCGACAACAGGCGCATGCCATTATAGCCACAATGAGGCACAAAGATGGCCTAGCATTAAAAAAAAAAAAAAAAAAAAAAAAAAAAAAGGTAAAAAACATTGGGAGGGGCGTGGACCCTCCTCTCCCATTTAGAAACTGCCACTGTTCATAGGGGTTTGTATAGGAGGGAAGAGGTAGTATAGATACCTTTCTAGGAGGCGAGGTAGGAGATAAGAGGAATGTCCTTCAATGAATCTTTAAAAAGAACTGACAGAGCTGGGATACAAGAGCGGGAAAGATATACTTCTGGCCTGTCCTATACTGAAGCCTACGATCAGATGTTAATAAACCAGATTAAGGGAGAACAGCCTTGGTATTCAGTAGGAGGGAACCAATGTAAATGGGCTAAACAAGGGCAGCCCAGGTGCTGAAGTAACTAGTTTAACCTTTAAAAAAAAACTTTTACTGACCACCCATATAGTGAGACATTTGTTGTAAAGGAGTTCCTCCAACCTCTGCCAGTTGGTAATTTAGTGAGAAACATTGGTTTGGACAGGAGACCGGCATACTTGTGCTGCCTGGTGTTTGCTTGAGAGGCTCATAAACACAGACCCTCCGAAGCGGGAGAAGAGGGAGTGGGTGGGTGGAATGTAAGGGAGGGGTGGTGGGGTGGGGCCTAATAGCTCCTGAGCCCAGACTGAAACACAGCTGGATGTCCGTGAATAAAAGGATAACCAGAATCAGACACTTACATGGTGCAGGACTTGGAAGCAAATCGGGTCTACTGAATGGTGGGCAGGAGTGTGAACCCCCTCCACATGTGTGCTTTGTTCTACAAAAGGTTCAGTGTTAGCTGATGCCCCATACCACCCACAAGCACCCATGGACCCTTCTTGTGAAGCAGACCAGCTGTACATGGCCTGGCACTGGACATGATGAAGAATTGTTTTTGGAACTGAAAAATGAGTGGCAAAGCTAACTGATATTCACTATCTTTGATAAGTGGTGGTGAGGGCTTTGGATTCAAGACCAACGACGGGGCTGACAGCAGAGAAAGAGAGGAGGCCTAGGGGCTCAGGCAGACTCGGAGTCTGTCTGCCACGGAGACGCAAGCCAGAGACACCACTAGAGCAAATCTGAAGTTTGGAAGCTATGAACTGTGCCTACCTGCACAAGACGACTGACTCTTATCCAAACCCTCGGGCCTAACTGAAGGCTGGAGAGGCAGCCTGGAGATGGGAGTCCTGTAGTGCGACTCCCATCTCCACGCTTCCTTTAGCCACGTGTGAGTACTGTGCAGGAACTTTCCTGGATTATCCATGAAGAATGGAGTAGTCATGTGGAATGTAAGTGTCACTTTATTGAAGATTTGATTTTCAGGTACTGATCTAAATTTTTCAGTTTTGGCCTTAATATAATAATAAAAATACTTTGCAATTTAACTAAAATGGTCTGGGTGCTTTTCTGAGTGGTGTCTTGATGCAAGTGTTGGTCTTGGTAGTCTTAACATACATTCTCCAAAGCTACCTTCCATCTTGGTACTCTATTATTAAAGTGTAGAGAAAGCGGTCTTCGAGAAACAGTGTTTGTCTGATTAGGAGCTAGATTTGCATGGTGGTGGGAGAAGTTGTCCTACTGGAAAATCTATCTTCCTTCATATATGATCTATTAGAATCAAGTGTATGTTATTATGGCTAACAGATGCCTATTCATCACATAATACAAATTTCTAATGTTCCATCAGATGGATCGAAAGTTTGTTGAGTTCTGATTCATGTACTGACAGTCAGTCTCCACAAAAACATAATGGAACAATTTGAAAATCTTATGCTTAGTTCTAGATCTCATGGCAGTGATTTCAATTATTCCCTCGTTAGCCCACTATGTCAACATCCTTTAGAAATGTAACTGTTGCATTACTACCTCCACAATAAAAGAGATTTTTGATGTTCATTTTACCTGTTGGCATAAGCACAGATATTGTCAATAAGCGGACAGTTCTTCAGTGCAGCCTCCACTTTGCCCAAAGACACATACTCTCCTGCTTGCAACTTCACCAAGTCTTTTTTACGATCTGTATGAAAAAAACAGAACAGGTAAGGTCAGAGCATTTAATTCGAATTTTCTTTAATTCCATATTGGAAGTCAAACTTACAAATGTGAAGCTAGGCAGTGGAGAGTTGTTTGCTAATGGTTATGGAAGAACTATGAAATGCTAGGATACCAAGTCACTGATTTAGGAACTATATAATAGCAGCTTGTGAGCTGGGTCCAAAGGAGAGCATGCAGGGATAAGAACTTGACTCATCTAATTGTACGAGGAGACACCTACCAATGATTTGTAAGCAACCATCAGAATGGAACTCCCCAATATCACCAGTGGAAAACCATCTCTGTCCGTTCTCGTCCACAGAGTAATCCTCCTTGGTCTTCTCTTCATTTTTAAAGTATCCCATAGACACATTGGGTCCACCAATTATGATCTCTCCTCTGGGGTGTGGCTTGTCTTGACTGTTATAACCCCCTAGAAAACAAAGCAAACCCAAGATTATAGATAAAACCAGGTTATAAAAAGACACTCCAGTTATTTTCTAGGTACAACAAACTCTGCACAACTCTGAATTCTAATGCTGCTCCAACGGGATTCTGCACAAGTATTGGAATTTTCCTGCAAACGTGTAATCATGCCGCTACAGTTTTGTTCTTGGGACTTAGAGTACCATTAGTGGGATAACAGTAGCACCTATTACAGATAATCTAATTCTTCCACATACTGAGTGCATTATATAAATGGTGGATATTTAGGCTCTATTTGGTAATAAACTAAATTCATCAGTGGCCCGCAAATGGTTTAGCAGAAAATGAAGAATTAAGACTAACGTTAAGCACTAGATTTGTGGCATAAGTTGTCAAATTTAAACGGAGTAGAAAAAAAAATACTGCAGTAATTAAAAAAAAATGATAATACTCTAATGATGCATACAATGTAAAACTTCTTTTGACTGTATTAGGTCAAAGAAAAGCCAGAGAACAGTAGGCAAAACCGACACCTCTAGACTAAGGATTAGAAAATGCCCCAAGCATGACAGTGCGATAAAATGTAAAAAATAAAATGCAAATTACATAACAAATATTTCCAGCCGAGTAACATTTGATAAGAGTCTATTAAAAAGATATAGCCATTTTTCATTTTATTAGAATAATTGTAGTGGAATGCAGATATTCTATCCAGCGCAACCGTACTGCTTTAGAGTCTTGAGCACATATAGCTTGGAAAGCCTTCTGCTGCAATGAAAAGTAACATTTTAACAGAGCGCTAATGCAACCCAATATGCAGAGATGCATAATTAGTACATATTGAAATGGGCAGTGACACTAATTATGACAGTGATGTAATCTGCGATTTTATCAGTAATACGCTGTGGAGTTAAGGGTGTGCAGATTAAATTTTGTGACTGAATTTAGCAAGGATCTTTAACACTCCTTCAATTACTGTTCTTCAATGAATCACTCATTTATCTTCCGGAGTATCTCTAACCTTATCATAGTAATTTAGGAAATTTTCAATCCATTTTTTCATTATGACATTCTCGCGCATTTGAGCAGGATCAACAAGCCTTAAATGCAAGATTAGCTGGAGATTTTTTAAGTGGATTTTTATAATGCAACAGTTTAAAAAAGTAAGCAATGAGCATGTGGCCCCCACTACAGCCAGAAATATTGTCTTTAAGCAAATCTACACCCACCATTATTCACAAACCACACAGCTGTATTACAAGGGGCAGTTTTCCACCACGTTACAATCGTTGATGTTTCACCAAATGACTATTGTTCCTTGTTCTTGAAACATTGAAAACAAACGAGAGTGGTATCCTCTCACCACCACAGTATAGAATTTAAAGGACCATACCATTATACAGAAAATAATGGAATGGTTCTCACTTTATCAAATGGGGGAGGGGTAGTCATAGTGGCTAGCAAACGGGGCACATAAGCAAACTGATTTATAAGGAAAATGCTACTTACCAGTATGCATCTGTTCTTGGCATGTAGAGCTGCAGATCCTCACACTGAGCATTAGATCGCCATCTGGTGTTGGGCTCGGATGCTTGCACTTGTTGTTGTCTTGGAAGAAGTCTTTGTAGTTAGGAGATAGGTGACTCCTCCCTTGGACGATAGTGCGCATGGGCATCGACTCCATCCTCAGATTGTTTTTCGCCATGATGGGAAATGATGGAGTTAGTAGAAAAGAAAGAGATGTCCATGTGTGTATATCTAAGTAAGATAGGACTGGAACATATACAGGTCCCTGGGAGGTGGGTGGGCGTGTGAGGATCTGCAGCTCTACATGCCAAGAACAGATGCATACTGGTAAGTAGCATTTTGCGTTCGAGGCATACGAGCTGCAGATCTCACACTGAGCATAGACTGTACAGCAGTATCTCCCCTAGCGGTGGTCACCTGTATCTGTTGCAGCAGTTTGAAAAAGTGTTTTAAGAACAGCTTGGCCTACAGAAGCTTGTTGCTTGGCTTGCACATCAACACAATAGTGTTTAGTGAAGGTGTGGGTTGTAGACCATGTGGCTGCCTTACAGATGTCCTCTAGGGGAATGTTCCCCAAGAATGCCATGGAAGCCCCTAGTTTGCGTGTTGAGTGCGCTCTAGGGGGAAATGGTAATGTGCGCTTGGCTTTTTGGTAGCATATTTGGATACATTTAACGATCCACCTTGCAATCCCAGCTTTTGAGATGGGATTACCCTTATGCGGTGGAGAGAAAGCTACAAAATTGTTTTGCGAAATGACTTGGTCCTGTCAATGTAATACATTAGAGCTCTTTTGACGTCTAGGGTGTGGAGAGCTCTTTCTGCTACGGAGTCCGGGTTTTGAAAAAACACGGGTAGCTCCACAGATTAAGGTGAAAAGGAGAAATGACTTTAGGAAGGAATTTTGGGTTTGTTCTGAGAACTATTTTGTTACGATGTATTTGTAAAAATGGCTCTTGTATGGTTAAAGCCTGGATTTCACTCACCTGCCTGAGAGGTGATTGCAATAAGGAAAGCTACTTTCCATGTGAGGAACTGAAGTTCACATTTATGCAGAGGTTCAAATGGGGTCCCATGAGCCTAGTAAGCACAATGTTAAGATTCCACACTGGAGAGGGTGGTAATCTGGGAGGTATGATTCGTTTAAGGCCTTCCATAAAGGCTTTAATTGCTGGGACCCTAAAAAGTGATAAGTGTTGTCTGTTTTGTAAGTAAGCGGCAAGTGCTGCTAGATGTAGACGTATGGATGAGTATGCCAAATTACATCTTTGCAAATGTAGTGAGTAACAAATGATGTTCTGGATGGAGGCATCTAGTGGCTGGATATCATTGTTATTGCAGTAAGTGGCGAATCTTTTCCACTTTGCTGCGTAGCAAGCTCTGGTGGTAGGGCGTCTGGCCTCTTTAATGATGTTCATACAGTCCGGTGGAAGGTTAAGGTAACCGAACTCTAGGACCTCAGGAGCCAGATCGCAAGATTGAGTTGAGTTGGATCGGGTGCCTTATCTCTCCATGGTTCTGCGTTAGTAGTGATGGGGAGAGGTGTCGTTTTTGGTGTGGGACTAGTGAGAGTTCCAGTAGTGTTGTGAACCATGGTTGGCGTGCCCATGTGGGAGCCACTAGGATCATTTTTAGAGACTGTTGTCGGAGCTTGCGTACCACTAGCGGAATGAGTGGGAGTGGCGGAAAAGCGTACGCAAATCTGCCTGACCAATTCATCCATATCGCATTGCCCTTGGACAGTGGGTGTGGAAACCTGGCGGCGAAGGTTGGGCATTTTGCATTTTGGTGTGTGGCAAATAGATCTGTTTGGTTGGCCCCACATCTGGAAAAAAGGTAGAAGAACTTGTGGATGTAGTTCCCATTCGTGAATCTGTTGTGTCTGTCAACTTAACAGATCGGCAATCTGATTGTGAACTCCTGGTAGGTGTTGTGCGAGAAGGTATATGTTTTGTGGGATGGCCCACCTCCAAATGTTCTGTGCAAGTTGGGACAGTTGTAGAGAATGTGTCCCTCCCTGTTTTTGTATGTAATACATGGCTGTGATGTTGTCTGTTCGGATCAGGACGGCTTTGTTTTGTACATGGAGTTGAAATGATTTCAGAGCTAGGAATATTGCTAGTAGTTCTAGATGATTGATGTGGAGCACTCTTTGCTGAGTGGTCCATTTGCCCTGTGTTGTGTGAGCTAAGAGACGGGCTCCCCACCCTGTGAGTGATATGTCTGTTGTTAGTACTATTTGTGGAACAGGCTCGAGGAACGGCCGCCCTTTGGACAAGTTTTTTGTGTTCCACCACTGCAGAGAGCGATGTGTGCGGCTGTCCACCAACACCAGATCTGCAAGTTGTCCGTGAGCCTGATTCCATTGATGTGCTAGACACTCTTGTAAGGGACGCATTTGAAGTTTTGCATGAGGTACGATGAAAATGCAAGATGCCATCATGCCTATGAGTTGCATGAACACTGGCTGGGAGAGAGTGTTGGTTTTGAAATTTGGTGATGAGAGCTTGTATACTGGCTATCCTGGCTGGGCTGGGATACGCTAGAGCTGTGGAAGTATTTATTGTGGCCCCCAGATATTGATGTACATGGGAGGGCTGGAGGTGCGACTTGGTATAGTTGATTGTGAACCCCAAGTTGTGTAGTGTTTGAATGGTCCGATGAGTGTGTTGGGTACACTGGTTGAATGATCTGGCTTTTATTAGCCAGTCGTCCAGATACGGGAAGACATGGATCTGTTGTCTTCGTAGGAGCGCTGCTACTACTGCAAGGCACTTGGTAAACACTCTTGGAGCAGTGGTGACCCCGAATGGAAGGACTTTGAACTGTTAGTGTTGTCCGTCGAGTACGAACCTTAGATACTTCCTGTGAGCAGGATGTATGGGAACGTGGAAGTAGGCGTCCTTGAGATCTAGTGTGGCAAGGAAGTCTTCCTGTTGTAGTAGGGGAAGCACCTGTTGGAGAGTGATCATGTGAAAATGATCCAAGTGTATATACTGATTGAGGGGTCTGAGGTCGAGAATTGGCCGTAGGGTCCCATCCTTTTTGGGGATTAGGAAATACAGGGAGTAAACCCCTGTTCCCTGGTGTAGTAAAGGGACTGGCTCTATGGCGTGCTTTTGAAGCAGTGAGAGAACTTCTTGTTTCAAAAGTGTAAGATGGTCTGTGGACATTGGACGCTGCCTGGGTGGTATGTTTGGGGGGGTAGCTGTAAGTTCCAGGCAGTAACCATATTGGATAATTTGTCTTACCCACTTGTCTGTTGTGATGGAGTTCCAGACAGGTAGGAACTGTGTTAATCTTCCCCCGACAGGAGTGGAATGGTCGGGGGGAAGTGGAGGGAAGTCACTGTTTAGCAGCAGGGGAGGTACGAGTGTTGGTGTTACCTCGGCCTCTCCCTTTACTGTTGTTCCCTCTGTAACCTCCTCTGAAATATCCTCTATTGGGGGATGTTTGGGTGGTGTTTTTAAAGGAAGATGAGCTATCTGTGCCCATGTTCTTGGAGGCTCCTCTATAAAAGGAGCGACGAAAGGAGCCACGCGTTTGCGGAGACTGCAACGCTCCCATTGACTTGGCAGTTTCTGTATCTTTTTTCATTTTTTCAAGAGCAGTGTCCACAGCCGGCCCAAAAAGTTGGTTTTGATTGAACGGCGGATTTAGAATAGTTGTTTGGACTTCCTGCTTGAAGCCTGAAATACGCAGCCATGCATGTCTTCTGAGCAGTATACTAGTATTGACAGACCTAGCGGCAGTGTCAGCTGCATCAAGGGCACACTTAATTGATGCGTTGGTGAATAGTTTGCCCTCTTGGATTAGGTCATCTGCTTGAGTTCTATACTGGTCAGGCAAATGCTGTAACAGGGTTTCCAGCTGGTCATAGTGGGCCCTATCATATCTAGCCAGCAGTGCTTGAGTGTTGGCTATGCGCCAGTGATTGGCCGCCTGCGCAGCTACCCTCTTGCCAGATGCGTCTAATAATTTAGATTCTTTATCAGGGGGTGGTGCGTCCCCTGAGGTTTGTGAATTAGCTCGCTTTCTAGCATTGGAGACTACTAATGAATCTAGAGGCAGCTGACCTTTGATGTACGCAGGATCGTCAGGGGCAGGCCTATATTTTTTTATCGATCCTGGGATTAAGAATCCTGGCGCGTACAGGATCTTTAAATATGTCGGGAGCATGCTTAATGACCCCTTTAATCATTGGCAATATTTGTATAGTTTTCTGGGACTGTTCAAATGGGTCTAAAAGAAAATCCTCCTCTGGTGCGTTTGAGTGCATGTGTACCCCATGAAATACAGCAGCCCTATTGATGAGTTGTCCAAACCCAATATCATCATCCGGAGGAGATGGTTTTGTTGGGTATGGTGGAGGGCTTGGGAGGTCTGGAGGATTTATTTGATCATTGTAATCCCAATCGTCTTGTGGTGGGTCATCTGGATCGGTGAATGGGTCATCAGGGTCACCACCGTCCCCTAGGTCATCCTGATAATCGTGTGGAGGTGGTGTATGTGGTGGAGAAGTTACAGGCTGAGGCGGTGTAACAGGTTTGGGGAGAGGAGGGGTGTTAGATGGAAGGACAGGAGAAGAAGGAGGCATAGGTGACGTGGCATAGTCCTTTTCCACAGGCACTGGCTTGTGGCGTGGTACAGCCGTGAGATGTCCTGTTTTAGGGTTGATGTGGATCTTTTTCTGCTTAAGATCAACAGGATCCGGATGAAAAAGCTCCTCCTCTTGGATAACTGGTTTAGGCGCCGATTTTTTCGGTTCCGAGCGGGGCTGTGGCTGAGTCTTATGCTCTTTGGCCTTAGGAGGCGTGGAAGAATCCTTAGGCTTGGCTGTTGGTTCCGAAGGCTTTGGTATAGGGGCCGTGGCGTGATTTTTAGGTTTCGACGCCGGCTTATCCCCATGCTTCGATGTGTCCGAGGCCGGTTTGTCTTTAGAGGTGGAAGGAATCGGAGCCGATTTCGGAGCAGAGTGTTCTTTTGGCTTCGGTGCCGAAGGTGCCGGTGGGACTAGCACATGCGGTTTGCTCGGTGCCGAGCTACCGGAAGGCTTGTATTTTTTCTTCGGAGCCGGGCTGGAAGGCGGGGCTTCTGAAGTGCGTTTTCGGTCGCGACTGGGGCCAACGGGCGAAGTCTTGACCGGTGCCTTGTGCTTTGGTGTGGGGGTTGGGGTAGGGGCAGTAGAACTCACTCGTTGCCCAGTAGTGATGGGGTCGTCTGAGTCTTCTGCCTCTGACACGATTTGGAGATCCTCGGAATCTTCTTCAGGGACATCTGGGCCTTCGTCGAAGATGTCCACCGGTTCCGGAGCTGATCTCTGCGCCATGACGTGCCGTCAAGCTCGACGATCTCGAATAGTTTTCTTTGATCGAAAGGAGGCGCAGGCTGGGCAGCTGGACTCGTTGTGATCCAGCGAAAGGCACAGGTTACAGACCTTGTGATGGTCACTGTGTGGGAATTTTGCTCCACACTGGGGGCATTTTCTGAAAGGCATCCTTTCCATGAGCCGTAGGCCTTACGGCGTCGATGGGCCCAGCGGCCCGCGTCGACGACTGAAATGAAATCGATGAAAGGCGCGTCGAGATTTCGATGTCGATTGGAAAAGTTTGTGGAAGTTTTGCGCGTTGAAAAGTTTGAAAACTAAAATTTCGAACCGGTGCGCAAAAATTGCATCCGAACCCAATGGCGGAAAAAAACAATCTGAGGATGGAGTCGATGCCCATGCGCACTATCGTCCAAGGGAAGAGTCACCTATCTCTTAACTACAAAGACTTCTTCCAAGACAACAACAAAGTGCAAGCATCCGAGCCCAACACCAGATGGCGATCTAATGCTCAGTGTGAGATCTGCAGCTCATATGCCTCGAACATCATTTTTACACAGTTTAAGCATCACGTCAGTTTGTGAATCGAGTCCACTGAACATGAATTTTTAAGGCAAATGATCCTTAAGTTTGCCAAAATTAATATACAAAACATTCAGGATGTATGATCTAATTTTCGAATGCATCAGTTCTATGGGTTAGCATACTGAAATGTATCTTTCACCAAAACCCTACATGCAGAAAATCATGAATATTATGTAACGGCTGTTAAATCAGAAGGTTCTGTTTCAAGGGGTTTGGACCCATAAACGTTTACAAAGATCACATCAAACTTTGAAACAACTTGGGTGAGATTCAAGATAATACCCAGCAGCTATGATGCATCATGTCAGGGTCTTGCACAGCCCAGTACACGCAAAGAAACGAAACTGGAATCAGCAGTAAATCTGCTAGGAGGACTTCCCTCATGCAGAGTCCTGTGGAAGAGTAGAAGCTGGTGTAGAGAGGATAGCAGGAACACTGAAGATCTGCAACAGTGGCAAAACCTGCACTTTTGATTAGAACGGAATCGGCATTGCTAGAGGTGGCAGAGGCGATCCGTGAGTGTCTGGATGCCGGCGGGAGAGCCGCATTGGTTATGCTAGATCTCTCGGCGGCATTCGATACAGTGCCCCACTCCCTGCTTCTTGATCGCCTCTCGGAGATTGGCATATCCGGGTCTGTCTGGGGCTGGATCAGGTCCTTTTTGGAAGGCCGCACACAGCAGGTCTGGCTTCCACCGTGTGCCTCTGTGCCCCAGCGGCTGGCCACAGGTGTCCCGCAGGGGTCATCCCTTAGTCCCCTTCTTTTTAACATCTATGTCACCGCGCTGGTTTATTTAGCGGAGACATTAGGGGCTAAGGTGATGGCCTACGCTGAGGACACCCAGCTTCTGTTTTCTTGGGGAAGGGACGATGACTCAGTCCTCTCTGCTCAACACGGTCAGCCTCTGTTTTTCCCTGGCTCGCTCAGGCGCAGCTGAAGTGTAATGAAGAGAAGTCAGAGGTTCTCTTGTATGGCGTATTTCCTGCCAATTTCAGAGAGAGGCTATGGCCCACAGGCTTCCCCTTGCCTAGTGCAATGGGAAAAGCTGCAAAAAATCTAGGGGTCTGGTTCAATGAGAACCTGACCTTTTCAACCCAGGTTAAGAAGCTGGCTGGGACCTGTTTTGGCACTCTGAAAGCTTTGAGGAAGTTTCTTCCTCTCCTCCCAAGACCTGCTATAGAAACTGTTGTCCGTGCCTTGATTTTGTCCCGCCTGCACTATGCCAACGCACTTTGTGGGCATCCCTGGCTACCTCTTGAATAAAATGCAGGTAGTTCAAAACTCCGCTGCCAGACTCCTGCTGGGTTTGTCTAGCAGGTGTAGTGTGCGCGTTCATTTGCGCTATTTGCACTGTCTCCCAGTGGAGTCCCGAATAAAATTTAAAACTTTGGCCATTGCCCATAGGGCTCTCCATGGCCTGGGACCTATCTACCTACAGAAGAGATTCGCTTTTTACAACCCAGTAAGACAGTTGCGTTCTTCTTCTCAACTTCTGTTGCAGACCCCTAGGTTCAACCGCCAAAGGCGTGGTGGGAGCTCCTTTGTGCGGAAAGCTGCTTTGGCATGGAATGCACTGCCCCTGGAGCTGCGCGGCATCCAGGATCCGGTGATCTTTAAGAAAAAGTTAAAAACCCTTCTCTTCTAGCTGCTGCTCTGACCTAGGTTTCCTTTTCTCAAGTACGCGCCGGGACACTCTGCCGAGTATCTGTGCGCGTTATAAATATATATAACATAACAGAACAGAGCCTTCTGGAAATATACGCACAGCCAGAATTTGTGCTGAGTGGAGAGACTTTGAGACCATAGAAGACATAGGGACTTGAGAACAGATGGTAACAAAGGATGTGGATCAGGCACTGTAACAGAGAGAAGGTGCAAACCATAGGCAAAAGGACACAAATCAATAAAATGAAGATCAAGGATCTAATCCAGCAGACCGTGTGCATATCAAACGCATCTTGGCTATGGAAGTAGGAAAATCTGCAGCAGAATGTATAAGGGGATGACTGGGGATGGGGGTAAGAGGGAATGTGAAGGCTGAGACAGTGGCTGAAACATTGAGGTAGTGGGAACATTATTCAGCTGGACCTTGGCTTGCCATTATGTGGCCTGACACAAGGATGGCTCAGAAGTTCCTGGAAGGGAGAGATCCCCTGAATCAACGGACAGTTCAAGGGATTGATGCCTGGATTTCCCCCTATTCTGGAATTTTGGGTAGTATTTACTGGTTAGAGAAAGCAGGGTGGTACAGGTCGGGGCATACTGTGGGTCTCTGAAGTTGTAGACAGTCAGTTGGAGGATAGTTGAGAGGTCAGGAAGGAGTACTTCTAGGCTTTGGGGGAGTGGGATAAATACTCCCACACTGGCACAATGATGAACATAAGTATAGGGGTTGATTGCTCTTAACAAGAGGTTAAGGATCGTGGCTCTTCTAATTGGTCTGTAACGCAATATACCGTGCATATACCGCAATATACCGTGCACTTGCTGAGCGGAGATCAGAAACGGAAATGTGTTCCAAAATTCTAATTCAAGCACAGATGTTCAACCTTTTATAAATACTGCAGATAATTCCACAGTGAAGAACATTATTAGCTAAACCATTTTCAGTATTTTAAGGGCATCTCACCAGAGAAGGTAGCTGTATAGTGAAATCTGGTGAAAATAAAGCTTACGTTCAGGTAAATCGTTGAATCATGGGGAAATATTAAACACCATGCCCTGGCTTTCTAAACCTTGTAAAAACATGGTACTGGTATGCATGTGTGTTCAATGCACCATACAGTATGATGATAGTCTCACCTTCTTTCCAGTCTTTTAGCTTAATCTCACAGCAAATAAGTGGCGCTCCAACTCTGCCTGTACTGTAGTCTGAAACTAAGAATAAAAATCAGTGTTAAAAGTTGTGAAACAAGTGTGCCAATTTCTACTAATCTTTATTTTCACTTTCCTGCATTAGTTACTTTTACTAAAATGCATGAATGTAGGGTGTTGAGCTTACTCTGAAAAAACATTAACAGGAATACATAGGATGTGATTAAATGTCTGAATAGCATTCCTGTATACATTCCGCTTTACTGAGTCTAACTGTCAAAATGCTTAAACAAAGGTTACAAAAGATAAAAACTGGCAATATGGCAGCGTGCTAGTTCAGTCAGTCTGTACATCAATGCACCCAAGTGTATCTAGCGGTCATGCATCACAGACCACAGAAACTATAGTGTGAAAGGAAATAGATTTGCCTCACTTATTTTGTTTTACTTCTCATATGCATTATTTATACAGCAACCACTGCTGTGATGAGGGAGTCCATCTTAAACCACGAGTACAGTAAGCCTGTAATCGTGGCCTTGTGACCTTTGTAAGGTTTATAGCCCTTGAGCACCAACTTGACAGTCAATCACCTGGATAAATACTGACACACCTACAGCTAAAGTACTCACACCATTTTTAAATTTTTTATTTTTTATTTAAGTATTTACAATTTTGCAGAGTAGGATGAGCATAGGAGTACCATTTAGCAACCATGAAGAAAATGAGCAAGCAACCTGCAACATTAGGTCTCCCAGCTCTGGTACCCTTCATAGATTTACATCTTTGAAAAGGAAGATTAATCGAAATGAAAGTCTCTAGTACATACTGAGCAGTACGGGAAAAAAATTCTGATAAAAACAACTACAAAACAGTGTATGTATAGAAGCCATTCAATCGCATTTGAAAAAGACCTGAACTTCAGCTAACAAGACTGGAGGTCCATGGATTCAACTCCTTCCAGAGGTCATTACCTCAGATTTCTGAGCACATGTGATGCCTGGTTTTTAAAAACAGTACCAACAGTTCAGCCAAAATAGGGGAGCATGAGAGATGCATGTGCATCTATGGAAGACATTAATGTTGGAGAACTGAAGTTACAGGTAAGCAACTCATTTTTCTCCAGCATATTTCATAGATTCACATGCTTGAAGTAGAATAGCAAGCAATATACAATACACTTCATAAAGGAAGGTAGGAACACTGCTGACCTTCTACAAAGCGGTTACATGAACAGTTTGTCCTACAGCTGAATCCTTTACTGCCGCTGGGGCCAGGCAGTAGTGCTTCGTAAATATTCCAAGTTGCTGTGCAATAGATGTGAATGACAGGCAACCCTGCTTACAAAGCTGAAATCACTGCTACTCTTCTTGCAGAGTGTGCCATTACTTTGGTCGATAGCGGCCTATTCGTTTTCTCATGACAAAAGGTTACTGCCGCTGTAATCCATCTTTCAAAGCATCGTTTTGATAGAAGCTGCTATTTGGGTGGCTAAAGAAGATAAATAACTGATTAACGTTCCTGAAGAGTTGTCTTAGAAAGGTGGATTTTCAAATACTTAACCACATCTATGGCTCTCTCAACTCCTTTAGGTGGGGCAGGCAAGAACGCTTAGAATGGCAGGCTCATTCCGGTGGAAATCCTTCACATAAAGAATGTATTTGATTGAATCTCTTAAATCCAAAATCGGTTTCCCTTCCCCAGACTTCTTCCTATAAAGGAAGGACCTTCAACAGAATCCTTTAAGTTGAGACTTGGGAATGGGCTGAAGGGCCCCTTTATGCAGCATGGAAAGAAATTCTGCCTTCAGAAGAGAAAGGCGGAAGTGCACATTTTGCATGGGCGGGGTTATCAATGGATTTTGAATTAATTCCAAAGTATGCCCATAATGCACTACATCTGCAGGTCTACATGTCCATAGTGATTGCAGGCCACTCTTGATGGAAGGCAGCAATTCTTCCCCCAACACAGGAAGGAGAAGAGTAATCTCTACCTGGTGCTGCTCTGGAGTCACGGTCTCCTTGATTGCCGACCTTTTGAATGCAAGTGTGTTCTCTGCGGTGAATGAGCCAGCTAGTTGTGCCTATGAGGTTGTGTGACCTGTTGCATTGGCTAGTATGGTTTCCTATAGTTGGAGTATTGTTGTTGCTGTTGTGGTTGAAATGGCTGAGATACCTGGTTGGCACCCCTACCTAGCTGGTAAGGTTGTGTTCTTGAGCTACAAAAGAATATTTATCTATCTTCGAGCCTGAAGAGAACCCAACAATTTTGCGCTGTCAGTGTCTGCTTTTGCATTTTCAAGGGTGTCATTAATATGGCGGCCAAATAATGTTTCACCGTCCATAGATCCCTCAATGATGGTTGCTGCACTGAGCCCCTTATTATATGACTGAGTCAGCTTTGGGATGGCCTAAAAGGCATGCTGGTACAGAGTCCAGAGCTCAATATTTTTCCAGCCTTGGAACAGTCGCAAAGATGATTGCTGGACTCTGTGTCAGCTTTTTCTCCTAATTCCATATGTGGCCGGAAATGGCTTTTAAAGTTTTTTTGGAATGTCATTAAAATCTTAAAAGACAAAAACCAATTAGCTGCACTTGAACTGGCAGAATACATTTCTTTAATGCACTCTCAATGAGAGAGGGAAATCTGGTAATAGCATCCAGTGGGGAGTCTTCACCTGAGCGTTGGCCACATAATCAGCCTATTCTTGGCAGGCCTCCTCTTCAACTTCATATTCTTCAGCTATGTCTGCTATCCTTGGTGGTGGAAGCTGGGGTGTTGGAGGTTACAGAGTTGGTTATTGTGGTGGCAGCTGTTGCAGTTGCTGCGGCTAATGTGGCTGAACAGGATAAAAAGGATTGTTGAAGAGATCATACATAATAAAATTGGTCCTCAAGACCTGGAGATCTTTAATGAGATCCAAAGGTACATGCATAATTAGAGGTTCATTATGAGGTTCCTCATAATAAAAATCATAGTGTCTGTCATAATGGGAAGGCCCATTGTGCTAAGGGCATTCATCCATTGGATGAGGAGTCCCTGGGATGGAACTAAACCTCTTCTTGGTCATCATGTTCTTGGCACTTGACTTTCAAGTCTCTTGGGTTATACATAGGTCTGAATGGATCATTGTCTTTTGACTCCACTTAGTCCCCTTCAGTGCCAAATTGTTTTACAGGAAGAGTGGGAAATTCCCTTCTTGAAAAGTCTGGTATGGCTGAATACCAGAAATTTCAGTAGCGAAGGTCATAAATTGCATATGATGTTCTAGGACTTTTGAAATCAGTGCCACTGGTGGTGCAGTGGACCGCAATGGTGTTGTGGACGAGGGACCTAGCGAAAGCCCTACCTGTACTACAGATGGCAGAGTGGTCAATGATGAGCCACCTGCAGTGATGAGTTTTGGCTTTATAGGTGAAGGCTTCAGCAACAAGGACTTTCTTTTTGATGCTGTAGGTGATCTTGATGCCACTTAGAAATGACCAAAGCACCTCACATGAAGGCTGCAGAAGAACTTAAGGGGTCACATCATTCAAGTAGTAGGCAAGGACGTTTTACTTTAATCTTTCTAACCACCTACTTGCCAGATATTTTTTAGGCATCTTAACAAGGGGATCCATGCTTAAAGTCTCCCACAACATAGGTTTGGCCTCCTTTTATTTGTGGTGCTTGAGAATTTGCACTCAAAGACCGAAATTCAAGCAGATGAACTGCCAAAGGGGTTCGACAAATCAGAAAAAAACCTAAATTGAGAAAAACACACCGTTTTGTGGCAACCTGAGCAGAGCTAAGTGGAGACTCCCTGCACTCACTACATGCTGTGAAAATCTGTGAGATGACGACCTCTGTGAGAGGAGTTCATGAACCTACATCTTCATTGATGCGTCTGGTCTTTTCAAGTGAGGTTGAATGGCCACTAAACATGCAGGGCTTTTTGGGGGTTTCTATGGGAAGACTTAAGCATGTGAATTTATGCAAGAGCCAATGCTGGGGAACCAGAGCAATTTACAGTGAAGGAGTAACATGATCTCATCATATAAAGGAGACTGAGCTCTGCGTTTCGAATGATATGCATTATACAAATTACCATTAAAAGGAGAGAGACGAATTAAGGCTCGCTCCACTTCCCAATCAAATTAGACAATCACTAAGAGAGCCTGCTACCTTAATCTTGCTAGACCCCTTGCTCAGATGAGTAAGGATTCCCACTTGGTTTTTAAAAGAACCCTCACCCATTAACACCAGTTAGTGGCATGCTTCATCATAGGGTTCCCTTGTAAGACGCCAAGTGCATCTGGGTGTGCTTCGATGTTCTGACGCTGATCAGGCATGTTGTTGATATTTTGTCAGGGCTCAGAATAGTTAAAAATTACCTCAAGGATTCCCTACCAATGGAGGCAATATTTAGTATTGGGAACCTGAGGTAAGGTTAAAAGCAGCATTAGATGTGACAAGACTAATATGGTCTCCCACATCTCGGGTCTACATTTGAATTACAGTGCCGGCGTTGATTGCACCACAAATACCTACATGCCCAGTATGGCCATGCCCGCGATGCTGCTGCGCGACACTATGTGCAGATTGACACACTGCGTCCATGCCGGGAAGATGCATATATTCTCCGGTTGGCAAGGACGCAGTAACATGCAGAACTTGGAGGACAGCAAATAGGTAGATTGCAGGTGAGACACCTTGACGAAGTAAGTCTTGGGCAATGGAGGCCTTCTTGTAACAATACATGTTGGCTCCTGTGATTATTCTAACCGCTATAGCTCCTTTCCTGGTGTTGGACTACAGGGTCCAAGTATCTATGGACAGCCCCATTTAATGTAGGTCAATTTACCCAGATTGTGAACCTCGGTGCATGTAATGCATGTATCGCACTGCCACTGATTAATATTAAATACACGAGAGAACCTGCACCAGTTCCCTTTTTCGGACACTTTGTTGTATACTGCATGAATTTAAGGCAGTTTGATACCAATGTTAAATCCACAAAGGAATCTGAACCAGTTCCTTCTTTTCAGCACTTTTGATATAGACTGCATGACTGCCATGCGGTCTGTTAGCAATGTTCTTATGCACAGTATGAATATGGTTACCAATGGACTCCTGTATAATGATGTTCTCCTGCCTTGATCATTACAGATACATTCACAGGGCATTATCCAGTACTGAATCATAACAGAAATTGTAAGTTACGATAATATTGCACAGATTTGAAATTAATAGTGTGCATGTGTACACTAATATACGAGAGGCACATGATATTAGGGATCACTCAGTCCTGAAGGAAGCCATTTGACCCAGAGGGTCAGCTGAGACCATGGCTGAAACTAAGAGACCATTATAGTCTTGTGTCACATCTAATGCTGCTTTTAACCTTACCTACGATTCCCAATATTAAATATCGCCTCCGATGGTAGGGAATCCTTGGTTATTTTACCTATCCTGATCCCTGACAAAATATCAACAAACTGCTCCATTGTAAATCAGGCGTCGAAGCACACCCAGATGCACCAAGTGTCTTAGGTGGGAACTCTATGATGAAACATGCCACAAACTAGTGTTGGTGGGTGAGGGTTCTTTTAAAAACCAAGTAGGAGTCCCTCCTCATTAGAGAGAGGAGTCCAACAGGATTAAGGTAGCAGGCTCTATCTTAGTGATTATTGGATGTGCAGTACACACATTTTATAAGGGAAATCATGTTAAGAGGGATCCATAGTTTAAGATGGGCTTTACGTCTTCCTATTCAAGAACAAGATGCTAGTATTGTAATTGCATGATGTAAAGGTTGGCAAGAGCTGAAAAAGGAGTAGCAAATTGTCGAATTTGGGGTAAAGAAATATCTTTTTATCACAAAGGAAAGCCCCAAACACCCCAAACATGTCGAAAAGGGGGAATACACAAGGAAACCCTGTGTTGGTAGTGTTTGTTACTGATCCAGAACATCAGGAAATGTCTGTTTTAGACATGATGAATCTGAAAGTATGCATTTTAGTCATCTATAGCGCACATCCAGTCTGCTTCCTCTACATGTGTAAAGATCTGGTGACACGCTAACATCCTAAACAACTGCCCCATGATGCGCTCATTCCCAGTATTCTGGCTTAGGATAGGACTAACCTGATGTGGGCCTTCTCGTGACGAGAAAGTAGAAGTAAATCACCTTGTTTCTTTGGTGTTTTAAAAGAACTAATCTGCTTCCTTCTGCATCAGAATTTTTATCTCCTGAACCAGCCAGTCTAGAATTGAAGGATTCAACTATGCTGTCATAAGTTGTAATGGAGAACCAGATATCTGGCTTAGTACCCATTTAGCTTAAAATCTAGCACTGTTTTTCTCCTCCTTGCAGGAAGATGGTTGAAAACCTTCGCCCCACCTGGGTATCTCATGGTTGAATAAGGATGGTCAAGTCACTGTTTTTAGGTGGATAGTCTTTCCTCCTGCAGCGGCTGAAAGTTGCTGGTTGCTGTATGGTTTTTGTTGCTGGTTGCTGCTGCAGTTGGTGGTAGTTCCCGAAGCTGACTTGGCCAGATGGCTCCAAGAGCCTGTCTCTGCTATACCACTTCAACTACAACATGAATAAATCCCTTCCTTTCACTATGCCAACATACTTGTATGTTTCAACTTCAGAATTAAGTTTGTAGATCTCATTGTACACATGGGAGTCAAAAATTACAGAAACGGAGAAGTGAAGGGCTATGATCTTTTGCTATTCTGATGGTAATAATAATGTGCAATAGAGCAAGGAGGCCAGTCTCACTGAAAGAATGTGTCAGTTGTCTAATAAAGTTAAATCAGTGAAGGGTATTGGTCTGCCAGTTAGGATATATTGAGCACTCATATCTTCTACCATAATTTCTTGCAATACTTTTTCCGTTGCCCTAGAAGTCCAAAAACTGATCCAAGGAGTCCCACAGAGCCTGGCGATAATGTCCCAAAAGAATAGTGGCATACCTTTTTCCCCCGAACCTGTCCCTTCCTCTGATCCCCTTCTTTTGGAGGAGCTAAATAAGGGATATCTGAGGGCATTGTCCTCCTTTGTGACTGCAACCATTATCAGAGAATCTAGAATAGGGATTTCCTTCGGGAACTTAAGATCAGCTTCTGAAAGCCTGTACTTTTTCCATGTAGGTCTAGCCAAGAAGGGAGTTAGAAATGTATCCACGTCTGGCTCGAGGAGAACAGGAACTAGTTAAAAGATAGTTCTGGCTTTCTGCTTTGTTAGAAATTTTTCAAAAATCACTGGAGTATGCTCCCACTGGGGCAACAGCTTCAATGCTGAATTTCAAGATGGAACAGACCCGTAGGTTGCGGAGAAATTGGAAGGAAGAATCCATCTCTGGTGTTGTATGGCGTCTTCCAGGAAATGTTAGTCTTATGTATGGTGAAATCTCTCCTAAGGAGTTTCGGAAACATCTCAGTGCACGTTGGGGCTGAGATTTGGGGGAGAATGGTAGCTTCTATGATGTTCTTCTTTTAGATGCTGTTTCGTGGAACTCTGATGAGGTCACTCAGGAAACTGGGTTAGGCGAATGTCAGGAAATGCATATGGTGGTCTAGAGCGAGGCCATTCAGGAGTGCCTCGAGTTTTGTCTTGCAGGAGAGCCACTTTAGAATTATCAAACAATGTCTCAGTGGAAGCCTCAGGTGATGAGGATACAGCTCTGATCTTCTTTCAGGACTTCTAGTTATACAACATTAGTGTGTTAGACTGCTACAATGTCAAAAGATAAGGCCTTCAAGTAACAGTGAGGACCTCAACACTGAAGGGAGCCTCAACATTGAGTCAGAGTATCTTGAACCCCTCTATGTTGAGGCATTTTGACTGGGGTAACAAATGCCTCAATATTAACTGTGGCAGCAGCTATTCCAGGATTTTGAAGTTGCATCTAATGAGGAGGGGACACGCTTAGCCTTTTATGAAGGTGGGAGGAGGAGTCTCCTTTCCATTAATGTATTCCGCTTTGGATTAAACTCAGAGCCCTGTACCTTGGCCTCTTGTATGACAAATGAATATAACTTAATAGTATGGTTGTTTGAGAGTCGGGAAAAGGCAAGCCACATTCATTGTGGTCATCCTTTAAATGCCCTACAACCACTGGAGGGGAACCTGTGAATACAAGTATTGGCAAAACCAACAGGTCTCACTTGTGACATGGGAAGCAAACCAAATGACTTTGTAAACATAATAGTGGTTTTGCCATCCATTGTAAGATGGCTACTTGTATGCGCCATCTTGAAATGTTTTTTTCATAAAGCATAAGGAAAAGCATTCCAAAATGGTCACTATGCATGCATGAGCACGGCTCGCCATCTTACAAGTTTTTCAAAATGCAAACAAAAACCACGCCAAGATGGCCGCACATGTTGATAGGCGTTGAGGGAGAGTGAAAAGACTAGTGGAAGGAAAGGGGGATATGGAAAGAAAGAACAGACAGACAAACATAAAGAAAATAGGTTGGATGCTAACAGATAGCTAAACCTAAAAAGTTGACATGGTCATGGAGGGAAGAAAGGAGGGAAAGGAAGTAAGAAAACAAATCGCCAGAAAAGATATTAAACTACTCAAATCTGCAGGAAAAGTTGAAAAACCTAGCAAACTTCCTTAAATAATGAATATAAAAGCTGATTAGGCTTTCTTCTTCAGTGAGCAAACACACTGATATTCTTGGATGACTCCCTACTGAGTAGGATAGGCTAATGCACTTTGCATAACAATCAATCAGGGAATTGTGAAGCGCGCTACTCACCCGTGAGGGTCTCAAGGTGCGGGGGGATGGGGAGGGATGTTTTAGCAGCTCCGATCAGTCGAAAAGCCAGGTCTTGAGTGTCTTTCTGAAGATGTTCAGGGAGGGGGCGCGTCTGATGTTGACCTGAAGTTAGTTCCAGGTCTTGGCTGCTATGTGGGAGAAGGTTCTTCCTCCTGTCCTGGCCTTGCGGATGCGCTGGGTTTCGGCAAGGGCGAGGTCGGCGGAGCGGAGGTTTCTCTTGGGTACGTGGAAGGAGATTTTCTCGTTGAGGTATTGGGGTCCGGTGTTGTGGAGGCATTTGTAGGCATGTGTAAGTATCTTGAAAGTGACTCTTCTCTACGGGGAGCCAGTGGAGGTAGCGTAGGTGTTGGGTGATGTGTTCCTGTCGGGGGATGCGGAGGACGAGTCTTGCTGCGGCGTTCTGTATGGTCTGTAGTTTGTCGATGAGACTTGTTGATCCCGGGGTAGAGGGTGTTTCCGTAGTCCAGTCTTCTGGTTATGAGTGCGTGGGTGAAAGTCTTCCTTGACTCGGGCAGGGGATCCATTTGAAAGTCTTTCGGAGGATGCGGAGGGTGTTGAAGCAGCTGGAGGCGATGGCGTTGACCTGTCGGGTCATGGAGAGGGAGGAGTCGAGGACGATGCCGAGGTTTCGGGCTTGGTCCGTGGGTGTGGGAGGGCTGCTGAGGGCGGTGGGCCACCAGGTGTTGTCCCATGCGGAGGGGGAGGGTCCGAGGATGAGGACTTCGGTCTTCTCAGAGTTGAGCTTCAGGCAGCTGTTGCTCATCCAGGATGCGACGTCCCTCATTGCTTCCTGGAAGTTGAGCCTGGTGGTGACGGGGTCCTTGGTGAGGGAGAGGATAAGTTGGGTGTCGTCGGCGTAGGATACTATGCTGAGTCCGTGGTGTCCGACGATGGCGGCGAGGGGGGCCATGTAGATGTTCAAGAGTGTGGGGCTGAGTGACGATCCTTGGGGTACTCCGCAGTTGATATCCGTGGGTTCGGAGAGGAAGGGTGGCAGTCTGATTCTTTGGGTTCTGCCGGTGAGGAAGGAGCTGATCCATTTGAGGGTGGTTCCCTGTATGCCGACGTCGTGGAGTCTGGTGGTGAGTGTGCGGTGGGAGACTGTCGAATGCTGCCGAGAGGTCGAGTAGGATCATGGCCGCAGTGTGTCCTTGGCTGAGGAGGGTGCGGATGTCATCTGTGGCGGCGAGTAGGACGGTCTCGGTGCTGTGGTTGCTTCGGAATCCGGTTTGGGAGGGGGTCGAGGATGGAGTTCTTCGATGAATGTTGTTAGTTGGGCATTGACTATCTTCTCTGTAACTTTGGCCGCGAAAGGGAGGAGGGAGATGGGTCGGTAGTTCTTGAGGTCTGTGGGGTCTGCTGACGGTTTCTTGAGCAGGTGTCTGACTTTTGCGCGTTTCCAGTCGTCAGGGAAGGTGCCGGTCTTGAAGGTGGTGTTGATGGTGCGTCGTAGTTCGGGAGCGATGACGGCTCTGTGGTAGATGTGCGGTGGGCAGGGATCCGTGGGGGCTCCTGAGTGGATGCCTTTCATGGTCGAGGTGATGTCCTCGGTGGTGGCTGGGGTCCAGGAGGAGATGGTAGGCCCGTTGGCGTTGCTGGGGAGGGCGGCGGCTTTGGTGTCTGGTCGTTGAAGTGGTCGTAGAGGCCCTTGATTTTTAGATGGAAGTAGGATCAGAGCTTGTGGCAGAGGTCCTGGGAGGGGGCGATGTCCGTGGTTTTGCTGGGGGGGCTTGATGAATTCCTGGATGACGTTGAAAAGTTCTTTTGAGTTGCTGGAGTTGGTGATGATCTGGTTTTGGATGAAGGTTCTTTTGGTGGATCTGATGCGTTGGTGGTATTCTGTCATGGCTGTCTTGTAGGTGGTGTGATCTTCCGGGGTTTTGTGGTTTCTCCAGTTTTTCTCGAGACGTCTGCAGGTGCGTCTGGATTCTTGGAGGTCGGTGGTGAACCAGGTGGCTTTTCTGGGGCGCTGTCTGTTGGTATTGCGTAGGGGTGCGAGTTCGTCTGTGCAGTTTGAGATCCATGTGTGGAGTTCTTTGGCTGCGAGGTTGGCGTCGGTCGAGGAGGTGGGGGCGTCGCGGTTGAGGGTGTGGGTGAGCTGTTCCTCGGTGATTTTGCTCCAGTTTCTTCGTGGAGGGCGCGTTGCAGGTTTGGGGGCGGTGGGTTTGTTGACGCTGAAGTGTATGCAGTGGTGGTCCGTCCAGGGGGGTTGCGTGGTGTGGCTGAAGTGAATGTTGTTGCCTCCTGCAAAGATGGGGTCGAGGGTGTGTCCTGCCTTGTGGGTGGGCGTGGGGACGAGCTGTTTCAGGCAGATGTTGGAGAGGTTGTCCAGGAGGGTGGTGGAGTTGGGGTCGGTGGGGTTGTCGAGGTGGAAGTTCAGGTCTCCGATGAGTATGTAGTCCATGGAGGCAATGGCATGGGGTGCGATGAGGTCAGCGATGGTTGCGGCGAACGAGGCGCGAGGTCCGGGGGGGGGGGGGGGTCTGTAGGCGAGGGTGCCTCGGAGAGTGGTTCTCGGGCTAGTCTGTATCTGTAAGTGAAGGTGCTCGGTGGTGGAGAGGGGGTCATTCGTGGTGGAGGTGGAGACTCTGTGACAGGATCAGTTTTCGCTGATGTACAGTCTAAATAACATAACTCCTATCCTCTCTTTTTCATTTAAAAACATATGGTTAGATTGGTGTTTTAGTTAAGTGTACTGTTTTTGTTTAATTTGGTGGATGGGAAAATGCTTAAAAAGACGCATAAATGTTGCATCCTATTGTTATAAACTCTAATTAGAATTACTTTCAAGTTCAAAACAAGTGATCTTGGTTCAGGAGTATAGGGATAATAAACCGGTTATGAATATCATAAGAAAAAGCAAGGAAAGATTGTGACTGGGAAAGGGATCCACCAAAAGAGTTGGAAGGAGGGGAGCAGAGATGGGTTGTGTGACTCATCCACCTTGCTGTATAATAGCTGCATAAAAAACATCCTCAAACTATTTTCTCCTCAATGTCGTGTTTGCAAATTTCAGAGAGTAGTTCGGATTCCTTAAACATACAGAGGGAAAATACTGGTGGATATTAGAAAGAGGAGCTTTTACAAAAACTGAAGCCATCTCAATTGTGGAAAAATTAAGATTACCACTAAAACCTTTGAATGGGCAAGCCCACATATTGCTAGACCAGTCAAGTATCTTTGGAAGCTAAACTGAGTGACAGAACAGGTTCTACGGTTATTGTCCAGCAAAAAGCTTAAACATAAAAACAAATCTGGTCATACATAGTTCCTGCACCTCTCAATATATACCTTTAGTCTGCAAGGTACTAGCTGTTATAATAGACTACCACAGTTTTGGAGAAGCACTGCTGTAGACTAGTAACAGGATATAGACGGTACTGGCGGCTTTGCTGATGGGCCAGCACTGGTCTTGGAAGAGAGTGAGTGAGAGATCTCTGTAAAGGAGGATGGACCTTCGGCAGAAAGGGTTGCAGAGAGAAGTACAAGCTCTCTAGCATTAAAAATTACTTAAACAACTTTGTTTTCTTAATATAAAACCAGAATCTGAAAAGCACAAATGGCTGAAAAAAAGGGGAACTTTAACTGACCTTCAGTGATCGTTCCAGCACCACATGTTTCGGTCAAGCCATAGCCTTGACCAATGGGGCAGCAGAAGCAAATGTTCATGAACCGTTGTGTCTGAGAAGAGAGTGGAGCACCTCCTGACAGCATCATTCGTACATTACCTCCCAATAGTGCTTTCACCTTTTTAAACAAAAGCCTGTGGAAAAAGGAATTAAAATATGGTAAAGTTGTCTACGAGATAGCATATAGAACTTACAAATCATGCTAGCTTAATAGGAAAAATATAGCAACTAATTGAAAAGTGTGACACCCTTTTTAAACAAGCATTTGCAATGCAAACTGGTCTTGCATTTGCTCGAGTTTGAGCTACTAGAGTAAATTACTGTTTTACTGAGTTTTTGGCATGCTGGCTTGGGCTGGATTTTGTGTGAGGCAAGTGTTGTGTCATTGCTGTTCTGGAAGACACCCTCTGACAACCTGGAATTAACTTGTATAGGAAGCACCATAAATAAATAATCTTTAAAAGTAATACTGCATTATATTCCGGTGGAAGGTATGTTCTTGGGTAGGGGGAGGTTGAAAAGAAAGACACAGATTGGTTGTATAAAGGGCCTGGGTACCTTAGCGGAGGAGTTCTGGGATGTGGGAGCAGGTGAGTAAATTGTAAGGGTCAGTGAGCAGGGGGGGGACCAGTGGGTCAGGAGGTTATCTGAAAGAGGAGGGGCAAGATGCGTGTTGAGCGGATATAAGTGAGAAGGGACTAGTAGGTAGTACAGGGAAGGTGCATCAGTTATGGAATGCGATGGGGTGTTAAGATTTGGAGGAAGGGTCTGAAGATGAATATACCAAGGTGTATAAACGAATACAATACTAACACAAAGCGAGTGTCAAAGGAGTTTAGAAAGCCATTTCAAGTTTAATAAATGACATGTGAGACTAATGTGGGCCAGCTCCGGCCGCGCCATAATCCAGAAGCGCCGACATGGTAGCCTAGCTCTTATATTTTAAACATAGATCATATTCCGGCAAAGCTTAGGGAGATTTAAGCATGTAAGGGAAAAAAATATGTGAATTTGATTTGAATTGACCTTAGAGCCGTAGAAAATCCTAGGGAACTGATAAAGCTAGCTCCTGTACGAATTATTTTAACAATAATAAGCAATCAAAGTGAATAGGAATACCTGTGCGTGGAAGTTGTAAAAATAATCCGGTGTACAGCAGCGTGGGGTTTATATTGCAAACGCTGCTTCCCCGCACCTCCTTCCAAAAACCATTAGCAAAATAAATAAAAAAATGCAGAGAGCGGAGAATCGGGCTAAAGGGAAACGCTCATGAAAAGCGCTCCTAAAGGAATAATAAATTCTCCTCCCATCCCTTTCTGCAAGAGTGTGTCCACGTTGGAGTAATAAATTCAGGTGTTGCCACCTTTCCCAGACAAGTCGGGTTATCACTGCGCTTTGGTGACATGCACGAAAACAGATGGGGAGTACATGGTGCATTTTTTGGGGGCGGGGTTGGAATAACGCAGCATGCTTCCTGTGGGAAGGAGTATACTGTTTGGTGAGTGGCACATAAGTCCAAAGGGCGAAGGGAATGGGTAGAGACCTTTATATTTAGCAAGGCAGAGTTATGCTGTTTTCATGTCCCTTACCTGCCTAACCCGAATGTTCTCTTTCTCCAGCCCCACCACCATTGCATCCACCGCCTTCTGCGGACATAGCTGCTGCTCCTCCACACTGGCCATGCTCTCTCAGTGCCCCACGCTTAAGATACAGCAACAGATTATCCTTCCAAGGACAGTGGCAGGCCACAAAAGACAGCAATGTGATAGCTGTAGGCGCCATATTGGAACTGAGCTTTTCCCGCAAGGACCACATCAGTATAAATGCAAGTTTAGACTTTGAAGCAAATAAAACAAGCAGTATGTGATGCCGGGGAATGCCTGGTTGTTGGTGTGCATAAATAAAGTGGCATGGACTTGTGAAGCGGGTCCATGCCAAAGCTCCAGCCGCACCGTGCATAATTAATGGAAAAGGGCACAGCCTCCCGACGAATGCCCATGCTTAAAGCTGAAGCTTCAGCCAATCAGCATATGCTTTCTCTACCACACCCACAAGGGAACTGCTGTATCTTTAAAATTATAAGACCTTGGCGGTTCTTAATAGCAAGTTAAATGAACTAAGGAGGACAGGGTAGAGGGTTAAAGTAAGCTGCAGCAATACTTAGTGAGCAGTAAAGGTTTATAACTATCTGACTTTTAACAGTGGGACCAAGAGCAAAAGAAAACAAGCATTTGCAATGCAATCGGTCTCGCCTTTGGGACCTTATATGTATTTAGCTATGCAGCACATTAGTGGGTGCTGAAACATCTACTGTTCTTTAACAGTTCTTTGGCATGACATGCCAGGTATGGGAACACATGGAGAGAAATATTGCCTTTCAGCGGGAAATGGTGTAGTCCAAAGCTCTGTTTTTAATATAAAATCAGGGCCTTCGGTGGTCATATCACTGAAAATACAAGATTTGAAAAAAATATTATTGTCTACGGGTGCTCGTGGAAGACAATTTCTATGGACTGGAATCTGGAGAATGCTAAAGTGATTCTGGTATTTTACTGACCTCTGCTGGTTGTTTTCTATCAAGACAGCTAAATAGAGGCAGTTGAACAGAAAACGTACCTAAGCGGAAGCAGACAAGTCCTAGGGCTGATCTCCAGAGCCCACAAAGTACATACACATATAAGTATATAATAAGTATATACTATAGTATATACAAGAGGTCTCAAATGCTCGACCTAAAAAAAGGATTAAGCGAAGAAAAATGCAAGAAATTGCGACCTATTCTAAAATACGCAACAAATTAAACACAGACGTACATCACATATCAGACGCAAAACCACTAGACTGAGGCAGGAGCACTAATACACAACTAGCACATCAAGAACATGAAAAACTAATGAGGACTCACCTAAAACGAGCCAAAGCGGAGAGCTCGAGCACCCACCAGACTAGCATGGTGAAACTCACCGGCCGTCTCCCTGGAGCCAAAGCAGTGGTTCCAGCAAATCAATTATAGCTGGCTGACATGCGTGGGGCATTCTCTGCACCAACCTGAAAGGCAGAGTTCAGCGGGGGTGGCTCTCACCACCATCTTGCTAGCAGCGCATTATATTGAAAAACATGGATCAGTATAGCGGCAGTTACATGTAGGCTCCTCTCCAGGACAGAACTCACCGTAGAAAGCGAGACGCGGCCACAGCAAAATCCTCCTGGGAGAAGGGGCGTAGCCATTCGCGTAAACACAGACGGATGTAGAGGGCGGACTATGTAATTATGTCCAGAATTGAGTTTTGTAGTTATATATAGAGCTAACTCGACCCGAAGATATTGGAGCATTTGGATGGGAATTGTTAAGCAGTCAGGATGACCAGGAGAAACGAAACACTGAAGGCAATGCCCAAACAGGAGGAGGGCCCATCACACGCTGTACAGTGTGATGGCCAAACAAAATGTTCGCTAAGTTAAATTGCCGGAAAGAGAGCTAAGCACCCAAAAGAGCGACATTTACAGAAATGCACCAATAACAAGGCAGCATTTCTGAATGTCACATGAAACAACAAATGACAACTGGTGGATGGGCCAGAGCTCATACAAAAGGATACAACAGATCGATCGAAGCTCGACCTAAAAAGGAACATACATTTCATACCAACCTCTTCCAGTCAGCAGTGGCTCCATGTTAACGTATTGCTTGTCAACAAGCTCAGCTTATCTTTGGAGAGTACCCATAATCTCTCTCTGGCAGTACATAAGTATGTTGAGGAGTTTGTAACATGTTTGTGCTTCACTGCAACAAAGTGTAATTAGAACTTGCTGGTAAATAGCTGTTTTTTGCCATTCATTCATTGGCCAGTGGAGATGAACTCTTATGGCAACAAGCGACTTTCCTATGGTGTCCTTTATAACTGCAAAAATGGGTCAGAAGACATCTCACAAGAGATTGGAAGTTGGGCAACTTTAACATTACTGCTGCAAGAAAATTTGGGAGCACTTAGTGCATCTCAAGAAAAACAAAGATGCCACAGAACTTCCCCTGCGCTAATGTCAGAATGTCAAAATTGTATAACCGACTACTAAATTGGGAACAGCTTCTACTTGCAGAGCAACAATTATAGTAAAATTGTGAGCAACATCACGTCTAACACCCAAAAAATAAATAAATGTCCCCTTGAGTGAACCATTGCCACAACATGGGTCATGAGTAGAAGGAATGGTTAGGGCCACATGAGGCATACAGCAAGACATTATGCCAATGCTTTGGAGGGTGCTGCCAAGGGTGAGCGCAGTTCACGTTTGCATCTTTTTGAAATAATGCTGTGGGCCAGCAAGGGAAATTAAAAAAAAACGAAACCTAAAGAGATTTACCATCCATTTGTGAGCAATTTATTATATGAACTTGAACAAAGACTTAGTACATGCGATCTTGTTATAGTGTGAAAAGTGGAGCTTTTGTTTGCAAATTTGGCTAAGGAATGGATAGTGTCCATTCCAAACAACATAATTCCTGGTGTACACCAATGTTTGCTTAAAGTTTTTTTAAATATTTTTTTTTAATTCAATCCTGGAAAAGGGAATTGCCTTGCCATCATTACCCTCAAGCACCTCCCATTAAATCACAATTTTAACACTGAATTAACATGTGTTTCCATTTGCTTTTTCACCATAGCACCGAACATCTGCTAAATCCTCACTTACTCAACCAAATTGCAGGAGTAGGTAGTCATCAGACAACTGCAGCCTTTCTTTTCTAAAAGGAAATGGTATTCTGGGCCCAGTCCAGCCTAGTTTAAGAACAGGAAGCCACTTAAAACACTTCAACAAAACGGTCTTTGATTAGAACTACTGGTGAAATTGGACTGTGGCTCTGATTCTGCTTGAGGTGGTATCTGCTTTAGACAGTTACACATTATTCTCCTTGACAAGCTCCAGGTTCAATAACTACCAGGCTGGGCACTGGACTTGTGAGGCATTTTCAGTCAGGCAGGTGAAAGGTAGTATGTATGTATCCTTTTCAATTCCAACTCCAGATGAGGACATGAGGTGTGGCCCAGAGCTTTGTCCACTTATTTAAAACAGGTTATGGACCAGAGCTCTCAGAAAGCACAAGGGATTATACTCCAAAGATATCCTTTTTTATGTGGTTCTGTTCCTAAGAAATGTTGTAAGTAAGTGTCCCTTTTGCATGGTTACCCCCTAACTTTTTACCTGATGCCAACTTGACAGTGTGTGCTGGGACCCTGCTAACCAGGCCCCAGCACCTGTGTTCTAGTTGTGTTAAAATTATTTGTAGAGCACGGTCGGTTTCTTGGCGCTAAATATAGGAGTAGCCATGTAGGGGATGGATATATATATATAAATGCACTCCGAGGGCATCTTAAAGATGACCCCTGAAAAAAGACCAACTTCTAGTGGATTGGCTGACCAGTCTCTGCCAGCCAGCCACTACCAGACAATTTCTGACCTCATGGGGTGAGAGCCTTTGTGCTCTCGAAGGTCAGAAACCTGCTCTGGGTGGAGGTGCTTCTCACTTTCTGCTAGCAGGAACAGCAGCACTTGGCGGTGAGCCTCAAAGGCTCTAACCTTATGTTATGCTGATTTGGGCAGTTCCAACTAGTGGAGATGCCCACCCCCACTTTTTGGCAGCAGGACAGGCGGGAAAATTAGTAAGCACAGTAGGAGTGTTCACCTTGGCCTGGCACATCCCTAGGGTCGCGATGGGAGAATAGAAACAGGGAGGGGGCACCTGAAGGGTGTAGTCACCCAAAGGGAGAGTAGCCATTGACTACTGCCCTCCAACCTCAGTAACACCCTTAATTTTAGTATTTAACGGATCCCCTGAACCTTGTTCCTCAGATTCGACAACCTATGAAGAAGAAGGACTGAAGAGCCGTGCAGCAGTGGAGAAGACAACTGGCTTGGCCCCAGCCCTACCGGCCCATTTCCTCCTCCAAGAAACCGGCGTGGCCAGTAGACAGCAACCTCTAAAAACCCCCGGGGACCTGTGCTGTCTTTAACAAAGACTCTTTTCTCCCGTGGACACCGGATTTGTCCAGCAAGAAACTAACTACAGGACTTCGGATCCAGGCGGATCCGTGACCCCCCCACCCCCCGGTACCACTCTGCACCCGTCGCCCGAGTCCAGGTGGCCTTCCGACGTCTCCCCGGTGATCCTGACCTGGGATCCGGGGTTGGACAACCTCTCCTGACCTCCCCCACAACGCCTGCAGCTGCAACTTGAAGGGTCCCCCGCAACCGGATCCGGTAAGAGAAACCAGACACCTAAAGATACCCCTGCACCCGCAGCCCCCAGGCCTTGGAGTGCCCAACCGACTATATCCCGGCATCCTCCCACCATCCAACTTACCTCTCCAGTCATTGGATTCCATCAGCCTGCCTTCTGGTTCAGAACTGCAACAGTTTTCTTCAACCGAGGATGTCCATTGCTTTCCACAGGGCACCCGGCGCCTCCTTTGCATCCTGCACCCGACTTCCCATGTGGTACAGCCTTGGTGCTACTTGTTGGCCCCTGCAGTGCTGACCTCAACCCCCAGGGCCCGTGTCCCTGACCCGTGGGTACTTACCTGCAACTGGTATCTCTTCGAGGTGCCCCCAGCTCCCATAGGCTAACATTGGGTCCAGTGACCTCCACACCCGGCTGCCCCAGTGCGGCTGGTGGTGCAGTACCAACCATGGTCCGAACCATGCCCTGTGTTGGTCAAATCCTCCGAAGACTTAACTTGTAAGCTGAGTACTTACCTGAAATTACTTAGCTGTTTTTCCTCCCATAGGATTGCATTGGTTTTCTCTGTACTGCAATAAGTGTGGATTCTGAGAATAATACAAAGTATCTCTTTTTGACTTTGACAAAACATACATTTGTAAAGTATTTTGAATGCTTCTACAAACCTTTGCCAACTGTAATTGAAAGTATTGCATTTCTGAAAAGTTTACTTACCTGAAACCAAGATCAACTTGGTTCCCAAAATAAAAGTAACTAAAGTAATATTTTTGCAACCATTGGCCTTGAGTTAGTTACCGACTATGTGTTCCCGCCTTGGATGAGTATGTACAACAAATGCATTCAGACTCCCATCTGATAAGCCTAACTGATCAGTCCAGCTACCACTACATTGAGAGTAAGGTATTATCTACTTTAGCCTCTGCTATACCTTTGGGGACTGCCTGACTGTGCACACTATACATCTTTTTGGTGTAGTATATACACAACCAGCTTCGTACAAATGTGCACTATGATGAACACCTTGCGTAAACAAGAACATTAACTACACTTCACTTCTGCATGGATTTCAGAGATTGTTTATTGTTCATCCCCGGAAGCAAACAAGATACATCTAGCACCCCTTAAAACATATAACCAACTATTTCTCATACTTTTTGTTTTAATTGAACAAGTAATGCATATAAATACTATTAATGAAAATGACAAAATACTGTTTTTTTTATTTGCAAAATAACAAAATGGCACTTCCCTCTGAAATCCCTCAGAATGGGCTCCCATTACAGCAAATGAAAAAATAGCATCCAAAGATTGCTCTAAATATGTAACAAAAACCCTTGTATCAAGCACACAAGCATGCACTGAAGAGTCAGATAGCATATAATACACGAGGTGGGAATTAAACTTAACAAAAATAAATCTAAGTACAGGTCACTAAGATGGCATATGCACTTAATGATAGGGAGGAAGGACACTTTCAATGGTGGCTGTTAAAATTTCAGGATCTCACTAAACGACCTCATTTTACAGATATTTTCTATCAGTTCAGGTGGCACACAGGGTTTTGTAAAGAGTACTAGCCTAACAACTACAAATCACAACACTGTCAAATAATATCTGTGGTCCCCATCGGCTTGGACTGCTGGTCAACAGTGAACTGAAATGTCATAGAACACCAAGCACAAACACATTAATCAAAGAATCAGAAGCCCATATGGACATCAATGTATGGTATCATTTGTCATTGACAGTTAGTGACAATTACCTTAACTAATAAAACTTATTATATGGGGGTGAGGGTGGGGACTGGTAATAAATTGGGTTATTAATGTGCAGAATGCGAGGCCTGCGCAACTAATAGTTCCACTATTTCTCCTTACTGGGAAGCAAGCACTCTATTGTAGCACTTGACTCTCTCAGGGTAGCGAAGCACAGCAATCCAAGGCCTACTCAGGAGACATGGTGCGGGCAAGTAATCACCACTCCCTGGCATGCAATAATTACACTCAAATGATTATCTAGTCAAGTATTTTTCTTTGAAAAAAGAAAAGTACATCTCACACACACCACTAAATATTATGCAATAATTTACAAATATATATAAGGCTATACTACGTGACCATAGGAGAGCCGATTCGACAATGGCCAAACATAAAAGACTTCGTCTGCTAGAATAAAGTCTTCAGTCTCTCACAGAACAGTGTGCTGCACATCCCTTACCAGCGCTCCAGAAAAAACTGGAGCTTGACATAATTCACCTGAACTCCTACTTTACTAAAGCAGGCGAGAAAGCCCTGGTCCAGTTGCGATGGCGGCGGTATGACTATGGGGAAAAGGCGGGTATGCTTTTGGCCGCCCAACTGAACCAGAGGGAGTCCCACCTAGCCATACCAGCAACCTGTGACTCGACGGGGAATCTATTGGTGCACCCAAATGATATGACTATTCTCCTCTTCCTACGCATCTCTACTACGCCAGACTCGGCGATCTTTGCAAGTGGCAGCCTTCCTGGCCCCTTTGCATCTCCCTTTGTTATCAGATGGTGAACGGGATCTATTGTCAGGCTCGTTTACAGAGGAAGAGGTGGCGGAGGCAAAATCAACTCTCTCACCATGCAAGTCCCCAAGTGACGATGATGGATAGGATGATGATGATAGATAGGATGACGATGATAGATAGGATGACGATGATAGATAGATACGACGATGATGATTTCATTGTGCAAGTGATGCTTGTTATATTCCACCAACACTGTATTTCTCACGCGTCATGCAAGCTTTACCGAGGAACATAATACAGCTGCTAGCAAATTATTATCCCCCTACATGGGCTACTAAGCACAAGCAAACTGGAAGTGACCTGTTTAAGATGCTGTCCTGGAATATTAAGATCTATAGTATAATTTCAACATTAACACTTAACACTTGTGATTCTGGGCAAATCACATTTTTCCTGGTGCCTCATTTGTGTAAAGTAACTATGCATAATTATTTAACATGAATAGTGTGATGTATACACCAACTATACATTTTGCTGCTTAGGAGTGTCAAAATGATATGCTTCCATCACCTGCTGGTTTCGATAATAGAGCCAGGAGCAGGACCACACCACATCCTTCTCTATACAGCATCTCAAGCTTGATATGCTTCTCTGACCAAAAAAGATCTCTTTAAAATTTTCTATCACCCCTGAGATCGAGGTCCAAGAAATGTCAAATAGCTTCAATGTCCTTTGAGGATTTTTAAGTCAACTGTATCACTTTAAAATAGTTTATCTTCAATAGTGATCATTTAAATTAAATTTGTGCTGTGCATTTTTTCCATTTGATATGAGGACATTTCAATAAGCTACTAGTCTTATCAGGCATTATTCGATCAGTATAAACTAGAATTTGATATATTTATTTATATAAATAACAAAAGAGCGCAACAGCATTCCTCATCACCATGAATTCCCTAGTCCACACACTGACTCCAGGGAAAAACAAAGTTATGGAGCTCTTAAGGTGAGAACTGCAACATGAACAGAAGAAAATATATAGTTAAGTCCACTAACATTCACACTAGTGCATGATGGTAGGAATTCAATTGACTTTCCAGTATGAGTGTAATCTGTTTGCAATCACTAAATTGCCTTTGCTCATACGAACTGTGATACAAAAATATAGGACATCAAAATGCACTGTAATTGTGAAAAAGAATGGCCAAATAACAGAAAATGGAAACAAAAACTGATTCTCATTGGATACTCCAATCACGCTTGTGTTTGTCGAAAAAATGCAAGCATCCTTTGGCCTGTGAATAACATTAAATTGAGGCAGAAAGGTAAAATTGTCACTTACACATTACACAGTGGGGCATCGTATCCTCTTTTGATTTGATCCAATTTGTAGTCATAGCCAAGCTTAAATAGTGTTCTCTGAATGTAGTTCATTTCTTGCACTTTGCTCATCACATTCTTATAAATACGGTCCATGATTTCCTACATTAAAAAAGACAAATTGTATTAAACTGTGCTAAAATTGCACCAACACACTGAAACCTACTGTACAGCTCTAAATAGGAGTAGGATACACTGCAGAGTAATAAAAGTTGCAAAACATCACACATACACAAAGCATACTAAAAATGTATCAAAGAATAATTACAATAGACAAATTCTGAGAGGCAATGGCACAGATTGATAATCCACTATCTAGTACTTAATAAAGGTTTTTAACACATACTGGTGATGACTTAAAGTACATAAGCATATCTGCACCCTGTCTTTGTGGAGGGCAATGGTAACATTGGTCCACTTTGCCCCTACTGAAAAGAGTCTTCTGTTCAGTGAATGATCTCAGGCCATAATCAGTTCACTGAATGATCTCAGGTCATAATCAGTCTGCTGAGCAGATAAGGTCAGTTTCCAAAAGGTCGATACAATAAATCTGAAAAGATAGATAGGACACCTCTTCAAAAGGCTGTAGTTGTGGCAAATCAATAGCAACTGAGATGGGTCCATTACCATTCCAACCACAGGTACATCTGACAACCTTTCTATTGGGGAGAAACGTATTCAGCTAACTCAAACCTGTATAGTCAAAGTACCTTTCCTCAACTGATTATTTCCAGTCCAAGAATGCTCTATGTAACCTGTTTTGAAGAATGTTAGAGAAAATTATACCATTTCTTTTAACTCCTCTAGACAAACTTGGGATTTTGATACTGTATGGAATCCAGTTCACCATGGCAATAATGTAAGCTGTGCAGTGTTGAAGTTTTGTTCTATTCCACTGATCTAAAGCTGCAAACTCAGCTTTTCTCTCTATACAGACAAGGAGCTGTAGGAAACTGGAATTTTGTTGAAGTTGTTCCCCCTCCCCCACACACTTTTTGCCCCCATTAGAACTACTAGGTGCTGGTTTTACACTCTATAAATGTACTGAAGCCTGCTACCAGGCTCCAGTGCCAGTGTTCTTTCTTTGAAGAACAAGTTACTTACCTTCAGTAACACATTATCTGGTAGAGACAGGATCCAGCTGCAGACTCTTTATTTTAGAATCCACCCCAAGGCACGAGACTGGATCCGGAAGCTTTTTCCACAGCACGTCCACGCGTCGGAAGAGGGCGATGCACAACTCCGTATCGACGTCATCACAAGACTTGACATCGGAGTCTATATAACTCCCTTGCCGACGTCAGTTTCTTCGGTTACTATTTTACGCGCTCAAAACATGGAGCCACATATAGAAACTGCCTATTGAAACAGTGTGCTAAAATGAAAGACACCCGTGTCTCAAAAAAGCACTGAATGTAATTCAGTATGTGGATATCCTAATGAAAACATTGAGATGAAAGAGGACTCAGTTTCAAAGAAACAGTTCTTAGTTCAGTATGTGTAGCCTCAAATAAATTCTAGAGACCAAAGAGGACTCCGTTCGCAGTGTGGGGAGGGTGGGAGTTGCGTAAGGAATCTGTGGCTATATCCTGTCTCTATCAGATAATGCATTACCGAAGGTAAGTAACTTGTTCATCTGACAGACATCTAGCCTCAGATTCTTTACTTTAGAATCGAATACCAAAGTACATCATCCATCCCTGTTGGAGGGTCTGCGAACTGAGACCACTAAAAGCTAACTGGAACAAATCCGGTCTAGAATCGGAGAAAAAGACCTGACCTCCATAATAATGTAGGTGAGCAATAACATACAAGTAAAGTCACAAGACATTAAAGAAGCATGGAAATAAAAATTATCCATGTTAGCATGAGAACTGTAGTAGAAGCCAACCAACAAGCTGAATAGAAAACTACTTCTACCCTTAAGGGCAGCTAAACCCATGAATGCTCACCGCATAAGCACTGTGGAAGGGAAGGCCATAAGGAAGGTCATAAAGACACAGAAGGAATGGGAAGAACGTTACCCATGATAGTAGGACAATTTGCCAAATAACTCTAGAATATAAAGCTATTGTTGCGCATATCCAGACTCGAACAGCGTGTTCGATACTTGCGAGACATGGAACAGCAGGTGATGCCACAGAGGAAAAGCTCCGTACCATATAGAGTTCTACCAGAGCCATACCTGCATTGAAACAGCAAGAGAGGTCCATCACTCGTGGAAAAAGATAATGAAAGCTCTATAACATTTTTTTTTTTTTTTTTTTTTTAAGTAGAAGACAACAGACAAAAATATATGCATTTGTAAAGCACAAGTTCACTGCAAAGGTATCTTGGCGCTGAATAACAGATGTTTAATGTTACCCAGCTCAATGGTGCTCATGTTATCAACCTCAGAATGAAAAAAGGCTGAGTCGCTGGTATATGAACCTGTGATCATAAGGTGAAACACAGGCCCCTACTGTGGACGTATAGTCCACAAAGTCACTATCCCCGACAATAGCAACTGGTGGCATAGAAGAAGTCATATCCCTAGAGATATTATAAAGACTGCTAGGATATCTCCAAGAAAAAAGCATTGACATAGGAGCAAATAAATAACCACCTAAGTATAAACAAATGAAAATATAACACGTAGAAATTAAGTAAAGTCGAATAACCAGCCAAACAATGCGGACATAATAGTATGGAAACCATAGAGGCCATAATACCATGTAGAAAAGCGTCAGCGTAATGAAAATTGCCTGAGACAGCATCAGCAAGCAATAGGGAATAAAGTTGAATAAGATTTAAAGTATGAAAAAGAAATCTTGAAGCTTGGAGAATACCAAGGTTAGTACGTGATCTTACAATATGAAGAGAGACCCATCTACAGATTATGTAGAAAAATCCCCTCATACAGAAACTGGACTTTTTTAAAGGATTCCAGAATAAAAGAATCCGAGCGAT
This sequence comes from Calotriton arnoldi, assembly GCA_963921515.1. Taxonomy (NCBI): domain Eukaryota; kingdom Metazoa; phylum Chordata; class Amphibia; order Caudata; family Salamandridae; genus Calotriton; species Calotriton arnoldi. The sequence continues at coordinate 484,357 of CAWUFW010003902.1, forward strand.
CTATAAAATAAACATCAATATGTATATGCCATCTAGGAACCACACTTTGCAAAGTGCGAACCTAACGCACAAGTTACTAACTTGTGTAACGATATATCTGTAAGAGACAGTAGTTAGTGATAGATTCCTTACCTTAGAATATCCCCAGGCGTCAGGCTGGATCCGGAAAGTTTTGCGTAGCAGTACCCTTGCGCGTCGGTAGGCGGCGTCGTGCGGCTCCGCGTCCGTCGTCGGCGTCGTGATCGCCGGGATGACGTCGCGGGCAGTACTTAGGCGCCGCCCCTGCGCGCTGACGTCAGTTCTGTACACGACTTTCCGCGCCAGGAACGCAGAGCCATGCAAGAAGCTGACACAGGTGTCTGAAAAATACTAGGGCCCTGAAAGGGATGTCCTTAACCCTAGAAATCAGTTCGCAGAACGGGGAGGATGGGTGGGCGGTAAGGAATCTATCACTAACTACTGTCTCTTACAGATATATCGTTACACAAGTTAGTAACTTGTGCATCTGAAAGAGACACGTTAGTGATAGATTCCTTACCTTAGAATAGATACCCCAGCAATACCAACCCCGGTGGTGGGTCTGCGAACAAAGATCAGACAAGGAAGTCCTGGAGGACAGAACGGCCAAAGAAGCCGTCCCTCCGGACCTGACTGTCAAGGCAGTAATGCTTAGTAAACGTGTGCAGCGAGGCCCACGTAGCTGCCTGACAGATAACCGGCAGCGGAACACCGCGGCCCAAGGCCGTGGTAGCAGCCGTTGCCCTGGTGGAATGGGCACGCAGCCCAACAGGAGGCTCCTTCTTAGCCAAAGAATAGCAGGTCTTGATGCACAAGGTAACCCAGCGGGAGATGGTCCTCTTGTGCACCGCCCGACCTTTTGGCGCCCACGTAGCCAACAAAGAGCTGGTCATCCACCCGGAAGTGTTTCGTGCGGTCGATATAGAAGGAGAGCGCACGCTTTGGGTCCAGACGGTGGAGCCTCTCTTCCTCTCTGGAAGGATGCGGAGGCGGAAAGAAGGTGGGCAAAGTGATGGTCTGCCCAATGTGGAAAGCAGTAACCACCTTTGGCAAGAAGGACGGACGCGTCCGAAGAACAACCTTGTCTGGATGAACAGACAGAAAGGGAGGTTTGCAAGAAAGAGCCTGGAGCTCACTCACCCGCCGAGCGGAGGTGATGGCCACCAGAAAGGCTGCCTTCAGAGTCAGAAGACGAAGAGGACAGTTATGCAGAGGCTCAAAGGGAGCGCACATTAAAAGGTAAGAACCAAGTTCAAGTCCCACTGAGGCATTACAAACGGAACAGGAGGGAAGAGGTGAGTAATGCCTTTTAAGAACCTGTTAACAACAGGGGACTTGAAAAGGGAGGGCTGATCAGGGAGCCTGAGGAAGGCCGAGATAGCACAAAGATAACCCTTGATGGTACCCAGGGCAGAACCCTGTTGGGCCAGAGAGAGAAGGAACAGAAGGACCTCAGAAAGAGGGGCAGAAAGGGGATCCACAGCCTTTGCTGTGCACCATGCCACAAATTTGTTCCACCTGCAGGCGTATACCACCTTAGTGGAGGGACGCCTGGCTGCCAGAATCACATCACAAACTTCGGGAGGCAAGTCGAAAGGAATCAACTGCCGCCGCTCAATCTCCACGCAAGCAGGTGTAGACTGGACAGGTTCGGGTGGAGGACCGTCCCCTGCTGCTGCGACAGAAGATCCTCCCGAAGAGGCAGACGGATCGGGGATCTATGCTCATATGGAGTAGCTCGGGATACCAAACTCTTCGAGCCCAGTCCGGAGCCACAAGAATGACTTGGGCCCGGTCGTGCCGAATCTTCTTCAACACTCTGGGTAGAAGTGGTATAGGCGGAAAGGCGCACAACAGACCGCAACTCCACTCGCGACGAAAAGCGTCGCCGAGCGAGTGCCGCCTTGGAAATTCCAACGCGCAGAACTGATGACATTGCGCGTTCTCTTCGGTGGCGAATAGATCTAACCAAGGCTCTCCCCACTGTAGAAAGAGTCCTTGCGCCACTTCCGAGTGAAGACGCCATTCGTGATCCATCATGCACCTGCGGCTGAGTTCGTCCGCGCCTGGCGTTCAGAGAACCTGCCAGGTGTTGAACCATCAGGAACATGCCCTGATGTTCCAGCCATGTCCAGAGGCGCAGAGCCTCCTGACAAAGGGTCCAAGACCCCACCCCGCCCTGTTTGTTGCAGTACCACATGGCGGTGGTGTTGTCTGTGAACACCTGCACTACCTTCCCTTTGACAGAGGGAAGGAATGCCTTGAGTGCAAGCCGGATCGCCCGGAGCTCCAGAAGGCTGATATGGAGCCGGGACTCCGCCGGAGACCAGAGGCCTCTGATCTCCGCCTCTCCCATGTGACCGCCCCATCCCAGAAGGGACGCGTCCGTCACAACTGTATGCTCTGGCTGGGGAAGGGAGAGGGATCTGCCCATGACCCATTGCCGGTTCGAGAGCCACCACTGCAACTGTTTTGCAGTCCCCTCCGAGATCTGGACGTGATCGGACAGGTTGCCCTGGTGCTGCGCCCACTGGAACTTCAGGTCCCACTGCAGAGCCCGCATATGCCATCTGGCATGATTGACCAGCAGGATGCAGGAGGCCATGAGGCCCAGCAGCCTCAGGGTCATCCGTGACCGAAACCCAGGATAAAGGCCGAAAGATCGGAATCATAGCCTGAATATCCCGGACTCGCCGTTCGGGAGGATAGGCCCGAAACTGCGTCGTGGCCAGAACTGCTCCGATGAAAAGGAGCTGTGGAGAAGGAATTAGGATGCGACTTCGGCACATTGATGGAGAACCCCAGCCAGTGCAGGAGTTCGGCCGTAGTCTGGAGGTGGGAGACGACTGCCTGGGACGAGCCCGCCTTCAGCAGCCAGTCGTCGAGGTAGGGAAGACTGAAACCCCTGCCCGGCGCAGATGAGCTGCGACCACCGCCATCACTTTCGTGAACACCCGAGGGGCACTGGTAAGGCCAAAGGCAGTCAAGACCTGAGCTAGGGTGAGCATCTTGAACTTCTCCTTCCGGAGGAAGCGATTGACGTTCCGGAGGTCCAAGATAGGACGCATGTCCTCCTTGTCCTTTTGGGCACCAGAAAGTAGTGGGAGTAGCAACCACGCCCTACTTCTGGGGTCGGAACATAGCTTCGATGGCCCTCTTGGTCAAGAGGGCCGTGACTTCCTTCTGTAGAAGCACCAAGTGATCCCTGACATGCGGTGGAATTGAGGTGGCATGGCTGGGGGTGGTCTCGAAGGGGAGGGAGTAGCCCCTTCGGACAATGTCCAAGACCCACCTGTCCGAGGTGATGGTGCGCCAGTGGGGAAGGTGATGGCGGACCCTGCCCCTACTGGCGTGCCGTGCACCTGAAAGGAGGGACTAGGAGGGCTTGGAGGCCGCGGACGGGTTGGAGGTGGTGGCCTGACCCGCACGCTGAGTTGCCCGATCCGCCACGGCGGAATCCACGTCCTCGGCCACGCGAAGACGCCTGCTGCGCGGGCCGGTGGCTGGGCTGCTGACGTGAAGGGCGCCCCTACCGTGGCCACGATAGGGGCGAAAAGCAGAAGGCAGCGGAGGGCGTGTAGCAGAAAGGCCCAGGGACTTGGCAGTAGCCCGTGAGTCCTCAAAGCGCTCCAACGCATGGTCTGCTTTGGACCCAAAAAGACCGACTCCATCAAAGGGCATGTCCATGAGAGTATTCTGGACATCCCCTGAAAACCAGTGGTTCTTAGCCAGGCGTGGCGCCGGAGCGCCACCGTCGTTGCAATCGACCTGCCCAGCGAGTCGGCGGTGTCAAGGCCACAACGGATAGTGTATTTGGCCGCATCCTTCCTTCCGCAATGGCGCGGGAAAGCAGTGCCTGGACCTCCTCAGGGCACTGGGGCAAAACATCCGCCACCGAATCCCACAGAGAGTGGGTATATCGGCCCAAAAGACAAGCGGTGTTAACGGACCGCAAGCCAGCACTGGAGGAAGAAAACCTTTCTTCCCAAACTGATCCAGGCGTTTGGATTCCCTATCCGGAGGAGCGGTAGGGAAGGCGGTTTGGGAAGCGGAGGCTTGGACAACCAAGCTCTCAGGAGTGGGGTGGACAGAAAGAAACAGGGGGTCGCCCGGAGCGGGGCGATGGGCGTCGTGACACGTTCCGATCCACAGGAGCCCCTGTGTTGGGCTTGGACCAGGCGCCCAAAGAACGTCCGTGAGGGCGTCGTTAAACGGCAGCACAGTCTCCGCAGAGGAGGCTGCCGGCTGAAGCACCTCTGTCAAGATGTTAGGCTTGGACCGTCAAAGTAGGGAGCTGGAGACGTAAGGCCCCAGCAGCCCTACGCAACACCGTACCAAATTGGCCCCCTCCTCCGTAGCCACGGGAGGAGACAGCATGCCAGTGTCAGGAGAAGTATCCAGACCACTGGCCTCCCCTAGACTCTCTGTCCAGTCCTCATCATACTGGACAGTTGCGTGTCAGAGGGTCATCAGACCCTCCCAGTCCTCCTGGTCCTCCTCTGGTTCAAAATAAGGAGGAGGAGGGACATTTGGGACCCAAGGTCCCATCGGCGCCGGAGCCGGCGTCGAGCGACGTCGCTCCGGGTCCAAGTCCGGAGCCGGAAGGAACTGGGGACGACGCGCCCGGAGCCCAGGGCGGCGTCGAGAACGGCACCGGAGACATCGGCGCCGGCGGAGGTGTCGTGAGGTCGACCGGCGTCGATGGGGGTTGTGGAGCCGGGATCGAGGCCGGGGCCGGAGCCGGAGCCGGGATCGAGGCTGGAGGCTCGGGCGACGCCGGGCCGGAGCCGCCGGGCGACGCCGGATCAGCCCCATCAGGGCCCGCGGGCCCGAAGGCGCACCGGAGGGGCCTGAAGGCCCGAAGAGGCGGGCCATGGCCGACCAGGAACTCCTGTACCTTAGCCGGATCCGCCCCCGAACCCGGGAAGGGCGGGTATGACGGGGCGACTCCACAGGCAAGTCCGGGGCCGCGGGGGCGGGGACGGTGCCGGGAGGGGCCTCAGCCGAGTCGCGAGACCGGCGAGGCGAAGTCCGAGAGCGACGATGCTTCTTGGACTTCTTGTGTCGAGACTTACCGGACGAAGAAGACTTCGACGCCGACGACCGGTGTGCACTCCGCGAGCGACCCTGGACCTCTCACGCGACCGGGGCTTCCGCGGAGCCGAATGCCGGGCCTCGAGGAGCTTTCGAGACCGCTCTCGCAAAGCCTTCGGGTTGAGGGCCTGGCATTCGGGACAAGACTCGGTGTCGTGGCCTCGGCCGAGGCAGAAGAGACACTCCCAATGCGGGTCGGGTGACGGACATCATCCGCGCACAGGCGCCGCATCGCTGGAAGCCGGGCATCCCTACGACACCTGAAGGCTGGAAAAACACAGTGAAAAATCACCAAAAGTATGGTCAAAAATTGACCAGGGCACTGCTCTTCCCGGATCTGCGCTTACTGGCGCGGAAAAGAAGAACTGACGTCAGCGCGCAGGGGCGGCGCCCAGTACTGCCCGCGACGTCATCCCGGCGATCACGACCGCCGGCGACGGACGCGGAGCCGCACGACGCCGCCTACCGACGCGCGAAGGGCACTGCTACGCAAAACTTTTCCGGATCCAGCCTGACGCCTGGGGATATTCTAAGGTAAGGAATCTATCACTAACGTGTCTCTTTCAGATTAAAACAACTAGAGTCGGATAAATGATGAAAAGAAATGTCCTCTAGAAGAGCAACGGTCCAGCAAGAAAAGAATAAAAGCTATCTACAAAAAGTGGAAGCTATGAGGCAAACGCCTAGTCCCCTCATGGCCACGTGTAGGAATACCTTCAGAGAGAAGAAAAAGGTACATAATTAGAGGGAAATGACCTTCAGGTAGAAGAAATCTTTAGCAATAAAGCAAAGCGTTATAACAACTCAAAAAGAGTCAAGAGTATTTAGTACCCTTCAGAAGATAAGGAATAGAATCGACGGAGATACACGTCTCCCTGGAGACCAATAATAGCATGAAATTATCCCAGGAAAAGAAACAATCATGACCAAGGGACATGTACAAACCAACCATGTCTACAAGAAGAGGTGGAAGAGCCAATCAAATAGCAATGTCTAGAAGACATAATCTGAAGAGCAAAAACACAAAGTGTTGTAATGCTCGCAAGACGATAATCTTGTGGCCAACAATGACAATATATACACTGAGACTCCCATGGAGGTACAAATATCAAAAGCACCCGACAAGGGGTACCAAACTTCACAAATGTATGATATTGTACGTCAGGGAAATAACACACAGAGGGTGGAACTCTGCACCCCCAAATGAGAGTCCCATAGTGCAGAAGCTGAGAATCCCAACTCAACATTACACTTATATACACACACACACACACACACACACACACACACACACACACACACACACACACACACACACACACACACACACACACACACACACACACAATGAAGGTATCAATTCTTGAGCTCGAGCTCTTCTGCAGAGTAAAGCAAACCGCAAGACATGTATATCAGGTATCAATCAAAAACCAAACAAACAGTTGAAAAACTGTCAACGACAGAGCTGAAGGAGAAAGGCACGACTTTTGCGCCAAGAAGTAAATAGTAATCGAGAAAGCCACATATCGCGCCATATAGTGCAAAGAACACAACTGTACTGAAAGAATAAATGCAGTACTATAATTGTAACTGACTGGAGGAAGGCTCAGGCAAAAACGTGGACAGAATCACAAGTTAAGTTAAACAACCATAAACCCCTGCAGTAAGCCGAAACACCACACCTGTTGCAAGTAGAATACAAATTGCAACCAAGCGATTAATAAACACTTCTGTCTACACAAGTCAGAAAGAACGAAAGCAGAGCCTTCAAAGACATGTCCAAGTGTCTTTATCACACTGTGCAGCTCTAAATCGTTGCAAAGCCGAATCCACATGTACACCAAATAAATGTACACCATCAAACGGCATATCTTTCAGGCTATTCTCCAGACTGATGCAGCCAAGCATGACTGTGCAGTGCAACCCACTGAATCAGTGGTGTCCATACCACATTTTATGGTGAATTTCACCGCCTCTCGGCCATCGTGCACGCACTGTAGAGGTTCACTTTTGACTTCCTCTGGGAGAGAGCGCAGAAAACTCTCCACTCAGTCCCATAATGCATGGGAAAACCCACTGAGACTACATGTAGTATTCAAAGACAGTAATGCTGCACTAACGGAAGAGAAAATATTCCTCCCACAATTTTCTAGCCATCTGGACTCCGCGCTTGATGGAATCAGAGGGAGGACATTTGGGTGCACAGAGGTTGTAGCTACTTGCACAACCAGACCTTTTGTGAAGGGATGTTTTTAGAAACAATCAGGTTCCCCATGCCCAGGCTGATGCCTATGGGATATAGCCAGGTCTACAGGCATTCCTGTTAACGGCCTTGCCCAAGCCCCTAACGATATGTTGTGGAGAGACTCCTTATAAGGAAGTAAGGGCTCCATTTCAGTCTTACCCTGGTGAAGAACATCTACCAAAGGGTCTGTGGACACTTCCACTGAAGGGAGCTTGCAATCTAAGACAAAAGCTGCATTCCTTAATAGCGCAGCATAAGAGGAACTCACCTCTGTTGCCATACAGGTGGAGAAAGTAAATCTGATCCTGGGGAGGACCAAAGTCCACTAGTCTCACCCAGGTCAGGTAGCCAATTTTCCTCCAAGGGAGGCTGGACAGTATTGTCCGAAGGATATTGACACCCTATAATCTCCCCTTCGCCTGCCAAACTGTGCATTCCCGTAGGAAGAGCAGAAACAGGCTTATAGGGGCAGATGGAGAGTTGCCTAAAGTAGACGGCTCCATCGGTGCCGCATCCGATGCAGTGAGGCAATGTGTCGATGTCGGAAAGATTACTTGGTGCTGCGTCGATCGGTGCCGCTGTTACGGGTTGACCGGACTCTAAAGGTTAAGACCCCAAAGGGCTGTGTACTGGCGCAGTCTTGAATCGGATAACTGATTCAGAGGGCCCAACTGGATCCTCGCTGGCAGGTTTGCTCTCAGTGGCAGTTGGGGCACCTCCCACCTCCTTGGGGCTAGAAAGCACGCCAGAGGGGAATTTAGGCCCAAAGACTTTATGCGGGCAAACAGAATATTCCCTCATTTGGGCTAGAGTTACCTTGGCTCCAGGATATTTAGGGAGGCACGAGGAGTACTCCGGAGAACACTCAGCAACCAAAGGTTGGGAGACAGCGTCGGAAACAAACTCACGTTTTGACTGTTGGTGCTTCAGAGCTGACGGGGACGGCCCCTCACCCAAATGGCTCCTCGACCAGCCTCTGGACTTCGACGAGGACTTACGACTCCGCAATGCCTCAGGCAGTCGTGCCACCAGAAGTTTCATTCGACGCTCTCTCAATGCCTTTGGGCGAAGACGCTGACCGGAACCATACTCCTCCGAGTCCATGTGGTCTCAAGCACCAAAAACAGACGTTATGAGGATCTATGACCGAAACCTGTCGGTCACAAGATCCACAGAGTTTAAACCCTGAAGGCATCGCAAATAGCACACTGTTTCTCACACACAATGTGGAGATGGGCTGAAAAATCGCCTCTAACTGCTCCAGATCTGCATTGCAAGCATGGAAAAGAAGGGACTGACTTCAGTGCGTCGGCGAGGGGGTTGGCATTGCATGATGACGTATATACGGAGTTGCGCGTCTCCCTCTTCCAATGCGCAGACGTGCTGTGGAAAACGTTTACGGATCTAGTCTCGCGTCTGGGAGAGGATTCTAAAGTAAAGAATCTGCGGCTAGATGTCCCTATCCGATATTGATATTGAATACATTTATAAAGCGCAGCATATAGCCAGAGGCATCTTGTCGCTGTCTGTGATCAGTAGATTCTTTAGTTGGTGAAGAGCCAGGTTTATAAAACTTTTCTAAAAGCTAGAAGATTGGTTGTAGATTTCAATGATTGGGGGAGATAGTTCCATTTAAGGGCAGTGTTTCTGATAAAGCTCCTGTCACCTCACGACATCCGTTTGTAAGACGGACCTACCAGACTTTTTGGGAAGCTAGAGCGCAAGGACCTAACTGGAACATACCATTTTAGATTTTTTTTGAGGTAATCTGGGCCAGTTCCTTGCAACACTTTATATGCAAGACACAGATCCTTAAAGGCGATACCTTTTTCAATAAGAAGCCAATGTAGTCGTTTCAGGGCTAAGGATGCGGATTCAGATCTAGGGATGTTAAAGAGCATCCTTGCTGCTGTGTTTTACTTTGTCTGAAGTTCTCAATGATATTTATAGAAGCCCTTGAAAAAGACCATTACAATAGTCTAATATTGCCAAGACTAGAGCAGAAACCACGGTCTTTAACAGATCAAAGGTGAGCAGATGAGCAATCTTTATTATTTTTAGAATATAAAAGCAAGTTGAAATCACTGTGTTGACTTGTTCTTTAAAGATTAATTTATCATCTAAAATCATGCACAGATTTCACCTTATTTTTTGGCTTGGGTAAGTTCCCCAGCTCTTGGGGCCACCAGGTGGGGGACCAAAAAGGCACATCATTCCCCAAATAGCATGACTTTAGTCTTGGTTGAATTTAGTTTTAAGCAGTTCATGCCCATCCATTCATCGACAGCCATCATACAGCTGCAGAAATTCTCAGCCGTGTTTTGAATATCCTTGGTAACTGACAAAATAATCTGAATGTCATCTGCATAGGTTACCAATGAGAACCCAAATGATTTTATCAAATTAGCCAGGGGGAGATGTAAACGTTAAACAAGGTCGGGCTCAGAGACGAGGCCCTGTAGGACCCCACATGGCAAAGTAAAAGACTTTGAAGTAAAAACTTTATATGTTACAGATTGAGATCTATCAATAAGAAATGAAAGAAGAAGGGCAAGAGCTGTGTTTTTGACCCCAATAGACCGCAAACCAGGGTGGCCCAGGCACTGCAGATCCAGGCAAAATGGGAGACACTGACAGGGGACTCCATATCAGAGAAAGATTGGACTAAAATCCACGAAGGGGTTAAACAGGTGAGCTTGAATACACGGTTCAAGCGGATTCAATTTAATTATGTACACCAGACATATCTTACTCCCAAGATGTTACACAGGATTTATCCGGAACGATCAGGGCAATGTCCCAGATGCGGGGAGGCAGAGGCTATATTTATTCATATGGTTTGGTCCTGCCCACAGCTTCAAGTATATTGGGATGACGTCTTGGCTGCGTTGCGAGAAGCGACGGAGTGGGAAATACCACGGGAGATAAGGGTGGTCCTACTTGGTTTACTACCCCGACCCAAAAATAAGAATCTTGGTAGGAAGTTTGTCCTTTTGGGATTGGTGTTGGCAAAACACCGGATAGCTATTTCCTGGCTAAGTCGCAAACCACCCAAAAAGATGCAATGGTTGTGGGACGTGAAGGAGTGGGCGACAGCGGAGGTGATTCGGATGAAACAGGTCAGACATGACGAAAAGCTAGAAGATGATCTGAGGGCATGGAGGGCGATGTTAGATGACCTCAAAAGCGAGAGGGGGGCGAGGAACCACGGGATGAGGCCACTGGAATGGTACGGTCGGGTAGTGGGCCAGGAGGCAACTGAGGGAAAGAGGAGAGTGCCCATCCTTGACATGTTTGATAGCGCAGTGAAACGAATAAATAGCAAAGACACAGGTTTCATATTATAGAGATGCACGCAAGACATGGGGGTGTGGGGGGTAGGGTACACGGGTGGGGGGGATAGAAGTTGAGATTATTTGATATAGGAATGTTTCCGATTGTAATGAACACTTGGACCAAGGAATTAGGCCTTATAGAAATGAGGATCGATACCACAGAGTTCACGTCGATGGGACTAAGCTGTTCACTGTGGGATTAATACACGGGCGTGGAACGTATTTGGTCCAGTTAACCTTGTGTCTACGAATATATGATAACACTTCGTGCATAACTCAGAGAATATCCGAATGTCTTGCCATAATTGTTTTAAAATGTTAATAAAGATATATATATATATATATATATATATATATATATATATATATATTCGTCTGTACCTCATTTTGGTACATTACATAAAAAGCCAGCTTTCTACAGGAACTAATTTAGTGTTTCAATTTTTATTAATAATGTTACAGCTAATATTTTCTGGAACGCTTCAGGTGACTTCAAAATGTCTTGTTCTCTTCCTCAATTGGTCCCTGTAGAGTCCTATAAGCATGGCTGAAAAATGGTTGGTCTTTCCTAATCAACCTTTGGTATTGTAAAATCTGGACATGCATTCACCCACACCCTTTACAAAATGAGGGTTGCCACCTTAAGCCTGGTTCATCAAATTAACGTCCTTCACACTAGATGTCCAGCTCATGAACTCCACTATCACTTCAAAGCGGATGGCCATCTTCCAAATGAGTATCAACCATTTCTAGTCTCAAAGCCACTCAGTCAGCAGGGCTAACACAGCACTTACAAATGCACCACTGCTGCAAAGCAATCCATAGAGGAGGGAGCATCTGTGAAATTCTTGCTGCTGCTGGCCTTCAAATGTATTCAACACTCGCATAATAAAGTAAGCCCTCAAAAAAAGAGCTGGCCTGCATGGGGATGCCAGATTGAGTTTAATGTATGAAGCTCAATCAACAATTTCCAGCTTTTTCAGGTAATCCAAACTAGGACCAGAAACTGAGAAGATCAGAGTCCCACCCCAATCATTAAAGTTAGTTTGCCACCTAGGCACAAACCACTGGATGCTTCCATCTGAAAAGTGAAATAGGTATCCACTTTAAAATTCTGCACCCATATCCTTACAGTTCTACTATACCTAAAAAAAGAGCTGACAATATTTATAGATCTTTTTCAGTGGTTATATCGTATACTCCACGGATCGGTCTCTGGTTCTAGTGCTTCAGTCCACCTCACACAGATTAGTTATCAGTTTCTTAATGTGCTTTGTGCACGTACATAGATTTCCTCCAGTCAAACAGGGATGGAGAGGAGTAAAGGAAAAATTAGATTCATGGCAATTCCAGTACTCCACTTCACAAGCAGTGGAAAATTTCCTGCGGCACAGGAAGAGTATGGAAAAATCTTCCCTAGAAGAATGGAGTCACTTTACAGGAATTTGAGCCCCCGTATGCAAGCTTCCCTGTTCAGTTGAGCTACTGCCTTTAAATCCTGTTGGGTCTCCTTACTTTGAAAAGGAAAAGAGTGCTTGTATATTCTGTTGGACACTGCACTGATGATCTTGCATACCTCTGCTTTACATACTTATCAGATTTCAAACCATGCATCACATTAAGTGATACTTTCTGTGGCCTGAATATTTCATTATGGCCTGCCCAATAGGCACGTGCTCATTAGTCAGGCTGGTTTACTGTACTGTTTGGGCCATTCGCAGCTGGAAGTCACACTGTGCCAATGAAGATTTGCTTCTTTTACGGTCTCACTGACCTGTTGAGGTGAACAGAAATGGTCTAAAATTTTTGGGGCTGAAGCCATGTTTGGAGATTCAGCAGGGGGTTGGAGTCTTTCCTACTCAAATCTTCCTATACAATATTAAGACTGTATTTTATATAGATTATTTAAAGGTTTTTGCAATTTCTAAGCAATGTACATAACTGGTGGCATATGGCCCAATTCAAGGGTACTTAAGATATTAACCTCTGAATTCAGCTAATGCCAACTCAGCATTTAATTGTACTGAAGTTTAAAACGAGAGTAACATTAGAAAGTTCACATCCAACAAATAGCAGCATCTCGATAACCAAACACAAGATTGCAAGCTGCTCCGGTCACAGTATAAAACACTACTCTGCTCCTGTCTGAACTTTATGCATCTGCTTCAGACCATTTGAATAACTGGAAGGGGAGTATTGTCAGAGACTTATCCTTAGCATTTCAACTGGTATCCCATCACCTTGCTTTCAACCGATGCAACACACTGTAAAAGGTTGATCAAAACAGCTTACCATGTAGAGGAAGAGCAACAGTAGCCACAGTCTGGCAATCTCATCACCCTTCTCATATAGCAGAGCTACATATGTATGTACTGATTTGTAGAGCGTGTGGTAGCCTAAAAGTTCTTCTGGTGTTAGAATCGGGGATAAAGCGAAAACCATAAGAAAAAGGTACCCTATGATCTAGAGGACAACCAAGTTTTTAAAGCACTGTAGAAAATGAGAAGTTCATTGTGTGCATGGAGGAAGTCTGGAACTGAACTCCACAAATTTGTGGCAAGAATAGAAAAAGCACACCCCCAAACCTAGCACAGTAGTGCTTCAGAATAGACAGGAATCATGCAGAGAAGACCTTAGAGTGTGAATAGGCTGGTAGTGAATGAGCTAGTCTTGAAGATGGATAGGCCCTTGATAAAAAAAGGCTTTGATAACCAGACCGCAATGCATAGGCTTCAGCACCTTTGAAACGGATGCTCCGATAGTCCAATCAAGTGTAAGACAGGCAGCTGTGTTCTGTAAATGTTAAGACGCTCAATCAATCAGGGGTTTTAGAGCGCACTACTCAGTCATGAGGGTCTCAAGGCGCTTGGTGGGGGTGAGAGCAGCTCAGTTGGTCATTTGAAGAGCCAGGTCTTGAGGTCCTTTCTGAACTGGTGCAGTGTCGGGCTTCGTCGGATGCTAGGAGGGAATTGGTTCCAGGTCTTGGCTGCGAGGTAGGAGAAGAATCTGCCACCTGCTCTGGCCTTGTGGATGCGAGGGACCGTGGCTAGGGCAAGGTCGCCAGAGCGGAGGTTTCTCTTGGGGGCATGGAAGGAGATTCGTTCGTTGAGGTATTGGGGTCCAGTGTTATGGAGGGCTTTGTAGGCGTGTGAGCAGTTTGAAGGTTATCCTTCTTTTGACGGGGAGCCAGTGGAGGGCACAGAGGTGTTTGGTGATGTGGTCATGTCGTGGGATGTCGAGGATAAGCCTGGCTGCGGCGTTCTGGACGGTCTGGAGTTTGCGTAGGAGTTTTTTGTTGATTCCGGCGTAGAGAACGTTTCTGTAGTTTATTCTGCTGGTGATGAGTGCATGGGTGACGGTCTTCAAGGAGTCGGGGGTGATCCATTTGAAGGTCTTGCGAAGTATACAGAGGGTGTTGAAGCATGTGGAGGACACAGCGTTGATCTGGCGGTTCATTGTGAGTGAAGTGTCGAGTAGGATGCCGAGGTTGCATGCGTGGTTCGTTGGGTTGGGTGAATTTCCGAGGGCGGGGGGCCACCAGGTGTTGTCCCATGCAGAGGGGGTGGAGCGGAGGATGAGGACTTCTGTTTTCTCTGAGTTGAGCTTCAGGAAGCTGTTGCTCATCCAGGGTGCCACGCCTTTCATCCCTGCTTGGAAATGTCTGGTTCCTTGGTGAGGGAGAGGATGAGCTGGGTGTCGTAGGCGTCTGAGACCATGTTGAGTCCATGGCTGCGAGTGGGGCCATGTAGACTAAGAGTGTGGGGCTGAGGGAGGATTCTTGGGGTACTTCGCATCTGACCTCTGTTGGTTCGGAGAGGACGGGCGGGAGTCTTATTCTTTGTGTTCTGCCTGAGAGGAAAGATCAAATCCAGTTCCTTGGATGCCAGCATCGTGGAGCCTGGAGGTTAGTGTGCGGTGGGAGACAGTGTTGAAGGCCACTGAAAGGTCCAGGAGGAGGAGTGCTGCTGTGTGACCTTGGTCGAGGAGGGCGCGGATGTCATCGGTGGTGGCTATGAGGGCGGTCTCGGTGTTGTGGTTGCTGCGGACCGGATCGAGAGGGGTCTAGGATGTTGTTGCTTTCTATGAAGTGTGCTAGCTGGGTGTTGACAGCTTTTTTGAGGACTTTGGTGGCAAAAGGGAGTAGTGAGAAGGCCTGAAGTTCTTGAGATCTGTCGGTTCTGCGGAAGGCTTCTTTAGGAGGTAAAGTATATAGGCTTGGGATCTCAGGAAGAGAGAATTACAGTAATGTAGGTGATATTATAAAGTTGCCTTTATCAGTAGGCATTCTAATGGAAAAGTCAAGTGGGGAAGATTTTTAGGCAACAAACGTCAAAAATGCAAACGGGCTGCAGCAAGTTTGTTTATCTGAACTACTGACACAAGTGATGGTCAAACATGAACCGAAGGTTCCACACAGAAAAACTGGGGTTAGTGCTTGCCAAAGCTGGGAGGGCAAGAAATAATCTGGCATGGTAAGATGATAATTATGACTTGAAATAAGTAGGATCTAAGTCTTGTCCATATTGAGCTCGAGGGAGTTGTTACTCATCCACACCACCACTTTGAGCACACAATTGTGAAAAGTCATGTCAAATGCTGAGCATTCTCATCAAGAGATATGGGAATTTGAGTGTTAGAGTAACACAAACGCCTCAGAGCAAAGACACAGATAAAGTGAGCCAATGAACATACATAGAGGTTGAAAAGTGTAAGGCTCCTGTAGGAATCTTTGAATCTAGAGTGTAATGGGGGATGATACACTGCTTGAGCAGGATTACAGCGGTAGGAAATAATCTCCACTTGAATTCTGTTTTACAACTAAAGGGCCACAGATTATATATAGGACAATTCAAAAAGCACAGTTTAACAAGAGATGCAGGGCCTGCACATGTGGTAACCATGAATATGCAAATATCACCTACAATAAGAGGTAAAGTGCCTCATAACGTACCTGAATATATACAGTGACTGCCATTCAGTTCCAATAAACTGCATTTCTGATCAGTAGCAGATACCTGCCTTGTATAAGGAATGCTTTTAATTTGAATGTATAGAATGAATGGGAGATAACTACTCACCGGCACAGCTGCCATTAAAGTGGGTTTTAACACACTACAGTCTCCTTTGCTTCCCTTTTTAATTTTACTTGCCTGAAAGAAAATACAAAAAAAGTGCTGAAAAAAAATGTTCCGTTCACAATTTATAGCAATTAGCACCATAGTAAAGCAATTTGACACTGCATGCTGGGATTCTAGGTTAATTAGAATGTTTGCCAACTCATGACAGGCATTTGCTGTTAGCAATCGTGGAAGGAGGTGTGATCTGTAATACTACATCTGAAACAAATGCAAACTACTACACTTTGTGTGCATCACTCTTCATAATTGTACAGAGCCATCTATTTTTTTGTTTGATGAGTTTATTTTATTAAATATTTTTATTGCTTTTTTCCCCCTTCCCTTTTTCATATACAACAACAACAAGTGTACATAAATAACTTACATAAAAATCAATTAAGATAACCAAGATAAATAACATTCAATAGAGTAGCAGCACTGATTTAAAATTCATTCCAATTTGTAAACAAACAGCTTATAATGATCTAAACAATTATGCTAAATACAACATATCCAACCAAGTCGTGAGATGGCCCCCATATCCTCCTCCCTTTACTTTTAGCCCGCTTGCCTTTACATGCATACAGTGCATTTTCAAAATAATATACATGCAGAAAGCGTCCTTTTCATTGCTAAAAGGTCGGAGGTAAAGGGTCTAGCCATGATGAGGTGATAACCTAAAAACTGTCATTGCTATAAAACTAATTTCCGAACCGGGCCCAGCAAGTGTCTCATCCACCCCCAATAGCAAAAGGTGCGATGATGGGGTGATATTAAGTTTCAAAACTTCCCCTAAAAAACCTACAATTTCTAATTCAGGCAATTTTAAGCTGGGGCAGGAATAAAATATGAGAACCAACTCCGCCTCCATAGCCTGGCATCTAGGGCAGCGGGTCCCCGTCACACCACCCCATTTAGCAATCTTTGCTGGAGTTATATATAGGTCAAA
This sequence comes from Calotriton arnoldi, assembly GCA_963921515.1. NCBI lineage: Eukaryota > Metazoa > Chordata > Amphibia > Caudata > Salamandridae > Calotriton > Calotriton arnoldi. Next base: position 501,115 of record CAWUFW010003902.1, read on the forward strand.
CAGCGTTTTGTAATGTTGTGACTGTAGATTTGAGGCACACATAATTGCCCCTCCCATCTCAAGTTATTTCAAGAAGCCGGGGTCGGCCATATCAAGCCTGTCCCGACATTTTCCATTATGTTTCTCCAAGTCGTCAGGGAGCCGTTCCAACAAACAACCATATAGGTGCGAGATAGAAGGGGTGGTGCTTTTAACCAATATTTCAACAAAGGTATTCGATCAAAGCCAGCTACTCCTCCAGTCTTTCTCGTAAAGAAATCCCGAATCTGTAGGTATTTTAAAAAATCCCGTTGCACAACACCTCAAAGGGTGCAAACAGGTTCCCAACTAGGAGATCTCAATATCCTGCCAAGCCCCCCAATGTCCCCACCTAACAAAGCAGCTATCGTGAAATATGCTGGGCAGTTGTTCATTCCGAAGCAGGGGAGTGTATCTGCTATACCAACCCACCCCCAATTTCTTTCGAACACTCGCCCAATTTCGAAATGCGGCAAGTAGAGTCTTGAAGTGAGTCCGCTTAAAGTAGCTTGGCTCAAAGAACTTCAGTAAGCATCTTTGGGCTGAGCTGCCGATCAAAAGCTCAAATGAAGGGTACATAACCGATTGCGCTGCACTCTATTACCCGGCAGTTGAATAGTATATTGTAGCACAGCATGGCAGCAGCTAAATAATATAATCTGAAATTGGGAAGCGCACCCCGCCCCATCCCTGGGTAAGCACAATGTTAGCCCTCCTAGTCTTCCTATAAGCCCAAATAAAGCTTGCCACTAATCCGTCAATTTTTTTTAAACCATTATTAAATTCCAATGGGACAATGCGAAAAACATATAGCAATTTAGGAAGAAATATCATTTTCACCAGGTTCCATCTCCCCATTATAGAAAGTTTCAAACTATCCCACCGTGTAAAATCCTGCTTGGTTTTCTCCAAGATGGGGGTTAGGTTTAGATCGATTAATGCTCCACCTTGGCAGTGATTCAAACTCCTAAATATATAGTTTCATCTGTAATCCTACTATCGGAGGCAAGGGTATGTCTAGTAATCAATACTTGGGTTTTAGCCCTGTTTAGTAGAAACCCGGATCGAGTCCCAAAATCTTCTGCAATCTCCTCAACAGCACGTAAAGCCCTGTCCGGATCGCTGGTAATTATGGGATCATCATCAGCATAGGCCAGGATTTTCGTATCCCAGATATGTAAGCTGACAGGCAAAATATCCGGTGACGATTCCAACCTCCTGAGAAAGGGGTCAATAAATAACACGGATAACAAGGGGGAGAGGAGGCAGCCCTGTCTCGTGCCCCTTTCTTTTGTGAAGGGCTCTGATTCATGCCCCATTATTTGTGAACGCGCTATAGGTTTATTATACATTACGCAAATTGCATCAATAAAGTCCCCCCCCCCCCCCCAAGTCCTTTGCTTCCAAAGCCTGCCACAGAAAGGCCCACGACACTCGGTTGAAGGCCTTTTCAGCATCCTATAAGGCCACCCCCATAGGTTTTGCGAGGACTTCAGTTGTATCGAATAGAGAAAGAACCCTCTGAACGTGATCCATACCGGGGATCTACCGGGGATAAACCTGTGCTGCCGTTCCGACACCAGTCAACGTACAACGCCTGATAGTTGGCTGGCAAACATTTTAGAATAGACCTTCACAACCCTATTAAGTAGTGTGATTGGTCTGTACGAGCCCAGAGCTGTGGGGTCCTTACCCTTTAAAAAATATATATATATTAGCAATGCCCCATGACCCGGGGGGGGGAGGGGCCCCTGTTTTAGCCCCATTAAACAGACTCAGCAGTTCCTGATGAATTTCTGTAAAGAACTCCTTAGAAAACTGAAGGGGGATGAGGTCTGCCCCAACTGCTTTCCCTGATGGTAGGGCAAACAGAGCCGCCTGTAATTCTTCAGGTAGTATAGCACCCCCTAACAACGATCTCTCCTCATCAGTGATACCGCTCGGTTGACCCGCATTGCCAATGTCTATCAGCACGGGGCAACAGTCGGGGGTACCCTTATAAACATCTGCATAAAAGCCCCTGAAAGCCTCTATAATTTTGCCAGGATCCGTAACTATATTACCATGCATATTCCTTACTTTGTTGATGCAACCGGCCACGCTCTGTGGCTGTGCCCTAGCTGCGAGGCAGCACCCAATGCGTTCACTATACTCCTAGCGATCCTGATCTTTGGCCAGGTACTTCCCAGCTGTTTTCTCGGCAAAATGTTCATTTAAGCGAGCCTTGGTAACAGCTATCGGGGGCAAGATCCTTCCCAGTTTCTACAACACTGATTAATTCTGCTTCCAGATTACTTAACTTTTGATATAGCTCCTTACTGCTTCCCAGCTCCAGCTTCTGTTTAGTAATGCTAAAGCTCAGGGTTTCCCCCCTGACCCTGGCTTTGAATGCATCCCAAACTATTCCCGCAGAGGAGCTTCCTTCATTCAGCTAAAAAAAAAAAAACATGATACAAGGCTTCATATGTTGGACATAATCAGGATCAGACAGCAGTCCCCTCTCAAAGATCCATTTTCTAGGGGGACGGCACAGCCCCGCTATAGAAAGCTCAAAAATAATTGAGTTATGGTCGGAAACTGCTCTGGGGAATAATTCGACCCGAGCCCCAGTGACCAATACGGGTGATGCAAAAACAAAAAAAAATCCAACCTGGCAAACTTGTGATGCAAAAAAACAAAAAATCCAACCTGGTAAACTTGCCATGGGGGGCAGAGTAATAGGTGTATCCTGGGTCAGGGGTCTTCAAAAAAGCCCAAGCATCAATCAGCCCTAATTCCTTCTGCAGATACCCCAGGGATCTAAAAGATTGCGTCTTGCGCCCAGCATAGCTTTCTTTACTGCAACAGAGCCCCTCCTTGAGCCATTCAAATTAAAATCCCCATTAACTATAAATGGCCCAGGCCAAGATGGGAGTTCAGCTGCCAAAAAATTAAACAGACTGGGATCATCTAGTACTGGGGCATAGATTGAACATGGAGTAAAAGACCCACTACCCACCTTGCATTCCAGTATTGCCCATCTTCCCAGCTTATCTGCTGTGTTGCTCCCAGGGGTAACAGTATTTCCTTTCACTAAGATAGCAACACCCTAGTCCTAGTGTCCTGCATCGTATGGCAAACCACCTTCAATCCAAAAGAGTTCAACATAGCCCTATCCTTACTGGCAATGTGGGTCTCCTGTAGACAATACACATCTGCTCTTAAAAAATTTAAGCCCTCCTGTACCCGCCTTCTTTTTGCTTTATCATTTAACCCACAAATGTTAATGGAGGCAATGCGCAATCTAGCCATAACTCATAGGGACTGTCATAACCACCCAGATATACCAACCCAATGTAGCAAATACCATGCTGCTGCCCCAACTTATATTGTATACAGGGTTTGCTTTATACTGGACTGTTGAACACCTATTCTCCTGGCTATATCCATATTCATAGTGCTGCCGTTCTTTTGATAAAGAAAAGTACATAATCACACTTACAGCCACTTGCTGGATATTGATTGTCACACCATCACTCAACCCGCCGTCCCCAACCCGTCCCCCGCCCGGACAAACACCCAAGGCTCCCAAAACCCCAGCACCCCTCCACCCCCTTCTGCCACCCCCCCACTAGTGAAAGCAGCCACACCAAACGGGTCTGTGTGATGGAGACCGGTAGCAGACACCGAAGGGCTCTCCCCCGGCCCATCTCAGATGTAACCCCCTGCTCCCGCCCTACAAACGTGCCCAGAAGAAGAAAGAAAAAATAAACGAAAGGAGAGATAAGAAAAACAGGAATACATCGTTAATATTACTGATATTAACATTCATCAAGCCAATTCGTAAGAAGAGCCCCAGCTCTATATATTGCTGCTGCCTGCCAAGACCTGGCCCAAATATTATTTTGCTTGAATTTCTGACGCGAAGAATTTAACAGACCCTCTAACGATAGTTTTCAGTCTGCCAGGAGCCAGCAGGTATGCTTCAAAGCCAGCTTCTTGAAAAGGTTTGATCACCTGTCGCAAACGCCACCTGTGTTCGACAGTTGTATGGCAAAAGTCCAGGCGCACAAATAAAGACGATTCTAGGTATGTCAGTCTTGCATCCGGGCGAGCTTTCTCAAAAATGGCCTGGCGAAGCAAAAAGTTGCCAAAGAATACTAAAATAGCCCCTGGTTGTCTTGCGTCTCTGCTAGCCTGAACGGTTTTATTACCGGCAGCCAGAAACCGGTGTACTCTTTGAACGTCTGAGGCCCAGTCCCAGAAGTTCAGGAAAATAATTTTTTAGGAGAGCCAACATAAAAGAGCGGATATTATCCCCCTCAAGGCCTTAGTCAATCCCAAGGAACCGGAGATTATTCCTGTGCTGTCCGTTTTCCATATCCTCTAGCTTCCACTGCACATCGGTTAATTGGGACTCATGCGACTTGGCTTGCTCTTTCACCACGGTTACCTCTGCCTCCAAGGCTGTGGTCCTGTCCTCGATGCAGCTAAGGCGCCCCAATCTCCGAGCATGCCTTCCCCACCTTTCGGACGGCGCCTTTCAGCTTTTTTGTAGCGTGTCTTGCCCTTTTACTGTCTGCCCGTGTCTCAGCCCGATGCTCTTTAATAGATTCCATGATTAAGCCTAACTTGGAATTTGAAGAACAAATTCACGATCGGCTGTACGGCGAATGAGGCGGTTTCATTCAGGGTTGGTGCTTCCTCAGGGGTACCAACCATTTTTGTATGGGAGTAATCCCATTTCAGGCTACTGCCGGCTAAGTTCTTCGCTCTCCTCCTCCGGGATTCTGGGTTGCACAAGAGTCTTCTGGGGCTTTGAACGCTTAAGCGCTGTCTCAAGTGCTTCCAATGTGCTGGACCCAGAAGTTGATGAATTAGTGCCGCTAGTTTCACCGAGATATGAGTTAGGAGCCTCCGAGTCTGAACCATCTGTAAGGGAGAAGAATTAATCTGCCCCGTCCATGGTGAGATCTGTCACAGCCATTGGTCCACACTGATCCATGCTGTGCTTCTTGCTATACCCTTCCTCCCCAAGAGTAATAGGCTGAGGAGTAGAGTTAGCTCTAGCAGCTTCGCAGAGAGAGACCTGCCCCACCACTATGGAGTTACCCAGACAGGCACCCTGCTCTTCAATCTCCAAGTGCGAGGGTCGTTCGGATGGCATCTGCAGTATTCCCCCAGAGTTGGCCTGGTCTCCATCTGCAGCACTTGGAGCAGAGGCTCCCCTAGCCCATGCATCAGCGGTCAAGAAGGCACTAGGATCTGACTTGCCCTGCTTCTCAGAGGAGCCCAGATGGCTTGTACCACCACCAGAGTTCTTAATGGTGAAAAATTCCGTTCTTACAGGCTGCGGCTGGGGCAGAGCATCCGTACAAAGACCCATAGATCCCTCCACCATGCCCAAACCTGTCCCAGCATTTTTGATGGCTGCTTGGTTTTTCCTTTTTCCTGCTCCCATGCCTTCCACCCTATTTTTCTCCCCCAAGCGCGAGTCAGCTGGCTTACCTGACCCTGCGCCGGCCTGTTCAAGCGTAGAATCCAGTTTAGGGCCCAGAGTACCGGCAGCTAGTCTTGCTGATCAGGAGGAGAGCACTTCTCCCCTGTCTTTTTGATGTTTTGCAGGCTTTGGGGGCATGTCGACAGGAGTAGTCAGCCAGGCAGTAACGGAGCTGAAGCCGGCCACCAATCGGGTGAATCCTCTAGTAAGCCCCGCCCACCCGCCGAGAACACCTCGGCACAGTTGTGCAGCGAGCTCCAGCAACAAGGAGCACCAGCCAGCCAGCAAGCCCGCCATCCCCTGGAGCAAGAAATCCTGCCAGCATGCCGCGCTGACAACACAGGAAGAAGAGCAACGTCCAACGAGGACCTCCGGCTCAGGTAACCAGCAGCTTTGCTGATGTAATCAGCGGGAGTGTGGGAAGGAGAGAGGTCTGCCAGAGAGCTCCGCCACGGTACGTCTAAGCGGCCACCATCTTGCTTTCAATGTATGTTTGATACAGTGCTATCTAAAATATATTAAAGTCTGCTTTTGGATTTGTATAACAACGTTATGGCCCGCTGTTCTGGTCTCTATCGGTACTCCTTGCAACTGTACCAAACTGCTGTTAATTACCAACCCTCCAATTTTAGGTCTGAAACAAAGTTACCAGCTAACATGTCACATCATGTGGGGAATAAGGCTATTTAATACCATCCCAATCTCACCTAACAGGTTCTTGAGCTTGCACCTCCATACTCTCACTTAACAGTGCAGGCAGATAACCTGGCTGAGCCCTGTTACATGGTCTGTTGCTTCTTTAACATACTTAAAAAGCATGCTTTGCAGAAGTATCTCAAAACCTTTCATTTCCTTTCTCAGACTTCAAAATTGGTGGAACAGTCGTTCAGTGACGATTACGTAAACATGACAATGTTTTATGAGGAAATGAGTCACTGCATTTAACTTTACACAGCAGAAAAGCCTTTTGGATGAAAGGAAATCACTTGGCAGTAGATTCATGCACTTTTCCATGAATCCCGTCCATTATGCGCACTTACTATGACAATAAGGTCACTGCATACCAACATCAGTTTACAACAAAAGGCTAAGAGCAAACATTGAGGTAGAGTTTAACTAGTATAATCAATACAATCTTACATTTTCAAAGTACATTTTTAACAGCTGAACAGAAGTTCTGCATTTACAAAATATTGAGCTGCTCATATGGTGCACTAGACTAGCTCAACTGGCTTAGTTAGCAGCTATTAAGAAAGCCTCCTGCCAAGACAAAAACGTCATTCACAAGTAGTTCACAATGATGCACAATGGTGAAAAGAATTTCCGATCCAAGGATTATGTAGTTTACCTGTAGGCTCCTCAACCATTCTTCAGGACAAAGGCAGATGCCCAACATGAACTGTTGTAGCCGATTCTCTCAAGGTAGCACACTACACTCTTTTCCTGGGCACAGCAGTGGCTCTCCTGGGCCCCGGTGGGCTACTGGTGACCAGTTAACCTGACTTTTAAGGAAGAAGCAGGATTGCCCCTCGGTCCACCCTCATAATCTTGTCTGTCGTTCAGCAACATTCGGATTCACAGAAAGATTTTACAGTAGCTCTCTGGGCTCACTAAATCCATCCGTGGAATGGTCCATTCTAACCAGTGGACCATCTACTTCTTTTTTTTGTTGTTGTAATTTGTAAAGCGTGACATTTACCCTATTACCCTAAGGCATCAAGGCGCTGGAGCCCGACCGTCCAGAAGAGGGATGGAAAAAAAGATAAAAAGAAATCCAGATAAATGCTAGGCCGAGAAAAGCCAGGTCTTAAGAGCCTTTCTGCACGGAAGCAGAAGAGGAATAGACTTAAGAGCAAGGGGAAGGGAGTACCAAAGTTTACCCGCTGCTACTGAGAAAGCTGTCCCCACCCCCCACCAATTCCTCTTTTTAGTTCTTGGTACCACGAGTTGCATTTGGAGCGAGGATCGCAGGGGTCTATTGGGGGGAGTGCCATCTGAACATTGTTTTTAATCTTGACGGGTAGGGAAGATGCAGTGACTTGTGTACCATACAGAGTGATTTGAAGCCAATGCATTTTTCGATAGGGAGCCAGTGCAGGGATTCTAGTCCCTTCCTGGCAGATTGTTTCCTGGTAATGTCCAGAACAAGTCTTGCCAGTGCATTCTGTAGCACCTGGAGTTTATACTGCATACTCTTATTGGCGGCCAGGTATAGTGAGTTGCAGTTATCGAGTCTGGGCATTACCAAGGCCAGTGCTACCTGTATTCGTTCTGGTCGTTGGATAAGAGGGAAGGTTTTTTTTAACATCCTTATGAGCCAGGAGCACGTAGAGATGGTATGGTTCATTTGGATATTAAAGTTGAGCTCAGTATCCATCAGAACTCCAAGGTTCTTAGCCTTCTTGCTCTGGACAGGACAGCATCCTAAGGATTGAGGCCAGAACTTGCTGTTCCACTTCGATGTCCCTAATCCAAATATCATCACTTCAGTTTTCTCCCCATTGAGTTTCAGGAAGTTAGCAGACATCCATTCTGCCACTTTGGTCATGCATCTGAGAATATTTTCTGCCGTTGAGCATGGACCTTTAGGGATGGTAACCATAATCTGTGTGTCATCTGCATATGACACTATCTCCAGTCCAAATGAGTGAATCACGGTTGCCAGGGGTGCTACGTAAAGATTAAAAAGAGTGGGGTTCAGAGACGATTCCTGCGGTACTCCACACGGTAGAACAAAGGAGTCTGAGTGAAAAGATTGTAGTTTCACCCTTTGGGATCTCCCAGTTAAGAATTAGGACAGGAGGGCTAGTGCTTGATGAGAAACACCAAGACTCTGGAGTCTGTCCTGCAGCAAAATAGGCGAGATGGTGTCAAATGCTGCTGACAGATCCAAGAGAATCAGCACTACCCCCTGTCCTTCATCCACGGTACGCCAGATATAATCAGTGGCTGATATTAATGCCGTTTCCGTCCCGTGATGTTTCCTGAATCCAAACTGAGAATCATTAAGCCTCGATTGTTGTTCTGCCGTTTCCATGAGCTGCTTATTGAGATGCAGCTCCAAGATTTTAGCTGGAACTGGAAGCATAGATATGGGACGGTAGTTCTTGCAGTCCCCTGGATCTAGGTTAGGTTTTTTTTGGAGCGGCCTAATGATGGCTTGTTTCCAACTATGCGGATAAATTCCGGATAGAATAACATTATTCATGAGTTTACAGAGGGGTTCTGCTATAGTGTTTGCTGACATATGGAGAACTGCTGGAGGACAAGCCTCCAAAGGTGAACCAGCGTGCGTTCTCAAAAGACATTGTGCAACCAGTAGAGGCGAGAGATCAGAGAATTTTGAGAGACCTCGGTTCTCGCTGCAGGGCTCCAGAGGCGCACCCTCAGTGAGCCTGCTGGATACCGGTGTTTTAGTGGAAGATCCAAAGGATAGATCAAAACCTGTATAAATATCCATGATTTTTGATTGAAAGAAAATGGCCAGTTGATCGCAGAATGCTTGCGAGATCTCTGGTTCTGCTGTGAGTTGGGAGGATGAGAGCTGTTGTACTATCTTAAATAACTCTTTTGTGGACAATGAGTTTTCAATTTTGTATGTGCAGTATTTGGATTTTTCTTCCACTAGTGCACGTTTATATTCCTTAATGCTTGATTTGTATAACATTCTTTCATGTTCCTCTAGGGTTAGTCTCCAGGCTCGCTCAGAGCGACGGCGGGCTTGTTTTAATAGTCTGAGTCTGTCATGATACCAGGGGGCCGAAGGACGACATTTTTTACGGGCATATAGCTTCAAAGGGCCAATATATTAGCTGCGGATTCTAGCCATGTCGCAAAGGCCTCCGCCCCAAGATTAGCATCCTCTTGAATTATACAAGGAATATTATTTAGAGTGTTGGTTAAGGTCTCGGCTGAAATACCTTTCCAACTTCTAGTTCTATTTGGGGGGTAAGGGGTTCTATGATCAACAGCTATAGCTGGGGGCAAGAAATCAAACGACACTGCACTGTGCTCGGACCAACAGATAGGTAAGGTGTTTTGGTAGGTGATTCTTAGATCATTGGAGAAGATTCCGTCCAGTGTGTGTCCTGCTTTGTGAGTTGGAGCCGTTACTAGTTGAAGTAGACCAATGCTAGAAAGCATCTCTACCAGATCACTAGAGTCTTGGATGTCCCTCTCCTCTAGATGGAAGTTAAAGTCCCCCATGATTGTCATAGATTTCTCTGCTATAACAGGTTCTAAAAGCAGTTTTAGTTCTTGAAGGAACGGCGGTCTAGGTCCCGGGGGTCTGTAGATCAATAGCCCTCCAAAAGTGCAAGTGGCTGAGAGAATAAGTTTGAAGTTAGTGGCTTCACAAGTGTGGGTATTCAATCCTGACTCAATGATGCATTTAAATTGAGATTTAAAAACAAATCGCCAGCTCCCGCCAGCTCCCCCCCTCCCCCCCCATGCGTCCCACCCGATCTACCCTTTGGATAGAGTAATTATCCGGGATAGCATCAATTAGGTCGGGTCCTGAGGCTGCATTAGCCCAAGTTTCAGTAATAAAGACCCAAAGATAAACTTTCAGATGGTCAGTCCACTCAATTGCACCTCTCTAAATTAAAGATGCCAGGATGGTTTAGAAAGGCCTACATTAAAAAGCCTTTTTCCGCATTGCGTCGGTTTTTTGGAAAGTGAGGGAGAATGTCAAGCCAGCCTGTCTTTGGGTGACAGATGCACCTATCCCCTTATTGCCTTATCTTCAACAAGCAGCATTATCCTTCCACAACAGTGCTTTTACACTATTAATTCAAGCATTGGCAGAAGAGCTCCAAGTTCAGACTAAGGCTAATTACCATGCCAACAGGAGGTCCCTGGGCAGGTTAAGTGGGTCGAGTAATTCAGTGTTCATAAAGCAGAAGATAACAAAATTTCTAGAAATTACATTTGTATCATTGGTACCCAATGGATTAGGGCTGCACTGCGTAGCACAATACTGCAAAGATAAATTCCCTATCTGGCAACTGGATCAGAGATACGTAAATATGTTGCTTTTTCTAAACATTTTATAAACTACTTTAAAAAAAAAAAAATCAGATTCAAACTTGTGGCAATGGTTAAGATGGCATTTTCTGCATCTGAGTAGTTTTGCAAAACATCACAATTCAGAAGGCTAAATTGGTAAATGTATTTTACTAAAAATAAAAAATGCTCTGCCAGTCTCATAGTAAAAGGGCTTCCTTGGTCGCAGGGTAGGCACAAGAAGTGGAGAGGTTTAGGCATTAGTGTATTTCATCCAGGAACATTCTGACGGCCATCTCACTCACGTATTATTCACTAATTTATAACTTCAAACCCCAATAACTGCAGTGTTGTGTTGGAGCTTCTGTCAACCAGCTTCATTGGAAGGTGGGGAAATGCCTTTGCTTTTTGTTGGGTAGGAGATATGCTAGAGTCTAGGGCAAAAGCTAGGGGAGAAGAAAACAAGTTACTTACCTGTAACTGTAGTTCTCCAGAATTGGTATCCTTCATAGATTCACATGCTTGAATCGTTCCCCGTCGTTGAAGTGGGAGTACCACGGTATTATAGCAAAGCAATCATGTTAGTAGCACAAGCTATAATGGCACTATGCCATGAATTTAATAGCCTATGACCTTTTTTAAAAAAAGGACCAAACTTAGTCTACAACCAATCAGGCGACAGCACCCTCTAGAACCTTCCCCCACAGAGGGTAGTTCCCTCAGATTTTCAAGCACAAGTGGGAATAAATATATACCCAAATAGTAAAGGGCAGCCTCCAGGTGAGGAGGGTGGGTCACATGTGAATTTATGAAAGGTACTAATACTGGAGAACTACAGTTAACAGGTAAGTATTGGATCTTTCATAGATTCACATGCTTGGATCTTTCATATATTCACATGCTTGAATCAGAATAGTTAGCAGTAAACATGAATACATATTAGCATACAATAATAATGCAAATAGTCAATAGTCACAAAATTATAATGAGAGTAATAAACATAATAGCGGATAGTGGGAAAAGAAATACATAAAAAGGAAAGAGGCTCACCTTACTGAAATAGATGGCGCAACACAGCCTGTCCCACCAAAGCATCAGTTTTGTCTGTAGCATTCAGGCAGTAATGCTGGGTAGACCATGTGGCCGCTCTGCAGATTTGCTGGACAGCGTTATGGCAGAATTGAATGGCTGTTGCAATCCATCTTGCAATGGAAGATTTAGAGACTGGTAAATCCTTTATTCAAATTGCCATAGGCGATGAATAATTGATAAGATTTACGGAATGGGGTTGTTCTGTGTGAAAAAACTTAATGCACCTTTTAACATCTAAGGTATCCAGAGACCTCTCAGCAATTGTTTGTGGGTTTGGAAAGAACGTCTTTAGTACAATAGGTTCGTTAAGATGGAAATCCGAAGGCACTTTTGGTATGAATTTAGGGTTAGTCCTTAAAATTACCTGACCTTTTTTTTATTGCATGAACGGTTGTTTTATAGTGAGTGTTTGCAATTCACTAACTCCCCCCCCCCCCCTCTCTCCCCCCTGCCCAGAGTTTAGTATAGCGCGAACTTGACCCGAAGGTATCTGGTATCAGAGCGCTTTACATGAGCACCAGTTGCGTTACACAAGGACACATTTATTTTTGTTAGGCACGGGGAGATTAAGTGATTTGCCCAGAATCCCAGGATGTTGAGCGTCGTTGCAGGGACTCGAACCGGTTCCCCAGATTAGAGGTCAACCGCCCTAGCCGTTAGGCCACATCCTATCCCAAACACTTGCTGATGTTAGTGCCAATAGTAGAGCCGTCTTCCAGGAAAGATATTTCAATTGTGTCTTGTGAATTGGTTCAAACGGACCTTTCATTAACTGGCTTAATACCACGTTGAGATGCCAAGGAGGAGGCTCTTTCACCGGTGGAAAAACTCTATAGAGACCCTTGAGGAACGGTTTAATTATTCTCACGGACCAGAGAAGAGGTGAGTTCCCCGATCTCCTAAAGTGAGAGAATGCTGCTAAGTGCACTTTTATTGATGAATGTGCAAGGCCAGACTTGGCTATCCGAAGAAGATATGGTAAGATCTGCACTGGTGTAGCGAGGAAAGGATGTAACTTTCTTGGCACCATATACAGAAACGTTTTCACTTTAACTGATAGGACTTATTAGTGGAGTCTGCTCGCGCTTTAGAGAGATTTTCTCTGCAGTCTCTGGGGATATCAAACGCTTTGAGCTCATGGTCGTCAGATTCCAGGCCGAGAAATGAAGAGAAGTCAGGTTGGGATGAAGTACTTAGCCCTTGTTCATGGATAGTAATGTCGGACTAGTTGTCAGAGAAATGTGATGTTGTTCCGAGAGGAGAAGTTCCGTGTACCAGAATTGCCGGGTTCTTTCTTCATTTTCTTGAGCACTCTTGGTATCAAAGGAATTGGTGGAAAAGCGTAAGCAAAGATTAGACCATCTGGTCAAAAAAGCCATTTCCCCACGAACCTTTATGGGGATGGCAGCTTGAGTGGTATAGGCATTTGTTGGTCTTGGTTGCAAAAAGATCGAGTTGCAGTGTGCCCCATCAAAGGAAGATGTCCTGTAGAACTAGAGGATCGAGTTCCCACTCGTGACAACTGGTTGTCAGTCTGCTCAAAGTGTCCGCCAGCACATTGGACACTCTGATATAAGGAGGAAAATGGCCTTATTTTCAGGATTTGGAGGACTAGGCTAAACATGGAGATCTAGAACACGACGAAAGTAGAACATTAAAAGACAGCAGCTCAGACTTTTAGAGCTCTCAGATTTTTGTAGTCTTCAACAAGAGTTGAGCAAGGCCTCCTACAATGTCAATCCAAACCTGTGGCGCTGTTATTGGGCATTATTGCCCTAAGAGTTGTGGATACTAGATGTCAAATTCCGACAGAAAGAGCTGCAACAAGCACCCAACCACCCCGTAGTGCTCAAACTCAGTTCTAGCTAAAAAAGATAAAGCCATTTATGGGATCTTACAGCTGGTAATGTGTTCATGCGTAACAAGGACCTTTGAAAGCATGCAAGTTCATGATGTAAATCATGGCTATCAAGCTTCAAGACAAAGAATATTGTTTTACCTGATCCGATAGAGTCTGTGGAGATGAGTAGCCAATCCGGCAGCCATATGTCAAGCACGAAACCTCTGCAGTCATCTCCAGCACATGCGCCAAAGGCAAGTAGCCTATGTAAGTGTCCTTTGGGCTAATAAAGAGGTGCAGAATTAAAATCATACTATACAAATGCTACTAAGATGTAATTTATGTCATGACTACAAAAATAAATGTGGCCCAATAGCACATTAAGGGCAACTGTACTAATAAATGCATTCACATATTTAGTACTACAGTGCAAATGTCAATTCAAGTTTCTAGCACTGTAGACTGAACTTAACCTGGGACAATCACTATTCACTGCCTCACAGATTGGATATTACAATTGCTTTATAAGTGGAATCAACTCTCCTTACGGTCGCAAGGCCTCATAAGATTTTACCTCACTGCACAAATGTAACCACTTGCACCATGCTGCAGGTTAATGATAGTTTTTAGAATAAACATTAAGTACCACTCTTACATCACTCTCTGGCTCTGCATAGTGTAACTCTATTCATAAGGCGCTTACTACCCCTGACGAGGCATTGAAGCGCTTTTCAGAGAGTAGCACGCTATATATATCCAATATGTAGTTTAAATACTGATGCACGGAGTGTAATATGCAATTTGTTACCATTGTTGATTGTGATGAGGGGCTGGCTATAACCTACGAGCGGCAGAGTGTAGGTTCAAAGGAATATAGTGTGTATGTATACAGAGTAGGACAATGGACCAAACAATAGGTTCCAACTATTGGTAGAGAAATAATCAATGGAATCATACAACAGTCCAAAAGAATTAGATAACTTTGAGCGTCCATTTGCCAATTATTTTGAGAGAGTCCTGAATGGTTTAGAAATTCATCATCAGGACAATCTACTACTGAGCAGAAGTGGAAATAATTAAATATGGTGAGCGGGTCCCTATAATGGGATATCTGGAAAATTAAATTGCAGGATTGAACCCTGCATCTGTACGTTAATTTATGCATAAAATGCAGGAAGAATGAAACTAGCACCACCGCAATTGTCTAGTGAGAGTAGCAGCGCTTCTTAGATTATTTTTGATTTTAGCTAAGCAAAATTGAAAGTAGTAGTGAAGAGGAGATGTAAGACAGATATGCCATCATATCTTGGACATACATTCAGGGCTCAGCCTCTGAACCAGAGTACCTACCTATCTGAAACTCAGTGGACTCTTAGCTTAGGAATTTGGTAAACTTACCCCAGCCCGGGTATTCTTTCACACTGGCCCGCCATTCCTGCTATCAAGTTGCTGTGGATCATCATCACTCCTTTTGGTCGCCCAGTAGAGCCGCTGGTGTACATGACAACTGCCAGGTCTGTAGGAAGAGGTTTTTCTGATGGCAAGTCCACTAAGGAGGTAGAAAGATGCGCATAAATCCTTCCAAATATGAGGCATAGCATTCAAACCGATTAAAGGTGCCTATAATATCTTAGCCGCTAGCACTGATGCAAATCAGCTATACCACTCAATACCAACTGAGAAACCTAGTCTAAATTAACATTTGCTTTTACCATCTGCAAGAAAACTGCTTGTGCGCAGACGTACAAAGCACAAAATGCAGAGAACAGAGAATCATTTCAGTGAAACCGAAAAAAATCCACTGCCTGTTCTTAGTTAACGCAAAGTGGAAAGCGCTGTGAAATCAGAAATTCACATTCACCTTACTTACTGCACCAAGAAACTTGCGATATTGTATATACACACACACACACACACACACACACACGCACACACACACGCCTAAGCAGCAGATGAATAAACCAACCAGGTGACATTCCTGAAATGTTGTACTAAAAGATACCCTATAAGAGGTACCGGTTTTAACCAATAACCACTTTGTTTATACACTGCACTATTAACTAATAGTTTAGGTGATGTCAACTAGGATTTGTGATGCAGTTTATCAAAAACAAATGACAATGCAACAAGTAAAGGATACAAACAGGTTTAACAAAAACGTTAGATGAAAAGTGCAAGCATCTTCGCTTACGGTTCTCCGGTTTCTCTCCTAGTTTTTCCACATCTTGCATGTTGTGAAGAGCTATTCCTCGTGGAGACTCGGAGCTGTTACTGATCTTCTTGCCCACATAGATGATATGTTTGAGACTTGGGATGTCCGATAACACAGGCTGCAGCATGATATGTAAGGCAACCACACACAGAAAATGTAAACTGAATAATTCAAACATATGAATGAATACAGCTTATGTGCACGGATTCTCATACATGGGGGAAGGGAAAAGAGTTATGATAGATTCTCAGAAAGAAAAGGAAGGCTAGGTAAAATCCTGAGGACCCACTGTACTTCCATGGACAAACCAAATCACTCCTAACACAGTATTTAAGTTTCCCATTTTCATTTGCTTGACTAAATGTCGATAGGCATGATCTATAAAAGCAAACTCATTCTTTACTGGACAGAAACAGATTTACAAATGCCACCTGCACATTTGAGTTCATTCTTACCTTAAGTTTGGTTTCTAAAAGTTCTGTGCTGGTGAAGAGATACGAGGCACCAGACTCGTTTAGACCATAGGATACGGCTTCCTCCCCAAGAGTGGCATACAGAGTTACAACTGTTTAGGAGAAGAAAGGGTTGCGTGAGAAACCGGGACCTCCAGTAAAGGATCAAACTTAGAAGATGTACGTATTCTAAAGACTATGTAGTGTGAGAAGTGAAAAGTGCTTAGTTTTCAATATAATGACTGGACGCCCAGTAAATAATGAACATGGTGCCATCTAAGGTGCAATTTACAGACTACTCAAAGGAAACTTAGTTAATACAGATTAGCAATGAAACAAATTAAAAGACATCCTCACATGCAATAACGTTAGTGTGACTGAAAACTGGGGCAGAAATCAGCCTGTCAAGTAATAGAAAGAAGTATATGTGTATATATGACTGTCACTAAAAATATGTATTATTTAGAAACTGGCAATATTTTGTTGACGGCACAAAAATTTTCAAAACATGAAGTTTTTCCAAACAGCTGTACCAATACTTCTTGTACACTGTGACCATTACAAAGAATCGACGACTAATGTCTAAACTTTTACAAAACTATTTTCCAATTTTGTTGAAATTTTATTTAAAGTGGTTTCATGCAAAGGATAATCCGTAAAAAACAGTGTTAAGAATTATATGACAACTGAAGTAAGTCACTCTGATCAAGCGTCTCAAAAAAGCAAACAGTGACAGAAGAGCCTGCCTAATTTATATGCCAATCACAGATTTACCCATACCATGTCCCTGCTGTGGTGACATTACTCCTGGACAATGGGAACTATATTTATACCACTCTACTCCTCTTGAAATGCTGGACTCGCTCCCAACCAAAGAGATGACAATTCAAGACTTTTCACAGTCCACAAGCGCGTCTGTAACTTATAAGGTCCTCTACACCTACCAGCTTACTCATTTCAAAAGATTGAATGCCAGATCCCTCGCGCACAGGGATGCACCGTCTGTAACGTCCTTATCTATCCTTCATGGATTCTAAATTGAGAGGTTTTCTGCTCTGCCTACAACCTGAACACTCAGTCCAGGAAAAATATTCATCTGGCCTCCAATACAGTCTGACGCCACCAAAAGCTCCCACTCATCAGTCAACAGGTGCTGATGGCTGATCCTTGACCCAAAGGTCTCCTTCATAAGGTTTTTCCATTAATCTAGAATGCCAAGTAGGCACCCAAGTATCTTGAAGAATCTGTTAACCAGTTCAGGGTGTGGCAGAGGAGATCTGCACTATACCCCCACTCCCTCAAAAGATCTGAGAACCCAAAATATGGCATGCATGGTTTCACAAAAACCATTCAATGAATAAAACTTATTTAGACAGTCACAATATTGGAGACTTTTCTTCACTTGGCCAGCCCACAGTGGTGCAAACACATAAGATGCATTTTATACTCTGGCAGAAACAATACAAAAACATTGTAATTGAAAGCTTCCCCCAGAACTGCCTTTGGCTACTCCATTTATACAATTCTCAAGAAAAGATTAATTGGACTTGAACATTGTCGCCATGCTTTCATTTGAACAACTGTCTTTTCTAAAACATAGATCCAATGGATGTCAAGGAAAAGAAACAACATTTAAAGCATGTGCACTGATTCACAGTCCTAGCAGCTCACATGGCACTTATATTGTGCAATTTACAATGAGATTACAGCTCAATGCTCTGATCACTAATAGTATATGAGGCAATGACACAGCTAATGACGCCTATTGGTGGTTTCTGGCACACAGAGCTAAGAGGGTTTAGTTTAGAGACAGTTTGTTCTCTTCTGTCTCACGTTGTGGTCTGCCGATGCACCTGGATGTCTTTTACTAAGGTTGAGTTATGATTTCACAATTGTCTAAAGTTCCCAAAACAAAAATAGACACAAAAGCATATCACAGCTAAAATCAGGATATCGCGCAGTGAAAATAAGCAGCCCCATGACATTGGGAAAAACCTCAAAAGGCTACATGGAAGAGGTATGCAAGTCATAGGAAAAAGTCTTTGTGCTACAATAAGAATACTTTTTATCCATACGGAAAACGAGCTACTGATAATTGCGGAAATATTACTTTTGCTGTGATAATCTCTCAGTCTCTGCACTCCTTGGTGTGTAACCGAGTCAACGTTCATCTGTGCGTAGCACATCTACTTAAGCTACTGGTTGGGTATAACTTGGGGGACAAGCAGATCAGGAAAGGGCTTCTCATGAAGAATACCGTCACTTTAAAAGAATGAGTTCTCAATTCACTAGCACATGTATGGAGCTTCACCCCTTACCTGCGCACCATTAACTTCTACACCTAGATCCTAAATGTTTTTCTTAACATCAGATTGAACACAACATGAAGGGATAGATTGTGGGTGTTGTGATTGACTGAGATCAAGGACTAAGATGTTTGGATCTCATTTTAGAGAGTTGATAAACACCTGCCAGGTAAGAAAAAGCCAGACTATCATAATGGCAATGGTAAGAATGAAGAGCAGCATTATCAGGCAGACCACCATGGACTGAGGATTCTCGGAATAACTAATGCCACTTTGCAGAGAGGTTGCAGATAAAGCTCCCTAAAACATAGCCCGACTGAGGAGCTTACACCGAGATCAGAATCCCCTATGAACCCCAAATGCATGGTGTTTCCTACAAATCATTATCACACCCAGCTAAGGCAGGAGAGAAGTCTTAAAGAAGGACCTTTGAGATGGTCCAGAGGCCCCCAGTAACATCTCCAAAGTTATAATCATTTAGCTTTGAAACTGCTTTCTACCATCCAATCCTTAACCACACAACCTTCTCTTCCACTCTCCAGACATTGTCTGGAATAGTGTTCTTGTGCACGTAATCATCTTGTAACGAATGCCAACAGAGAGCCTGGTCAACAATGAATGTTATACCTTCATTCACCCTTCTCAGATAGGCACCTTCCATCCACATATATTGGTGACTCACTAAAAACCTTCTTCCCATAACCCTCTTCAAAAATATGTTACAGGCAACGGCTTGACTTCAAAATGAGTAGAAGAGAGTCGAATTGCCGAGTATGCAATACAAGCAGTTACATAAGAACAAACTCCAAAAACTAATTGGAACCCAATTAAACATTTCTTTGTTAAATTAAGTGAATGTAGAACATGCAGAGGTCAGCAAAGGAGGGGAATAAGGATACAATTTAGAAGCAAGTAGGATTTCTACATTTCATTCACGAATATTGCTTCTGCCGGGCATCACCATATGAACAGTAGCCTAAGAACTCACATCCAAAATAAATACCATGACATGAGACCGCGTGGCAGAATTCACAAAGTTATTCTTACCAATGCATGCAAAGCAGATCTGTTGTCTTACAGAACGCTAACCAATAAAAATACTCGCAGTTAAAAACTTCTTTGCATAAGGTGACATATTCCCTCAAAACTCAGTGATTTCTTTTTTACCTATAACAGTACTAATTGCTGCATTATTTACCCATAGGGCCAGACGAGAGCCGTGTAGCAAAATCACCAAAATGTGACGTTGACAATCTTGAAGTTTTATAGTTCCTCGAATATTATGGCCTAAAATGGTTCTATTTTTCAACAGCCATGAACCCCATCAGAGAGACACTTTTCTGTGCACCTGATAAGCGAAGGGTGGTGAGAGAGAAAGAGTGGCATGTGTTATCATATGGCTAGGACCCAACACTGCTTACTTTCATTCTAGTTTTAGTGTGTCCTAAAGGTCTTGCAAGGGAAGCATTTCAAAGCTGGGTGTAAAGTTTATAAAAAAGAAAAGCAGTACTGCAGAATATAAGAACTCTTTTTACTTGGACTTCTCTTTTCTCTGGCAACAGTGCAGCTGAGTTAAAGACTTGCTTGCTTCAGCTGTCACCATTTCATGAATACTTGAGAGTTCGACTGACTAACTGAACAGGGGTAAGGGGCACTGGACAGACTTTAGATATAAGGCCTCTACAGTGCAGACGCTGAAAGATCACCTGTGAAAAAGCAGAAAGCACACACAATGAGCAACAATAGTGTACAAAGTGCAGATGGCTCATGGTCTTGGAGCTGCTTTGCTCCTAGCTAGGTATGCAGCTTTACGTATAGGTAACGAAGGACTTGGAGTGATGAAAGCCATCTTGCTTAGGTAGACTTAGTAACTGAAAATTGGACCTGAATTCGTGTCACCCTGTTGCAGGTTCTTTACTGTGTGACCTTACTGCAATGAAGGGGTGATGATCCGGTTTTTTTGCTTGGCAGACTGAAAGCATGCAAAAGGTTTCTCTGAAGACAGAATTTCTCAAAGTAGACTGAATGTGCATTTTCTTGGGCATACTCGCTACTAAAAAGGTAACCTGCTCTATATGTAATTTGGTTGAACTGGAAGAAAGTAAGTAACCTTTGTATAAAGAGTTGGAGCCCACCGAGTCTTGTAATTTCAAACATGAAATCAATCAAAGAGTGTGTTTGACAATAGTCAAGTCTTAAATACTGGATTATAAATACTATGCAGAATCCTTTTGAGAACGTTAAAGGCCATGGTTTATTTATGGTCAGTAAGAGATGCACACTTGAACAGAGAACATCTTGAATACAAACGGTCACATGGCTTGCGATCCCCGCAGTTTTAGAATTGTGCCCATAACAACTAGTACTGGCAAATTACATGTTTTTGTTCAAGAGACCAAACAGTTTCCTTCTTTTCCATTGCATACAGTTTGGCACTGATCGGATGTATGACATCTAGCCTACGATGAACATGTCAACCAATATTCTTTGGGATGTCAACAGACACTTTCCTAGAGGAAATGCTTTCACACCGAAATCTGAAGAGTTGCCTCTGTGACTGTTACCCTACATGAAAACAAAGTACCCATTAATAGCTACTGGTAAGACTAGTTTAATATCTAAAAAATGTTTTTTTTGGGGGGGGGGTGGGGGGGGAGAGGATTTGTACAACGCAAACTCGACCCAAAGGTATCCGGTATGCACCAGTTACGTTATACACGGACACATTCATTTTGTTAGGCACGGGGAGATTAAGTGATTTGCCCAGAATAACAGAATGTTGAGAGTCCCTATTGAGACTCGAACCCGAGTCTCCAGCTTCGAGGTCAACCACTCTAGCCGTTAGGCCACATCCTCTTTCTTGGCTGTCTATTTTACCTACTCTGATGGACCACGATGTCTTTAAGAAACTTGCGAGACCCTAAACCTCACCAGTGCTAATGTTGTAAATAGTGTTTACTTCACCAAGTGTCAGTTTCCTGCACGGAGTTGATCAAAAATGTACATTCCGCTCAAAGGGTTCATTTGGATACACAGACTTTAGTGTTTCTCGGGTTTTGCTGCCCTAAATAGGTGTTTTAATCAGGCGGCCTGACTTGTTAGGACAAAAGAGTTTGATTCAATTGCATCAGGTCTCAAGTCTTGACATTGGTGATCCCTTGAGTTCCAGGTCCAAATTAATGGTGTTTAATTTACAAACCAGATTGAATAAAGTTTTTTTTCTTCGATTTTAAGGGAGATTTGCTAGTGCACGAACTTGGCTACATTACAACATACCAGTTAAACAAAACTTTGAGCATGCCATTGCAAGCAGGTCACATCAAATTCTTCCTCAAATGAGTTGGTAACCAATACAGGCAGACGGTATCCAGAACAGTGAAACATTAAAGATATAAGAAAGCGAAGGTTTCATTATTACATGGCTAACATCAGTATGATTACCATAAATTTGTATACACTTACGAGTGATGTATCAGCTAAGCATTGTGTTAATCAGCTAGTCGTACATTGGAAATACACGACAAAGGTTAGCACTGATACGACAATCACTGACAATAGTCCTTGCCCTTTGGCTGCCAAACCGGACAAGTTGCAGTAGCCAATGGTTTTTTGCCGATGCTGTTCGGTCTTGCAAAACATTTTTTTAAAGAATTGCGTTTTTTTTAAAAAGAAGCCAAACACCATGACTGGAGGGGCGCAGATGGAGCAGGAAAATTAAATAAAAGCCAGGTACGAAAGGGTGGAGGAAAGCAACAGAATCTGAGGATGAGGAAAAAGGAGCAACACGGATTGCATGGGGTGGGGATCTGTAGAGTGGAAGCAGCACACAAGGGACAAAGCAAGAAAATAAAACCACTCCGATGAAGTGTTGAAAGAATCAGAAATGCAGAACCCAAATGCAGGCAGTGGAAAGACAACTCATCCAATCAGAACACAGTAAAGAAGAAATACTACAGAGGCAGGACAAACAAAGAACTAGAATGAAACAGACAAAGCCACCCAATCAAGAGCTAGAGGCTGGCCCAAAAACCACTATATGTATATACCTAAATGCAGTTGTGACAAGAAGTTTACAACAGGTAGCTAAGTTGGTCTGTAAGTGAGATCTAAAGAGTGTAAATTTGAGAGATATTTACTCAACATTGTATAAGAAAATGGGTATGAGCTAGGTATATTTATAATGTACGCTTTCAGAGCTACAGCAGAGGTTCTACTGGTGATGGTATACAGTTCTACATGAAGGTTTGAGGGTATATTCCCAGCAATATATATTTAAGTAAGACTAACTGATTTACTTCACTTAGATCTGATCAGTAAAAGTGAAATCAGCCTTACTGGATCTGCATCATCGGGTAGGTCTTATTAGAGAGTGGCAATTCCATTGCAATGGAACCTACATTCTAGTGTCAAACGGTATTCATCAAAAATGATAGTCTCATTTAACAATGTTGCACTGGTTGCCGATTTCGGAGTGTGCATGCATACACACGCAAACCCCACTGGTTTCTATATACTTCTTCAGACTGCACATCGCCTATTTCTATCTATTGTAAGTGACAGGTGCTAGCATTGCCTAGTTTAATAGCAGTGAACTCATGCTCTACAGATCACTGTAAATTTCTGGAGCACATTATCTCAGCGAGTCATCTTGCAGGAGTAAATATTTTTATATTTAAATATTTCTAAAGACCAATGGTTGGGAAAGTTCTAGTATCAACAAATAAACGTTTGTACGTACGAGGAAAGTTGTACTTGAAGCAGGCTTGTGCTGCAATCATCCATTCTGCCCTTGTTTCACAAAAAATTGCAACCGTACTCTTTGGTCTCAGTCCTAGTGCAACCAAGCCACTTCCAAAATGATTCACCCGGGCATTTACGTCTTCATAGCTCTGCCATTTGTAGTCTCCCAGGATCCACTGTTGAAGAGGTAAAGTAGAGTATTAAAAAGACATGAAACTGATAATGAACATAAGGAAGCTGCTTACTCCGAGTGCTGTAAATCTAGGACTTATTTACAAATACTGGCTAACTGTAAATCAAGAGACTATATTACGAAAAAGTCAAAAGTTAACTTAACTACATGTATATTTCTTTTAAATATTTACCACTGAAATTATTTGCATAGTGGGAGATTTAGGTAAAAAAAAAAAAAAAAAAAAATATTCAAACCTCCGGCAATTCACCATATTAACACATCTACTTAATAGTATCCTCCACATGACCTTCCATTCAAAATTGGAGTGTTGTTCAGCTGGAGGCCACTTGTGGTGGATGGGCTCAAACAGGGCGAATAAAAGGCCGGACAGAGAGGGAAGAAACAGTTTACCTACCTATAATTGCAACCCAAAAGAGTTGGTAGCTTTGAAATATTTCCATGATTTAACTTATTCTGTCTTCAGGCAGGGAATGCTGGTTAAAAAGTACGCACAATAAACCCATTTATTCTAAATAGTAGTTTTTCAACCCATCTACATCATTGTCTGTGTCTGCACTGCAGCCAACGGAGGCACAGACAAATAACTTTTCCAGCACTCAGTCATATTCAAATGAATCAAAGATAGTTAATAATTACAAAAACAATTAAGCCGTGAATGAGGCTTCCCATATTAAAACAGGTGGCTGTGCACTACACCCACCCTAGACTCAATGTCAATTTACCTAGCAGAACCCGCCTCAAGTCTTAACTGTTAGTACGTGAGCGATTAGATCACTGGTGTTTGTAAAACTGTAAAAACCTAGGGAGACCCAGGTTAATTTAGGGGATACCTCGATTGTTTTTTTTTTTTAGAAAATAATTCTACAAAATGACTATCTTCATAGAATATTTAGAAAAACTGACAAGAAACCCTGGCTCTCGTCAACACTTCCTGTTAACGAGTCTAACAGCAGTCATACTTCATTTAATGTATGCGACAGACCGGTCATGTACCGAAATGGAGTAAGTTTGTAATACTGGTAGAAAGGTTTTGAAACGTCAACACTCAAAATGATCAAGGAATATAAGTAGCTGTAGAGGCATTCTTCTGCATCCAGATAAGGCAGCAATGTCTACCCGAATGAAGGAACTCTTGTGGCTTGAATGCAACCAGTGTGGGGCATTGACCGGAGTGGTTGTAGAGCCTTTGGACAAGCACAACAGCTTAAATTGTAAAATCGCACCAGTCTTAGCATCCCTCTGGTGAAATTTCCTCAAAGTCTGACCCACCCATTAAACTACATGCATCAAACAAGACAATCCATGTTACAACCAAAGAGTATCTATCACAGAAACTGCATGTCTCTAACAAAACCAAGTCCTAAGAAGCCATGACCTGTTCAAACCGGACAGGCCTAGACTGAAGAAATCAACTGTTATATGTAAATTCTTGAGTAATGTACTCAAAATTTGGAATGTTCTTCCATTACATGGAAAGGCCTATTCAATCACATTATTCAAAACAGACCTCAAACAACTCTGTTAAGGTAAGCTTACTTGTGCTTCTTGAAACCTACTCTGAGCTTCAGTTCCATCTCATGGACACAGTCCTCTTGGTCACTGGGACTTCAAAAGTTGTTTCCAATGCCCTTTTATCTCTTGCGGTTACCAACATTTTTAGCTGAAACTCAGATACGTGTATTTTATTGCAGAGTTTGTTTCGTTTTTAGGAGTATGAAGGCTTCCCAAAGTGCTCCAACCTGTGTCTGGGTCCCAGGCCCCCTTTAAAGTGTACAGTTAGAAGTATGTTGATGTGCATGCACATGTTTGAGAGGTGTTCCGGAGAATGTGAGAATAGATATTTGCTCGTACCTTACTTTCCAATTTATATGTTTAGTAATTTGCATCTTTTGATTAAATAGAAAAAGCCAGAATTTTTAGATTGTCCTGCATTCAAGGTGAATTCTCATTAAGGAAATCAAATCTGGATCCCCTTTGGACCCTTGCCCACCTGCAGTATTAAGAGGTATAGTAAAGTAGGTCAGTCCTATTCTTACGGAAATGTTCATCATGTTTACCGCGGGAATTTTTCCCGCATTTTGGAAGGACGCATCGATCCTTCCATTTATTAAAAAAAAAGCTAGCCTGGATGCATCAGATCCTCGCAATTACCGACCTATTGGCAGGCTACCTTTTCCAGCTAAGATAGAGGAGAAAATCATGAATAAACAACTAGCTCAGTTTGTTCAAGAAAATGACCAACTCGATTCCTCGCAATTCGGTTTTCGTCCAGAACACAGTACGGAGACGGCCTTGATAAAGGCTACTGAAGAGATCAGGACGGTGATGGACAGGGGTGGCGCCGCTCCCTTGATCCTTTTGGATCTGTCGGCGCCGTTTGACACGGTTAATCATCACCTGCTGCGATCTCGCCTGCGAAAGCTAGGGGTAAACGGTCCGGCCCGGTCATGGTTAACATCTTTTTTGACGGAAAGAAGACAACCCGTGAGCCTGGATCGCTTTAAATCAGCACCCTATGTCCTGCCGTGTGGGGTTCCACAGGGCTCATCGCTTAGCCCATCCCTTTTTAATATCTATGTGTCGGAGCTGGCTCCGCTGATCCAGCATTTCGGCTTTGGCTTAACATCGTATGCTGATGACACACAGATTGTGGTAGCTGCATATAAAGAGCAAGCCTCCCCTGTATTGCAATTTAGAAACTGTATGCAGGAAATGAACAGCTGGATGGGCAAGCATGGTCTTAAACTTAATTCGGAGAAAACCGAAATAGTGATGTTTGGCAACCTCCAACCCAGATGGGATGGAATTTGGTGGCCTACTGAGATGGGAGAGTTGCCAAAACCAGTAGAAAAAGCGAAAAATATTGGTATTTTAATTGATAAGAAATTAACATTCTCTCAGCAAACCAATGCAACGGTTTCCACCACTTTTTACTTGCTCAAGAAACTGAGGAAGGTCCTTCCTTATATCCCTATGGATTCTAGGAAGACGCTGGTGACTGCATTGGTATTACCGAAATTAGATTATTGCAATGGATTGTACTTGAATATACAAAAACTTTTTTTTTAAACTGGAGATGGTGCAGAATGCAGCCGCAGGACTCTTCCTAAATCTACCCAGGTACGAATCAGTTTCGACTGAAATCCGAAGACTCCACTGGCTTCCTTTTGCAAGTCGCATCAAGTTTAAGACGCTATGCCTACTTTTTAAGGCCTTGAATCATACGGGACCTATGTTCCTAAGAAACATCTTTTCCTGGTATCGTCTGGGTAGATAGCTTCGCTCTACTGGTACCAAACTTATGATGGTTCCCAGGATTCGTACCTCTAGCTGTGGGACGACGAAGCATGGGCTATGGAACGACCAAGCTATGGAATACGCTTCCTATGCACATCAGGTCTGCAAGTTCACTAGCCTCATTCAGAAAGAGTCTTAAGACATGGCTATTCCAGAATTAATGCAAGAGTATTATGGGCTTACTGTAGTTCCTTAGCGCCAAGACACCTCCGGGTATTTGTGCGCTCAATAAGTTATATTAACATAACATAATATAACAATGTTGATTCTTATTCGTACAGCGATTGAGTTCCAAAATGCATTGTTTAAAGTGAGGAGCTTCTATCAGGTTGAGACATTTTGAAGTGCCTATTAATCCAAAAAAGGTAGTCAGCCTGGAACATAATGGTGGTTTGCTGTTGTGGGGTTTCTTTTGATGGTCCATTTGTATGGCTTGCTGGATAAGCAATGAACATTGCTTTGAAGGTGATGCATCTAACCACGGGCACCTAGTTTAAGGGTCTGATGCCTGATGTGAAGGAAATAATCAACAATAGTTTGAGAAGCTGTCTGACAGCAGCTTTCAGCATTCTCTGCAATTTTCTAAGTATTAACAGGGGTGCTCCAATGTGTAGTTGGCTGGCATTAGAGTATGTAATCACCTCTAGGTATCTCACTTTGGCTGAGTAGGGTGACGAGCCTTAGTTTCTGAATGGTCTGGTAGAAGAGAGGAGGTGAGAGAGTTGGAGATCTGTCAGTGAGGCAATAGGCAATCCATTTCTGGACAACTCCTAACTCCTAGGTTATCAAGTCTGTGTGGGAGAATAGGGAGATGCTGCATTTCAAAGGCCGATAAAGGTTCAAGTAGGATTACGGCTACTTCATTTGAGTAAACAGTAGATCTAATATGATCCAATGTGGCTATTAATGCAGTTTCGGTTCCATGGCAAGGAGAGAATCTAGTCTGATAGTCAGAGTGCGATTTATTTTCTTCAAATCAATGGGGATATGGGATTTAAAACAGATTTTTCGATGAGCAGGACTAAACTAAGGGCAACAATCTGATTCCGGTCATAGTTGGAAGAGTTAAGAACAAGACCACGTTTTTGTAGAATTGGCTTCATGTAAGCAGTTTTGAGTCGACCTGGAAAGGTTCAGAAAGACAGTGATTTTAAGGCAAGCCACGGAGGCTAAAATTACAAATAAATGCTATTATTGGCCACTTTCAGCAACAGCAAACAGAATGGTACTATGAAATATTAGGATAAGGAAACTGGAGAGAGTTGCTTGTAGAGTCCAAGACCCATCAACCCCCATTCGTTGGGCCACGGGCAGGCAGGGACTTTGACTCAACCACTGCGGTTGATGTCATCTGCCATTGGTGTCCAGAGGTACATCCTACCATTGCTCTGCAAACTGGCCAAGTACAACCTTTTCCACACTTTGCTTGTCCTCCCTACCCTGACAGCCATCACAGGCTTCTCTAGGAGGCAGGATGGTAGTGAGGGGGTAGGCGAAAGGCAAGATAGCAAACCAACAGACACAATGGTGTAATTTCCACGCCCAGTGCCCAGATTTTATGTAAAAAGAAAATACTTTAATTTCACAGCAGAACTAACCACTACAAAATTATCTGGTATGCTATAGCGGGTTGTTATAATTTGTGCGTGTGACCTTGTGCCTCCCTGTTTCTTTATAACGGGGTCTCCAATCTTTTCTGTAATAAGAGTTACTTATGTTTAATTAAAATCATACAGAGCTACTAATATTATTACTGTGGTAATAGTGACCATGAAAGAGATAAGATTACATTTGTGGCCACCAGATGCAAGATCACCAGCAGTGATAACCTCAGTGCATCAGGTAAGGTTGCAGCAGTAATATAAAGGGCATTATCAGTTTGGACTGCCTCTATATGGTTAATACACAACAACCATAGCTGTAATGCCCCTGGCACCAAGGAAATTGTATTAGTAATCAGACTCACCTGTGCCTCAGGAGATGAATATCAACTTCAAATATATTTTGAAAATCCAACTATATTTCTCCAAACATCAGCTTATGAGTTCCGAAAATAAACAGTTTCATATTGAATACACAACCTTCAATTCTGGGATACATATTTTAATTCAACCAAGCAAAAGATTCTTATTTAGTAGGAGAGGCTGCACACAGGAGAGCTACTGTAAGTAGCTGGAGAGCTACTGGGAGCTCACGAGCTACTCGTTGGAGAAGCCTGCTTTATAATATATAATTTATAATGTATGCTGGTGGTGTTGTCTGTGCAAATTAGCACTGATGACTTTACTATTTTGGGAAGGAAAGAGATAAGGGCCACTGCTATGGCTCTGAGTTCCAGCACGTTTATGTGCATTTTCTTCTGTCGGCGATTCCACTTTCCACGGATTGTCAAATCCTGGAAAGGAGAGCCTCATCCCTCCAGGGACGCGTCTGTTGTTATTATGAAGTCGCAGAGTCTGTGTAAGGAACGTTAGCCTCTTAGACAGGTTTACACTCTGTGCTCACCATTTCATGGATGTTACCATGGTTGGAGAAATCAGAAAACGTTGTTTGTCTAACTACTCTTGTAATGGTTGCATGTAAAGGCGGCAATTTGGAATTCGTGGAATGCAAAATTATATCATTCCAAATAGTTATTTGTACAGTCGAACTGAACCGGACTTTTCTGCTTAATGTTTGTGCTAGTTGTGGATTCCTAATCTGTCTTTCTTGGGAGGTGAAAGCCTTGTCCTGGTTCTAATCTAGAACCGCTCCCAAGAAAGTCAGGGTTGTTGATTGTGTGAGATAGGATTTCTGCTTGTTGACTGTAAGGCCCAGATCTTTTAAGAGCGTGGGACAGGTTGATTTATCTCTTATTGCTTAACGAAACCTGGTGGCCTTTGTCAACCAGTCATTGAGGTATGGTAGCACCGGCGCCCCCTTCTGCCTCAAGCGAGTAACCACCGGAGCCAGACATTTGGTAAAGATGCAGGATACTGATTTCAGCCTGAAAGGGAGAACCTTGAATTGGTAGCGGGTGCAGGCTACCTTGAATGTTATGATTTTGCAATTCCTTGGGTGAGTTGGAACATGGAAGTATGCATCCTAGAGATCTAGTGAAATCATGTGATCCCCAAGATTGAGAATATTTAGGATATCTTGCAGGTCTACGATGGGGCGCAAGTCTTCGGACTTTCTTTATCAGAAAGAAACAGGAGTAGAAACAGATTCCCCTCTGGGTCTTCAGGACCTCTTCTATTGACCCTTTTCTTAGCATAGTTAATACCTCCTGCAGAAGTTGTTTTAGATGGGGAGGAGGTGCCCCTTTGGGGTCCGGGGGTAATTTAGTGGTTTTGGGATGAATTCTAATGTGTGCCCATGCGTGATGACATCCAGCACCCATCTGTCTATTATGAGGGACCTTTGAGGGAGATAATTCGAGATTCGACCCCCAAGTTATTATTGCAAATTGCGGGGGATAACCTGCACCATTGAAAGGTCACTGCTTTCTCCCTTGGGGAGGTTAAGTCAGGGTGCCTACTTGTATGCTGCTGCAGGTGGCTGTCTGTATTGCTGCTGGGAATATTGAGAGCAATACTGGCTTTGCAAGGGCTGGTTGTATGGTTGAAATCCTCCTCTGTAGGAGTAGGATTCTTTACCCCTGGGCCGCACCCAATCTGTAGGGTTCCCAAGGATTTGGCCATATCAGTATCAGTTTTTATGGTCTGGAGAGTGTCCTCAACATGCTTGCCAAATAACGCCTCAACTTCGTATTACACATCAACGACCTTGCTTTGCATTTCTGGCCTAAAATATGTTGCCTTCAGCCATCAATGTCTCCTGAGGACAGTTGCACCAGCCAGTTGGTTAAATCCAGTGGACTATACATCTATAGCGCTGTAGATAATTTCTACAGAAGCTCTCTCACCTTCCTTCAGAATTTTCCTGGCTTTACTCCTTGCACCCTCTGGCAAGAGGTTAATGTATGCAGCGATGTCCGACCACATCTGCCTGTTGAAACGTCCTAATATCACTATGGAGTTAGCTGCTCTGACAGCAGTGGGTACCATGGTAGAGAAATTATTCCCTAGATTATCCAGCCTACACCCATCTCTAGCTGGTGGTGTTGTAATAGGGGGTGGATAGATTATTTGAGCGACGCTGGGCCACTTGTGTTATAACCGAATCCACTATGGGATGACCAATTAAACATGCCGGTGAATAGTCAGGTGCTTTATACTTTTTATCCAGCCTACGCAGCACTGCTGATACTGTAGCTGGATTCTTCATAGTCTTGAAGCTTTCCTCCCATATAAAATCCACAATAGAGGTGGCTCCGAGTGATTTTTTTCATGGGCTCCTTGAAATCGTAGAGGAAGCAATCGGATTGTTGTTGTTAGAGGGAGCTGGACTCTTTTAGATGCCATTTCCATAAGGTTGTGGAAGCCACCGTTGCCGTCTGATGGGGAATCCACTGGTGGTGACAGACTGGGATGGTGTTAGATCAGATAGTCATCCCATTCATTAGGAATTGAAGCAGTGTCCCCGATTTCACCTTCTACCCAGTCCGCATTTGTGGAAGGAGAGTCATCCGCTGGTGGTTCAGCCAATGTACTAGCCAGTGTGGGTAATGGGGGTCACTGGTGCTGCTAATGTACCCAGTGAGTGTGTGACCGGTCTATGTATTTGTGGTGATCAGATTGGTCTTGGTGCTTGTGGTGGAGAAGTAGTTATTTTAGGATCCAGAAACCTCTTATTATAATCCTGGGGATGTGTTTAAGATTGACCAAAGTCAGTGGCATTTGTACTGACTCTTCTTGCTGCTCCTGTTGACCATAACCAGAGTACTCATCCTGATAATGCTCAGGTTGTTACTATGGAGCATAATATTGATCCTCGTCTTAGTCATCCTCTTGACACTTCACAAGCAGCTCAGAGGGACTATGTGCTACCCCAAAGGGGCCCTCATCCTCGGATTAGTCATCATCCAGCAGATGTGCAGGTGAGAAAGGTGAAATCTAACTTATGAGCTGGCAATATTGGTTCTGTAGGGGATTTTCCTCTTACAGAAATGATCGATAATGGCATCACAGGTGTTAGTGTATTCATTGAGATTTTCAAAGGAGGTGTGGTCATCAACGGGGTTCTCAGAGTTGTCATCAGCAGGGCTCTCATCGATGGGATGATAGTCTTCGATGGAAGCGGCGGTGTCGTCAACGGTATTTTCATTGAGATCTTCTTCGGTATGTTCTTGGTCAAAGGTACCATTGTCGAGAGGATTCTCTTAGTTATCAGCGATGACAAGATGATCATAGTTGATGCCGCTGACAAAGGTTGATGTTGTGGTAGTGACCATCAACGGGAAGGTAGTAGATGGTGCAGTCATCGGCATGAATTCAAATTTAGTGGTTTAATAGTCAACGGAAGGGATTTGGACGCCTTTTTCAGTTGGGTTTCCTTCAGCTCAGATTTAACCTTTTCTGAGCAAAGTTTCTCCTTTTTGAAGAATGTGGATGTTCCGCTGATCTTTTTGAATGCCCTGGAGGACCCATGGTGGGTATCCTTCATAGCCTTTTTAGGGGACTCTGGACACACTTTCATGAGACCTATCCTTCTTATGGGATTTTTCAGTCTTTGAGAAATCATCATTTTCCTCCTCAGATAAAGGGTTTTCTTTGGATTTTAGTTTCAGAAGCCAAATTAGTAACCTTAACTTGTTGTCCTTTAAAGATTTTTGAGAAAAAGTGTGACATACCTTACAATCCTTTACTTTGTGTCAGGATGTACACAGTAGATGCACTCCTTGTGCGGGTTCCTCCGAGTGGAGCATCTTTTTGCCACATGTTCCACATGGCCTGAACAGTCCTTTCTTCGGTGGTTCTGTCATGGTTGAGGAGTCAGAACATGTAGAAGTCGAAATCAATCTTGTCCAGAAGTAAATTCTTCTGGAAATTAGAGAAAACTGTAGGAAAATGAGCAGAGCTCAGGAGAGACTTCCATCACACGACGTGCGGTAGAAAATCTGAGGGATGGAAGCCTCTGAGGTGAAGGTTCTAAAGAGTGCCATCGCTTGATTGGCTGAACTTTTGTTCTGATTAAATGATTATCAAACTAGTTGGGTGAATGTTTTGTAACATTAACTGCTATGTATATTATGGACTACTGCTTTCCATGGTACTGCCAGTTTTATGACAAGGAAAGATTCAAGCACGCGAATCTATGAAAGATCCAATACTGGAGAAGAGTAAGTTCTCTGCACCTGGCTGTAACTAGCTATCCTGAAGCAGTAATTAGAGCCTATAAAAGTTGGGTGGCAGACTTGCTTAATTAATTAGAAGGTGAAAGAAGATCAATCAAGATCCTTGAAGCGTGGATACAGTACCGGGGGGACAAAACAGATTGTATAGCACAACCAGTACAAAGTAAAGTTTCCCAGGAATTAACATTTAATAGACAAGAACATAATGGTTGAAAGGGAATTTGTGTGGTTGACTGGTTTTCCCAGAATTTCAAAGATTGAAGCAATTAGAGGTTCAACAGTAATGTGTTTGTAGGCCTTTGGAAATAATGGGGCCCATTTGAAGTAGATCGGTTTGCCAACAGATGGATGCAGCCAATAGGTCTGGGTTGTATTTTAAGTCAGGACCAAAACATTTCTTAAAAGCCTGCCATAGTGAAAAAGAAAAACAAAAAAAGATTGCTTTGTTTACACAATGCTACTATGAGGAAAGGAGTGTAATGTGTGAGGACTAATGAAACAACTTCATATGAGGTGAACAATGCAAACAGCCAATAGTATGAGGCTGAAACGACAGATCAACGCAGTCTCCTCCACCTTCTTCCACACTCTCTGCATACTACTAAGAATTTTCAAATGGCTCCCCATCAGCACGAGAAAAACTGTCACGCAAGCCATAAATCACCAGCCGGCTGGACTACGGCAACAAATTGTATGCAGCAACCACCACTGAACTCATGAAAAGGCTCCAGATGATATAGAACTCAGCGGCCAGACTGATCCTCAACCTGCCCAAACTGACCCACATCACCCCACACCCGAGGAACCTCCACTGGCTTCCAGTCCAGAAAAGATGCCAATTCAAGATATTGACACATGCCTTCAAAGCACTCAACGACCAACGACCTGCGTACATGAACCACTGCATGAACTTCCACCAACCATCCAAAAACCTTTGCTCTGCCTCCCTCGCCCTGACACCGCGCACCCACCGTAGCCACAGTGGAGTCCGTTCTTTTTTCCAACTTGCTGTCAAGTCCTGGAACACCCTCACCCTCCCCCTTCAACCACACTTCAGGAAGAGACATAAGACCTGGCTGTTAGACTAAGCCCAGCAACCCAGTGCCTGGATACCCTCATGAGTGATAAGCTGCGCTTTACAAGTACTGACTGGCTGATTGATTGGATTTATTGAGAGAGTAATATTTCTGTGAGTGGAGCCAAAGCCTATTCCAATTCGGAGTTTACGTACTGGTATCAACAGGCCATGCAGACAGCTGACCTGTTAAGTCAGAATTAAAAATAAATGTAGGTGTAGGTGAATGTGCTGGCTGGTCTCCAGACCTGGCATATTTGGTGGTAATTCATGTTTTTTGGAGGCAACCATGGCATGCTGCTGCCTACACTGTGAAAATCAATCGAGTTAGCATGTTAGAAATCATTCATAGCATTGTGGGACTACCCATGGGGTACTGGTGGTAATTTTTGGCATTTTGGCGTCATCCATGGCAGGACTGTGCCCACATTAGTGCGGTCCGGTTTATGATAATTCTCAGCCTTCTAGAGCCACCCAAGGCATACTTGTGTTAAATTGTGGGATTTTGGGATCATTCATGGGAGGCAGGTGCATAATGATGACAAAATGCTTGCCCAGGCAGAATGATCATTCTTGGCATATTGGCACCATCTATAGCATGCGGTTCTTAATTTGTCCCTTGATATACTGCTGACCCTGTCATAATAATGGTATTTATTGGCATCCTAGGTGCATGCAATGGTGATACACAGGCATGTAAGGCAGCATTTATCCATGTGTGGCAGTAGTATATGTGGGTACATAATGGACATGATAAATTCATGTTTGGACACCGAGCATGACTTTACTGAGAATGATAAGGTGGTATATCAGGATACAAATATTTTTTCCTGAGAATTATAAGCTTTTATTTAGCGGAAATCAAGTTTATGGTTATAAATCATGTATTTGATAGAAAAACGTCCATAGTTTCAAAAACAAGTTGGATTTTCAAATATACATCTAAAGCAGTTAAATTGGAATCTGTGCTTCTGTCTAAACACTGCTGCTTGAGCCTTTAAAATCTGTTTGGCTCTGCTATGTACTGCCCACGACTACAAAATGTGTGTATTTTGTCCACCCGGTCCCTATCAAGGAGGTTCTGTGTGTGATGTAGAATGATTTTGGAAAGGGTAGGGTGGAAAAATGAAAGGATATGGGATGTAGAATTTTAGCTGGATACTTTGGTAAATGCAATTCTGTGCAGCCCAGCTTTTACCAAACAAACCATTTCACATATGGCTTTTAAGGACTTTTTGCTACCATTTTATCAACATTATCTGTCAGCAGTCAAACCTGCAATACACCTGGAGTGGCTCAGGTTTAGTGGGCACACCATAAAAAGTACTGGAAATATTATCGAGTGCCCTTTCAAAGTCAATGC
Source organism: Calotriton arnoldi (assembly GCA_963921515.1). Classification (NCBI taxonomy): domain Eukaryota; kingdom Metazoa; phylum Chordata; class Amphibia; order Caudata; family Salamandridae; genus Calotriton; species Calotriton arnoldi. Next base: position 536,427 of record CAWUFW010003902.1, read on the forward strand.
TTTTTAACACTTATGTGAGAAAATATGTAGTAATATGTATTATTTTATCCATTTATTTCAAAACTGTATTATGAGTGTATCAGAATTTCAACAAGCGTATGATGAGACTCAAAGGTATAAAGTGTTACACTTCACCACTTTCACAGATCACAAGCCCTCTGCAATGACTTCTCAAAATCGAGATGCATGATCGAGTATGGTTGGTGTAAACATTATATTCAAGTGACATTTTGAGTAATACCCTGCACACATAACAATTTAATGCAGCAGCATTGTCTGGATAGACTAATTGTTATGCACATGTATAAGATCCAGACCTGTTCGGGGTAGGTCTGGGTTTTATTTAAATAATTCCTGCATACAATTTGGGTTGCTATATTCATTTTTGGTCACATAATGTGTACTGTTTTAAATCAGCACTGGTTTCGTATATTTGAAAATATTATTATAGGAAGGGATTTGAAGGCAGTTAATGTAGCATGCATCAGGTCAGTGCTATGGAGGCTTCCGGCTGACGTGACGCAGCAGACCACCTATATCAATGACACGGCTTACCTGAAGAACATTCTAAAAACCAAAGATTAAGCAGTTTCAATATTGCAAGGACTTTTACAAAACAAGTACTCTAGCAGTTTCAGAAATGTGGTCTCAATACAGATTACTATGGAAATGTGACTAGTCTATCTTTAGTATCATGAAATGTTCATGGTAAAAAAAAAAAAAAAAAAAGGAGAGAGGTAAAGTTGCAAACGTAACCAAGATGATCCAGAGTGCACTAAATTAATTCACAGAAATAATTTTAGCAGTAAAAAAATATCAGACATTACCTTTTTAAATAATTTGCCATTCGGCTGCATTTCATTTTCTTCGCACAGCAACTCCCTGGTGCCCAGGCAATCCTTTTTTGCATACTTCTCAACGGCGAGGTCGAACAATTTGTCGAGGGTGTCCGCTTCGGGGAAGTCGATGGTGGCGAGGCACTCGAAATGGGACACGGTCCGGTAGGGACTTCCTGGCTGGTCTGAGACTGGTTTTGCTTTGAGGCGTTTGGCCATTTCTTTTTTCTTCTTGGCATTGGTGAGAAAATACCATGGTATAAATGTAATGGCACTGTACACATACATCAACAGGTAGAGTGGAAGCAACACACAGAAATGCAATTCGGCGTTTAGGGTCATGGCGGCAGAGCTTGCGATTTGGAAAAGTGACAGTCTCTTGGTATTCTTTGGTTGTGAAGGCTTTTTTCCACAGTCGAGAAGGCAACAACGGAAGCAGCAGCAGTGCTACAGCCAACCAGAGCAAGCTCGGCTTTCAAGCGCTACAACTAAACATGGAGAAATCTTTGGAAGTGAACAGTATACATCTGTAAGGGTGAGACCGCATCCAGGCCGGAAGCAAGAAGAGAATAAAGTCAAGAAGTTAGTGGCATGGTTAGTACAGTGCAAGCTTTTGGTCTTCTTCTGACGTCTACAGGAAGGACACTGAAATAACTGGACATGAGAGGCGCACAAGAGCACAGGCCCTTTTCCTCACTTGTTTTTTTTTTTTTTCACTCTTATAAATATTTACCGCTTTTATGTACTTTAACATCAATCTACACATCCCACCAGCATCACAAACGTCTACAAAATACCTCCTTCCGCTTAGCGCAATCAAAATGGCCAACAGCCAAAATGTTAATGGCTTTGCCTTTAAATATTTAGATAAGTGGGAATGGTCTGTACTTCTACTTTCCTGGTAGCAGAGTTCTCATTTGGGCATTATAGTGCGAGCTGCATGTTTAGCTCAGGAGGCAGGGGTTCGAGTCTTTGCACTGCCCATCTATAAAACACCCCCACAACCAGCGACGTATTTTCGTCCCGACATTATCTAAACAGGTGCATTCCTCTATGGCCAGACCCGAGCACTGTCCAAACGTTCCCCAACATCTGCTACGGTGCTAGACATGCCTGAGTGAGGGCGGCAGGGGAAGATTATAATCTGCCTTCAAAGCATTTATAAAAAAAGCAAACTTCCAAGCAGCTTTCCCGCGGTCGAGAAGACACACTGTGCAAAGTTTGCATTCTGAACCAGGATTTGGCCTAAATCGCTGCGAGTGATAGGGAGGCAGAAGAAAAAAAACTGAGCACTTTCATTAGTGGCATCTTAAATTTCTAACGTATACAGCGTTACATTAAAAAGAAAGGCCACACTGCTGTTTTTTTTTCTTGGAAAGTGATTTGATGAACATAAAGTCCGGTTAGACTATTTGCACAAAAACTCGCCCGCGGTTCAGATCTCACCACCGAACAGAGCTACGCTACCTCCATCCACCGAGTGCTTAAGGGTAGTAGGCATTTTGTTCCTTTGTGATGGCAGCCTGATTGCCTCCCGTTTCCATCCAGTTATTTCAGACGGCCTTGTGTCAACGTTAATTTAAACAAAAAAAAACACTAAATGGTTAATTTGGGACTAAAATACTGAAAACAAATGCAGCACAGCAGTGTCTCAACAGCAATAAACATGCAAAGTGACAAACCACAGCACTGAAAGCCACATCCACACCCCACTCCATTCCGTGTGTTGATAGGCCATCTTTACATCAGCATGCAAGGTGAACTGATGAGTTTGTGTTTGAACAAGCCAGCTTTGAAGAATTTATGAAGCAGCACAGTTTATATAAAAAACATCACATACTGAAAGCTTGAGCCTAGCGCGCTCCATGTCCAATTGCCCGTTTTTACAACTTTAGTCCTGTGATGAGGGCCAACACAATCTCAAAGCCGCTCTATTAAAGGGCCACCGAGCGCTCACCCACTCCAGTGCCATGCTTAATCATTCGGCTCACTTCTCACCGCAGGGCGGGTATTTTTGACGGTGGTGGTCTCCACTCTAGCAGGGAGCTCCTGCTTGGGTGGTGTCCTCACAATACCTCGATGGCTTGTGTCTTTTTTTTTTTTTTTTTTTTTTTAAACTGTTTAGATGGTACTACTCCCTTAGGACAACTATCTCAAAGTTTCTCGAGTAGAGAAGTATACAAAGAAAGTGCTTTTAGTGACACTGACCATCATCAGCGAGGTGCAAGGGGTTAATTTTCGGCTAGGAGTCACCAGAATAGACTTTCTGTTGGGGCAAGTAACAGGATAAGTAAATTGGCTTTCATACGGTGCTTATCCTCCCCACAACCGTGCCCAAATGTCACCAAATGGGAAGGAGATTAGCAATGTGGGTGGAATCAATTTGCCAGATAGAAAATGTAACTGTCAGGGACCGTGCTGGTAAAATGTCAAAAATAATAATGATAACCGGAAGGGCAACATCAATAAGATAAAACTGGGAGGGAAGGCTCACAATCTCAGCATCAAAGAAAAAGCAGTGCATGCAAGAAATGATTTCCCAGCCTGGGTCCAAGACAGTGAATGAGTCAATAGCTCCTTTTATGGGCAAATGCAACTAACAGGTCTTAGAAGGTAGGAAGAACATTAATGCCCTGGACGTCAAGTGCGATCATAAGCGGGCAGACCAGATGGGCAGACAGGCCTTATGGCCATCAAATTATACAAAATAGCCCCCTTTAATTTAGGTCCCACATAAGGCATCCATTGCTAGCATGTTATTGGCAAAACTATGACGAGATAATGCAGCTCAAGTAAAGATAGGCAACATTAAAAAAGGGAATGCCATAAAAAGCGGTCTTTAAACAAACATACCTCTTAATTGCATGATTCACTTCCGCCAATAAAGAAAGGTGCCCTGAATTACATTTCTAGCCACTGAATTATATTTAGAGCCGGACGTCTTTCTGTATTTGGAAAGTGTAAGGCAATCAACTAGAAAGGCAAATGATAAGGGAAGGTACAGTTGGAGCTCAAAGATAGAAGTCATTGCTGTGCTTGATCTGAACTACAGATGTGAAAAACCGGATTCTAACACGTCATACAGCAATCAAATATTTGTTTGGAGATAGGCAATTTGCATACTAGAGATGGGCAATTTGCATACTGTACTCTCAAAAAGCATTAACTGTTATCCACCATCACGTGTGTCTTAAAAAGTTCTGTATTAAATATTCTTGCTCATATGACACCAAATTCCGACAATTACTATAAACAGAAAAAAAAACCATTTGTTTGCCTTCGAATAGGTCATTCGCTCCCACAAGCTGGAGTACAGGCAGCGAAACACCAAGTTTAAGATTCGAATCAATGTGAGAGTAAACATAGCTAAGTAAGTTGAAACAGATTCTAAGATTTTGGATGTCATTCTATGTTTAGCTATCCAATAAGATTTCAAATCAGAAAGTCAGTCCAAATTAATTGAAGCCAAAGTCATAAATGTCTTTTAAATGCCTTCTTTTTGTGATTACAATAACCAACATTTCTCCTAAAACCAAAACAATTAAATTTATATAAACAGCCATTGATGATAGCCGCATTCCCCCACACCTTCTCAAAGACATGCCTGTAGTTCAGTTAACATTGCACAACATATTCTCTTGAAAACATTACACTTGAAAACATACACAGTATTAACTTAAAAGGAATATCCACTTCTATTACTTGGCATGTCTGTTAATTCTTTTTTACACTCTTCTCTATCTTGTCTCTTTTCTTTCTTCCTACTCTTTTCTCATGTTAAATGTCCTAAAACGTCAATATCCCAGAGACATAGGTATAATTACTATGAAGAGTTAAATGATATACTGATCTCTTTGAATATAATTTACATTAATTTGAATAGCTGATTTAATATGCCAGAATGTCATAAGAACTATAACTGTGTTGGTCGCACATAAAAACAAGCATTTGCAATGCAATAGGTCTCGTATTTGCGAGAGTTTAAATGTGTAAATGACAATGCCTTTTATTTATATGTTTTGATAATTAACACATAAATAAAAGGCATTGTCAGTTACAATGCCAATAGCTCAAACTCTAAATGCAAGACCTATTCAAAGAAGCGGCCACCATTGTCCCGGGCTGCTTAGAAAGTGAAAGCGCGTATGGCGCGGAATGTTGCAGGAAAGCATGTTGTGCCTACAGTAGGAGAAACTATTTAAAGAAAATAGTGCTTACAGACTAAAAAAGACGTACTGTGTAACAACCGAAGTAAAAGGGCCAGTCCTCATGGGAGGTTACAAATGAAGACTAGGCGGTACCAAGGAGGGATAACAAGCCTATTCATGAATCAGAAGCCAGCATTTACGAAGGACAATGACACAAGCCAATGACAAATATATGCGGAGAGTGGGTGGGACTTCTATTCCTTACTCCAATACAGCATGGCTCGCAGAGCAGCGCATGCGCTGTCCAGGCTCCACCTACAAATGACTCATCAGAATTTAAGGCTAATCCCTACTTCTTGATAAAATACTACAAGCCCATAGAGGCCACTGAAGTCCACTGTGCTTTTTAACTTTGCTTTACGTTTGGCATTTTTAATTGTTAGTTTAAGAAAAGCACATCAGCAAGAGGTGTGGACCACACCCTACCATAAATAATTACCAACGTTTCTGCCAAATATGAAATCTATTTTCGCAGCAGGGGTATTTGTTCAATGATCATGTATCACTATTACTAAAATACTCGTTGGGCAATTTGATCTAAGCAGCTGTCACACAACACAAAATATGAACTTTATTCTTTCGATTATAAAAGCCTCTAGACCCAAAGCAGGATTTGTAGAAGTCTCTATAGCAAAGGGCTGTCTAATAAAGGAACACAGGGCAGTTTATATAGATATTAAATATCTATTGGACCTTTTCTAAATCTGATTGGAACCAAGTAGGCCCTCTCGTGGCATCACTTAGGTCATAGAATAATACCGTAACTAAATGCGTGGCATGAAGAAAAAAAACTTTAATACAATATATGTAGGTTAACCAATGTCTTGCATACAGGATGCATGTGCTTCTGATACAATAAAAATGCAGCCAACTGCAGTTGGAAGCATTAGCAGGTTTCCTAAGGAAAGCTGTTGGTCGATTAGCGTTAAGTTAGTCATTTACATTTACTCGCTCAGAGAAGAATCACAAAACTATTGCTGTAGATTTATTGCTTGCACGGACTTAACAGATTTACTAAAAAAACGATTAATTAAAAGCAGGTCAACTGTGTGACTATAGGGGTGCATGGACGGCAACTTGTACACTAAGATTACTTGTTATTTTTGTTTTAAAATGGCAGTAGTAAATTTATAGTAATCCATCAGCAAAAAAATGTATTCTGTTCACAGTAGTATCACTATAATGTGCATGAGCAAACACCACCATTTTACACATTCAAACTGCCAAACATACATTAAATGGCGAAGTGCAAGAATATATTTTCAAATAAATTAAAATATTATAGAAGATTAATTTCGGCATTATTAGATTTTGAGCTAATGGTAGCTTGGCGAGGCAGATCATTCTCTTTGGGATATGTCCATCTCAACTCACTTGGCCAACAGATTATTTTAAGTATTTTAAAATAAAAATTTAACTTTGAATCTCGGACACTAAATGATGGAACAGTCCAGGACCTCCAATGAACCTCAAACAGACGCATACTCTGGTGTATGACACAGCAGGGGGGGGGTTACACCCAGGCTGTTTTTTTTTTGTTTTTTTAGGTCTGGCAGGTGAGCAGGCCAGGTACACACCCCAGATGAAAGAACGGACCGCAATGAAATGTTGGGGTTCCAAGGGGCCGCTCTCCGCTGTGAAAGGTGTTAATTTTAATGACCCTTTACTTTGATAGGAATAAGGAGTGGCAGCATATCAGCAACATTGACAGAGCTCACTTTCGCAAGCTAGGAGGCATGAGAGGTGGTAAATATCTACAAAAATCTAAATGCATTTCCTTCTATGAGCCCTTTAGCCAAACATTGCATGCAGACGACCACTAGCATTTATTCTGCAAAGCTGTCAGGGTGCCAACTACGCACCGGATGCAGGTGTCTGGGTATACAATGAGTGCACATTATACAGAGCGAAGTTTTTCATGAATACATAAGCCTGTGCTTTCCATGTGAATTTATCCCCAAGCAAAATCGATTGGCCTGAGAACTGATGCTTGGTCTCCAAGCGATCTATGCAGGATTGTCCGTAAGTACGGGAGGGCAGAGGGGTATTTACAAGAGTAATTTGCTGCAATTACTATGGTACAAGCTAACCCGGCAACATAAAACGTGTGTTCTTGTTTGGTTACCTTCTGTTTCAATGGTAGACAGTGTCTTAATGAATCAACATGCGCAAGATCAGATCTCGCTCAAATCAATAGGTTTAAAACGTGCAAATGTCAGTTAAACATCACGCCTACAATAATGAAGCCCTAGAATGCAAAATACAGCTTCGGAGGCAATACATACAGGACTTCTGAAGGGAATAATTCTTCGTTTTCCTCACAGACAACTGTAGGCAACTTATCTGCAATGAAAAGAAAAAACAGATTTCTGAATTGCTATTCTGAAGCACAGAAAAGGAAAATAAGAATATTTAATTTGTTAAAAATAACCCCAGAACTGGATTTTTAGGACCCCCAAATGAGCTATACATTAAATACATATGAATGTTTAATTTCCATCTCATGAAATACTAAACAGAAAAAGTGCCCTCGTGCAGAGGAAGCAAATCTCCCATTTCCTGTTCCTCCTCCTACGTTTAACACTCCCTCTCTTGAGTGGCTTTTAAGCCTCCTAATGATTATCGAGAAGATGCTGGTTACTTGCAATAAATGGGGCTAAACATTTCAATAAGCATTTCACGATCAAACACTATTATTGCACATGCTTCTATATGCAACAAAGAGCAGGTCCACACCAGCACTGTATATGGCGTACACAAAAAACAAGTGGCCTGGGACTGGGAGGATCTACATGTAGCAGACCTACAAAGGGGAAGAGAACCCACAGAACTGACAGGCTCTTCTAACACTATTTAAGTACTGAGACCCTAGCCCACCCACATACTCTAGCACTAACGAGCATTGGCAAAGCTAATAGGTCTCGTCTATGCGAGAGTTATTGGCTTTGCCAATGTCTTTCAGCCATGTTGTAGGGCGGGTGGTGTGCAGTATGGCTAATAGTTAGAAAAAGTGCTATGATACGACCAGTGCAGCCGAGTCATAGTACTTTTTATTTCTTATGGCGGGTGGGGTACAACAGGAAATCAAATGAAACCAAGGTATTGGAACAGGTGTAAAAAAAGCTAAAAACACACTGGAAAATTGAAACAATAAACATTCCGAAGTATAAACAACCAGAATATGGAATGAGTTGGTGGCAGAACCAGGCCCCTGTACAATGAGACATGGGGGATGAGAGGAAGTTGAGAAGGCGGCTTAGTGGGAAGAGGGGAAAACACCACAATTGTCAATGGCGGTAGAAGAGGGAAGAAGCAACACCGACAACCGGGAGTTGAGTGGCTGGTGGGGGAGGGTATAAGTAACAAGCATAAATAACAAGGATGAAAAGGCAAGAAGACATAAAAAAATCTAGTACCTAAATCATGATGCAAGAAGCGAAAGGACACTACTCAAGATAAAGGAACAACTACTTGGTCCATGCTCCGCCAAAAAAAGAGGGAGTAAAGCCGGCACGCGCTGGCCAATTAGGAGGTAGCAAATAAGAGTGACAATGAAGCCAACAAATGGTAAGCGACAGGAGGGTTTAACCCCTTCGATGCGCATGACGGAATGGTTCCGTCATGAGCATCGGTGCCCCTGTGCTCATGACGGAACCATTCTGTCATGAGGCATGGGGCACGAAATCCCTCTGCTGCAGACAGCAGAGGGATTTCCTTTTCTCCCCCACAGCCTCAGGAGCTGGGGAAGAGCTCTCCCCCCCCCCCCCTTTCAGTGAAATGAAGATCAGCGCGCACGTCGCGCTGACTTCATTTCAGTGAAAACGAAACTAAAATGAGCCTTTATGCTCATTTCAGTTTCACTTTCTACGTGCTCAGGGGGCTATCTCAGCCCCCTGAGCACGTAGAAAGACGGGAGAGGTATCATTGGAAAGGGGAGAATCTCCCCTTTCCAATGGTATCCCTCCCCAGTGGATCCCTGCTTGGGGATCGCCCCAGGAGGGCGATCCCCAAGCAGGGATCCATCCACTAAGGCACCAGGGAGGGGGGAGCGGACCCTTGGGCAAGGGCTTTTGCTCCCCCCCAAAAAATTGGCAATGTTCAGTCTTTCTGCCCCCCCCCCCTGGGGGGCAGAAGCCCCCAATCTGCCCCCCCGGGGGGGGGGCAGAAAGCCCACCAGACACCAGGGATTTTTATTTGGTGCATTTTTTTTTAGGGTGGGGGCTGCCCGAAACGGGCACGCCAATGCCCCCACCCCCCATTACAGCCTTTCTGCCCCCCCTGGGAGGCAGTAGCCCCCAATCTGGCCCCCCCGGGGGGCAGAAAGCCCACTAAATGCCAGGGATTTTTTTGTGTGCAATTTGTTTTAGGGTGGGGGCTGCCCAAAACTGGCACGTCAATGCCCCCACCCCACCCGCCACCATTACAGCCTTTCTGCCCCCCCCGGGGGGGCAGAAAGCCCACTAAACGCCAGGGATTTTTTTGGGCGCATTTTTTTTTAGGGTGGGGGCTGCCCTAAACAAGCACGCCAATGCCCCCACCCCCCGCCACCATTACAGCCTTTCTGCCCCCCCCTGGGAGGCAGATGGGGGCTGCAGCCCCCAATCTGCCCCCCCGGGGGAGCAGAAAGCCCACTAAACGCCAGGGATTTTTTTGTGTAATTGTTTTTTAGGGTGGGGGCTGCCCAAAACGGGCACGCCAATGCCCCCACCCCCCGCCACCATTACAGCCTTTCTGCCCCCCCTGGGGCGCAGTAGCCCCCAATCTGCCCCCCTGGGGGGGCAGAAAGCCCACTAAACGCCAGGGATTTTTGTGTGCAATTTTTTTAGGGTGGGGGCTGCCCAAAATGGGCACGCCAATGCCCCCACGCCCTTGCCACCATTACAGCCTTTCTGCTCCCCCTGGTCTCCCGATAAAAATGGTGCCTCACACGCGTGGGTGGGGCAAGTACCCGCGACAGGCAAGGGCCCAAAACCTAGTGAGGCGACATCAAAATTACCTATCACAAACCAACCTGGTTTTCAAGTGGGGTCCCATGAGTTTTTGGCCCCGGGTTCGGCGGCCAGCTAGGGAAACCTACCAAACCCACACATTTCTGAAAACTAGACACCCGGGGGATTCCATGGAGGTATGGCTTGCGTGGATCCCCCAATGTTTTCTTACCGAGAATCCCCCAGAAACCTGAAATTTTGCTGAAAAAAAAAAATCACTTTTTTCACACATTATTGTGTGGGAAAGTTGTGGCATCACCGGGCTGACACAAATTTCCTACCACCCAGCATTTCCCCAGGTCTCCCGATAAAAATGGTGCCTCACTCGGGTGGGAGGCCCAAGTACCCGCGACAGGCAAGGGCCCAAAACGTATTGAGGCGACATCAAAAATGCCTATCAGAAAACGACCTGGTTTTGCAAGGGGGGTCCCATGACGTTTTGGCCCGGGGCTCGGTGGCCACCTAGGGAAACCTACCAAACCCACACATTTCTGAAAAGTAGACACATGGGAGGTATGGCTTGCGTGGATCCCCCAACGTTTTCTTACCCAGAATCCTCCAGAAACCTGAAATTTTGCTGGAAAAAAAAATCACTTTTTTCACACATTTTTGTGTGGGAAAGTTGTGGCATCACCGGGCTGACACAAATTTCCTACCACCCAGCGTTCCCCCAAGTCTCCCGATTAAAAATGGTGCCTCACTCGTGTGGGAGGCCCAAGTACCCGCGACAGGCAAGGGCCCAAAACATTTTGTGATGGGCAATTTCAATGTTGCCTCAATACGTTTTGGGCCCATGCCTGTTGCGGGTACTTTGGCCTCCCACCCGAGTGAGGCACCATTTTTATCGGGAGACCTGGGGGAACGCTGGGTGGTCGGGAAATTTGTGTCAGCCCGGTGATGCCACAACTTTCCCACACAATAATGTGTGAAAAAAGTGATTTTTTCAGCAAAATCTCAGGTTTCTGGGGATTCTGGGTAAGAAAACATTGGGGGATCCACGCAAGCCATACCTCCCTGGAATCTCCCATGTGTCTACTTTTCAGAAATGTGTGGGTTTGGTAGGTTTCCCTAGGTGCCGGCAGAGCTAGGGTTCAAAAACTACAGCTAGGCACTTTGCCAAAAAAGGGTCATTTTTCACTGTGAAAATGTGGTGTGTCCACGTTGCGTTTTTCGCTGTTTCCTGTTGCGGGCACTAGGCCTATCCACACAAGTGAGGTACCGTTTTTCTCGAAAGACTTTGGGGAACGCGGGGTGGGTAGAATTTTGTGGATCCATGCAGATTCCAGAACTTTCCACCACAGAAAAGTGAGGAAAATTTGTTTTTTTGACAATATTTTAGGTTTGCAAGGGATTCTGGGTAACAGAACCAGGTGAGAGCCAGTCAAGTCACCCCAGCCTGGATTCCCCTGGGTGTCTAGTTTGCTAGGTTTCCCTAGGTGCCGGCAGAGCTAGGGTTCAAAAACTACAGCTAGGCACTATGCAAAAAAAGGGTCATTTTTCACTGTGAAAATGTGGTGTGTCCACGTTGCGTTTTGGGCCGTTTCCTGTAGCAGGGACTAGGCCTACCCACACAAGTGAGGTACCATTTTTATCGGGAGACTTAGGGTAACACAAAATTGTAGAGCAACTGTTATTATCTATTGACTTTTGATGCATTTCTGCCTTCCAAATGAAAGACAATGTGTAAAAAGAAGTCATTTTGAAAAATGTCCTATAATTCTCATGCTAGTATGGGTACTCCCAATTTCGGAAATGTGCAAATATCTACTATTTCTAAACTCTATATTTTGTTTCCATTTCAGAAATACATAGGTGTCTTTCATACCGATTTTTCCATGTATAAATTTTCCCAGAATAATTGCTATATACCCGGTACATAATAAAAAACCATTGCAAGACGCTGCTCAGTTATTGGCTCTGGGTTCGTCGGGTTCTTGGTGAACCTACAAGTCCTATATATCGCCACAACCAGAAAGGTCCAGCGGATGTAACGGTATATTGATTGCAAATAGCTGTCATAATTAGAAGAAGTTACAGGTGAAAACGTTGACACAAATGGCTGATTTTTTCAACTAATTTTCAATTTTTCCTATATTTAACGGTTTGTTTCTATAAAGAAAACTTGAAGGATCTACACAAATGACCCCTTGCTGAATTCAGAATTGTGTCTACTTTTCAGAATTGTATGGCTTTCCAGGATCCATTATTGCTTTCATACCCATTTCTACCATTAACTGGAAGGAGGTTGAAAGCACAAAAAAAATAGCAAAAATAGGCTATGTCCCAGAAAAATGCCAAAACTGTGTAAAAAATGTTGGTTTTCTGACAAAAGTCTGCTTGTCCCTGAAAGCTGGGAAGATGGTGATTTCAGCACCACAACCCCTTTTGTGATGCCATTTGCAGGGAAAAAACCAGACGCTTTCATCTGTAGCCCTTTTTTCGCATTTTTCCCAAAAAAAACAAAATTTAGCTGTATTTTGGCTAATTTCTGGGTCCCCTCCAGGGGAATCCGCAAACCCTGGGTACCTTTAGAATCCCCATGATGTTGGAAAAAAAGGACGCAAATTTGGCATGGATACGTTATGTGGTCAAAAAGTTACAGGGGCCTAAGCGCGAACTACCCCAAATGGCCAAAAAAAGGCTTAGCACAGGAGGGGAAAAGGCCTAGCAGCGAAGGGGTTAAAGCACCTTGCTGTACACAAGCTCTCTCGCGCACAAAAGCATTCCCCTTTAAAAATATGCAAATCAATGAGGGAAAAAATCCAACAACATCCCAATTTCCCCAATGACCTACTAAAATTTTTTAAAGCGGTTACACATTTTATCAGGATTTAATAAGGAGAAGCTTGTGCCTGTAGTGGCTCATGGAGGATGCAAAACAGTAATAAAGGCATAAAACGCTGGTAATTAAAAAAACGCAGATTGTTTACACCCTAGACCCCTTTACCAATAGTAAATGAAATCCGAGCCGTTAATTAACCACAAAAACAAAGAAAAATCTAAAAGATCCAGCAGTAGATGTTCAAGACTTGCCGAAAATAGTATATCCTATTTAGTCATCAAACCATGACTCATCCAAAGGACTGCAGATACTGTAAAATGTTCAATTCCACGTTGCTATGCATTTCATATTTGATATATCATTTGTTTTATCTTCTGACAAATAAAAACCACTCCGTTAGTTACAAATAAGAGCTATCATTCCTGAGTTCTCCTCTGGAGGTCTCAACCTTACCTAGAGGTATTCATAAAGCATGCTTACACCCGAGGATACTTTGGCCCCATCAATCGAGGCAAGGAATAGTCACACAAAAAGCAAACGTAAATACTTATAAAGAAGAAAATGGCCAGGTTTTAAATATCTGTGTAAACGCCAGTAGGAATACATGGGAACAAAGAGGGAAAGGCAGGGAATTCCAATGCTTTGCAGTGGCCACTGAGAAGGCTCTGCCAGCAAGAGCAATATGCCTGAACCAGGGACTGACAATAATATTGCAGATTCGGAACTCAATGCTCGTTTTGGCTCCTAACGAGATTTTGACATGATGGTCCTACAGTACTACGTGCCACACAGAGCCTCGAGGAGCATGCTCCGCTTCACTGTTCACCTGTGCAGATCTGATAAGGCGAGAGATGCATGCTAAAACCATCTAGGGACCTAATCATACTAGCTGCTGCATTCTGGGCCAGTTTGATCTTCCTAAGAAGTCCAATAGAAAGTCCTAAGTAGACAGAATTAGAATAGTGCAGTCGGGACATACAAAAGCGTTTAGAAGCTGGACTTTGAGAATGGGAGACAAGACCTTTCTCCCATGAGAATGGGAGAAAAGACATTTACTCCTCTTTAGGGTAGGTGGGTAAAGAAAACACAAGTTAACAATGGAGTTAATTTGGCTCGACAAAATTAATTGAGAGCCAAGCTTGACTGAAAGGTATTATTTTTTTGACAAATTAAATGGGTGGGGGTTTCTCACCTCCAATTTAGGTGACCAGAAAGAGATTCTTGGATTGGGAACAATTGAAATTGGGCTAAAATTTCTGTTTTGTTCTCATTAATTTGGAGTTGCTACTTCCTCATCCATGACCCGACACCTTGTAAATAGTTAAACTTTCTGCTCTTTGGGTAGGATCACTATCAATTTTGCAGAGGATCTGGGTGTTGTTAGCGTACAGGAGTGTCAGATTAAAAGACTGGTTGAGGAAGGCCTAAGAGAACACCTATATGGGTCCAAATGCAGTCAGAAAGGCATATTGATTAGGGAGTTCTCAAATCAAGCATGGGGTAGATCTTTAATTGCAACCTCATACCAGCGTTTTAGTAGCTGCAGACAATTTAATAAGAATAGTGCAGTCATTACATCTTGATCGCCACATTAATGACATTCATCAAGGGCAGCGGTCACCACCACCACAGTTTGAAACTATACCCATGCTGAAAGCCAGCCTGTAGTGGGTGTAAAAGGTTGTGGGAACAACTTAGATAACTGGCAGAACACAATACGTTGCAGGAGCAATGACCATATAATGGTATGCCCATTTTGTAAAAAGGTGTAAGCAAGAAGTATTGGCAAAGCCAATTGGCTTAGATTTACTGAGACAATAGAGGCAAACAGGGTGTGCAGAATTGATATTTCCAAGCTATGAGAAATTAAAGCTAGATCTATTGGCTTGCCAAATGTTTGGTAGTAATGCAGATGGCAATGCAGCTGGAGTTTCAGTATAGGTAGTGGTGGTCTTAGTGGGAGTGGTGTTCTTGTAGGAAGTATTGATATTTTTAGTACTGTTGTGGTATTGCTGGTAGTACTTGTGATGGTGGGATCTATGACGGTACTGCAAAAGCTGGTTTAGGGGGGATGGTGGTACTGTACAAATTGTTGGTAATGTTGGTGGTGGTTTATTTTGGTTGTGTAGTATAGATAGAAGTAGATTTGTAGTTGTACTACTGGTCACGTTGACAGTATTGGTATTAATATGGCTGTACTGGCAATGGTTACAAGTTGATGTTGGTGGTAGTACTAATAATGGTACGAGTGGTATTGATGGTGGTGCGGTTTAGGTGATTCTGATCAAGCGCCCTCACTAACATGACTGCATCTCATATACAAACCTCCTACTTGTTTTTTGTTCATCACATCAGGATGCCTGAGCCCAAGGCGGCCTTCTGATGTGGTTAACAAAAAGCAGCTATGAAGCAATAATCAGGTCAGGCTAACACTAGGCTCGAACTCAAGTCATAAAAGCATTAATGAAAAGGAAAAAAAGCCTGCTTTCTATATACAGTGAATTGAATGGGACAGAAACTGTCAAGGTTGAGAGTACTTTTTTGATGAAAAATAGTCCCTCAGATCCTCACGCAAATGTAGACTGCGGAATGATGCCATAAACCACTTATGCCATGATGGTGAGAGAAACACTCCTCTGGATGTGATGTGGCTACGGTGGAATTGAAAATCTCAAGCCAGTAGCTAAAATAGTCTGATTCAAATAGGCCATTGGCGATGGGGGGCGGGGAGAGGTGTTGCCCTGATCCAATGTTAACTCTATATATACTGCAAGCATTTGTTCTTTCCAGCAACTGTGCTGTCAGCTCAGACCCATAAATAAAGTGAAGCAAAAATCGCATACCATGCATTAGCAATCATTAATTACATCCTTGCATGAACATTAGGAGCATTAATGAGCGCACTAACGAAATACTTTTATGCAAATCACACTGTAGTTCCTCCAGGCTATCTATCCTCGAACAGGTCAGGAGGATGGTCTTAGGAAACAGCATCATTAGGCCCTTTCCATGCCAGGTCACCTCAGGTTTGTGATTGCCCGACTGAAGACCAGACCTGGATTCGGACTCCAGGTCTTGCACAACCAGAAGGCCACAAGTCACCACATGCCCATATCAACACACCGTGTCACATCCCTACCCTTCTAGATGCAGAGATGTGACGTGGCTTCTCTTCGGGCACTCCCATGAATCTAACTGGGTGGGTCGTTGCTCTTAGTTGCAGCCAGTTTGCCCCCAGGCAGTCCCCAGTTGAAGCTGGCCCAGCACTTAATAAACCTGCTTTCCCCTGTATTGACAATTGCATTTTTCCTACATGTTGTTCTTAGTGCAGCATAGGGCGCCCGTGGTGGATGCGCGCACCACCATGAGGCTAGACAGAAGTATCCAGTTCCGCCTGCATCATGACCATGAGCTAAAGAAGGCGACAGGTTCAAGGTCAAGCCTTAGCAAATATTTGTGTACTGCGCAAAGCAGATGTCAAGTGACAGACATCAAGTCTCAAGGGTGTTTTCAAGGTAAGGCATGGCAGAATTAACAAGAGCATAAATAAAAGGGTTACTTTAAAAAAGCATATGGGGCAAGGATATTTAGTTCCAGAAATACACCATTAGCCAGCTCTAACGTTTTTTTTCAATGAGGAACATTAACAGCATCAATTGTAGAATTGAATAGATTGCAGTGATGAAAAGATAGAATATGATATTTCCCACTTCCTACCATGTGCATAGCTTACGTTACGTAAATGATTCTGCGTATTCCCTAAAAGTAACTCTTATTAGTAATGAGAAGTTTGCCATTTTGACAAGCATGTTCGGACTTGCTACTTACGAAGAAATGAAGACTACAGAAATAATGAGCAGAAAACGTCTGGCCCACCTACAATATAGAAGAAATACAGTAGGCTCAAGTCAAACAAGAGTCAAACCTACACTTGTACACGTTCTCCTATGGTGATGGCAGAGACTTTGCAAGTTGCCCCTCCTGTCTAACAGAGGCCACCTTCCGACAGGAGACTACCAGGGATCAAGAAAAACACAGGTTACTGCGAGGAGGACCCGGATGATGAAGCGTGCCACTTTCAGCAGGTGAGGGTTTTCAGTCCTTTAAAAAAGCATCGCTGGGGGCTTTCCAAGTCAGGATAGACTAGACAAGATGTGTTCGATTGTCTCCAACCTGAGGGTTGACCCTGCACAATTATTGTACATCTCTCTGGTCCTTATTTTGTGACAGGTACTGACAAACCTGACCAGCAGCATGACTTTCCAAGCCTGCCAATGTGACTTGAGCGCATAGGCAAGTCCCAGTACGTAATTGTAAGCGAACTAAATTCTGCATTGGGAAATATTCGCCATCTTGCTCTTTTTTCGTTTTCTTTTTATTTCCCTTACGAGGAGCCCTCTTCTTCTACACCCCCACGAAGTTTGTGGGTATTCCATTCCCATTCATAAAGGAAATTACTATGCCCCTTGTCTGGTGTAATCTTGAACCCTTTCCAGGGTCGGAATAGTTGGAGAGTAGTTTGTGAATACTCACAAAATGACATCTGTGGGTGTTCATAAACTTTCAAAGCAAACCATGACTTAATTGTGCCTCTGCCCATCCTTGCTTGCAAGTTGTTCCTGCACAATATTACACTAAAATTGGGAAAGTATTTGTGGGAGTAGAAAGGCTGTAAAGACATCTTTTATGAATGCCTTGCAAGGGTAAATCCAGCCATTTTCGACCATAAATGCACTTTTATGACCCAAAACGGCTTTGTGAATCTGTCAAGTGTATTTCTGAAAGTTAGAAAGATGACATACTAATGCAGATTTTCTGAAACTAGTCAATCAGAAGGGGACAAGAGATGAGCTTCCTTTCATCATAGGCTGACCCTCCAATGGAACAAATGTAGCCCCAAAAAGACAATGTAAAAGCCTACTTTTGAGGCAAAAAGTAAGTTTACAATCTGGTGCACCATACAGAAGGTGTTTTGGCAGAAGGACCCAAGATACGTGCGGAGGCTGGCCAGTCTCAAGCTGTTAAAGAATCTTGCATGGCAGCACAACCACCATCTCACAAGACAAAAGACTAAAAGGTAACACACCAAAAAGCCCCCTTAATACCTCTCATTTATTTATACAAACCAAGTCTGAAAGCAACCTAAGCTCCAACAAAGACATTAAGCTCGCCACATCCAAATTCAGAAGAAAAACAACTCCCTACAGCGGTACAGAATTATGGACCAAACTGTGTGCCTCGGCCAAAGACATTCCGACTCCAAAGACTTTCAAAGGTACTCTGAAAAAGCTTCCGATTAACAGACTCTCCGCTGATCCCTAAAGTACTCCTAAAGTGTCTGTAGTGCCCCCTCTTGCATATTTTCTCACCCTGCAAAAGCCCTTTCTCCCTACGCCCCCTTCCTTGTTTTGTCCTCCTTTGTGCCTAACTAAGGACCAGATGTACAAACATTAGGAATACCAATTTACCAATTGTGATTCTCTGCAAATCGAAATTAGGAAATCAGTATTCCTAGTGTTTGAAACTCATTGAGTTTCATTTAGGGATTCCTTGTGGGTCGCAAAGCGACCGACCTCATAAATATTAATGAGGCAGGTCGCAGTTTGCGATTCATTAGGAATCACAGCCATCGAAGGGATGGTGGTCTGCTGAGGTCAGTAGACCACCATGTCTGTCATTGCTTTTTAATAAAGCAATCTTTTTTTTTTATGCAGCCAGTTTTTCCAAAGGGAAAAATGGGGTGCGTTTAAAAAGGAATAAAAATGAAGCCTTGAAGTTTCATTTTTTTAAGACTAGGCAGTGGTCGGTGGGTCCACTGCCTGCTCTTAAAAAATGTTATTTACATTCTCAAAGGGGAAAGGGCCCTTGAGGACTCCTTCCCCTTGGCGAATGGGTTACCACCAGTTTTAACTGGTGGTAAATTATTACTGTTTTGCAACCAGAATTTGTCACAAAACTGTAAGACTTACCATACCAATACGGTTTTTGGACGAGACTCTTTACAAATACCGACATGTTACCAAATCACATTTTGTACATTTGAAAGAGTATTTTTTATGGTCGCAAACAGCCAGATTTGCGACCGGAAAAATCCTTTGTATATCTGGCCCTACGCTGCTTTCTGGTAGATGTTGCTCATAATAAATAAATACAAATAAAAGACAGGGCATAATTTTAAGGGCACAGGTGCCAGATTTCCGAAATTAACTACCTAGAAATTGAAGCACTCCTAATTACCTATTTTTAAAGCCAGCTCTGAACATCACCCTTTTCAGACAAGCATATAATTGACCTATGAGACAGGATGGCCGCCAGAGGAGATGAACCAAGATGACCTCCTGAGGGACGGGATCGCCTTTGGCGAAAATCCTTGGTTTCCCCACATCCAAGGCCTCGCAACAATCGGATTTACCTCGATACACACACTACTCATGCAACTGAGATTTGTTACCTTGGAAGGAGAATCGTAATGGATGAGAAATCAACTTTGCTATACCGGGATCGCCTCATTGGCTTTGACGAGCCCGCCCGAGGCAGCGCAGAGGTGCGGCGACCGAAGGGAGGAGTCGGAAGGGTCGTGCTGCTGGGAGAAAGCTGTCCCGGTTGGCCGTCGGCTCCGCCGAGCCCGCCCAAGGCAGTCGGCGGTGCGGTGATCGAGATGAGGAGTCGGAAGGGTCGCGCTGCTTGGAGAGGGCTGTCTCGGTTTGCTTAGGCTCTGTCGAGCCCCCAGAGGCAGTTCTGAGGTGCGGCGATCGAGGAGAGGGTCGGAAGGGTCGCGCTGCTGAGAGAGGGCTGCCCCATTCTGAAGGAAGTGATACCGTTCAGGCCAAGACAGAAGACTACCTGAGAGCTCTCCTGCTTAATTGCAATGCGCAGCGGCGAGGAACAAAGATTGCACTGCCAGAAAGGGGGGGGGGGTGAAAGAGCCCCTGTTCAGAAGGTGATAACTTTTTCTGGCTCAATCGGAAGGCTACAGGGGAGTCCTTCATGCACAGCAGCAGTTCTCGGTCAGTGTGGAGCCAGTTGATGCAGCGACCCCGCCTCCAGTCAGAACGGGGGCAATGCGATCGCGCTCATAGTGAGCTCAAGTGAAGAAGTACATGAAACTGCGAGGCATTGACTGCAATGTAGGGAAGAGGACGAAGCAGAGCGTGTTGAGACAGAGCCGGAGCGGTGCGATTACGTACGGAGGAGCCACTGGGGAACAATGGGGTTGCTGCCTGCAGACTGCAGGGAAAGGAAAGAAAGAAAGAAATGAAGAAGAATAAGCAAGTAAAGGCTGTAATACAAAGGCAACAGACCGAAACAGATGCTGGGATTCACTTGGGAATGACCAGGATTTATTGCCCCAGACATCTTTTCTCCTCATATTACCCTCAAGAAACAAAATGGTCTCCCTGAACTGAACTAGGCCACACCTCCTCCAATAATAGCAACAGGTTACCAAGGGAGTACCACAGGGCTCATGTTTGAGCCCTACTGTGTTCAACATTTATGTGGCTCCCTTGGCGAGACTGTTGAGAAATTTGGGTTTCATCCCCATATCTTATGCTGATGACACCCAATTACTCCTCTCGCTTGACAAATCCAACCCCAATATTCAAACCACCTTTGGTGAAGGCATGAAATCCATAGCGGAATGGATGAAATTGAATTTTCTCCAGCTGAACGCTACCAAGTCGGAGATTATGATATTTGGTGAGGCCTCTGTGAAATGGTCGCCTAGCTGGTGGCCAGAGGAACTGGGTCCCGCCCCTTGTCCTAAACAAGTGGTGAAAAACCTGGGAGTCCGATTGGACCAAAAACTCACCCTGAGAGACCATGTTTCCTCTACTATTGGAGCCTGCTTTCATAACCTGAGCATGCTCAGAAGAGCCTTCCCTTTCCTACCACTATCCTCGAGAAAAACCTTGATCCAGGCGTTGATTCTTAGCCGCTTAGATTACTGCAACGCGCTGCTGATCTCTGCTAATGAGAGAGACATTAACAGACTACAGGTGGTCCAAAACACCGCGGCTCCTTTGGTAACTAATGCCCCTCCAAGAACAGCCTCCTCTCCTCTGCTGCAGAAGCTTCATTGGCTGCCCATTCGGAAAAGGATCCACTTCAAAATATGTTGTATGGCTTATAAAGCCATATACAGATTGGGCCCTAGTTACCTTAATGACAAATTCATTAATTACGTGCCCTCCAGACCTCTCCGTTCAGGTGACAAAGCCCTGATTATAGTCCCACGCTTTAATAAGACGCGACAAGGTGGCAAGGCCTTCTACCATCTGGCCCCACGCCTCTGGAACAGTCTCCCCATTCATTTACGACAATGTACAGATTACCTGGCATTCAGGAAATTATTGAAAACTTCACTCTTCTAGCTTAGTCTCCTCAGGTTCGCTTATGTGCCCACAGCGCTGAGATATCCTTATGGGGCGATTCACGCGCTCTATAAGTGAATAAATTAAATGAAATGAAAGAGGACAGACACCATCAGGGAGCTAGGAAAACTGATGAAAGCAGAAATAGGACTGCACTGTAAGCTCCTAGCAATGAGGCAGCCATGTTGGAGTAGCCTTCAATCAGTGGATTTCATCAGTCTGCGACGTTTATCCCCCAGCTCAGATTTTTCAACCAGCCTGGGAAACAAGTACAATATATCTGCCTAATCTACCTCAATATATCTTCCTAATCTACCTCCTGCCACAAGATAGACATAACCAAAGAGGATAGAATAGACCGGGATTAAATACATAACACGCAATTATGACAGAGACCAATCAAACCTACAGGAAAGAATTCCTATACGATATCATACCCCCCTAATCTCTCTAAAAATGCAACCAAAACCTTTAAACACAACCTACTTAGAAAAAATCCAGAAACCTTAATCTCAGACCCCTTCTTCAACATAAAAAAGGTGCCATTATTAACGACCTAACATTTTTTACTACTAAAATGGCAAAATGGTGCAACACTGACTAATTTACTAAACGTACAGGAACTGAGAAACATCCCATACGGCACTAAGATGCTGATAACACCCTCACAAAAATGAAGAGCTACACTAAACATAACATGCTACAAAAACGGCATGATACTTACACAAGCCGCTAACAAAGATCTAGAACTTTTTGACAATCACTTCGCAAAGCTAAAAGAATGCGTTCGTAACAGCCCTCCCTCAAAAACCCAGCAAAACAATTCACAAGCCGTGACCCTACACAGGAGTCAATCCACCAAAGAAGAATCTCTCAACGCTAAAGAGCCCTAACAGGCGAAACAGGAGTCCAGAATCACCGTAGCTAGGATCAACAGCCCGCAACACACTAAAATAGCATTTCCTCCCACTAACCCCTGGGCTCCTAGCCCCAGCCCAAGCCCCAACACCAGACCACACCTCTTGTTAGAAAAACACGGTAGGACAGAGTCAGTCATGTCCCAAGACATCAGGAGATGTAATCCTATGGTCGAAAAGAAGAATCCAGAGATAGCTTTAACAAATAGGAGAATATCTACTGAAAAGATAAAAAGTAGCTTCCATCTACCAGAGATAGATTTAACCAGCATACCGACTAGCTCACCCAAACATCCGCCCGTCTCTCCTCCTTCCCGAATGGAATTCGATAATCTCAGCTATCAAACAAGACGTACAAGGCCTTGCAACTCGCTGTCAGAGATATGAAGAACGTTACACCTCTCAGAAATATACCTTTCAAAAATGGAGCTTTCAAAAATCAGTACACGAACCCCATAACTTTCTAAATACTATCCCAATGTCATTGACAAACAGACTACACCGACCTCGCAATCAACTTAGATATCTGACAGATGCAGAGATGCAAATCCTATTGCTATCGTACGAGGCATCCCCCAATCTCCCCCCTAAAGTAGACGAACATAACATTCAATCAGTCCTAATTAACGCAAATAGAAATTCAAAGTCTAACCACAGAAAACCAAACTTTAACAACCTGCAAAAAGTTACGTTAATTACCGAAAAGCAAGACTCAACAAGGGTCATCCCACAGAAACCCATCTCATGTCTTCTACTTAACCGTCGCTCAGCAAAGAAACATGCCGCAGACATAGCCGACCTCATCTTAAACCAGGAAACTGACGTAACTATCCTAACAGAATCATGGCTATCAGATTCATCCTCCCCATGCCTTGATCTATTAGTCCCCCCGAACTACAGCATAGTGAGACTAGACAGGCTAAACAAAACGGGTGGAGGCATTGCCTGTATACATAGAGCTGACATTACCATTATGAAAGTACATTCAGACCCCCTAGAGTCCTGTGAATACCTCGGTCTGTCCCCAAAAACCATAGATAACCAACTTTGCAAACTTCACACGTTTTACCACCCACCAGGCAAAAATACCATGTTCATAGACCAGCTGATAGAAATCATCACAACAAACTAGACTCCTCAATCCAACGATATTTTCTTAGGAGACTTCAATCTTCACTGGGAAGATCAAAATGATAAATCAGATAAATCTGCTCAAAGACTTCCTTGAAGACCAATCTTTGGTTCAAGAATGCCAGCTACCAACCCATACAAAAGGATCTACACTAGACTGGATCATTTGTAAGGAAAAAGTTGTTGATACAATCGAGATCACTCCTTGTGACTGGTCAGATCATCACATCATTACCTTCCAAATACCCTACATGAAAAGGAAAACATCCTCACAACCAACCAAACGCAAAAAATGGGTTCGTGACACCAAAGGGCTCAATATGGAGCATCTTGTAGCATGATGTGTGAAGGAACTGCAACCTCCTAATGACCGGACAGAAGTCACCGAACTCACGGAATACTATAACACCACGATGTCGAAAATAATGGAGGACACAGCCCCTTTAAATCTCAAAAGAATGCCAGTCAATGATAAAAACCCTTGGTTCAACGGATCCCTCAATGAAGAAAGACGATCACTCAGACTTTCAGAACGAAAATGGAGACAACACCCTTCCCCTCCCCATCTAAAACAACTAAGACAGGCCAGAAACGCCTACAATAAAAGTATTTAAAAAAAACAACAACAAAAAAACAGACTTCTTTAGAAGAGAACTGGATAATTCAAAAAACAGACCAAGGAAACTCTTCGAGCTGCTAAAAGATCAATCCAATAAAACGGCCAAAGCCGCGCAAAATTTCGGAAAAACAAACATCAGTTGCGAAGAATTCTCTGCCTTTTTTACAGCCAAAGCCAAATCCTTGGAGGTGGAGCTCAAAAATGCAGCGGAGATCCCTTTGTTCCAAAAGAGCACAGCAGCTAAGCCTCATTCTCAACCAACTCTGATACCGCCCAAAAACAATGCATTATGGTCAGAATTCAAGTTATAGGATGACAAAGATATTGCCAAAATTATTTCAACCATAAAACCAAACAACCATTTCAATGATCCTCTACCAGCAAAATGCTGGCCTACAATTAACCATCTACTCATCCCCTTTTGGACAAAGATTATTAATGCTTCGCTTTCGCAAGGCTCGTTACCAGACTGCCTAAAAACAGGGCAAGTCATTCCAATCATAAAAAAACCTACGGAGAACCCCTCAGACCCCAACAACTTTCGTCCAGTCAAACATTCCCATGCTGGCCAAAGTTATGGAAAAATGTGTTCAACAACAATTAAGCCAGCACATTTCGCAATTCAAACTACTGAATGACTACCAATCAGGGTTCAGACCAAATCACAGTACTGAAACTGCAATTCTTCACATAGTAGATGACGCTCTACTTGCCCTAGACTGCAACGAAACCGGTCTCCTAATTCTGCTCGACCTTTCATCTGCATTCGACACAGTAAACCATGCAAAAATACTAGAACGACTGGAGAAAAGGATGGGTTTAGCGGGCACAGTCCTAGAGTGGTTTAGTTCCTTCTCAGAAAACAGATCACAAAGACATAGTGAGCCAAAACCTATCAGCA
This sequence comes from Calotriton arnoldi, assembly GCA_963921515.1. Lineage (NCBI taxonomy): Eukaryota > Metazoa > Chordata > Amphibia > Caudata > Salamandridae > Calotriton > Calotriton arnoldi. Next base: position 561,181 of record CAWUFW010003902.1, read on the forward strand.
TCATCTCCAAATCTTATTGGTGTACCACAGGGATCAACACTATCCCCGGCTCTATTCAATCTATATGTAGAACCGCTAACAGAAATCTTACAGCAGGCAAACATCTCCTTTCACATGTATGCAGATGACACACAGCATTGTATCAAGAATTCATCGGCGGAAGAGATCAACATCATGAACCAGGCCTTAAAAGAGGACCGTTCATTGGCTAACCAATAATCATCTCAAGCTTAACCCGCATAAAACGGAATTCCTTCTGATCTCCTCCCAAAAAAGCACGAAAAATATAATGGAATGGACCAAGCTGATCACCTCGCTAAACTGTACCCCGGATCTAGTAGACTCAACCAAGTCTCTTGGAATAGTGCTAGACAAGAACCTGAACATGCGGACCCACATTAACACAATGGCAAAAAATGCCCGCTTCCATTTAAGCTATCTTAGAAGACTGAAACCTTTTATAGCTACTTCAGACCTCAAAACGACAGTCCAGGCACTAGTCATCTCGGGGATCGAATACAGATGCACAACTCTAGCAGGACTACCCAAGATTTCTACAGCCCCACTAAAAGCATGTCTCAATGCGGCCGCGAGACTTATTACAGGCTTCAGAAAATTTGACCCCTCATCTGAAAGCGCTTAATTGGCTACCGTACGAAGCAAGAATCCAAATAAAGATGGCATGTATCACACACAAAGCGATTCACTATAAAACACCATTATACCTAGCCCGGAAAATTACATTATCAGGAGGCAGTAGAGTCTCTCGGAGCCATGGAGATCTCTTACTGAAACCTGCCCTCTTCCGAAAGAAGAGAACATATGACAGAGCTTTTTCTGGTGCGGCACCAAGAATTTGGAACTCACTTCCTCCAAACATTAGAAAAATCGCGTCCACCTCAGCTTTCAAAAAAGAAGCCAAGACATTTCTTATGAGCAAATTCCTTCCATAAGAGCAGTAGACTAGACTCTGTTAGGTTACTTTCCAGATCACACACCCTGTTAATACAAATCGATCAATAATAGTCGTAAGGACTTGTATATTTGATGATGATGAAAGCACAAATGTTTCTCACCAAAATCAATGTATATATACATATGATCTTGTAAGCACAATTGTTTCTCTCAAAGTGTTGTACGCTCTTTATTTGCTTATGCTCGTGTCAAACTTGCTGTACTAAGATTAAGACTATGTAACTGAAGCGCTCTGATACCCTATTGGGTCATGTCTGCGCTATATAAAACACTGAATAAATAAATATATACATCGAGCTGGACTGAACCAGTCCGCAGCCTACAAGATGTTTTATTCTGCAGCAAACACAATTAACCCCACCCAACTTCCACTAACCGCACATGATACTGTATAAGCCATGCTAAAACTATCAGCCTGTTTATTGAAGGGGTGTTTACACCTGTGAAAAGATTCATGCGCGGATGTAAACATAGGATACATTTAGTCCAGCAGCCATCCCCGCAGGAGTAAGTTACAGAGCACAAGAGTATGTACTGAGGACTATGAAGTGTTCAGATTTCAGTGCACAGCTAGGGATTTTTGTGAATGCCTAAAGTCAGTAAAAAGTGCAACTAAGTAAATTGTAAAAGAAAATCTACAGAGCACAAATTTGACTTTTTGGTCTGATGTTAGCCCACACCTTTTGATTATATTAAAATCATATGTATAGTATACTTACTTATAGGAGCTTTCACCCAGCCCTTTCCATCCATTCTCATTTGTATGCTACCCCCTATAGGTAACAGAATAGGGAAATGTGTCAGCTCACTTCAGCCATTGCCTAACTCGGGGATACTCAAAGTATGGCGCAGGGGCTGCTTCCGGCCAAGGCCGGACTGGGCATTAGGCGTTTCCTCAAGAGGCTGGAGGGTAAGGGGGCAGCTTTTGTTACTGGGGGCGAGTTTTGTGGCCGTACAACATTTTTAAAAGCTCTGCTGAGTTCCTTGTATATTCAACAGTTTTCAGGCAACAATAAAAGTGGCAAGGTAACTCTGGTGATTAATGTACCTGCTGGAGAAGGATCGGAGCGTTGTCTAGTGGCAGATTTGACTCATCTAAGGTAGCACAGTAGGTTAGTATGCATACTATGCAGACCACAGAACAGTATTTTATGTGATAGCTAAGTGGGTTACTGCTTCTGTCACAAATTCTTTAGTTATTGTGCAGTTCATAAATTACAATCATAATCTAGGTTAGAAAGTTATGTTTTTAAGTACCAGTCTTTCATTAACCCAATTTTGCTAAAAAAAAAAAAAAAAAAAAATTTAAAAAGGGGGTTGTTTGGGTAGAAATACATTCTCATTAGTAAAGTCAACCCTAACCACTGTGTTACGTTTCGAATCCTGAGTTTCTGCTTCCCTAGACCAAGCACTCTTTAAAAATGCCTACCAGTAGACCTGAAAATCCTGCACCTTGTAGTCCCCTTTGTCTTATGTAGCATTTTCTAAACACCGATTTACACACGTCTAATTTATTGTCTCTGTATGTGTGCGATATAAAATGCTCCAACACCCTACACTGGTATGAGAGGCACCACAAAAATGAAATGCATGTTAGAAAAGGGCTATGAAGAGACGAGAGGCACTGTTGGAGGATGATAGTGAGGGATTAAATTGGCGTATCCTGGTGCACTGTAAGGCCATTTACTATGCTTTATATAATGAAAAGTGTGTTGTATATTGCACCATTTTTGCCCAAATTGTCTTGGGTGAGAACCCTTTCTTCCCCCAACCCCTTGTAGTGATCAGACTGGCTTGCTGCGCTATGCATTGATCAAATTTGAGAGGGCTGTTTTGGCTCCCAATCCAGCCCTGCGATGCTTTTTACTTGACAGAGTACTTACATTCATAAACATGTTAAACAGGCAATCCTTTATTTACACTTAACTAAAGTAAAGGAAAAGAAGCAACACATTCATTTTTAAAGATATGGTGGAATAAACTTGGACAAACATGATGAACTCTTTAAAATTAAAATAAAGCGTCCTTCATTAACATGCTGACGCCATCGATTAGCTCACTGCATTTAGAGGCATTTTTTAGAAGTGATAGTTTTCAAACATGAACTTAGAAACATTTATGCCTCTCCCTGCCATGCCAGCAATGCCATTAGGGAGCCAAAAGGAAAGATATTTACCATGTGCACCCTCTGAGAGGCCCAGGTTGTGGATATAATTGGAACACCATTATAGTGTACTTAATCGAACAAGTTTCGTACATTGCACATCCAGAACTCACGTATTTCAAGGTGTTCTCATATGTGATAGTAAAGAAAAAGGAGGCAAAGTGAAATAAAACAATTGCCCTGGATCACACAATTTGTTCAAGTGGGGAAAAAAATGTAAATCCAGTATTTGTAAAGCGCGAACAGCTACCCGAAGGCATCCCGGCGCTGGGGGCCGTCGGGAAGATTAAGCAAGCTATTGCACAGAGTCACATGGTGCTGGGCTGACCTGCCGCCGGTGCTGGGGATCGAACCGTGAGCCCCAGATTCCAGCGTCAGTCGCCCTAGCCGCTGCGCCACACCTCTTCCCTGGTCATCTTGTTTCACATTGTGCAATTCAGGCACTAGATGGGTATCTCTTTCTCTCTCACATTTTACATCAAGGTAATGCTTTGTCTTTACTTCTTGGCACATGAGGTTAGACTGTGGGTGGCAGATATAAGAAACATGAAGGCTCGAGGATCCAAGAGAACCTCGAGCTGAGCCAGACATCTGGCTTTAGCTTGGTCGGAGCATTCTGTGGCTCACCCACCTGTATCATATAATGTCAATTAAAAGGACAAACTCCTAGGAAGGATATGATTTGACCCTCAAAATAACCTTCAAACTCTCTGTCCGCACCATGTACATGATTCTCTTCCCCTATGCACACCTTACATCATTCCCGACCCTCTCACTGCTGGCATCAATGCGGCCCTCCGTCATTCCACAAACCAGGCTTTTTGGCCCCTGAAAAAAAGTTTGTGAGTACCCATGGACTTTCACTGTGGGTGTCTGCATTCTGCTCTTTCACAAGGAGCACATTCACACACAAAGTAGTTCCCTTCAGTGCCAGGTACTACTATCGAAATGTGTGATTTTTTTTTTAAACCAAATTTATTTTGGCTTTTTGCCATTTTTTATATAAGTGAATGCTTGACAGCTCCCCCAAAACTGAAGTTCTACACAAACCAAGCACTGACGCAGCCAAAAAGGTGGTAGCAGAGCCAGACATATTTGGTTTGCTAGTGCTTGTTTTAATGTGAATGGTTTCTCATTTATAAAGATACCACTAAGAAGTTGGACTTTATCTCTCAGGACAAACATGAATTGGGCTTAATCTCTAACCACAGATATTAAGGAGTGCTTTAGCTCCACCCACAGGCATCTAAGGATGCTCTAGAACCAGTTATAAGAATGCCACTTGTACTGCATCTGTACCAATAATGAGCATGGCTGTGACAGGACTGATTACGTATGCTTTTCTGATTGGTTAGTCCCTCTCATGTTCTGCTACACAATGCAAATCGCCCTATGCTGACACCCCGGAGTTCAGCCTGGGACTGGATACGTCAACCATCCATTATGAAGTTCCGCTAATACACCAGGACTTCCTAGTGCTCGTCAAAATTGTACCTTTAACGCAGTTACTCATCAGTAATGTACTCAAAGTGGGGAAGGTCTGAAACTTGGAACAGTTACCTGTACAGGTTTACTTTAATCTAAACATACACTGAGTGACAGGGTCATAAAAAACATAACACAAAGAAGCTTAAATTGACATTTTTCGAACTAGCACCCCATTTTAGAAAGCTCCGAATACCAGTCACTAAACATTCGCTGCCGCATCTCAGTAGTTGCAGGAGGCTAGACAGCAACGGCAACGCCCAGCGCCTCCCGTCACATGCCCAGAGCGGTGGTAGAGTAACTGGACTATGGGTAAAAGAAGTAAACTGCCTGCTTCAGATGGAGGCCAGGAAGAGGCTACATGCAAGAGCCCCATCTAGCAGCTTCTGCCGGTCTCAGCTTAACCAACATTCCCGGAACTATGGGCCAGATGTATGAATCCACAGTTTTGCGAGTCCTTAATAGCGATTTTTAGCGAATTGCTATTAAGGACTCGCAAAATGGAATGTATGTAGGAATCGCAATAATAATTGCGAGTCCTACATATTCCTTAATTGCGACTCACAAATTGCGAATCGCAATAAAGGAATACCTTCCCATTCATTCCTATGGGCCTAGAGGGAAGACATTCGCAATTTGCGAGTACCAAATAGGTACTCGCAAATTGCGAATGCAATTTCATGGGTGCAAGGGTATCAAAAGGACACCCTGTTGCACCCCTGAAATATGTATGTGTGCACATGTGGCACCTGAAAAATGGCACCTTGAAAAATGCCAAAAAATGAATTTTTCAAAGAAATCGCAAATTTCAAAAGGACACCCTGTTGCACCCCTGAAATATGTATGTGTGCACATGTGGCGCACATATATGTGCGCCACATGGCACCTTGAAAAATGCCAAAAAATGCATTTTTCAAAGAAATCGCAAATTACCACCAAATTGAAGTTGGTGGTAATTTGCGATTTCTTAAGCCAGGAATCGCACAACTTGGGTGCTTCCTGCATTGCATTTAAGGAATCGCAATTTGCGATTCCTTCAATGCATTCGCAAAATAGGGAATCGCAAATTTTGCAATTCCCTATTTTGCGAGGGCCTTTTGGAATGATACATCCCAAAAGACGTTTTACCGTTCGCAAAATCGGCCCGTTTGTGACCGGTAAAAAGCTTCATACATCTGGCCCTTTGCTTCAACCCAAGAACTTCACTTTAAAAAAAAAAAAAAAAAGTAGAAACAGGTCTTTTCACACTTCTACCTAGACTGGACAGACACCTTCGAGTTGTAATGACAGACACAACAGCACACAGTAAACCCACACACTGCTTGACTGGGCTCGGGAGCTGGGCTAGAAACGGCACACAACACGTAGAAGGACACGTGTTCATGGCACACGTGTGCATCGTAGTAATGTCAAATCACGTGCCACTCCCTCCCCTCCCTCAAAAGGCGTGTTCGCACAACAGACTGCCACTAACGAAATGGAAACAACGAGAACCTCTTATTTTATTTTACCCATTTAACTATCCCGATAGTATTTGTAACGTGTAATTATGTAAATCTCCGTATGTAACGTACTTGGTTCTGTAAAGCGCTCCGACAACTTTGGGTAAAGTCCGCGCTATATAACAAATGCAATAAATAACCAACTTTCTGACCATCGGCACACGCCCGTGAGACACTACAAAGCACACGCCCGTGAGACACTACAAAGCACACGCCCGTGAGACACTACAAAGCACACGCCCGTGAGACACTACAAAGCACTTTTGTACAATAGCAAGTAACACCGCGAACGATAAAATAACCTTTCCCGACAGTCACCTGCAGTCCAGGAGTTAACAGGCACCAATCAATCCAAACATGTATAAAGCGCGCAAATCACTCGTGGGGGCCTCGAGGCGCTGGGGCTATCCGATGCTGCGTGGAGGTTTGGAACACTCCGATATCCAGGTCTTTAGATCGCTTCTAAATTGCTGGAGCGATGGGGCAGTCCTGAGGTGCAGGGGGAGGTCATTCCAAGCCATCGCTCACGGCAGCCTGTGCAGCGTATACTGCGTACAACCAAGCAAAAACACTTCACTTTTCAACCCGTCGCGTGCCCAAATAAATGCATATTAGATCTTGTGCAAAGCAAGCAGCGCGCAGACAGCTCACCAGAGATCCTCTTCCTCAAAAGCCAGCCTGAAGAACCTGCGCAGCAGGGCGAAGGAACCGCCTTTTAAGATGAGCCGCGGGCGGGCACGCCCCCTCGAACAGCCGATTGAGAAAGAAGGGCGTTTAACCATGACTGGGTGAAGGGTTACCACAGGCCACCGGGCAACGTCATCAGAGGAGCGGGAAGGATGCGCGTCGAGCCCCGGGGCAGCCTGCGCTGGGTACCACGCTACATGGAAGCGCCTTATTTGGAATATTAGTATTTTTACAGCGCAGCCTGCCATTGATGCGGCTTCGTAGCGCTGGTGACCGGTGACTTCATGCCATTCCAAAGACCGTGTTTGAGGAGTGTTGTCTGGTCCGTTTAAGGTACTATGTGTTAGAGGCGCTATAAAAATATACACGAGCTGCGTTTGATGCATCTCAAAGGTCGCATGTGAAAGGCCAAGAAAACAGGACTTCCTCATAAAAGGTAGAGGCAACTTAAACAGTTAATGTATGCGTCTTTTCGAGATACCGCGTGCAGTTTAGTAAAGATGCAGCCACGGGGAGAATCCCGAACGCTTGTAAGCGTTTAAATAGTTAAGATGCGCCCGAACTACCAAATATTCACAAGAAAGACTTTGATTTCAATTCTAATACCAATGCCACCTTAGCGCGTTGTGGATATTCATGACAAGGCTACGTAGATCCAGGCAGTCAAAACAACTAACATGAAAGGCTTCAAATGCGCCAGATAGACACATCAGCCATTATTTAAAAATTAAAAAAAAAATCACATTCAAAGGCGGATACCTTTAGAAGCGCATTCATAATCTTGCCCCAATAAGGCGCTCAAAACTATAGTTTCATCTTATTTTAAAGGCTCCACAACGTTTTAGATTGCATTACTTTCAAGCACCAATCCAGCTTAAATCACAAATATTTCGGGCGCCCAAACTAAACCTCGAATACAAACCAGGGGCGTAATGCAGGCCCCTTCAGGGCCCCCAACACTTCAAGGGGCCTGTCATTTAGTCCAAGTTCAATGAATATCTGTAAGATGCGACGAGTGCACCCTCCCCCCCCCCCCCCTCCACTTTCCAGTTCTCCCATATTTCGGGGGTGGAGGGGGTGGGGGGTCATTCAGTGCCACCAGGGGGAGGGGGGGGGCACATGTGGCAGGGCCTTCTTTACAGAAATCAGCTTTGTAGACATTTGAAGCCACTGAAAGAACGTACAACCATGCCAAGCCCACAATATGGCGGGCTTTTTACAGTGTCATGTGTAGTGCAGCTGTTCTCCGTAATACCAGTGAGCATCACTGAGGGTCGCCGTGAACACTAAAACACAACAACTTTGCAAGTATGTACAAGATATCCACTTATTTTATCAGACCTGATTTGTACACCTACACCTGTTCCAAAAAATGTGGCATAAGTGTTCAAATATGGGTGTAACAGCAGGGAATTTCTCCACTCAGAGAAATATTTCAGATAAAGAAATAAAAGGTAATTGTGCCAATGAAAATGTGCAGATATACACGCACCCTCCTCTGGATTTTGGTAGAATTTCAAAAAGCTGGTAATCTGTACAAATCCTTGGATCAATCCACAATCGGATGCCCTACCTCCATGCTCCTTTGTGAATCGGCTACTCCGTGATCTTTCACCAGAGTGTTTCTACTCTGTCACGGGACACGGCTACCCAAGAAGACTATTCCATAAAACGATTAATTGTAAATTCTTATGGCTGAGAATCAAATACCCGAAGCGAGCCGATTAATGTGGGCTAAAACTTAACAGCAAAACGGACTCTGCGAGAAACCCGACACCTCTTTTTCAAATGTATGCATTTCTGTTACCTGCTGCATCAACTGATATCTATAATACAATACTTCTTCCCATTAGGAACAGGAAAAAGACAGATATTTAGTCCCATAGCCAGTGAATCTGCAACTTAACATTCTTCTCTAATTCTCAGAAACTGCAAACATTCAAATCAAAGTAGTTAACTGCAGTTCATGTAGATACCAAAAAGCATAGGGAATAAAAATACATTTCCATTACTCACCTCAAACAAGCTGCCAAGACATAGTTCGTCAGAAGCATAGTACTGGTGCCTTTGTTTCTCTACACAAACCAGATGTTTGATCACAATGCCAACTTGCATCACAACAATTTATACCTCTACCTCCCCCAAAGTCCTCAGCTTGTGCGAAACATACTGCAGATGCGTTCACAAGTGACTTAAAGTATGTACTACTTACAAAAGGAATACATAAAACGGATTTCTCCGATTTGTTCTACCTGGCAAAATGCATGTATTGCAAGCATGCATCTTTACAAAGGAAACATGTATATGCATAAATGCAACACATATGCACATAACCAGACTAGAACAAAGATCATGGAGAACTACTTGCTGATACTGTGTCACAGCACCATTACACAACTTTACACTCAAGAAGGAGCTAATTAGATACACAACACAGGTCAAAAGATGGATGTCTTAATGATTCAATGGCCGGACCGTCACCCCACGATGACTCAATGGGCTGGCACTGGAGCAAAGTTACACTGTTAACTGTAAACTATAACTACAAAGAATCAAATCTCTTGCACTGTAGTCGTGCGTAGGTTAGAGGGCAGAGAGTATAGTCATTTTGCTCACACAAGACTGTTCTGCGCACACTGCTGTGGAAACCCAACATCCCAGGCTATCAAACACTATCATCATTTGCAATCACTAAATGATTAGGATCACCAGCACAAATCTGAAAACGAAAACAATTACTAGTATATCTGATTGGTTCAACACTGTTCACAGACATATACTGATTGCAATTTAGAACTGATCGCAATCAAACACTGAAAAATGAGAGGATCCGAATGCTCCCACCAAAACTGAAATACTTTGTTGTAAATGCTTACATTTCAAGACCCTAGAGTTCGTGAGCATCTCAAAACAAATGGAAGCTAAGCAAATACAGGCACAATGTGCCTTCAACCTAACCTGTAAAGTAAAGAAGTTTCTCTCCGAGATTTGGGTTTGTAGGTTCACAAGCATAAATATATGAATGAATGATTAAAGCTTATAGAGTGCTTGGTTACTCCAACGGAGTGTCCCCGCTGTAGGAACCTGGCTCTGTATATACTATACCAAAGTGAGGTATAGTGTGCACAGAGTCCAGTGGAACCCCAAAGGTAGGCAGAGGCAAAGTTAGATAGAACCTTACTCTCCATTTGTGGTAGTGTGGTCGAGCAGTAAGGCAGTATCAGAGGACAGTGTCAAGCATTTGTTGTACACACTCAGTCAGCAAATGAATTCACACACTCAAAGACAACTTCTGACCAATTGTTTTTGTATAAAAATATTCTTTTAGTTATTTTATTTCTAGAACCAAGCAAGCCTGGCACAGGTAAGCAATAAATACTTTACAGTAGTAAATGCGGATTGTAAAACAGTTCAATTGCAATTGTAAATGTACTATGGTTTGACTCGCAGTATTGTTTCAGAGAAATGCAATCACTTGTAAATGCAGTACATAGACTTGAATGGGATTTTCAGTAAAATAGCAGGCAAGTTACTTTTGGATTACTTTTCTTACTCAGTGCTGTATGCCTAGATGCAGCACTGGGACATTTCCTGTAAACAGTTGAGTAAAAGCGTTTTTGTTAAATCGTACAATTTTAAAGAATTTCTTTAGGTTTCAAAACTCCACACTTGGAAACTTTTTCAGGAAAAAGTGTCAATGTTATCCTATGGAGGAAAATATGGTTATCGGTTTTTAGGTAAGTATTCGGTAGTGGGAGTTGAGGTTGTGGGGTAGACTCAGGGGTCCCCCAGGGTCAGTGATGCACTCTTGTTACACCCTCAGCGGCACTAAGGCGGCCGGGTGCTGTTTCGATGTCGGGTGCCCTGTTGTTTCCAATGGAGAACCTCCGGTTTGCAAAAGCACTGCAGGCAGGGAGACGAAGGACTTCTGGGTGCGACCACCACTTCGAGAGGTAAGTTGGGAAGTTAGGGGTTGGTTAGGCACCATCGGTTTGGGCACACAAGGCCGTGGGGCGTCGGGTGCAGGGGTGCCTTTTGGGGTCGGATCTTCTTACCAGCTCCTGGTCGCGGTTAGGGGGGCCTTCTGGATTTAGGCTGCAGGCATCTGCTTGAGGCAGGTCAGGGGTCACCGGATCTCGGTTCAGGATCGCCGGGGTGACCTCCTCGTGGTGTTTGCCCACTCGAGCTCGGGCCGTGGACGGCGGGTGCAGAGTGGGGCGGATCCACGTGTCCGGCCGGAGCCAGAGGTTGCAGTTGAACAAATCCGGTGTTCACGGAGAAGCAGTCTTTGGAAGTGAAGGCAGGCAGGTCCTCTGGGGTTTTTGAGGTTGCTGGCAGCAGGACACACCGGAATTTCGCAGGAGCAGGTTCGAGGGGGGAGACAGGCCGGTAGGGCTGGGGCCAAGTCAGTGGGTGTCTTCCTCTTGTTAGCTGCTGCACGGCTGTTCGGTCCTTCTTCTTTTCTTCTCGTTTCTTGTCTGGATCTGCTTTCTTGGTTCAGGGCTGCCCCCTAAATACTGTACTTGGGGGGCATTTTTAGGGGTCTTGGGGTCAGTAGCCAATGGGCTACTGACCTTAGGGTGACTACACCCTTGGTGTGCTCACCCCACGTGGGGGAGTGAGCACAATCCCTAATCCCGATTGGGGAGAGCCTGCCATCTGCAAGATGGCGAGCACTGAAGAGAGGGCTTCACCTCGCCTCCCCCACCTGAGGGGTGGAGTTGGCAGAGGTGCACACCTTCTGGGCCGGCTAGTTTTTCACGCCCGCCGAAAAGGAGGGGAGACAGGAAGGGGGCCTGCTCCTGATAGCAGGAGAGGCTGGGGGGGTCGCATTACAAAGGCTGCCAGGCCTTTGAAGCTTCCCTGCCACAGATGGCTTTTCCTGGCCTGGGGGAGGTGTGAACACCTCCGCCCAGGAAAGGCTTTGTTTCTGGGCTCAGGGAGCGAAGGCTCCCACCCTAGGGGTCCAGAAACATGTCTCGTGGTGGCAAACTGGTGTGTACCAGTCAAGGAAACCACCAGAGGCTGGTCGTTTTTCAGGGGGCATCTCTAAGATGCCCTCTGTGTGCATTTTTCATTAAATCCCACACTGGCAACAGTGTGGGTTTAATGTGCCGAGAAGTTTGATACCAAACTTCTCAGTTTTCAGTGTAGCCATTATGGTGCTGTGGAGTTTGTAATGACAAACCCCAAGCACCATATACTCTTAATGGCAGCACTGCACTTACAATGTCTAAGAATGGACTTCGACACTGTAGAGGTACAGGGCTCATGCACCTGTACCCTCACAACTGGTATAGTGCACCCAGCTAGAGGGGTGACTGATCTATGCCAGGGCAGTGGGTTGTAGGCATAGCACACAGAGATGTGTGCAATGTCGACTCTTCACTTTGTTCTGCACCATAACACGCAGCCTGCAAAGGCAGTGTGTGAGTGTAGGGGTACAGGACCTCTAAGGGTGGCACAATACGTGCTGCAGCCCTTAGAGGTCTTCCCTGGTCACAGTGCCCTGGGTACCTGTGGTACCATTTACCAGGGGCTGACCTTTGGCCAGAGATGCCAATTGGGTTAGTTTTGGGGAAAGAACACAGGCCCTGGGTACCTGATTGGCAGGGACCCAGGGCACATCAAGTAAAAGTGCATCAGTAGTCTGGCAAAAAGTGGGGGGGGGGTTACTGCAACAGAAACCCACTTTCCTACACCCGCGCTAAGACATCTCGGTCCTTAACAACAGAGCCCTATCCCCCCCAAACAAAATTCCCTGATCCCAACATAGACAGACTATCCGCAACTGCAGCGCTTAACACCAGTCCCCCGGGGATGACTGAAAAAACCAAGTCTTAAGTTTTCTACGAAACATCGCTTCAGACGGATGCATCCTTAATTCCAAAGGCAGTTTATTCCAAGCTTTGGCTGCTAGAAAGCTAAAGGATCTACCTCCCAACCGTGCCTTTTGAACTTTTGGCACTACCAGCTTAGCAGTGCTCACGGACCCGAGATTCCAGGTAGGTCTGTAAGGGGTAGGTAAAGGGTGCAGGTACCTAGGCCCTTTCTCATTAAGAATCCTGTGGCAGAAACAGAGCTTTAAAAATAACTCTTGCCTGTACTGGTAACCAGTGTAGCTCCCACCAGGGTGCACCTCGGAATGTTCAGTATCATCCGAGCAGCTGCATTTTGGACCTTCTGTAGCATATTCAAGTTACTTTTTGTAACCCCTAAATAGAGGATGTTGCAGTAATCCAGACGAGATGTAACCAGGGCCTGCACAATGGACTTTTTGGCATCTAATGGTAGAATATCTAAGATTTTGCATAGCATTCTTAGAATGCCAAAGCACGTGCCTGCCAGAGCGGATATCTGATCTGCAAAAGATAAGGTGTTGTCAAGCCAGACTCCCAAATTTCTAATCTTTGGTTTGGGAGTCAGGGTTGGTCCTAGTTCTTCTGGCCACCACATGTGGGACCAGATGTAGGGCTGTTTGCCGATTACCATGACCTCAGTTTTGCCTGCATTTAATTGCAGTCAGCTGAACTTCATCCAGTTCGCCAGATCACTCAGGCAGGCTTTGAATTTTGGCGCAGCCTCTGCATCCTTTTGCTCCAATGTGACAATCAGCTGAGAGTCATCAGCATATGACACCAGTTTCACCCCATGTTTCAATACAATATCTGCCAGTGGGCGTATATACACATTAAATAATATTGGACTGGAAAACCCAATGGTCAGGGCCGCACTGGCCGTAGCCGGCACCGGGTGTTTCCCCGGTGGGCCGCCAGGGTGGGGGCCGATTTTAGGCCCCTGGGGTCCGTTTTTTTTACCGGGGGACTGAGGGCAGAACCCTGTGGTACCCTTTGAGACAAAGGACATACCTTGGACTAAAAAGGGAAGTTGTAAAACCTAGAAGGATCTATTCTGTAGGAAGTGTTTGATCCATTCCCATGTGCTACCTCCGACACCGGCCTCCCACAGCCACTCCAAGAAAAGGCCGTGGGAGACCGTATCGAACGCCGCACTCAAATTCAGCAATATCAGTGCTGCCGTCCTTCCCTCATCCGCTGCTATTTTTAGCGCCTCAGAAGCCAGGAGTAAGGCCGATTTGGTGCTGTGAAGCACCCTAAAGCCAGATTGAGTTTCATGGAGTACCTGGTTTTCTTCCATGAACTTAGTCAATTGGATATTTAGAAAATTTCTCTGCAATTTTCGCAAAGAATGGAAGCAGAGATACTGGTCTCAAATTTTCTGGGAGCGCAGGATCTAAAGATGGTATCTTTAGTAACGGCACCACCATTGCGTGTTTCCAATTGTTTGGAACCTGCCCCAAGCTGAAGGACACATTCAGCAAATTAGTAAGCACCGGTGCAATAGCTTCCCTCCCTCGCAGTAGCATATTTGGAGTGATAGTATCCATGGGGGAACCCGATTTGACTACTGACATGAGCTGGAGTACGTCACTTTCCACTGGTGGATGGAAAATAAAACTTCCCTCACACAATGTTTCACTTTTTGGTGGAGCAAAGATATAGTTCCTGCTGGTTTCAGGGAAGGTAGCATATATTTTCTCTATTTTTCCCTGAGAAGAAGCTAGCTACTTTACTACAGTAGTCTGCGGATGCTGGCAATACTGCTGTGACGCGCTCTAAGGAAGTAAGTTGTTTAACAATACTGAAGATGTTTTTTGGGGTGTTTTTAGCATATAAATTTCCGATATAATTCCTGAGTTTGAGGTTAGTGATGTCAGAACGGTAAAATGTGGATCTCCGGTGACCTGGGGAACCTAGACACTCCTCACTGGGGTGGGACCAACCTCAATGATGAGGGGGCCGACAGCACTCTAGTCAACAGCAATGGACGCAAACTTACAGGCACACAATGCCTGCTCTAAAGCATGCAGGTCTCCATTTGGCTAGCTTGCGACCAAAAAAAATAATGTACTTCTGCCAAAGAAAAAACAATAGGTGCCTTAGGAAGGAAGCGTTGTCACCAAGAAAAAGTCCTAACTTATCACAGTTGTACTGTAGAAGTCATTTGTTGAGCAGCCCTCCTCTTGTCTCTCATGAGCGGTAGAGAGGACAAAGTGCCGATAGATAGTCTGGAAAAGACATTGTTCCGATTCACATAGTCCCTTTGACTTTGCAGAAAACACACTCACAAAGCATGTGGTGTTCCCGTTCCTTTTTCACCCTAGAAAGGCACTAACTCCGGCCTTTCACAGAAAAAGTTTTGCACGTTTTAGGGAGTGAAACTATCGGCAGAACGTTAGTGAACATCAGCAAACAAGCTTATCTATGTTCACAGACGTTTGCTTGTAAATGTACCCAGGAGCACCCATATTCCCACCCTAGGTAATGTGGGGAGACAAATGGATCTGCAAGTGGAAACGTCCAATGATTCTGCCTGGGGAATGGGGATCAGTCCAATTTATTCATCCAAATATTTATATTAGTCCAGCTCCAAGAAAACAAGTAACTCTAGTCGGAGCTTCAAGAGATCTACTTGCAGGTACCCTAGGACAATGTGATGCTGAGTCCTGTCAATCGAACCACATTGTCGTTCTCCTACCTCGCAGCTAAGACATGGAACGACCTCCCCCCTCCACCAAAGCCCTACACTGCTCCAGTTCAGGAAGGACCTCAAGACCTGGCTCTTCAGATGATCCCAGCACTCAATGGAGCCGTCCCCCCCCACATAGCGCCTTGAGACCCTCACAGGTGAGTAGCTGCGCTTCACAAATGCCCGATTGATTGTACAATATGTATTGTTTCAAAGTACTTGTTATGTTAATATCATTTGATATCACGCAAAAATGACCCCTACAGGGGTATCTCTGCACAAAACGGAAACAGCAGGGAAACAACATACTGGCCTCAAAATAAATCTGTCTTTAATAATTTTTTGAATTTAGTATCATCTGTACAAGAGCGGATCTGGAAAGGCAGCTTATTCCAGTAGATGGGAGCCAGATATGAAAAGGATCTGCCTCCACATCTTGACCGTCGGATATGGGGGATAGTAAGAAGAGCTTTGTCCATGGATTGCAAGGTCCTGTTAGGATGATAGCATTTAAGCTTCTGATGCGGATAAATGGGACCTTTACCTATTAAAGCTTTGTGAGTCAAACAGCAGCTTTTGAAAATTATTCTCTTTCTGATCAGTAGCCAATGTAAAGATTAAGAGTAGCATAGAAGCAGATCTAGAGGAAAGATTACAGATAAACCGAGCAGCTGTGTTTTGCACAAACTGTAATTTAGCTAACAAAAACTCATTTGCGGAAGCCAATTGAACATTGCCATAATCAAGCCTGCTAATAATTAAGCAAACATAACTAGATGATGGACAGAGTTCTGAAACTTTTCAACCACTTGCCCCCAGTCAGGAGATCTGGCTTTAATCCATCGTTCTTTTGCTCACTATGCCACCCCAGTTTGAAGCCAGCCATATGCAAATCAGTCTTGACCCCGCTACTCATGGGAACAGTCCAGCCCGAACTGGCAGAGGTCCTCCCTGGACCGGAAACAAGCATCCTGGGACCAGTTTCAGGGCATCACCCCTCATCAGCCAGGCACCGTGTCCAGAACAGCTCCAATGAAATGGAGCATCTGAGAAGGGGTCAGGTGTGACTTAGTCCCCTTGATAGTGAACCCCAGTGAATGCAGGAGGTCCACTGTAGTCTGGAGGTGGGGGACGACTGCCTGGTACAAGCCCACCTTCAATAGCCAGTCGTTGAGATAGGGGGAAGACTGGCACCCCTGATCTTTACTGATGCGCTTCAACTGCTGCCATCCCCTTGCTGAACACCTGAGGGGTGCTGATGAGGCCAAAAAGAAGCATGGCAAACTGAAAGTGCTCGTGGTCCACCGTGAACCACATATAACACCTGTGGACAGGCAGGACAGGGATGTGGAAGTATGCGTCCTGCAAGTCCAATGGTACCATCCAGTCTCCCGGGTCCAGGGCAGACAGGACATGAGAGAGCGTGAGAATTTTGAATTTATCCTTTTTCAGGAAGAAATTGAGGGTGCAGGTCTAGGATAGAACGAAGACCTCTGTCCTTCTTGGGCACCAGAAAGTAGCGGGAATAGCAACTATGACAAACTTCTGCACCCAGCACCCTCTATGGCTCCCTTGGCCAAGAGAGCTGCCATGTCCTGGCCAAGTAAGGCCATCACAAGTGGGTGACATGGGTGGAGGGGTAGTCATGACGGGAAGGGAGTAGCCTCTTCAGACAATCTGGAAAACCCAATGGTCAGGGCCGCACTGGCCATAGCGGGCACCAGGTGTTTCCCCAGTGGGCCGCCAGGGTGGGGGGCCGGTTTTAGGCCCCTGGGCTCCGTTTTTGTTACTGGGGGCCAGCAATAGCAGCCCCCTGTAACAAAATCGGCCGAAACCGACCCTAGTAAACAGCTCGGCCGCACCCCCCAACACCTCCCCCCCAGGGGGGCCAGCCGAGCAGTTTGCCAGGGCCAGTTTCGGTTCCCAGTCCGGCCCTGCCAGTGGTCAGATGTTACCCACCTCCAGTGGTGCAGGTGGTGGCGTATCCTGCTCCCACCGGGTGCCCATGATGGTCGGAGGGCAAACTAAAGAGGCTTGGAGGCTGCGGCTGCCTGGGGAGTTGTGGACTGGCCCAATTTCTGGCTGCCTGACTCACAGGGTCTGTGGGTAACGCATCCTCAGCTTGCGTGCCGTGGCGGCTGGGTGGGTACTGACATGGCTGGAAGCCCCTACCGTGGCCACGATAGGAGCGAAAGGTGGACTGGAGTTTGCAAGGGGCGATGGAAAAACCCAAGGACCTAGCCATAGCTCTGCTATCCTTGAAGTGCTCTAGCGAGGAGTGTTCCTTGTCTCCGAAAACACGGGCGCCATCAAAGGGCATGTCCATGAGTGAGACCTGGACATTCTCCAAAAAGACAGTGGTTCTCAACCAGGCATGGAGCCTAAGGGCCACCGATGCGCTCTGCCCAGTGAGTCGGTCGTATCCAGCCCACAGCATATGGCGAACTTAGCTAGGTCCCTCCAGTCAGTAACAGCTTGGGATGGTATGACTCGGGCCTCCACCGAAAATAGGCAGCACCTGCCCAACAGAGTTCCTAAGTGATTGGTAGTATCGGCCCAAAAGGCTAGCAGTTCATAGACTGCAGTGCCAGACTGGCGGAAGAAAAGTCTTTCCAAAGGTATCCAGCCTCTTGGATTCCCTGTCCAGTAGAGTAGTAGGACATGCGCCAGGATTTAGTTTGGAAGTGGAGGCTTTGACTATCAAGCTCTCCAGGGTAGGTTGCTTGGTGAGGAAATTGGGATGCCCTGGGGCGGGGCGATTGCAGAGGGAAATTGTCCCATTCACAGGAACCCATGTGCAGGGCTTGGACATCCATGAGGGCTTCGTTAAACAGGAGTAGAAGTTCGGAATGGGTGACTCCCGGCTAAAGCACCTCCATCAAGACGTTCATCTTGACAGCCAAGGAGAGCAGCTGATGGTCCAGGACTTCAGCCAATCTCCTCATCACTATAGCAAATGAGGATCCCTCCTCTGTAGCCATGGTAGGAGGAGAGACCAAGCCAGCATCTAGGAAGGTGTCCAGACAGCTGGCATCTGCCAGAGCCTTAACCCAGTTGTCCTCATTGGGGTCTGGGAGCTGGTATTCATAAGGGTCCTGCGGCCGCTCCCAATCTTCTCCAAGTCCTAGCCCATAGGAATAGGGCTCAGGCTCAAGTCATAATGGAATGGCTCCAGTCTGTGTCGGCAAATGCCCTTCCGGCTCCATGTCGGGGATAAGAATGGGTCCGGTAGATTGAGGATGTCGACAGTGGGTCTGGCACCGGGTAAGGTAGAGGTGCTCAACTGGCATCTGTCAGGATCTGTCTATGGATCCAAGGGGCCCGACTGGCGCTGGGGGCGAACCTACTGACAGACAACCAGTATAAGCCCTCCGTGAACCCACAGTGATCGGCCACACAAATATGAGGTACATGGCCTCATAAAGCTCACGGAGTTGGGCGGGAGATGCTCCGGCTCTAGGAAACTCTGGGAGTTGTGGATATGGTACAGGTGACGATCCAGGTGCAGGGTCAGGCTCAGGCTCAAACGCGCAGCCAGGCCTCGAATGCCGTGTTTCCCTTGTCTCGTCGGATGATTTTGAGACAGGGCAAAGACTTAGTCGACTTCTTGTTCTTCTTTTTCTTGTGGAACTTACCCGAATGGCAGGGCGACTTTGAATGCGAAGAAGATGGATGGCTCCGCGACCAATCGGGGACCTTCCTCTCGACTAGAATCGAGACCATTGCTGCATCGCACGTCGAGCAACAAGGAGCTTGAGCTTGGGTGGTGCAATAACGCATGTCTTGGCAGGTTGTATGATGGTACAACGCATTCCTGAGCAATGCATGCCTGTACCATGCGGTCTCTACCACGACCGAGTCTTTAGCACACATGCCTTTACCATACAATTTAAAAGACATGATAGGTAAAGGGGCATGCAGGCTAAAGATCATACCCCTGTCCTGCAAACTGTCCCTTTTCCCCTGCCCCCTAAAAGTTAAACCCATGCCCCAAAATCTACCCTGACCCCAGTCCACCTGCCTTGAGCCCTAGAAAACTGTTCCCTACCTCCGTGAAGTACCCCGACCCAGTGCCCACCCGCCCTGAGGCCTAAAACTGTCCCCTGCCCTGACCCCTAAAAACTATCCCCTACATCCTTAAGCTACTCGACCCTGCCCCCTGCCCTGTATATTGTCCCTTCTCCCCCGAGCCCTAAAAATTAAGCTCACGCCCCAAAAACGACCCCGACCCTGCTCCCTGCCCTGTAATCTGTCCCCTTTTCCCCCACCCTTAGCCCTAAAAACTGTCCCCACCCTAAAAACTACCTGACCCCCTCCTGAGTCCTAAAGTCTACCTCCATACTGAAAAACGACCCCCTTCACCCCGCCCCACTTACCTCACCGTGTCCTTAGCCCTAAATACTGTCCTCCACCCTAAAAACGACCCGACCCCTTCCTGAGTCCTAAAACCTACCCCCACCATGAATGACTACCCCCCCCCCCCAAGACCAAGCCCCAGCCCCACTTACCTCACCGTGTCCTCTCCTGATTCCCGATAGTCCTTCCCATTCCTGCCTTCCCATTCCTGCCTTCCCATTCCTGTGCCTCGGCTCGGCAAGTAGACATCACATTGCCTTAACCACGCATATGGGTTGTTAAGGCAAGCGTGGTACGGCTTGCAGGGAAATGGCATGCGTGACTCAGCCTGCGTTGTTAAGGCCGTTTCCCGTCTTGGCATCGTTGTTACGCTCAAAACACAAGAGGCAGACAAGGTGTGGGTCTGTCGCAGACATTTGTCAGTAGCAAGAGCTGCAGGGCTTAAAACAAACCTTCCCTGTGAACATCTCTCACACCAGGAGACCATATCTCAAAAAAATCTGTGTCAAAAGGTTGAAAAATGTTAGTCAAAAAATGACTGTGGGGGTAACTCTTCTCTGGATCTGCGCTGACTGGCCCGGAAAGAAAAGACCTGACGTCACTGTGCTGGTGCCTATATATGCACCTCGCATGTCACTTTCAGCGCAGATGACGCCAAGTGGAGCTGAACGATGCCACCTACCAGCACTCAGGGGTACTGTTTGTGAAACAATTTCCAGATCCAGTCTGACACCTGGGGATAATTCTAAAGTAAGGAAACTGTGGCTAGAAGTCTATCAGATATGACTTGCTGCACTAAAGACCTATGTCCACATCGTGTTTTTAATTAACTATCCATCAAAGGTACTTGGGGACAAGTGTTCTCAGTAACTCATTAGAAGAGGTAAAGTGTTGCGTAATTAAAAACGCAGAAAGAAATAGCTGCTGGAGCGTGTTGCCACAAGTGAATTTGGGTTAACCAACCAATTGAGGAAAAAAAAATGAACAAGAAGCTTCCCATGGAGAAACCACCTCTGGCTGTTATTGCTCATCCAGACTTGACAAAGTTAATTTTGGGAAAAAGGAATTGGTATCACTTTCTCTCAACAACGATATACAACAACAGTGAGTAATTGAAAACACCCACAGGTTATTTTGTTATGACAGAAACATTTGGATGCCACTAGGCACTTTTAGAGATACATTAAGTTACCAGTCACTTTAATAGTGTTATACTAGCGAGTAGTGACATCACACTACTTCTTATGCTGCCTAGCGACCAGTAGGTAGGCTCCTCCTATCTCTAATACTTCACTCGCATATGCCCCAACACAACCCCATAAGCTAGCAATGTTTTCACAGACAGCCCTCCTAACTCGCCAATTGCAGGAGAGGCCGCGAGAAAAGCCGGAAGGGCTGGAGCAGACAGTGGTCACTACACACCAGCTCTGGTCATTGTAGCATGTGGTCCAGCTAGCAAACCAGACGAACAAGTTACTTACCTTCGGTAACGCATTATCTGACAATATCTAGCTGCAGATTTTTACCTTTGAATTTCCCAGGTGTCAGACTGGGTCCGGAAACTTTTGCGTAAGTATTACCCCTGCGTGCCGTCGGGTGACTGTTCGGCTCCGCGTGGCACCATTGGCGCTGGATATGATATCACATTCACATATATAGGCGCCACCGGGGCACGTGGACGTCAGTTTTTTTCTTTTAGCGCCAGTTAGCGCTGATCTGGAGAAGAGCTACTCCTCTGTCTCTTTTTGACCGATTTTTTGACGTTTTGTCGTTGCTCAACCGTTCTACTAAAAAGGGACAGCCTTGCATAGGCTACATGGGCAGATGTTGCAGACAGCAATACAATTCCCCTAGAACACTTCTAACCCTCCAGAACTCCAGATTATATGGCGCCACAGTTAACTCATTATTTATTGGATAACGTTAGAAGAACTTAGATGGTAACGGAGTGTACAAAATGTAAACAATTGTACAGGAGAACTTGGGCAGATGTGATAACTGACATTTGAAGAGGAGCTGGGAAGGACAGACAGTTTCGGTTACAAATGTGAATCTTAAGCACTGGCAAAGCCAATAAGTTTCGCAAAGTATTGGTTTTGTCAATGTTTTAGCCATGCTGTACAGCAGTGCGGCTGCTGCACACTATGGCAGAAAGTAAAAAAAAACAACAACAAAAAACGCTACGACGCAGCCAGACGTAGCCACGTCATAGCACCTTCTTTTGTTATGCCAGGTGGTTAACACGGACAACAGAGGGAGGGCAGATGGGTGGGAGGGGCAATCAACATGGGCAATAACGGCAGGTGGGAGTGCGGGTGGGGCAACAACAGAATAACGAACATGGGCAACAACGGAATGAAGGGGGTGGGTTGGGTCAAGCAACCAGGGAAACATGTAAGGAGGGGGCAAGCAACACAGGCAACAATAGAAGGAGGGGGCTTACGAGGTCAAGCAACATGGGCAACACCGGAAAGAAGGGATGGGTGGCTGCAAGCAACACTGGCAACAGCCAAAAGAGAAGGTGAGTGGGAGCAAGCAACACTGGCAACAACAGAAGGGGCGGTATGGGTTCAAGCAAGTGGGCAACAATGGGAGGAGGGAGGTGGATGGGGGCAAGCAACATGGGCAACAACGGAAGAAAGGGGCTTAATGGGGTCTGCAACACTGGCAAGAATGGAACGAGGAAGAAAGGGTGGGGGCAGGAAGGCAAACAGCAGAGGGGGAGAAGTATATGACGGATCCAGCTGAAAAAGACGCACTCTGGTAGAGTGCTTAAACAAAGAAAAAAGTACTGCCTACAAAAATGAGCAGTGAAAGAACACAAGTAATGCATCCATGCTCTAGGGGAGGATAAATACACGAAGAGGAAGGAGGCATACAGCAGCTGACCAATAACAAGCAATCAAATGAGTGATAATGAAGCCAAACAATGGTAAGCAATGGGCTGTCTCTAAGCCTACTGAGAGAAAACAAAAGGTCTCGAGACAGCACATGCATCGTCTAGGCAAGACATAAAAATGGCAAAAGAAAAATATGCAGAGAAGACAAATTCTCAAAAAATGCATTTTTTGGGAGCAACAGCAATAATTTCCATGAAGCAAGCCTTTCCATGCTTTCACCAAAATGAGTGACAATGAAGAGTTAATGCTAAGGTTGAACTTGTGGCACCTATATACTACTACAACGTATTAGGTGCCATATAGACTCAATGCGGCAAAAAACACTTATTGGTGCTGCCCTTCTTAGACTGACATTCAGAAATCATGAAAATACCAGTTTCAGAAATTATGCAGATTGTCATGGGAAATTCTGAAGGTTATTGCTGCGAAAAGTGATCTACAAGACTAGCTCTGATGTCAAAACTTTTCTATAGTAGCGAGCAGGACATGCTGTTTATTTTCTACTGGACTATGTGCCACTGTATTAGCGAATACTTCTAGTATACACACCAAAAGTTCCCAATTTCTTTGTATAGTTAAGGCACATGGTTTTCCTTATAATTATTTTCTCAAAATACAGATGCTCAAATTCAAAATGCTGGTGCAATGGACCAACAATGGTTACAAACAGCCAGGTTACAATAGTATTATTAAATTGCAGCAGCTTAGAGGAAACCGTTGCTTATATAGCCTATATGAAAAATGTATTTACCTACTGTAACAAAATTTATGGTATATACTATTTTCACACAGAATTCTCACCTTCTGAATATCCTTGAGCACCAGAAATAGCTCTCCAGTGTCACCAGGTGGCGCAATACACCTTTTCAAATTCCTCTGACACCTCAGCCCCCCCCCCCCCCCAACCCCGGCTGCCACCCTGGCTCCCATGTGCCCCAGATGTGCCTTTGACATACATAAGCCACCATTCTGCAAGTTGGCGTCAATTTCTAGTAGCTTTATTGCACCTTTATTGCGTGTGGAGAGGAACAGAGGGAGCTGCAAAGACAATGACAATACAGCATATGATACATTTGTAAGCCTTGGGATCTTATTAATCAAAACACTAACTTATCTGGGGAGCAGTGTGGGCATTGAGGAATCTGTAGGAAGTTATAGCGTCAATCGGAAATATCATTAACAAAGGTAAATAACTTTTCCTTCTGTTGGAGACTTTTTCCTGCAGATTCCTGGCCTTATTTATGAGGTGGGATAGAGTAGTGATTGCCCAAGAAGTAAAGCAACACAGTTCTTCCGATGTATCCATCACTGTGCACTTGATCTGTGAGACAGCAATGAGTAGAAAAGGTATAACAGGATGATGTGGCCGCCTAGCAGAACGTCTTTAGTGAGACCTGTTGAAGCAGTAATAGTTCTGGTGGAGTGATGGTGAATGCCTGCTGGGTGTTCTTTCTTGGCCAAGGAATAGCAGATTTTAATACAAACGGTAAGCAAATTGAAAATTGTTAGCCTGGTCACTGCTTTGGCCTTCTTGGCTCCAGCGAAGCCCAAAAAGGCCTAATGAATTGCCCTGTCCTTACATGTGTGGTCGATGGCCCTGCACGCCTGGGATCCAGTCTATGCAACCGCTCTCCATCATTGGTGGGATGAGGAGGTGGGAAGAAAGGCAGAAGAGTAATGGAATGGTCCACGTGAAAGGCAGGTACCACTTTCAGAAAGAAAGATAGGGAAGTACCAAAATCCAATTTGTTCAGATAGAAACCTAAATGATGTTATGTAGGAGGGACTGAAGATCACCAACCCTACAACTGCAGTCATTGCGACTAACACAGTTTTAAGAATCAGAAGTCGAACCTGGCCACTCTGCAATGTTCGAATAGCTATGCTGTAAGGAAAGTTAACACAAGATTCAAATTCCACTGAGGAACAATAAATGGAGTAGGAATTAAACAGGTAGAGTAAACCTTTCAGAAAACACATCACAAGTGATGCCTTAAATAAAGAAGGCTGGTTGGGGAGGCACATGAAGGCAGATGGGGAGGCCAAATAACATTTTATGGTAGCCACTGCTAGTCCCTGTTGGATAGCAGACAGTGCAAAGTGTAGAACATCAAAAAGGTGCGATTGAAATGGGCTTAGAACTCACACACACCACTGAACAAACTTGTTCCATAGTCCTTCATAAATAAATTTAGTAGTTGGCTCCCTGGAACCCAAGATCACATATGCAACTTCAGGTGGCACGCAGAAGGACTGTAGTTGACACTGCTCAATCTCCACATATGCAGCAACATCATTTGGGGGATTGGGATAAAGGACCTGGTCAACCTGCTGCGAGAGCAGGTCCACCCTCTGCAGGACAGAAAGAGGGCTGAGCACTGAGTTCCAACAGATCAGCCAGTCCAGTACAATCGGGATCAGTTGTTCTCAATCTTCAAGCACCTTTTGCAGGACTCTCCACAAAAGTGGGAAAACAGGAATGTGTGAAGCAGGCTTCAAGACCTGGCTTCAAGACTTGCCGACCGTGAAGGCTTCAGCTAGGGAACCAATAAGGACACCTCGTGTTTTAGGTCATGCTAAAGAGATTCACACATGGATATCCCAATCGGGAAAAGATCATTTCTGTCACTTCACGATAAAGTCCCCACTAGTAGTACTGCAGCGAGAGCCAATTCCGAGCATTAATTCTCATGAGGTGCACTACAATACGAAAATTACCCCATTGCATGGCACACCATCAAAAATTAAATCATCTCCCAATCAAAAGACCCATGAACCTCACACCAACCTGTTTGCAGAGGTTGGTGTTGTCAGACAAAACATAATTGGCACTCTAAGATAGGAGGAAGGAAAGCTTTAATGATGGAAAGGACAGTCTGCAGCTTCAACACCTTTATGTGATGCAGAAAAAAAGGCTGGTGCCATGACGTCGCACAGATGTGTGCCCCAGCCCAAGGAGAAGGCATCCCTAACAAGGGTAGCATGACTGAAGGGGAAACACCAGCAGATTCGAGAGGCACATCCATTAGTACAGATGATGGATCAATCAAGCATCAATCAAGCATCAATCAAGCAGAATCAGAAATCTTCATCCAAGCTTGGAGGCTCCACTGATGCTGGAGCCATTGATTTTTCAGGGACCAATGAAGGGCTCCAATTCACCGTCTTGTGAAACACTAACAAAAACCATAAAGTCATCAGGCTTAAAATGTGGAGGACTTACAGAACCGGGATCAGGTTCTGAGCCAGAAAAATTGGAATCACATGCTGAATAGCTAATCCTCACATGAGGACGAAAGGCCTGCATTAAGGTTGCGTCTAACACCGCTCCAAAGAATGTCCCTCTCTGTGTGGTTGCAAGTTGGGGTTTTTAAGTGCTGATCATGGAGTCCAGGTCATGAAGAAGAGTCATGGTGCACTGAAGATATTCCGCGACCAGCTCTGAAGACACGTCCTTCATTAGCTAGCCATCAAAGTATGGAAATGCTTGGATTCCTGACCTCTACAGTGAAGCTACTGCCACAGACATTCCTTTGGTGAATACTCAAAGAACAGTTGTAAGTCTAAACAGTAGAACCACAAACCGTTAATGCTGAAAAGCCACAATGAATCCAAGGTAACAACTGTGAGTGGGTAGGATCAGTAGATTAAAGTAGGCACCCTGGCGGTCCAGATGCCATTCAATCGCCGATATTGAGGGTCAGTAAGACCTGGCTCGGGTTCAGCATCTTGAACTTGTCCTGCCAAAAAAAAGGTTCATGGTAAAGGTGCAGGATGAGTCTTCAATCTATATCATTCTTGGGGATCGAGACATGAAGGGAGTAAAATTATGTGCCTCTTTCCTCCATGGCAAAACCAAAGGGGATGATGGACGGAGTGTTGAACATTGCAAGCACTCACCCCCAGTCAACTGATCTGGGTTTAATCCATCATCATTCTTTAGCTCACTCCGCCACCCCAGTTCAGACATGGCCATATGCAACTCAGTCTGACCCTGTGCCTCATGGGAACAGTCCAGCCCGAACTGCCAAGCCATGTCTTCCCTGGACCGGAAACAAGCATCCTGGGACCGGTTTCGGGTTCATAACCCTCATCAGCCAGGCTATCTTGAATCCAGTGGCAAAGTGAGCAAGGGACCCACTTCTGGGCATACCCTGCCAACTTAGGGCGAACTTAGCAAAACCAAAGGGGATGATGGACGGAGTGTTGAACATTGCAAGCACTCACCCCCAGTCAACTGATCTGGCTTTAATCCATCATCATTCTTTAGCTCACTCCGCCACCCCAGTTCAGACATGGCCATATGCAAATCAGTCTGACCCTGTGCCTCATGGGAACAGTCCAGCCCGTACTGCCAAGCCATGTCTTCCCTGGACCGGAATCAAGCATCCTAGGACCGGTTTCTGGCTATCAGCCGTCATCAGCCAGGATAGCTTGACTCCAGTGGCGTAGTGAGCACGGGACCCACGTCTGGGCATACCCTGCCAACTTATATAGCTCTGATACTTCTGAAGCACTCCTGGAGTAATCAACCAGATCATCGAACAGCTGCTCACCAATGAAGGGCTTGCCCAACAGGGTTGCTTGGGAATTTCCTGAGAAGCCAGGGGAACACATACAAGCAGAATGCTGCAGCATGAAGGTGTCCTCAGAAACTAGGCTGGACTTAAGGATGCCTGGAAGTGTCAAAACATCACTGATCAGATGTGGAAAAGGCTCCTTCAGGCCTGAACATAGCACATGACATTTGAAGTGCAAAGGGCAAGGCTACCAGAAACATACGTTTTGGCCCCTGGAACCAGTGCCTTACTGAAAGGTAGTAAAAGCCCCGAGACTGAGGGGGGAGGATGCAAGATTGGTTTTCTGCTACTTTTTGTACCACGTTAGGGAATGAAGAGACTTCATTTGAAGGAGGTCCAGAGGGTGAAGGGGTGGTCCCCTTCTGGAGATGCATTCAGGCCCCTTGCACTTTGTAAGCCCAGGAAGAGGCCATCATCTGTAATATGAGAAAAGGAGGTTATACGCCTCTGAATCATCATCCTCCTAAAGGCCATAACTTCATGAGATCTACTATCTAAGAGTGAAGTAGTGCTGTGGAGAGAATTAGGAGTGCAATTATCACCTTGTTGGTTGAATGACCTTTTCACAAGAGGCCAACTCACTGTTGAAGGATGCTAATATAAAAGAGGATATGCAAAATACCCAAGGCAAAAATTACATCAATAAAACTTGTGCACTTAGGAGGAGAGATGTCAAGAATTTTGCCTAAGTCCCGTTTTTCTTTTCATTTTAGACCTTAGAGGTTTTGTTTTAAATCAAAAGTGAACTTGAACCTGATGTCTACACTTTAGTTATTTGTGCCCTGCTGAAATTATATTCCATTATCCTTTGTAAGCAGCCCATGCTACTGTGGGACTGACTTGACCAGGTCAGGTCACCATGGTGTCAAAGAAAACATCACTTAACTTTGGTAATGATCTTTCTGGTGGAAACTATCTACCTGAAGGCTCCTCACCTTTTGAATATCCACAGGCACCAGGCTAGATCTGGAAATTTTGAACTGGTATCTAGCATCAGCTCGAACTAGATGTCAGTAACAACACAGAAGTGGTGTCAGGGAACCAATGTGGCATTATATGACATCAATTCCACATCTAATTTTTGAAAGCCCTCCGAGGTAAGGACAAGGATAGATTACTTAGAAAGTGAAAGTGCAGTGCAATAGTACTAAATTGGAACCTTATTATTAATCAGATGCTTAATGGGGAGGTGGTCGGGTTCGGAGAGGAATCTGCAGGTGTACAGGGTTATTTACCAGAAATCACATTACTGAAGGTAACTTTCTTCTGATAAACACTTCTACCTACAGATTCCTCACCTTTTGAAAAGATACCACGGCAGCACCCCAGTCCTGATAGAGGGTCTGTCTGGAGGAACGATCAGAAGAGAAAATTCTGCAACACAGAACGAGCAAAATAGATATCCCTTCTCACTTTCGAAACTAAAGAATAATTCATTGCGAATTCGTGAAGGCAAGCCCATGCCACCACATGACATTTCTGATCTAGCCAGTGCCAAGGTGGATACCTTCGCTCTGGTGGAGTGATCCCACATTCCTTCTGGTGGTTCATTTTCATAAAAGCTCTTAATGCAGAAGACTATTTACAGAGACAGATTCCTCTTTTGCACTGCCCTGCCTTTTTTGGTTTCTCCATAGCTTATGGATCTAAAGTCCTTGGTTCGGTCAATGTAGCAGCTGACCACCTTATGAGGATCCAGCCTCATAATGAAAGGGAAGGAGGAAACATGTAAGACAGCCCCTTCAAAAAATTCAAAATTGTTGGGGACTTCAATAAGGATGACTGGTCAGGTAAACAGCTGAATGCCGGTAAGAGTGCTACTTCTATTTTAACAGTGAACAATACATAACCTTGCTGGGCCAATAAAAGTGCAATATATAAAATACCTGAAAGCTGTGCCTCGAGGGTATCCACACTCTCACTCACCCACTAAGGCTAAGCAATGAAACAGTTCCACCATCCAGCACAAACTAATTTTGTAGATGGGAAACGTGCTCAAAAGGGATGTCTATCAAATCTGGAGACAAGTGAAAAGAGCTCAGCTGTTCCCGGTCAATCTCCCGGCAAGAAGGCGAAGGTTCTGGAGGCTGGGGAGCAGAAACTGCCCCTCGAACTGAGAGGAAGTCCACAGAAGCTGCAGCGGGGGACACAGTAATAGTCTCAGAAGGGTTGTGTACTACAACCTTCTTGGTCATTCCAGATCAATCAGCAGGACTTGTGCCCATTCTTGGCGCAGCTTCCTCAATGCCCGAGGAGCTAAGGCTTTGCGGGGGGAAAGGCGGAGTGAAGACAAAATTTCATATTGACTAAAATGCATCCTCCAAGGCTCCCTGAAACTGACACTAGGGGGCACAGAACTGTGACCAGTGGGCATTCTCACGGTGGCAAATAAGTCCACCTGAGCAGTGCCCCTCCTCCCCCACAGGGCGAAGATGTCCTGAAGCTCCTTTGGCTGGAGACGCCACTCGTAGTCAGCAAGATGGCGCAGACTCAGGCTGTCAGCTTGCATATTCAAGGAGTCTGCAAGATTCCAGGCACTTGGGTTCAGAGCTTCCCAACGGAGAAGATGAGACTGCGCCCCTCCCCCTTATCATACAGAGATCATGTGGTCTGTCAAGATCTGGACCAGCCGACCGTGAAGGGTGGCCAGAAAGGCCTTTAAGGCCTTGCTCAGCTCAAGCAAAATTTGTGTGGAATTTTTGCTCATCTTGAGACCAGGGGGCTCGGATCTCTGGTTCCTCCATATGCGTACCTCACCCTAAGGGGGCAGAGTCCGTCACTAGTGTGGCAGCTGCTGGTGGGCAAAAGTTCTTCCCAACAGGTACCCCTCTATCAAGCATCAAAGGAAATCTGTTGCGGTGTCCGCGGGGTGGAGGTGGGGTGCCATGGGATGCGGGGGGAGGTCTGTCAGATTGCCAACATGCTAGAACCATTGCAGGCGATATCACCACAGAAGAGTCCTCATTTACCAGCTAATATAAGCGATTAGCAGGAAGTCAGCAGACCTAGCAAGTGGAGAACCTTCAGTACTGGAAATAGAGCTCCCACACCAACAACAAATCCTATCCAAGATGCATTCTGAAAACTGAAAAAGAGGTTGTGTCCTGTATGCTTCTATAAACAGGAGACACAGAGGGCTCCAGGAGTGACATGGAGAGATTGCTGGAGAAGCCCAAATCGAACAGCAGAGATGGTGTGGCAGGGCAGGTGGTCTGACACAAGGTGCAATGAGCCCGCCTTGAGTAGCCAATCATCTAGGTACGGGAACAGTGAACTCCCTTATCTGCGCAGATGTACCGCAACTACCGCCATCACCTTGGTTAAGACCCTGGATGCCGATGTTTGTCTGAACATGAGGAACACAAATTGGTAGTGGATAGAGCCCACCACGAACTGCAAATTCATGAACAGTAAGAGTAAAGACGTACCCTGCAAGCCGAGGGATCATATCCAGTCTTCCAATTCCAGCATGTGAGCCAGACACAGCATCTTAAACTTCTCCTTGCGCAGGTAAACGTTTATGACCCTAAGGTTTAGGACCAGAGGCAGACCACTATCGTTTTTGGGATACAGGATGTACTATGTGTAACACCCCTGCCCGATTTCCCATTCTGGGACAAAGTCCACCTCCCCTTTCGGCAGACGTGCTACCACCTCTTGCTGGAGAATGCAAGTGTGGTCTTCCGAATACAGGGACTGAGGCTGTGGGAGATCAGTGGGGGCTTTTGATGGAAGGGTAGAGCATCACCCTTATTTACGATTTGTAGGACCCACTGGTCCATTGTAATGGCACTCCAGGCCTGTAGATAAGATTACATACTTCGCCCAACAAGCAATACGTGTTCCCCTAATGGATAACTAAAGCGGCTTTTCAAAGTGGTGGAGGGAAAGAAGACCAGGAGGGCTGGTGGGCCGGTCTGCCTTTAGGCTTGCCCTACCCTCTGTACTGCCAAAGGAGCTAGTTGGGTTGTTGGGCAGGCTGCGAGAGCTGGCACTGGTGAAATGGAAGCCCTTTTGAGTATCCTAACACTTTGTCTATCGGAGTTCAAGACTGGAAACTCCTACCTTTAGTCTCCCTAAGGGAGAATGAAACGCTCTAGGGCAGAGTCAGTCTCATCTTCAAAAAGGCAAGAGCCATCAAATAGCATGTCTATTAGGGTGACTTATACAATGCCTGAAAAACAAGAGGAACACAGACAGGCGTGCCTCCTTAAGACATGCAAAGAGACCAAGGCAGAGTCCACCATGTCTAGGCCTGCCCTTAGAATTTGAATGGCCGCATCCTGACCATAGCCAACAATCTCAGCGAAAGAGTTTTTTTAGGTGATCTGATCTGAAAGTATCGGTATCACCTTATTCGCCATCTCTCATATTGTGTGGGCATACCTTGCTACCAAGCACGTCTTTCATCAATAACAGCATCAGGCTCCCAGCAGGGAACACTTTCTTTCCCATGGAATCATGCTTTTGAAGTTTCTTGTCTGAAGGTGCAGTGGGGAATGCTCTTGGATGCCAATATAGCAAGAGAAGGCTTGGACCATCAAGATTTCCAGCAATGGATGTGTGGATAAAAACTCGGGGTGTCCTGGTGCCAGCGGGCAATTAGTTTATTCACCGCAGAGCAAACGTAAACTTCTACAAGACCACCTTGATAGGTTGCTATAGCAACTCATTCATTAGAAACAGCAAATTAGACGCCACTCAAGCAGGCTGTAAGATCTCCAATAGAATATTGGATCTGGCTTTGACTGAAGGAAGGCGTAGCTCAATGAGCTCGGTCACAATATGTTAAGACTGTTATAAAAAAAAAAAAAAAAAAAGAGGCCACCTCTTGGGTGCCTGCCCCGATGTGCACTCCATCTCCATCTCTGGAGGAGGTGTCTAAACCACTGGCATTTTGGAGTTACAAAAGGTCTGCTGTGTCAGAGTCTGTAGAAGGAGCAAGTTGGCGCCTCAATGTTGTCATCAGGGATGACATGAGGCATCTGTATGTGATCAACCTGTGATCAACCTGTAGCGGTTACCTAGCAACTGTAAATAATCTAAAACGTCTTCAAATGTTGTTAGAAGCATCGGGCTGTTTTTCAAAAAACAAATATACAGTATCCAAATCAAGACACAAGCCTATATTTACAGACTGAAAATGCAAGAACAGTAGTAAGTAAAAATAAAATAAATAAAGGAGATCCTTACATTGGTCGAGAGCTACCTGAAACCACCTGGGAAAGACACAGAGAAAGACAGAAAAAACTGAACTTCTATGCAAGAACCAAAATGTAATAATTATCTACTCAATAGTGGCCAAAGAAAACAAAAACATGGCCCAAAGCTTTTTAAAAAAGGGAAACATGTAGTACCCCTCAATTAGACAAAGGCTTTAGTCTGTACACAATGGGCCCCTTTCGCACAAGGGTTTGAGATTAATCGGTCAAGCACGTTAAATGCCGATTAGATATGAGTCCCCACAATTCCAGCTCGAATAAACTTGATTTGAATTCTGCCTTTATAAGCACACATACATGTCATCTCATGATAGCCTTTATTGTATGATTAATTGAAATCTTTACAATTTTTGGGAAGAAAAAGAAAATTAGAAAGTTTACAATAAGTAGAGAATTTGAGCAAAAACAAAGAATCAAGTGCAAATAGAGTGTGATAAGTTATAGCTTGTATCACTGAGATGCTTATAAGGGAATAAAAATACATAAAAGCCTTTATATAAAAAAAAAAAAAAAAAAAAAAAAGGAGCATTAAGGGCTACATTTGATGCTTTGAATAAACCCGTGGGGATAGCATCCGGCATATAAAGTGCTTAACAGTGACTAGAATGACCATAAGGTACAGACCTTTCTGAAAGGAGCCTAAGGCCGCAGTAGCAGGCATGGCCTTGTCACAGAGAAATAAAGTGCCTAGTGGTAGCTGAAAACATAACATACGGCTGTCTGGACAAGTGCTAGAGATTAAAGATTCACTGTGACAAGAGATTAAAATAGACCATGAACAGGAAACCAAAGTGCATAATATTACACAACTTCAAAATAGACACCACTTGCCCTCAAATTCTTACTAGAGTAGAGCCTGTCTTTCCATGCTAAGTTTAGCCAGTCTTCTAGAGTTCTTTGAGAAGTTCCTGTATTAGGCTGATATATTTGGCAAATTTGGCCAGGTTGCGTGGCTCCTTCATTGTAAAAACGAGATTTCTTGCCTCGTTGCAAGTTCTTATTCTGTCGGTTAAGACTAGTGGTTTTAGCAAGGTGCGCCGGGTGTGTAGCAACATAATAGATGGTTAAACGTCTCAGTTTGGTAGCCGCATAGCTTCCAGGTCACGATCATGGAAAGGGAGGGCCAGTTTGGGTTCATTTCTTTGATCTGGAGGCCCATCAACCTAGCAGCCATGATTTGTTAAAGGCCGGTTTTCCCGATCGAGCACTGAAGGTATGGTTGTGTATCTCAGTAAGAGTTGCTTGTTGGTGTATGATATTGCCACGGTTTCATGCTCTTCTTTTCAACCAATTCACTTGACATTGAAAATGATTTTGCCTGGTTTTTTTCTAGATGGATTTAAATGCTGAATGCGATAACAGGAGTTTTTTCAGTTCAGGCAGAATCAAGTGATTCGTTTAAGTAGTTGGTCCAAGGGCTCCTCCTTATTTCAAAGATGCATCAGAGAACAGATTTCAGAATGTTGGGTGCGGTCTTAATGATTCTGTAGTAATATTTTAGAAAGGCACCCATATTAACCCACCTTTGGCCCTCAAGACCGATTTCTAGTCTAATCATGCAACGTCTTATGTATTGGGCCACCCTAAAGACCCTCTCGTATGCTGTAAGATGCAATTTTTCCAATATTTTAATGAACTGGCTCGGAATAGCTTTGTGGCCATAATTGATCACAGGTAGGAGGCTTGCCCTGTGTACCCGTCTTATTGGGATTGAAGAGAGGCTTTCGAAAACATTGTTGAGCTGGCAGAGTCTGATGGTGATTAGTTCGGCCTTTGCTGCGAGGTGGGTCAAATGGATTTTTGCTCCGCCATCTGCAAACTCCCCACATGCCCAGATAGCTGTACAATTTTTTTTTTTTAAAGATTTTTAAAGGGCCCAAGCTTCAGTCATAATATAATTTCTTGGTTGACCTTCCAAAAGTTATGACTTTTGTCTTCGACTCATTTGCCGTCATTTTGTTCACCTCATTGTACTTGTGGAGGGCATTTAGGGCTTTCTCAATCCCAACCCTGGAGTGATCCAGAAGGACGATTATTGTCTGCATATTGAAGTATCGTCACCATAACATCTCCAATTTTTGACAGGATCAGGTTAGCGTGTTTTAGAAATTCAACTAGAGAGGTGGCCCCACTGTCCAAGGGAACAGGGCACTGTAAACCAGTAGAAAAGAAACTTCCCCTGGGAAAAAGAATAACACCCAAACTTATACTCACAGGCAAACCAAACTCAGTAACCATACCTTCATATGTTGAAACCCTCTATGGTGGACTAAGTCTAAAATATATCACCCAAATCGAGATATAGCATATGACAATTTTATTTTTATAAAAAGACTCTATAGTCTAGTTAAAACTTAAAAACATGTACAAGAATCAATAAAATTCATTCATAACAATCAATATGGCACCTATACAATACACAGTAACGTTAAAATCAGACGACCACAACTGAAATGAATCAAGACAAAAACAATACACACAAAATACTGGAGGACCCTTCTTACACAGTTAAACATGAACTGTTATCAAAGCTGATCCAACATATGACATCGTATTTTAAACTCTGGTGGGATGGTTATTTTATTCCTTTTTGTTTGCCTTCCCAGGGTTCCTTATGGTTGGATTCAAAAATAAACTGGCATCGACGCGTTTCGGTGGTGAACAAATTATATTGAAAAAGCCACCTTCAGGACACAAAGAATCAGGGATTTTATCCTCCACAGAAAACTGAGCAACAATAATGTATCACTCTTGTTTGGTGTATTGTTTTTGTCTTGATTAATTTCAGTTGTGGTCGTCAGATTTTAACGTTACTGTGTATTGTATAGGTGCCATATTGATAAAAATAAAATTATGTCATATGCTATATCTCGATTTGGGTGATATATTTTAGACTTAGTCCACCATAGAGGGTTTCAACATATGAACGTATGGTTTCTGAGTTTGGTGTGCCTGTGAGTATAAGTTTGGGTGTTATTCTTTTTCCCAGGGGAAGTTTCTTTTCTACTAGCGTGTTTTAGAGTCAGAGACATATCCACGGTATACAGATTAAATAGCAAGGGGGCAAGGACGCAGCCTTGCTTTAACCCAATGTCTGTGGAAATTTTCATTGTAATGAGTGTCTGAGATCGCTTAATCCTCACCTAGGTCGAGGAATATACTCATATTATTGCCCGGAGAAATTTGTTCGGAATGCCCCAGTCCTGTAGTTTTCTCCAAAGATTGTTCCTGTCCACTGAGTCAAATGCAGCAGAGTAGTCGACTAAACATGCATAAAGGGGCGGCGACCTATCAGGTAGCCTGATGTATTAGATAGAAAAGTGCAACTATATTGTCCATAGTAGAAGAGTTCGCCCTAATGCCAGTTCGGCAGACTGGAACTATTTCATTTGCCACTGCTCAACACTCCAGTTCTTTTAGGAGAGCGGAGGAGTAAGCTTTGGCTTGGATATCAAGAAGGGCAGTTGGCTGGATCCTGCCTATCTCCCTTCTTGAATATTGGATGCAAAATTGAGCCCCTCCAGCTCTCCGGTACCTGATAAGTCACTGAGCATGAATGGTACAGAGAGAAGTATTGTGGACCACAAGTCAATGTCATCCTTAAGGACTTGAGCTGGGATGCCGTTTGTGCCAGAAGCACCTGTTTCTCTGATTTTATGCAATGTTTTTGAGATGATATTGACCGTGAACACTGACTCTTGGTTCAATATGTTGACTGGGGCGCATTGTTTGCTCAGACAGAAGGCATTTGTTGTTTTTGCTACGCATCGCTTATTTATGTGCTGTGTCCACAAGGATTTGATGATCACGTTGGTGCTTATACTTTCCTGACACATTTTCTTTTTAATGTATCTCCAAACACATACATTTAGCTTATGCAAGCATAAGTTGAGTGGAATTGCGTTCACAATACTACATCAGCATAACTGGGTTAATTAATCACCTTAAAAAGGATTCTCATTTAATCCCCGTCCAATGAAATGAGGTATCCAGTTCAATTATTTGAAAGCAGGAGTTGCAAATTATCATTCTATACTTCCAGTAATGCCGCTATTCAATGAAATGGCAGTGACGCAGGAACAGATGGACATCTTTGGCTAGCAGACTAGTTTTGTGGACGCGACCATTCTATTTACCATAGTGTGAAGGTAGATGGAGCAGTAAAATATAACACATTTTCTGCAAAATGAGCTTGATTTCCGTTACCTAATGCTCATTCTGTCAACCTCACTGGAAACATAGCTTAAGGTTAAAGGATTTCTAACCAGCAGTATTTGCAGAAGGCACAAGAGCTCATTTAAATCGCCATTTAACATAAAACGTGGTTTCTTGTAAAGGTGGCTGCCTTGAATACTTGGTATATTCCTTTATCTTGATCTTCTTTCAAGGAATGCGAGTGAAAGGTCCACATTTTCATTATTTTACAGGAGCAGTTCTTTTTGTATTATGGCGGACTGTGAGAAGCTGGCCTGGTATATAATGTCCACTTATGTTAGTGGGCACCCTGCACCCGTCCAGACAACCCTTATGGTGATTTAAGAGGTCTTAGACAACCTTAGAGAGCTTTCTAAGTGGTAGCTGTGGAGAGCAGCCTTCAGGCTTAGTCCAGCAGGAGTGTAAAGCAGCTTGTATTACCAGAATGCAGTCTTATAGTATAGATGAAGTCAAAAAGAACCACACAAGGAACTTATAAAAATATGTATTTATTATATAATACTCTAACACGTTTAGCTATCTCCTACCCGGAGATAAACACAATGCACACTATACTTTGCAAAGAAATACAGTAAATAGCACAGAATACACAGTGGACCCCAGGGGGGGACCAAACCATATACTAAGAAAGTGGTATAAGAACCACGACACGGATCAAGACAAGGTTGAGAGGACGTAGAAGTGCTGGGGACCAAAGGAACCACCCAAGGTGAGTAGATATGGACCCCACGGAGAGCATGTGCAGTGTAGGAACACGACCACGTGCTCCGTACAACTCTACGTGTAAGTCGCGGTTGGATTTTTAAGGATTAAGAACACTTCCCAGTGGACCCTGAAGAAACCGCGTGGAAGACCGAAGGTTGGAGAGCCACCCCACTCGTGGATACCCTAGTACCCACGTTACCTACACCAGGGAAGCCGGATGCGTAGGTGTGAAGTGGTGTCAGAAACCGTAGTCGAACCCAATGGAGGACTTCAGGAAAGTGCTGCTGCTGAAGGAGGAGGAGAAGAAGGTGTCCGGTGGAATCTGAAGGTGGATTTTAGTGGAGAGGTACCTGCAAGCAGAGGGGACAGAGTCTGTCACTCAGTAGTGACCAGGAGGTCTGGAAGACGAATGCCCACCAATGTCGGGAGTTGCAGGAGAGTGAACGAGGACCTTGACTCTGCAGCTGTGAGGACCAGGCGATGCAGAGGAAGACCAGGAGCAGTGCACGAGCTGTCCCACGTCGGATGTAGAGTGCTGAGGGGTCGGTGTCCGGCGGGAGCACCAACAAGCCTTGGCAAATGCAACCAACGCAGAAGTCGAAGGGGGTGCAACGTCGGGACCAGCAAAGTCCAGGGGGACTCACCACAAGCAGGGGAGTCAGGGCAGGCCCCGAGCAATCAGGGGAGCCCAAAAGAAACAAAAGTGACCCTCAAATGGACCCACAGGCCGGAGGCACGGAAGTCACGAGAGGACCTCAAGGAGCTCACCAAAAGATTCAGGCCACGGTGCAAAACGATGCGGTGTGGCCGAAGATTCTGGTCACTGGAGATGCTCGAGGTTGGGGCTACTTGGAGCCCGAAGACCTTCGAAGGGAGCCAACAAGCCTTTGCAACTATAAGTTGACGCGGTGCAGAGGGGTTCGGTTATTGCAATGCCCACGAGGAATACTGGCCTCAAACTTGGTGAGAGGGCAGGGCAGGCCTCAGGAGCTGTGGAGAACCACCACCTGTGTTGCAGAACCTTTCGGAGTCCGGAGGAGCTCAGGATCAGCAGACCGGTCGACTTAGTTGAAGTGCCTGCGAATGCAGGGAAGAGACTCTTCACTTCAAGGGAGATTCCTTCAGGTGTCTCTTGATGCCCACAGGCCTTAGAAGGTTCCTGTATGGTGCACAGGCACAGACGATGCAGCAGACTGAAAAGGAGACGAAGTCGAGCCCAAAAGAAGTCCAGCGAAGTCCAGAGTGTCCAGATGGTAGAAGTGCAATGGTGTCTGATATGAAACTTATCCCACGGAAAATCCAGGGCCCCACCCACAGGTAAGCCCTTAAGTAGCCTTAGGAAAGGGTTGAGACTATTCAGGGGACCCTCCAAGGGGACTGTCTGGAGGGGTGGGGAGGTTACTCCCATGTCCTTCGTCCAGTTTCGCGCCAGAGCGGGAGCCAACGGCTCCCAGAGCTGGTTTGAACTGGACTATGCATGGAGACAGCAAATGTGCCCCTCATGCAAACTGAGTGGCGCTGGCAAGCGCACCCACCCGGCCCCAATACACTAAATCCTGCCTGGGAGGTGGTCACACCTCCCTGTGACAGGATGCCTATTGTTCTGCCTTCCCTTGGTCGAGCTTGGCTCAGCAGCAGGAGGGCAGAATCGGGTCTCTGGTCGGTAGCAACCATTTTGTGCTGTCCGGGTCTAGAAGGCTGGCACCGGGAACACAGAGCCTAACGGAGGGCTCTTCCAGCGCTTGGAATCATACCTCCCACACCGTTTACGGTGTGGGGGTATGATTCCAACATGTTTCGTTGCAGCCAGTTTCGAGATAGTCATCGCGTAATTACGTGGTGCCCCTGTATATAGTATATGGCTGCTTCACTTACAACCTGGGAGAATGGACTCCGTAGGCTGTAGGGGTTGGGGAGAGGAGTTGGCCTAACGGCTAGGGCGGTCGACCTTGAATCTGGGGAACTGGGTTCGAGTCTCGGCAAAGACGCTGAACATCCTGTGATTCTGGGCAAATCACTTAATCTCCCCGTGCCTAACAAAAATGAATGTGTCCTCATGTAATGCAACTGGTGCTATGTAAAGCGCTCCGATACCCGATTCGGGTCAAGTTCGCGCTGTATAAAACTTAAAAAAAAAAAAAAAAAAAAGGGGGGGTGGTTGTCTTGCTCATGCTGGGGCACCCTCTCACTTCGAACCAAGCACCCTGCCTTCACGATTGATAAGGCCTGCTATAGGGGTGCCATAGGTTTTAAGTGCATTGACCCTAGATATAGGAAACCTATACCTGCAGTAAGTGGTGCTAGCACCAGATTACACAGGCTGTAATAGCAGGCCTGTAGTTCCATTTTGAATTGTCTTCCATGGGTGGCATAATGCATGCTTCAGCCCATGGGGGACCTCTGGAGTACCTATGCCCTGGGTACTTTAGTACCATATACTAGGGACTGATAAAGGTACCCCAGTATCCAATCTGGGATGTACCCAAGTACTGAACATAACAATTTTAAGGGCTAAAGTAGATAGACTGGGGTCCCGATTAGCAGGATCCCGGTCAGACTAGTCAAAAACAGCTTAGCACCAGGCAAAAAGTGGGGGTAACCATGCAGAAAGATCCTACCTTCCTACATGGATACATTAAATCCTCAAGTTGTATCCCAAACCCTTCTGTCACCTTCCCAGTTCAAAACTGCAGCCCCTGCTCCAATTTCTGGTTTAAACCTTGGTAATGTTGTGCTTGCTAGGACACCTCAATCCTGACAGACCCCTCTAAGAGCAGATCTACATTCCACACCAAAAGTAATCTTCCTCACTAGCAAATTCGATCACATTTCTCCCATCTTAAAAAACCTTTATTAGGTACCCACTGAATCCTTTCAAATTACATTAATCTAAATAAATCTCAGTCTACAGCCAATCTTCCCATCATCTTGGAAAGACTCTAGACTCTCATACAAAAACTACTGCCTACTGGATTGTCGGAAATGTAAATCTCCCAAGCATTTCACCAAACTTTCAGAGGCGCTGCTACATGCTTTGGAACTCAGTCAACCACATAGGAATGCAAACTTCTTTTGTCTTTCAGGCAATCCTAAATTGATCCTCTCTTTTGAAGTAAGGCTCCAGAGAAATTATATTTTCTCGGTATTACATCTTACAAATTTTCTTTCATCTATGACGACAGTTCAGCTTTTAACAGTAAAGCACATTAATGACATTCTGTATAGCTGCACCCAGAACACAACTAAGTATATTAATAAATAAATCCGACCAAGTACATGCAAAGTTACTAATATCATGAAGCCCCCTCTAATGAGACGCTGCTGTGAAAGCAACTCTATGTACTTAGTATGCTAGACATAGGACAAACATTAAAATGACAACAAACCACTTATTGATGATTAACGTGAGTGCGTCCGACAGGATCTCCAATGACATCAGAAGGGAGAAGAAGCTAACGTGGCAATAGCACTGACATATTCCACATGAAGAATGCCACATTGGGACAAAGCATGAGTAAATACGTACCCGAAAAAAATAATCTTTCTATCAAAAAATTCTGAGCTTCAATCTTTCACAAGTAACTTCAATGTCTATAA
This sequence comes from Calotriton arnoldi, assembly GCA_963921515.1. Classification (NCBI taxonomy): domain Eukaryota; kingdom Metazoa; phylum Chordata; class Amphibia; order Caudata; family Salamandridae; genus Calotriton; species Calotriton arnoldi. Next base: position 602,119 of record CAWUFW010003902.1, read on the forward strand.
TCATGTTGACCATCAACAATGCTTTGCTTCCATAGTGTCTACTAATTTCAGTATCAATAAAATACTTGTGGGAGTACCGGACGCATGAGGTTTGTGAAGACGGCGAGAGTGAGGGAGGCTGCATGCAATCGAAAAAATGAAAAACACTCATCTAGGCAAATAATCAATGCTCTTCAGTACTCCAGAGAATATAGTGGATGAGGGCATCTTTTAAACAAAAGGTAACCCGAAGTGACGAATGTCGGATACTGGGAATGCATTATAGAAAGTCTAACGTTTAAGAACACCAATGGAAAAAGGAATTAGGAAGTCATGTAGGATTGAAGTCACTAAATATTTTGTGCACATACATTTCACTTATGTGCGCATAAAGTTGGATTGGCAGTAGGAATTTACAACACCCCAAGTACACCAGCATTTAGAAATTGCAGATGTTTCCAATGCCAAATTCCACTGAGCTCTGGGGAGAAAACTAGTAAAGTAGATATTACACTATAGTAAATTGAGTGGTAGGAGTAATGGTACTTCCAAAGGGGGTGAGGAAAGGCCATGCAAAATAGCTGGAAACCACAAATTCAGAACCTTGTGGGTATTATCAAACATTTTACATGGTTTCCAAATGGAAAAAATGGAAATGTTACATTTGCTAAAGCATATGCATATTTCAGCAATATTTTCTTCAGTGTACAATCAGGCAGAGTAAATGTAGGGCAGTAGGGTAAATTAAGGAAATGTATGATCTAGAATTATTTTTCTGAATCACGATTTTTTTTTTTTTTTTAAATAAGATTGAAAGGGGAGCACGATTTAATGGTGTAGCTCCACAGTGGTGCAACTCTTTCCTTTCCGATACAAATCAGGTCAGAATTGGCTCTGCCACATTAGAAACAAGAGCTCATCTTTATCTTTCCTGTTTTACAAAATCTAACACCTCTTAGAGGACCAACAAATATATGCAGCTTCATATGGGAGTGGGGCTTGGAAACTACGCAGAGTAGGAACATCTCAAGCTGGTTCAGAACCCTACAACACTGGATGAAGAAGAGTTTCTTGGGTCTCAGTGGCACAAACACTGATGTATTGGCAGACAGAGGGACAGGGAGCACACATTGCTCTTTTCTTGTCCCGAGTAACTGGAAACAACCATTAGCCTGGCTCTACTGGTTACAATTATCAAGCAGTTCAAAATAAAAGCTTACCATTTACTAACCAGACTTCAGCAGTCATAAGGAACATCAAATATTCACTACGGTGCCAAGAAGGATGAAATGAAAAAAGTTATTTATAAAGTGCACTACCACCCCAACAGAGAATCCTGGCACTATTCCAAGCACATGACCACCTAGTAACAACTACTGCTAAGAAAATGTCCAAGGAGAAAGGGAACAAAAACAAACGGAAGAAACAGAGTTCTTAAAAAAAAAAAAAATGGCCAAACGACTCATTCAGCAACGAGAATAGAAAGGTTTTACGACGCTTTCTAAAACCTGCCTCAGTTTCAGCTAGTCTCAAGCAGAGGGAAAGCAGATTCCAGGCTCTAGATCCTCGAACAGAAAGATCTTCCTCCCTGGTTTTCCACCTGAAAACCATCCTCCATCTACTTCAAAGGAGCCACTGCATCCAATCATGTGCATCAGGAACAGTCATCCTTTCATACATGCACACATGAACGAACACACGCAACAACCAATCAAGTTTAGGTGATTTTTTGGGCCACACAAATGTACACCGTGTACATAAAGCATCTAAAGATGAGTGAGTAACATCAAAGCGGAAATGAAACCAAGAACTCGTTTTTCTGGTCTAACCTAGAGCGCTTAGAAAAAAAGGATTTAAAGTACAGCGCCTTCACACGCTCGTTGGTGTAAGGCGGCTACTCCAGCACAACCACTTTCCCCAGTCTGTGAACAGAAATCATGTACAATTCTTCTAGTCAGGCGGTTTATTTAAAAGATTAAGTGTGAGGGAGGTGCGTGATAGCTTGTAGCAGCATTATTAAGAATAAACAGCCGCCACTGCTATTATCCGGACCAAGGGCTCGGGGCATGAATGAGCCAGGCTCCCTCCTGGATGAATACTCAGCAGTACATTATGTTCTCCCACCACCAGTTCAACAGATGTGAAACCGAAGCATCTGTACAGTCATAAGAGCCGTTTCCTGCGCGGAGGCATCACAGATTGCACAACCGTGCTCGGCAGTAACCCCAGCTCAGCCCGAGGCGGGGAATGGCGGACGCTGGACTGCATGACGAATGCCTGTGTGGGGCACTGGCGAGAACCAGCACCAGCCTCCTTACAGCCGCTCCGAGCGGCAATTTAGCACGGAAACCCCCCCCCCGTCCAAGGAGCCGGGCAGGGGAGTACATTTCACACGAGCAGAGCTGCCTTACATCAATTCTTCACATTCCACACACGCATCGGGCAAGACGGCTTTCACTCCTCGCCAGAAATAGGAGCGCGAGCTGCACAAAATAATATCCAATAAAAACTGGAAGACACTCAAGGCAGAAGCGGCAGCGACCAGGATGCTGATTCGTCATAGATGCAAGGCAAGTCTAATTCTAAAGTAGGAGCACGCAAAGAATCGGTCAAAAATAGTCTGTTCAACAGGAAAGGGAGGTGCTGTTTAGAGTAATAAATAACATTAAAGCGCTACTAGTCACGGCCCTAAACCAAGTTAGTTGAATAGCTAATGCGGTGAAGGAACACCTTGGCAAGCCCTACTACTGCATCAGGAGCAACATGCAATCACAAATACATTCAACATAAAAGTGGAGCACTGCAACACATACTCTTGGCCTCCTTAAAAGTGACACGGTTTGGTGGAGGTGACTCCATTATTTACTGTGTATGCAATTATCCTCCACTAAGAGCGGCGCAGCCGCACTGCCACCACCACGGCAAGAGTCGCTCCAGAAAGTTTACCCACCAAAGTGGAACACAGTACATGAAAACATGCCTACTATTCAGCTCAGTCATATGGTGAAAGTGTCAGCCCTCCCTCGATTCCTGCCTGCTGTCCACAGCGTCGGATTGGTAACGGGGGCACTCGGGCAATGCCCGAGAGCCGGTATCCGAATTCCAGCTGTGGGCTGCTTTTTTGAGCAGCCTGGGGGGCAGATTTGGGCAGTTTCTGGATTGTTCGATGCCGCCAGCGGCCCAGTGGGTGCCTGAGTGGCCTTTCTGGAGGTAGATGGGCGTCCATTACCTCCCCTTTATCAACGGGCAGAGGTGTCACTCCCTTTCTCTTGCTGGGCCGGCCCATTAATATATGCATATTGAGCGGGGGCAGGGGGCCTGAGCAGAAGTGGGCTCACTTGTTTTCAGGTGTGTTTCACTAGTGTAAACTAATCCGTGCATTTTTTTTACCCCCTCTTTTTATAAAATTTCGCCGAATTAGTGTTTTGCAGAAAGGCAATATGCAAATGTGGGCCACTTTTTTTTTTTAGCGTGCCTGGGCCGATTTTTAATCCCAATCCAACCCTGGCTGTCCACCTCACACATTGTAATAGTTGAACTCAACCACCAGTAAAACGAGCATTGGCAAAGTCAATAGGTCTCGCCTATGCAAGGTCTACTGGCTTTGCCAATATGTTTTATGCATGTTGTACACCAGCGTGGCTGCTGTTCAGCATGGCTAAAGGTTTGTGGCATAGAGGAGAGTAGAATAGAGTGCCGTAGAGTAGAGTAAAGTTATCTTCGTATATGCTAGTCAAGCACTTCCACTATATGGAGTACCAATTATCACTCAAAACTCTGTGGGAACGGACATTATCAGACATAATAACGGAAGAACCCAAAAAACACCAGTACCCAACAGAAAACATTTACTCATTCACAATGCTAGTGTTTTCTGTGGGTAATAGCAGAGCAAGAAATGGGGGTTGAGAGTCCATGGCTGTAGACCGCCCAGAGCTGGGGTGGTGAACTGTGCAAGTGCCCCCATTTCAAGTAGAATTCTGTAGTACAACACAGCAAACTAATTAGTCTATACCAGTGCTTCCCAAACTTTTTAGAACTATGACCCAATTTTTTAGAAAGACAAACTTTTGCGACCCACTTCGCTTTAATGGACAGGGGTGGGCAATGTTTTAATGTAACTAAAGCATCATGTAGCACACAGTCATTTACAGAGTGCATATTTTCCATTGGAACAGCCACTACATTTTCACAGACACAGCTTTACTGATAAAAGTATACTCCACACAAATGATAATGGGTGGAAATCGGGTTTCAGTGAATATTTATCATTTGTGCATCAACAAAAGTGTCTTGATTTATTTTGAGCCAAATAAAATCTTTGTTTCCACCACACTTCAGAATTACAAAGAAATGTGCTATTTTTTGCTTTCCTTGCTGAATGTCAACAGCTCATTTACAGGTATTTACATTTTGTTTGTTACAAAAATGGACATCCTACAGTCTTTCATTACCCACTCCTTATGCACTAACAAGATTGTCACATAATTAACTTTACTTTCTCTTACTGCAAAGTAAGGAGTTTGTGAACACCAGTCACCATGTTGAAAAATAAGCAGTCATTTGTCAGATTACACAGACTGACATTTCAACTCTGTGTTTAAAGCTCAGCAAATGTGACTGGTTAAATACATGATTTAAAGGCATCTTTATTTATTGCTTGTACTTTCCGGACCCACAAAAATCGTCCACAGTTTGGGAAACACTGGTCTAAACCCATTTCTGGCTGAAGTGGTGGAGGTGCAATAATCAGGTCTAATGTCTTCGTTTGAAAGAAAACACAGACTTTAAAGACTAATCAAATCCTCCTCATGCTGAAGCACTGGCCTCCTGCCATTTTCCATGTACTTAAGGCAGCTGGGCAAAATCACATCTATCACTATTAAACACACCTGCTGCATTGATGGGAACACCGCCCACGTCTCTGCCTGCCTCTTTATCGTACAAAGCGAGGCAGAGTGTCCACCATACGTCAGCGTGTGAAGCACACAAAGTGTGTCCCCAAACAGGCCAAAGGATGTAGTTCAGGACCCCTAGTAAGACCAAGGTTTATAGATAACGTCCAATAAATTGTCAACCATGATTCTGAAGCTAACTTACGCAAGGCCAACTTGAATGAAGAAATGCCTGAATCCAGTAAAAGACTGGGGCAAAAAAAGAATGTTGAGAAAGCTGAAATCCATGTTACAGGGAAAACGTCAGTGTCCCTGGTAAGCACTTATGTAAATAATTTATTTAAGAAACATTTAGCAGTAAAAAGTCTCAAATGGAATGCTGGAGATAGCAAACAAGCGTTACAGCGGGAATTCCAACTAAATTAAACAGAGAACAGACTTGTGCATGCTACAGGGGAGACGGAGCCCGGTTATCTTCAACAACTTTGCCCTTTCAGACCAGTGATATTGCTATATCTAAAGTGAGGGTCCCTGGGGAAAAGAGTTTGGTGTCACAATCTAATGATATTCCTCCGGGACCCTATAATCTTACTGTGGAGACAGCACAAGCAGGCCGCCGGAGTTCAAAGAAGGGAATATAGAAGGGACTTCAAGGCTGCCATTGGTCAATCTAATGATGCGGTTTATGCAAAGGAAGCTTCAGAGCATTTAGGAAGCCATTATGGTTGTAAATAAACAGGCTCAACAAATACAGATTTCTCAAGTTGTTCAGGCAAAGATGTCTCCAAATAATCGATCTCTGTTGAGGCGGAGCTCCAGATACACAGTAAGGACATGGAAATAATCACTCGCTTATTGGACTTAGGAAGTACCATCTCCCTATGAACATTCTGAACTAAGAAACCCTGCGTTTATGACGGAATACATTTGGGGATCCAAGAACTGAGATACTGACCACAATAAATATCCACTAGAAGGATTTTCATTGTGTTCCTAGGGGTGTCCTCACATGGGGAAACACTTGCATGCATACAAGGGTCTAAGAAGTTCTGATAACTGGCTTAAATAGATAAAGTTCAACATAAAATGCAAATGGTCGTGTGGGATAAAATGCAGTTTTATTGCACTGCAATGTGGTAAGAAATGCACAAAATTCTTAAAATTGGAGATGGTCGCAGATTTCGGACTGGTATAGGATTACTGGTCTACTTCTATTAATGAGCTGGACCATCTAATCGCAGATAAAGTTTGCATAAGTTATCTTTCAGATACTTACTCATGCTGGAGTGTTGTGAATGCTGTTTTGACCTATGTGATAAATGATAACTTGTACAATGTAGCTTTGTCATTAGGGTAAAAGATGCGATTTGCTTAATAAATCGGATTCTAGCAGCTGGACGAGACAATATTCAGCCACTCTTTGGGGAATTAATTCTGACTGTTGGCAGACTAGTCTAGGTCCATTTTTTTCCACAAAAGCGATTGAGGAACGGATAGCTACATAAACCGGGCAAGAAGCAATAATCAAACCCTTTTTAAAAAAAATTTTATTAAGTGTTTGATCCAGTCCAGAATCCTACAGGTTTATTCCCTTAATTCATATTAATGGCAAAGTATTTAAAAAATCTATATTAGCCCAGTTAAAGACATGGGCTTCTACCCATAATTTGATATCTCCAGTGCAAATAGGATTCCAGGCAATTTATTCAATAATGTAAACTGCCTGGCTCCATGGGAGGTCACCAGGATGTCCATGGGGGACATGTGTGGTTTGTACTCCTGCCCCACAGATGGTATGGAGACCTTCAATCTGGTGGATAGACCAATTCTAAAGAAAAAAAAAGGTCTGTAAATGGAACAGGTCTCCTGGTTTACTTTTTTTTTTTTTTTTGTAGTGCGGTTGCATTCACAAATTTGGGGCTACACTGAAGGAATCTAGAAACAGCGTACTGAATGAAAAGATATTTATCAGAAATTGCTTGAAGCAGAGCTGTGTTGGGGGCCCCGGCCCTATTCAGTTGTTTTTTTTAGCCAATGTACCTAGGGCATTGGAACAAATAAAATAATCTTCCTCCGTCCCCCAAGATTGGCAAACAGGCATGTTTTATGCTTATGATTTAGCAATACTGGATCACATGCCTTTAGAATGGCAGAAGAAAACTGATGCCCTCCATGAGTATCGCCATGTTAATAAACCTATAATTAACAGTAAGAAAATAACTTTGGTGTTTGGGTAGAAAATGGTAACATTTGGTGGCTACGTGGTGAAAACTTACACTTATTTCAGGAATACTGATACTCAGGAATGGTATTCACTAAAGCTTTTTCCTAGAACGCCCATTTGAACATAGAACTAAGCTTTGAGTGTGCTGGAGGGGATGGGGAAATGTAATGTACTGTATGGTGCCCCACATTAATCAGAACAATTAATGGGAAGTTCAAGCCTATATCATTGTATGAATGTGAATTAATTAGATGGTTCAACTTCTTGGGGGTGCAAGGGTATGGAGTCTTTTTTACTCTCCAAATCGTGGCTAAGTCAAGAACTTGGACTTGAGCTGGGTTTATTATGCTCAGAGTTAATGGCTAAAGGAGATATCTTCATTTTTTACATGATCTAAAGGCTAATAACAAGGGCACATGTTCCTCAGAGTGCTTGAATCATGAAAGGGGGGATAAATCACAAATATATTCAGGAAATTTGCCAGAAATTTTTAGGAACAGATAAATGTTCTGGGGTGTTTAGGGTTGATTACTGCAAACAAGTTTAGAAAGAGAGAAATGTCATGCCTCAATTAAGCGTAGCAATCAGGCCCTATGCATGCCAAATCATCAGTTCCACTAACCCATGACTACTTAAGAGGTTATAAAGTTTTGAGCTTCTGGATGGGAGAATAGATACTGAAACTCTAAAACTGGAGTGTCTTGCTTGATACATAAACGTGTTTATGGACGAAATAAAATCTAGGAAGGGACATGTTTGTCTGACCAGTATGAAACTCTCATATTCCCAAATCAAGTATGTCCATTATTTGTGATACTCCATTGTAGGCGTTTGTGCCATGTGCTTTTAAATCATGGTATTAGTATGGTATTTTATGGCATGGTATGGTATTAGCAATCGTTCAGAGGCCATAACCCTGTCTGCCCATATGAAAATCCTTCAGTATTCCTATAGGCCCATGTACAACTTTGGTATCCTTGAGCAACTAAATTGTGATTAGTTCTCTTTTAACTTATGTATGTGTTTTACTTGTATTGGCTTGTGATACTAAACAAACATTGTATAAAAGATAAATTTGGGGAAAAGTATTTAGAGTTCTAGGTGCCACTTTTTGTCTCAAGCTACTTCTCCCTCTTCGACTTGAGGCCTACCATTGCGAACCGCCCAGTGGTAGGAATCTGAAACCTTCACATTGCTGTTTCTTAATGTAATACATTGCAGTGCTAGTACAAATCAATCAACCTTTGCATTCCATATGTGTCCTAACTAGTCAATATTAAAAAAAAAAAAAACTCATTGTGCTAGAATACCCAGGCTAAAGATTTAAAGAGGCTTAGACAAATTTAAGCAAGCTTTAAGTCGGTAGATGCTGATGCAAATTATATACCACAGAACTTCTCCCTTCTCAGAAAAGCAATCTAATATCCCATCCCATCACCATCACACATAAGGTCCGATTTGCAACACATCATGGCTTCCATGGGCACAATTCTTGTAAACGTTTTGAGAACTTCCTGGGTCTTTACGAGAATTGGCTTACTTGTGCTTTTTTGCTCTCCTTTCCTTTTTCGACACATGCTGTACTAAAAAAATGCACTGAACAACATCACAGAAGGATGCTCGGCTGCAACGCATGCAGGTAAGAAGCCCTCAATGAAGCATTGTGATAACTGGTATACTGAGAAGATGTGGCAGAGGTGTTACGGACCCCGTTTGATTTGCCAAATGACTGTTCACACATATTAACCCACTGGAGACTGTGGGAGTGCAAACTGTTCAGCGGCAAAGTTTTGCAAACTTACAGATTTTTTTTTCCTCTTGGAAAGATTGCAACATTTCCATACCAGGTTTTTCTGCACTTTGCGAGATAATTCACATTGTGCAATAATTCTTACTGTACTAGTATCAAACCACCATGGAAAAGGTATGCAGACTTTATCTGCAAATTTATCCTTTGCAGAGCATAATTTATCTTTTCCCACACACAATGGTACTGTAGAAAAAGAACTCTTTCAAGCGAGTAGAGCGTGTTCAGAACCATTGTGTTCGAGAAAAATATTAATTTGACAAACTAATGTAAAAGTCACGATTTTCACAGAAATGTGACAACACGAAAAATGATGCAACCTCGCATTCTTGAATGACATGGGAGAAAGAATATGGGGAGGTTAAGAGGCATCCAAAGAATTCTATATTTCTTTAGAAGGTGCAAACTACTTTCTTTCTCGTGGGCACACACTTCCATTTACCCGATTACCAAACAAAAGGTGGAAGCAGACAATAGATTCAGGTAGTTACTGGAGTAGAGATGCTTCTAGATTTCGATATGGCGGATCACAGAGACATACATGTCCGAGTTTTAAACCAGAGGCTGCTCTAAGTAATCCGGGCTTGTCGGAGGTAAAGCCTCTGGCTGCCGAAATTCAATTTGCATTAGTTGTTGAAACTATGAATTTGTTTTCTAACGTGCATTATTAGTGTCTCTGTACTTCCTGCATGTCTGCTGCCCTGCCTTACTTGTAAACGTGAATGCCCATATTGTAATGCAGCACTTTATGCACTGTGGCAGACCGGACTGAGCACCTGCAGCAAGACGTCAAATACTGCAACTATTGCTGACATTTGAATATACAAATGGGGATGGAAATCATACAGAAAAAAAGTGGATGTATAGACACATGCACCCATTGGCACCTGCAGTGGCCATGAATCAATCTGCTTTGAAATCTACACTGGAACCCATGAAGGCCTCCACACTATATGCTCAGCGATACCATTTCACACAAAAAAAAAAATCATACACAGTAAAAAAAGTTTTGTTTTGTTTTTTAATTAATCCACGGTGTCCTCTCGAAATTCCCCTTTGTTCCCCTTTATACTCATAGATCTGGCGAAAGACCGTTTGCCTCTCTGATCCTAGCGCATGGAAAATCGGCAACAACTTTCTCTTCTTCGTCGCGAGTCTTTCGTTCACACCCATGATCATATAATATAAAGGTCATATCTGGGTCCCACATCCAAAGACGTTTTAAGGCATGGGCAAAGTGGGCTGTGGCCTGGGGTCTTTAGAGCCAGCTCTGTTCTACAGAGAGTTTTGCCCTGATAACCTTTAATAATTCTTAAACACATTGTTTTAAATACCGTTTACATTTAATTTATTTTTAATGTGGGCGATGTGGGAGAGTGTATTAAAGACCTTTTGTAGAGAAATGTTGTGTTTATGTTTCAAGCAACATCCATAAAAAAAGTTTAATTTAGATTGAAACAGGACTCCACATATGAGAAATGGGAAGGTGTAACAGAGATTATTTGCAGTAGTATTAGTGAGCTGTGCCGTCTTAAAAAATTGAAATCATGTCGCTATCCCTCAATATTAGATATGGACACATTTAGAATTTGGACCACTGTGCCTGTGCACTGTCAGTGACCTGGCAAAGAGGGCATGAAAGCTGAAATTGGATCATAAATTCAAAGCTGTTCCGAACAGGGGCACCCAAAATATGTTTGGCCCAGAGCCTCCAAAATCCTTAAGCTGTCCCTGCCCGCATCTATTAACTATTGAGAACTGACTTTTCTAAGTTCGGTTATTCATTGCAACTACGTCACTGCAGTGGAAAACAAAACTGGTTTCCCACCGCTGGACGCGACAATGGTCACCCACCAAGCACCATTCAAAATACACTTCAGCCTCCCTTCTTCAGGACCGGTTTATTTCTAGGTTTAAGATGGCACAATTCAAAAGGGCTGCAGTGGGTGGTTATGGGACCCATCCATATTTCAACATAAAACTGCAGATGAAGAAAAGGGAGGAGTTTCATCTAAGGTTTCCAAGTAACACCAGTGACACTTGGAGCTTCACTCTTGCTCACCTGATGTCCCTCATAACCCCTCGGTCATTACCATCCCATTATTCACGGTTATCCAATGTGTAATCCCTCCAGCGGAGGTCTGGCTTACAAGTGTTATACGGATGGCTTGGGAGGACAACATGAGCGCATTTGTGATTATGTGCTGTTTGTCAACAGCTTCATATCCGGCTGGAAGAAAGAATGTTGTAATGGGACAGCAAATTACTAGGTACAAAGGCAAAGAATGGTTAATTAATCAGCACAATAATTTGACACCCCTTCGGAAATACCCTAGGCAAGATTAATAGTTTTCCCCAGTATCCACTCTCTGTCTCTTCCTCCACCCACCCCAGGTGAATTTACAGTCTCATTGAATTTAAAAGAATTAAGTGTGTAGTTAGTGTCTCTCTCTCGCCCTCTCTCTCAGAAGGAAAGAATTCAAATAAATGCAATTTTGGATAAAACAGTTTCACAAGTTACAATAAACACTGGCTGTAAAGAGAAATACACCAGTGTGGGTGGGCCTGACTACAAGTCAATTCTAGGTCTTCATTCTTTAGTATCCATTGTCTAGTATGCTCAGAAATGCATCATCTGGTATTGGGGTGGGGTGATACACGGTAGTACAGGTCCGCTACTACCGTGCATCACCCCTCCCCAATACCAGATGATTGGGGCACCCACACTGGTGTATTTCTCTTTACAGCCAGTGTTTATTGTAAATTGCGAGACTGTTTTCCCAAAATTGCATTTATTTGAATTCTTTCCTTCTTATTCACTCCATACACGAACACTTTTTCTTTGCACCCTTTCCCTAGAGCAACCCTCTATTTTGATATACTGTCATATATGGTAATGTCTTTGCCACCTGTATAATAAGAGACTATATAAAACGAAGTTCTCTCTTAAGAATACAGTGGTTGTTTCTTCTTTTTCTCTGGTGCATACAAGAGTATTTATTTCTCTCCTGTGTAAATTACCATGTGATGACACTTTAAGGGACTAAGCATATTTGATTAGAGAAGTTCTATCTGCCTCACTGGAAGACATCACAAGAAGTGACATCAGATATTAAAACCTCCCACATATGAATATCAGGTATATCATGAGTACATTTAAGCGCATTATGAGATTTAACAAATGAGATTTAGCGCCTGGGTTGTGCCAAAAAAGTGGCGCAATCCCGACGCAAAATCTAGCCCTCAACTAATACATTTCTTTTTTTTTAAGCCCGGTCACAAAGATATTGGCAACAAAGAGAAGCATGGCAGTAGATCGGTTATGCTTAATTGGTTGCAAAGTCTACATTTTAAAATATTTGATTGGGTTAAGGCATCTGCTGTAAAGGTGCCCAGTAAATCTCAGGAAATAGTAATAATAGTGAGATAACTCTGGAGCAGTTTAATGCATTTGTTGGCGAGATCTGTGCTTTGTGAAGTCCCAGATTTGATTCAAAGTAGTAGAAGTTTAATGGGTCTCCTGCAAAGCACACCACATAACATGCAGATAACAGATTTTTATTTTATGTAGATAGTAAATTGGGTTAATGCTTTCAACACAAAGTTCCTTTTGTTTCCTGCAGTTCATAAATCGTAATCCTTGTAATATAGCACAGTGAGCTATGAAGGACATGTGACTCCGACACCTTGTAACCGTCTCATGCAACTCATCTTGTACATTGATTTACACATGTACATGATTTATTGTCAATGTATAATGTGTATGTTATGTAAAGAGCTCCGACACCTTGCATTGGGTTGCGCAATGCTATATAAGAAATAAAATAGTGCTTTCGAAATGGTTATTTGTGTAAATACTGGGACAGACCAACACATCTGACATTCTTACAGTGCATGCATCTCTTATATACAGGGACTGAACAAAGGCAAATGCATGCCTCTCTTAAGTACCTGCGAAGAGATAACAAGCTGTGTACCTTTGTTTTCCCTCCGTGGCATTTACATTTGAGTGGGAGGTTCCAGGCCGCCTCCAGTCAGGATATTCAAACAAAAGGAGGCCTGATGGCCCCTCAACTTCGGCCAAGCTGGAGGTGAAAACAAGCATTGGCATAGCCAATAGGTCTCGCCTTTGGGACCTTATAAGTGTTTAGCCATGCAACAGTTGATGTTGTTGCACCAAGGATATTGTGCTGCATAACTAAATACTTATAAGGTCCCAAAGGCGAGAACTATTGGCTATGCCAATGCTGATTAACCTAGGTTATATGGTAGCAAAGAGAGACCTTGTCTGGAAATGGGGCACCACAACCTGTCCGAAATTATAAGAATGGGTGGAGGGAATGGAATGAAATGGTGAAGGACAGGAGAAATGCTGATATACAAGGCCACAGGATGTACCCAAACATACGACAAAGTGTGGGGAGGATGGGCCGCTGGGACCTAGGTGGTTGGTCGAGGAGGGGGGTATTATGTCAAACGGTGAATGAATAAGACGCAGTAAAAGTCCCCAGGGCGAAAGCGAAGACACCCGGCCCTAAGTGCATTAGACCTAGACTGCCGTTCGGACTTCAGAAGGGCAGTGTCCCATCACAATGGGACTGTACATTGTACCTGGAGGGGATGGGGGGGCAGAGAGATATGGGGAAGGGTAAGCTTAACCCTATGGAGACTGCTTCATTTTCTGTTTGATAATTTTGACTGATAAAAATGATTCCACAAAAAAAAGAGCCAATTCTGGAACGTCTGAACCACGGTGACATTATTTAACACCTTGGCTGCGGCGCGAATTCCGCCGCGGTGCTGGACATTCTATTCTTGGGCGTGGTTCAGACGGCCCCCGGCCGTCGTGCGCACACGCCCACCGTGACTCATGATGGCCGGGGGCCGTCATGAGCACCGAAGGGGTTAATTACCTCCCCACAACTGAGCAACTGCAAAAAATAAACGTAGCTGGAATGTCCGGGTCTAGCTTTGTCCTCATGATTCTCATACGGATTCCAAGACGTTACAAAAAAACTCAATAAAAAAGGCACACTTGTCTAAACAGATGATCTAGCATCCATTCAAAACCACGGAGGCAACCAGCCATCTGTGACCCCACCACGTTCAGCTGCACTAAAAATACCACAAAAGCAACAGTATCCCACAATGTATGACACTAACAGTACAGCCTATCAGAAATGCCTCTAACAGCATTAATACAACCACCCACCTCCAATGATGACATAAGGCTAGACATTTGGCCCCAACACCAATGGCACAAAATATTTGCCTGTCCATTATAGCCACATGTGAAAGCACTTGCATAATTATCCATCTAGCCACACCAACCCCACCCCCTCAGCTTTTATGGAAGGAACATGACCACCCATACGACCGTGCAAATTCCATGGCAGTAAAACAAAGACACATTTGGAATGCCACCACCTTCAGTTTAAATACAACACAATCCCACCTCAACTGGCAGCAACAGCCACCCAGCATTCCACAACCATTGCCACGCGTTTACCTATGTGCTCCCCTCACACATACCATGACACTAACATGGCCAGCCATCATGCAGCCTTACTCCAGCCTGCCTTGTCAACGTCACAACTACACATCTAACTCGGAACGGACAGTGCCCATATCTGCATTGTCACCATGGCTCCAACATTAGGTCCTAGTTATTTCTCTTCCCCCAAAAGTAATATAAAAAACAAAAAGGTGGACTACAACACTGTCCACTATTACCATTGTTGCACTTATATTGGCAGAGCCAGTCATCCCCTCCCAGCAGGTCCAGCGCAGCATTCAGGTACAGGTCGATCTTGTGGGCTCCGTTGCGAATGGTTTTCAGGGTCATCCTCCAGTCGGGGGTCTGGGCTGCTTGTTCTTCTTGGCAATACACTGGAGACACAGACCACATATCACAAGCTAGGAGAGCCGACAACAGCAGCCAAAGCATGGTGCCCGACATCAGCGACAGCCACAAGGCTACTGACAACAGGAGCGTTGCTATACTGTAAGTACTCCAGTGCCAATAAACTGTGCCTAACCAACCAAAGTAACAGAATTGTGAAATCCGGTCTCGGGAGGATAGTCGCTTAATCCGGGTTGCAAAACGGAACACTGTGCTCTCTGCATAGTAAAGTAGCAGCTATGGAATTGATACTACTACACATACCGAGTACCCTACTAGGAAATCCCTTGATTTGTCGCTAAATTGACGTTTTCCAACTTTGTATACGTCCTCAGTTCAGATACATCGGCAACTTCAGCAGGTCAATAAGCAAATAGAAAATTCCGTCTTTGTGCCGTAAAATCTCCTTGGGACGTCCGAAATGTTGTCATGTATACTATAAGGCACAACTGAACTATCTAAACTAGAGGTGTACCTGGAGGCTTTTTTCCAGGTAGGGCAGTGTGTACTCTATATGTGGCACCCATGGATGGGTCTCCAGCACATTATTGACTGTTCCAAAAGAGCCACGGCTTGTCCTCCAGGCGCCTCGTCACTCAAAGCTGCAGGGATAACTGTGTATGGAGTCAAGTTGGCTGATGCCCTCCTAGGCAAGAAGAAAGTGAAAGCAGACTTCCGGATGACCTGAAGGCAGCAGGCTAACCGAAACTGTGGAGTTACCAGCTGCTGTTTACCTACAACAGCGCTGCCAGTGAAAGCTACTGTTTCAGGCGGAGACCACAAGCAACAACGTGTACGAATCAATTTTCAGAAAGCGGCATTTCAGCTGTGCTGGGCTCACGACTTCCGTCTTCTCTCTCCGTTGCTGTACGATATGACGTCACACGCCGGCACCTAGGGCTACTTCTGTTGAGCGAGGTGGAGCCCAAGTCAGAGTAGTGGGTGTGTTAGTGAGGGAGGAGGTGATTCAGAGCAGTGGTGGCTGTCAGGCAGCCCGCATAGGCTCAAGGCACTGTGGACGAAGGCGTCGGGCAGTGTCAGCGAAGCCGTACATTCCATTTTGTGAGGAAAGCTTCGCCCTGACTCGGCCCGTCACGGCGGTACAACAGGGATTGACAAAGCCAATTGGTCTCTCCTATTGGGTTTGTCAATGTTTTTGCCATGCTGCACAACATCTGTGATGCTATGCAGCATGGCTAAAACCAGAAAACAAAAGAGCATACATGACTGGCTCCGTCATTGTGTAGCCTCGCACACCAAGCACATGGCAACATTTAAGAGCAGGCAAGCGGGAGATTTAAACAAGCGCGGCCGCGAAAGGAATGCGAGGTATGCAGCTGGCACCCGGCCGTGCTGCTGCTCGCTCCCGAGCTCCCTAGGCCAGGGGAGAGAGAAGGCGGGACATGCACCCGCCTTGGGCCAATTGCGTGCTGTCTTTCTTGAAAAGACGAACGCAAAGGTCAATAGCGTGTGAGCACTAAAAAAAAAAAAAAAAAAATTTTTTTTTAAAAAGCACACGCACGAGCGTGTGGTCCGAGTTAAAAGTCCTTACTAGAAGCCTCGTAGAGCAGCGCATGCGCGCTGCCTCAGGCGAGACCTAATAAGCTCCCACGCTGCCTGCACGTTGCTGCTGGGAATCGAAAGCAGACAATGTACAGGCGCTGCTGAACATGTCCCAGTGTTTTACACCGGGACAAGATCAGCATATTTCTGTGGGGCCCAACTTCTTGGCAGGGGGGTGGGGGGGGTGAGGTCCACCCTGTGAAAATAGTGGTGGACGCCGTGTACCTTCGTGTACCCCCAACATGTGCCCTGTTACAAAGACTACAAGAGGTTTCAGAGTTACAGTCATTCCCTAAAAAACATCATCATGTTACTCAATGTATTTGACATGTTTTTCCGTTGCTGTGGGTTTAATGATTCTCCAGCAGCTCTGAAAACGACCTATTTCCCTCCAGACAGCTTGTTGTGCGTGGGCTACTGGTGTAGGTCTTACTCAGGTCCGACTTTAGGGCAGTGCGACCAGTGCAGCCGCACTGGGCGCTGGCCTGAGGAGGGGAGCGCAGACTTCAGGGGGGGACGCTGTGTTTAGTAATAACTTATGATTGGAGAGTTGAGGGGGTCCAAGGAGGTGGTCATTGGGTGTGGGGGCATCAAAAATGATTGTCGCACTGGGCACCAACAGCGCTAAAGTCAGCCTTGGTCTTACTAAGGAAGGCACTGGCCACGGTTCTTGTTCATTGGTGCACTGGACTGTACAGATAAATGCAGCAGGCAGACTGGGGGTTCTCTGGGAGGCGTCCTCGTTTTACTGTTTGAATCTCTTTTCATTTACATAAACTATTTGGAAAACGGTTTGAGGCTGATGAAAGCACTGCCTCGGTTCATTCTCATTAAACTTGCTTTTACTGCGCTTCAAGGAAAGTCTTGTGCTCTTTCATATCCTGACTCTCCTATCCAACCCAGTGTTGCAGAGAGAAAATAGTAAGTTCCTAACCATCCAGAACCTGCTTTTAGGTTGATTTCAATTAGTATCAAGGTTAATAGAAACGCAAATCTGAAATATTAATTGGGAAACGTGGTGTTGAAAACACAAGTCTTTTTTTTTATTACTGAAAATGAATAAATCTAAAACATTTTAAATAGGTCCACTTTTAGATCTGCCCTAGGGACACACTTTAGCTCTCACTTGCCTCGTAATAAATAAGCATTGGCAAAGCCAACAGGTCTGGCATTGGGTGCCAGTTTTGTGGCTGCATCCATGCAGGTTTGTCTTTTTTTGTAAAACTTTGTTGGGTCCTTGCTTTTATAAAAAATGACTAAAACCAAAATATATATATATATATATATATATATATATATATATATATATATATAATATTTTCTTTGCAAGAGTACACATTGCCATAGTAGTCACTTCAACGAACAACATTGTGTGCAGATGTGCAACTTGTGAAAGAGCAAAATGCTTTCACTTAAGGGGAACTTGGCCAATTCCAAAAGTGGGCTGATCACACTTTAGTGAGCGCAAAAACAAGATATGAATGACACATCGACCAATGAATGACCAGGGCTGGCTGAAAAAACCATAGGTTTCAGGCACGTTATAGTTCGAAATTAGCATTTAAAAAACCTTAGAAATTCACTGAAAAAACCATAGGTTTTAGGGACAGATAGTTAGTTGGACATTTCACTCGTAAAAAACCATAGAAATTCCCCCGTTATAGTTAGTTCAGCTAACTATAACTCGTGCCCCCGCAATGCACTGCTGATGACGTCACATATTACATCACTCATGACATGGTCAGTGACATCACTGATGACATCTCAAATGACATCACTGACCATGTCATGAGTGAAATGTCCAACTAACTATAACGTGCCTGAAACCTATGGTTTTTTCAGTGAATTTCTAAGGTTTTTTAAATGCTAATTTCTAACTATAAGGTGTGTGAAACCTATGTTTTTTTTAGTGAATTTCAAAGGTTTTTTAAATGCTAGTTTCTAACTATGCCTACAGAGGTAGGACATGTGAAGAAAGAAGAAAAAACACACAGAAAGAAGCAAAAGAAATGCAGAAAGAAGCAACAGAAGTCCACAAAGACGAAGAAAAGAGCAGGAAGAAGCAAGACATGTGCAGAAAGAACCAACAGAGGAGCAGAAAGAGGCCTTGTTGCAAAATCATCCTGTGCCCACAACTTTTTCAGACGGGTACTGGTGGTAACTGACTCGGACTAACCAGGCCTAGAGCCAGTGCTATGCTAAAAGACACTTGGAATACAGTGAAAACACCTACATACACTAGGGAACACTATGCGTTGGGGTACCCCTGTCATTAACATGACCTCCTCTGTAAGGCCCTAGTACATAATAGGGCAGGGGGATTAATACTTCCTCTTAAAACGCGCCCCGGGGCGCGTTTGCACAGTGGTGAAGGGAGGGGGGGCCTGAGGTGACATGTGTGCAAACAAGCCCTGTGGCAGTTTTAAGTTGGAAGATTAAGTCCCCTTGAATCCTTAGGGTCCCTGGGGTCCAACTAGCCCACTAGGTACCTCCAGTAAGCGCCACAGAGCTGCTTTGCACAGAGGTGTAAAAAGGGGCGTGGCCTGGACCACCTCTCTGCAACGCAGCCCTGTGGCGCGCACTGGAGGTACCTGGTGGGCTAGTTGGCCCCCAGGGTCCCTCAGGATTCAAGGGGAATAAAACGCGCCACAGGGCGTGTTTGCACACATGTCACCTGAGGCCCCACCCCCTCCCTTCACCACTGTGCAAACGCGGCCCGTGGCGCGTTTTAAGTTGGGGGATTAACTCCCCTTGAATCCCGAGGGTCGCTGGGGTGCAACTAGCCCACCAGCTACCTCCATTAAGCGCCACAGAGCTGCGTTGCAGAGAGGTGTAAAAAGGGGCGTGGCCTCAGAACACCTCTCTGCAACGCAGCCCCCTGGCGCATACTGGAGGTTCCTGGTGGGATAGTTGGCCTCCAGGGACCCCCAGTATTCAAGGGGAATTCGTTCCCCATCTGCAAACGAGCCAGGGGGCGCGTTTGCAGAGTGCTGCAAGGAGGGGGCGTGGCCTCCGGCGCGATGCCAGTCTTTTTTTTGTTTGTTTTAAGAAGGGGGGCTGTGTGGCCCCCCTTCTTTTTCTAATTTATTGGCCCTGGGGATCCCATCCCCCAGGGCCTGCCCCCTAATTTTTTTTTTTTTTTAATAAAATTTGGAAGGGGGCCGCGTGGCCCCCCTCCCAAGGCCTTAATCGGCCCCGGGGACCCCATCCCCCGGGGCATGGCCTTTTCTTTACATCTTTTGGAGGGGGGCTGCGTTGCCCCCCCTCCTCAGGCCACTTATGGCCCCGGGGACCCCATCCCCCGGGGCCGGCCTTTGTTTTTTTTAATTATTATTTTTTTTTTTAATGTAAATTTTGGGGAAGGGGGCTGCGTGGCCCCACTCCCGGGCCACTTGTAGCCCCAGGGACCCCATCCCCTGGGGCTGGCCCTCTCCGTTGGGGACCGTGGGGGGGTCCCCAATCCCCCCACGGTCCTGCCGGCTCCCCGCGTCCCTCAGGAGCCGGCATTGCTTTTCCACATGGGGAGCTGCTAAGATGCAGCTCCCCGTGTGGAAAAGCAATCGTCTTTGGTTTTTGGAAGAGAGAGCAGGTTTGGAGGCTCCCGCCCTGCCATAGCAAACTACAGTGTCCCGGGGGTGGGCACCCCGGGACACTGCAGGAGCCGGCCCTGGGGGGTGGCAGTCCCCAGGGCCATCAAGGGCTCCAGGAGGGGGGCCTCGCGGCCCCCCCTCCCACCTGTTGCACAGCCCCGGGGAGGTGGTGGTCCCCGGGGCTCCGTAACGGACCCCCACATTAAAATTCTTAGTGCCCCGGGGAGGTGGCGGTCCCCGGGGCTGCGGGAGGGCAGAGTGCCCTCCCGCACCAATTTTAATTCAAAGCCCCGGGGGGTGGCGGTCCCCGGGGCTTGGGGGGCCTTAGAGGCCCCCCCACACAATTTTCATTAACCCCCGTATGCCCCCGGGACTTGGCCCACCCGGGGGCCAAATAACGAAGCGCGGAAGCCCGCGCTTCGTTGGGTTTTTTTTTTTTCCCTCGGCCGGATCCGTGCACCCTGCGCGGATTTTGCCGATTTAAAAAAAAAAAAAAAATGCTTTTTTGGGTCCTTGTGGGACCCCCTAAGCAGGCCTAGGGGGTCAGGGTGTTTCTACCCTGCCCCGTTTTTGCGTTTTGCGCACTTGTTTCTCAGATTTCTTGTGCCTCGGTAGAACCGAGGCACAAGATGGCTGCCAACACTTCCTGGTTTGGAGTGTTGACAGCCAATTAGCATACAGCTTGTGATCGGGAGGGTGCGCGGATCCTCCGCGGCCATAGATATACATGTATTTTTACTTTTGATTTTCTCAGCAACTACTGAACGGATTTACACCATTTAACAAAAAGGGTTCTTTCTGAACCAAGAACTACCTCTTTGCCAAATTTGGTGTAATTCCGTTCAGCAGTTCGGGCTGTAGCCGTGTCTAAAGTTTCCTATGGGAAATTGCATGGGGAAAACACGCTTTAGGACCCCCCTTTTTCTCGGCCCACGCTTGACGAATCACCCCGAAACTTTCAAGATAGGAGCGGACCGGAGCGCCCCACGAGTTTTGAAAATTTCGCGAAGATTCATCAACCGGCGCCAAAGTTATTGGAAATAGAATGTTGTGAATTTCCTATGGAAATAGGTTCTAACTATAACTATCTACTGGCCAGTAGATAGATAGATAGATATATATATATATATCTATCTATTTAGATCCACGAAGAAGGGTCATTCCGGGAACGAGCCCATTGTTAGGAGCAATAAATGAGCTTCCTGCTTGGCATCCAAGACTTTGAGAGTGCGTTTTACTTGGAACAATTGTGTGTGTGTATATATATATATATATATATATATATATATATATACACACACACACACACACACACACACACACACACACACACACACACACACACACACACACACACACACACACACACACACACACACACACACACACACACACACACACACACACACACACACACACACACACACACACACACACACACACACACTTTTCATTGAAAAAAACTAAAGGTTACAGCAACATTATAGTTAGGCTAAGATTTCACTCATACAAAACCTGTTAAATTCAGCAGTTATAGTTACCTGAGCCAACTATAACTTAGGCCCCTGCAATGCACTGCTTATGACCTCACATATTATTACATCATTAATCACAAGACACACGCCTTACTCTTCACATGGTTGCAATGTCAACTGACTATTGAACATTGGGCCCCCTTTAAATTAATCTTCAAGGCAGTGCTTAGTAGCTCCCCATCTCTTCCAGATCGTATCCTCCTACATCATATTTGTTGACCGGTTTTCTCCAAGTTCAGGCTTTTCATGATACCAACATGCCCCTAACTGGAACTGGACTGAATGTCCACCTCTCCGGACTTACCCTGCTGGTCCTCACAGGCTGGTCCCTTCCACCCTGCCCTGCAACAAAACTCATGCCTACTCTCCACCAGGCGTTTAGTACATGATATCAGCTATCAGTACTTCTTTCTTTATTTATATAAATAATCAGCATCACGGCACCGATGGCCTGCTTTAAACCCTAGATACTACACATCATTTCAGAAAAAAATAAAAACATATGGGTCAGCTGTGTAGTGGGAAAAATAAACAACTACTGTTCATGTGATGCATTTTCAGATATGAACAAAATAAAAATAAGTATTGGGTGCTTTTCTCCATATTGAAAGTGGTCTCTGCTGCCATTAGTTTCAGCAAATATCTTCCAAATCCAACTACATATGCTAAAAGTACCACAATTGCTTTTACAATTCACCGTCATTTCGTTTTTTTTTAGTTTTTTTTACCAGAGTCCAAATCCAACCTCTAGTTAATAGACCTTGCTATCTATGGGAGCACAACCATATAGGTAAATAAAAAGGCACAATATAGTTGTATGAGGACTTATGTATTACATTTTGTTTTCCAAGTATGGGTCACACAACAAGTACATAATAAAGGACAGGAAGC
This sequence comes from Calotriton arnoldi, assembly GCA_963921515.1. NCBI lineage: Eukaryota > Metazoa > Chordata > Amphibia > Caudata > Salamandridae > Calotriton > Calotriton arnoldi. Next base: position 624,505 of record CAWUFW010003902.1, read on the forward strand.
TTACCTTCCATGTAACACTTACTTCAGCCCATTGTGCGAATGCTCTGCACATCCTCCTTACAAAATGTTGACAGTTAAAGACGTCATTTATCAATCTGTGTTTATGAAAACTTTGAAATGTTTTATTTCCATGACGGTGGACATTAGAATCCATTTCATGGTGGTTTTGTTTGTGTGGGCGTATCAAAAAGACATAACTTATAATTCGGCACTTAACGTTATAAATGCTAGGTAGGTTCCAAGTGATGTGAAGAAACTAGTGTGGCTAAAGGTTTCATTACTAAGTTTTCATGCAATTAGATCAATTATCCCAAAACATAGTAATTTTCAGATACAGCCCAATAGATCTGAAAAACTATGCTGGAGAGATGATCTACATGTACAGCATGTTCAGCAATGACAACATAGCCTAGGAAGGAAATTGAAAATACTGCAATAGCGCATGTATTTAAGGGATGATAATGCAATTGACAGGAAGGTGCTTATCAAAAAGTATTTCTGAGAAACAGGAAAGAAGCATTGCTCAGTTCACAATTTGATAAAATTAGAGCTCAGTTTCTGGCAGGATGGTGCAAATCTTAAAAAAAATATACTGAGAAGGGCCACCCTTATAAAAAAAAAAAAAAAAAAGTATGTTCAAGAGATACTTTCAGTCCAGATAGTTCAAAGGTTGTTATAACAATCCATAGAAAGGAACATGGATCTGGTCTGTGGGTGGAGGTTACAACTACACTGAACTAGTATGGGGCAAACGATATTGCTGGAAGATGGCACTAGGACATCCACAGAAAATTCAGTGGAAGGTAGGAGATCAGATGCTATCAATTGTTAACAAAAGTAGCCTTCCTACAATTTCCTAAATATAGAATTGAACATGTACATAAATATAAAAACAAGCATTGGCATAGCCAACAGGTCTCGCCTTTGGGACCTTATAAGTGTTTAGGCAGATCTATTGGCTTTGCTAATGTTTAAGCCAAAAGTGAAACTACAGTCTGTGAAAGGACTAGAAATCAGGGATGAAGGGCTTAGGCAAGACAGTGAGAGTTAAGGAAGAGCACTGAATGGACAGCAGAGGAAAGAAGGTAAAAATTAGGGAAGAAGGGCTCAGGAAAAACAACGAGCCTCCCAGCAAACCTTGAAAACGTTGCTTACCTTCTCTGTTCCATCCTGTGGCAGCTGCCCCAGGCCAACATAAAAAAAGAAGACGTGGATATCTCTTGTAGGAACAGAAACAACTTGTTTGTATCAGATAAATGAAACGTCCCCAACGGAAATGACCGCTGCAGGTTTTTGAAACACGACATTTAAAAGGTGACCCCAGACCTTAAATAAATTAGCTGACCCTCGAAACGCCCCCCTCCCTGCTGTTTGTTTAATATTTGCAGAGGGAGCGTTGGGGGAGGGGAGACCTGCTGGACGTGCACGCCAAATATAGCAGGAATTGCCTGTAAACAGAAGCAGCCAGGGGTGGTATAGCATTTTAACTAATATGTGGAGAATGTAATAGATAAGTAGCACTAACAGAGCCACAGGTAAGCAGCGGTACAGAGTATAAGGGTATCATTCAATGCAGTGCTTTACATAGTAGTTCAAGAGTAAGAGGGGAAACCACAGTCAGGACAGGGGTGCAATGGAGGAGACTGCGGCACCCTGAACTGCATTCATATGGGCTGCTTCAGTCCAGCACTCCATGTTGTTTACAAAGAGAATGGCAATGCAGGGCAGTAAGAGGCTGCCCTACATTTTTGATAAGCACGTTTAGAGCTGAGAATAAATTATGGCACGCTCTCAGCTCAAAGTACGGAGGCTTGTTTTGCTGTCTCCGGAGCTCCCTTTCCTCTGCAGAGCTGCCTCACCACCCTGCAAGCACTCAAGCCGTGCCACGTGAGCCAGCAGTGTACCAGGCATCAAGGAAGCCTCCAGTGGTACCCGTCTTCCCTGGCCTTGTCACTCGCAACCAGAGGCTGGAATTTAACCCATCCTTGAGACAAATTTTTCAAATGCAAAATTTAATTAAACTCCAGTCGAAATGGGGCGGGGCTGAGGAAGAAATAGTTTCGGAAAGTAGTGGAAGACCGTGAGGGGAAGTAATTGGGGAGGGGCGGAGGATGAAATGCACCACTGAGGAGCTAAAAGTAAAGCTAGTCACTGCTGCTATGCTCAAACAGGATCGGCCCCCAAAGAGTTACTTGTCAAGCAAAACGGCACAAGGCCACAAAGAGGAGTGGTGGGGCGGGCACAGGGAGACAAGGGGGAGTGGTGCAGGCGGGCAAAGGTGGCACAGAGACACAAAGAGGAGTGGTGCGGGCGGGCACACGGAGAAAAGGAGGCACTGCAGATGCCGCCCTGCGCGCCGCTGCTCGCTCCCGCGGCAAAACGCTGTGGGAGTGAACCTTTCAGAAGAGGTGGGCCATGCACCCACCTTTAGCCATTTGCAGACTTTGATTCTAAAAAGACACACGCAAAAGACAATCCAATGCGTGGGAGGAGTCAGACCCATACAGAGTAAAAACAAGAAGCCTCGCAGAGCAGTGCATGCGCGCTGCGCTAGGCTCGACCTAAAAAGTAATTTAGGTTGTGCCAGCAATTATGCCAATATATAATTAAATTAGTTGGTTGGCGATCTGTATGTTTATATCTGTGCGTTTCCATGTTTAATATGGCTTAGCAAAGCGCTCATGTTTTCCAGGTCCACGCGTGAGTAACTCATACACTCTAGGTTTCTACTTTGCATTCGGAGGCTTGTAGTCCTGTTTATCCTATTATGGAATCAGGACTTCAAGTCCCAGAATGCAAGGCTAAAAGTTGTACTGAGAGCTACTCGTGCTCCTTGAAAAGGTTTGGGTGCAACAGAGGTCTTGCTTACACTTTAGCAGTTATCACTGCTACCCAGAGCGCAAAGTTTGTATTCTCTGTGCCGTTTGGAGCACCAATAACTAGTTTGTAGCGTGAATAGGTCACTAGTTGTATGACTATTCTTGTTAAATTGGAACTTTTCTGGTTATACTTTCCTATCTTCAAACTTGTATAGTTGAGCACCTCCTAAGAAATGTTTTTGGCTGAAGAACATTCGAAAAGATTCTGCCTCACTGATCAGACTCTTAACAGAATCAAAGATTTGATTTTTTTTTAGCCTCTTCATCGCTTTGATGTAATTGAAAGGAGACACGCACTTGTCTGTGACACTTCCAAATCGGTAGATATCTGAGCTCACAGATCTTTCGCCTCATTTGGGCGGGCATGCATAACTCAGTTTCTTACATTTGAGGGCACAGTTATTTTTGTTGTTTTAAAGGTACGTGGAGATTAACTGATTTTCCCAGATTCACAGGATGGTGGCTTACGCCGGACTCAAACCTGGTTCCTCTGTTCCAAAGTCAGCAGCTCTGAGGTTACCACATCGCCTCAGGCTTACAAGAAAATAGAACGATCTGCCGACTGGGATTGGTTTTGAAAGGCCGGGAGGGCCGGGGCAATGACGGTCATGATTTCCACATAGGCCAGTTTCCCACTGCTCCGGACAGTCATCCATGCCTGGCGCTGTGGCCCCTGTTCTATACAGAGCCTTCTAGTTGGCTTTAAGAATCCAGACCAGTCAGCTCTTAAATTTGAACCCAGGCAGGTTTAACCCTAGCTCTCAGGCCAACAACTGTTTCCAGGCACTCAGGTTTGTTTTTGTACAGGTAGAGCCCTCTCAACACTAACTAGCAACCTAGCTTTAAGGAACCCTTTCCTATGCCAACTAAGGGAGCATACAGCGAGGAGCCCTAGGGTGAGGTGTGTGCTGTAGGACCACATGCTTCGAAAAGGACAAGGCCTAGTGCTCTAAAACTGGCACACGCACGCAATGGAATGCGGTGACAATGCAGACGAACGGCAGGCCAGCTTTCTTCTTCAGCTGCATCGTTTTGCGTGGCGGTTTCGGCTGGCGTTAGTTCATCAGGTTTGCGCATATACTCGTACCGAGCTACGCTTTGGTTACATGGTCTCAGCAGCGATTTACGTTTCTGTGCAGGTGTATAGTGTGTGTTTTTCCCCCTCGCGTTACTCATGGTTGCGTGTGCTCAGTAACACTTTAAATTCAGTTGTCATCGAGCGCCAAGAATCTGCTTTTCTGATTTAAGAGCACTCGGGCCATTTGTAGCATAGTGCAGTGAGGACACAGTGTTCAAGCTGCATGGAATCTAACAAACCTTTGCTAGTGTGTCAGCACTTCCCTTTAGGTATACAACGTTTTTTTTGTTAACTTCATGTGCAGCTGCCGCCCTGCGCGCCGCTGCTTGCTCCCGCGGCTAAACGCTGTGGGAGTGAACCTTTCAGAAGAGGTGGGCCATGCACCCACCTTTAGCCATTCGCAGGCTTTGATTCTTAAAAAACACACGCAAAAGCCAATCTAATGCGTGGGAGGAGTCAGACCCACACAGAGTAGATACAAGAAGCCTCGCAGAGCAGCGCATGTGCGCCGCGCTAGGCTCGACCTAATGAGCAAGCAAAATAAGTGCAGGCTGAAATATATAACAGCAGACATGACTAGCAGTCAAAGTTCAGAACAAAAATCCTTGGTACAATGGCGTACATGTAAAATTATGCAAATTTGAACTCCAAAACAACAAACGCACAACAACTTTTATTAAGTGTCAACTGGCTAGGCAGCGTTATGACATTGGAGTGGGACTTATTCCTACAAACTTATTTGCAAATCTAAGTAAGGCTCAAAACACTATTTAACATTTAATTACAGGAGGGAAAGGATTCTGTGAAGGCAAGCAGCCATGTTCTTTGTCCTCCATGCATTCTGCCTTCCCATGCTATGTGCTGGTCTACCATTTTGTGAAACCAATTAGCATTAAATCGGTCTAAGACATTGCTGGTCGTTTTACAGATGGTAGGAAAAACACAACGTCATTTTATTCATGTATTGTTCCTGACTTGGCTGTGAAATTATTACCTTTAGAAAAGATGCAATTGTAGATGTTCCTGGATATGAAGATAAAGGTGCCAAAACACGATCTCCATGATAAATGTTTTTATTCAGTTAGAAAATAGGCTTAAATAACCTGAAGCCAAGTTGCCGATATAGTGACTAGCTCTTTCAATGAAGTGATATTGAGGGTCCCCATAAGCCAGGTTTCTTTTTTCTTGTTATTTTCATATATAAACCTATAATTGCATGCTTGTTGTAGAAGGGATCGTATAGATTAGATTTTATTTTTCAAGTCGCCAGTTTTTATTGAGTTTGATGGGTATCTAAAAGTGCAAATACGTGGTTACCTTTAAAAGGGTCAATGAAAGGAGGTCTCTGTGCCAGCAAAGTTCTCGCTTGTGCGGAGAATAATTTTACAAAATTTGCTGTGGAAAAAAAGGAAATAACTTCTGGAAAGGTTTCGTCTGAACGCCTTTGAAGTGCATTACTAAATGTTGTCCTTTGCATGAGCCCTTTAAGGCTTTCAGTCAGGACCTTGGCGGGGCATGGCGTGATATTCTAGAGCCGATTTAGTTGAACTTTGGCCATTTCTGTCTTACTGAACCTCTCCGTTTGGATTCACTGACTTAATCTTTGGACAGGTTAAATAAACAGTCAAGCATCAATGCGGTCAGGTGAGTGTGACATGATGTTTGCACTGCTGAGGTAATCCAGTACAAGAGGCTTGCCATAGGTTTTGTCACTTATGCCTCTCTACCATCAGAGTTACCTTAGGACTGAAAATTGGAACTGCAGATTGCAAAAAAGTCTGAGAAAGGCCTCTTCACTTTCGAATTGTCTTTAGACATCAAAGCCTGCGTATGTGTACCTCTATGGCAACTAATGTATGTTAGTGACTTACGAGCATTAGATCTCCTCATCTCTTGCTTGCACTGTGATGAGACTTTCAAGCCAGTATTAGCTGGTTGAAGGGCTGCACTCACATCCAACTCTTGCAGGCCAGTAAGTCTATATGTGGTGTATACTTTTCACCCAATTAGAGAGAATAAGCAGTGCTTCTTCCTGTGAAATAAGCTCTCCATGGCCAGGCGTACCAGCGATGAACAGAGATCTGGAAGGGGCGATGCAATCAGGAGTCGAGGAAGGAAATCTTGGTCTTTTGTGGCTGGCCTGGTAACCCATCAAACCTTTCTTCTCTCAGGCTTGTCGTGAGTGTCTTCAAAGGCTCAGAATAAGAGATGCTCCTCCAATTTAAAGACGTCTGAGCCATGGGTTTGGGAAAGTTTACTAGGACCAGAACACGTCCACTTCTGTTCTATGTTAGGCCCTCTAAGGAAGGACAGAAAAGAGGCCACAGATCAGCTAATGGGAGCGAATCCACCGCAAGGCCCTGCTTGCACATAGTGTCCCGGACATTAGGTCTTCCCGCTGCAGTAAATTAGGCGTTTGCTTTTCACAGAGGAGGAAGTTACAATATTGGTCTGGGAAGAAGCCAGAACTTAGGTGCCTGCACACTGGATACATGTACAAATTCCCAAATTATTTCAGACTGTTTTCCATTTAGTTAGGGAAAAACGATCCCCTCTTCTATGCAATGTTTTATCTTTTAATACATTGCTCCGCCTCATCTACTTGTGATGCTGTGTACATTTTGAAAGAGATAACGTTAGTTTGCAAGAACGGTCACGTTCTCTTTATATCGCCTTTGCTTAACCCTTCTAATCTAATCTAAGGGGCTTTTATAAAGCACACAGCTACCCTTAGGCATCCCTGCGCTATTAATGTGACAGAAGCTGAAACTGGAGTCTCTAAAACGCTAGGTAGCAAAGAAGAACGTTTTTAATAGTTTGCGGAAGGCCAGTTCGTTTTCAGTTGTCCGCAATGAATGGAGAGGGAGTTCCACAAATCAGCAGCATTATATCCTAAGGGTCTTCTTCCACATCTCGCCTTTTTGATACAGGGGACTACTACCCGTCGAGTGTGAGGAGACCGAAGGCTTCTCCTAGGAGTGTAATAGGAGAACAGAGGGAGAAGGATAGGAGGGCACTGTCCATCAGTGCCCTGTGAACTAAACATAGGGCCTTGAATTTGACCCTCTGCTCAACTGGAAGCCAATGAAGGGAAAAGCAAGGTTTGTCGAGCAGAGTTGTGCCTGGGGCTATTCAGCAGAAGGCGGGCTGCTGATTTCTGTACCACCTGCAGTATTTTGGTAACCGGTTCTGGGGCTCCTAGATAGAGAGAATTTCCATAGTCCAGGTGGGAGAGTATGAGTGCCTGGACTACCAATCTTCTGGAGAAAAAGGGGAGTAGGTGCAGAATCTTTTGAAGCATTCGAAGAATGCCGAAGCAGCTGGCCAAGAGCTTGGTGGCATGAGATTCCACTGTCGGGGATTTATCCAGCCAAACTTCCACACTTTTGAGGGCGGTCTTGGAGGTGGGAGCGAAGGGATTCAGGCCATCCCAGACTGAGGTGCGGATTAAGATTGTTGCCCAATATAAGCTCAGTTTTATCCCCATTTAGCTTAAATCAAGAGTTGTTCATCTAACTGGCAACTCTTTCAAAGCAGGGGCCAAGAGAGGAAGATTGGGGGTTCTGTTTGGAAGACACAGAGATAACCAGTTGGGTGTCATCGGCTTAAGAGACTTCCACCCAGGTCTGCAGATAGAGGTAGGCTGCAACATCCTTTACCTACCATTTTCTCTACTGGGCCACGTCCTTAACAGGCCAGAAAGTACATTCGACCCATCTGGAATATAAATACTTGCCCCAGTGAAAAAATTGTGCGGAGACTCCAAGCAAAATCCTTGATTCAAGAGTCCAAACCCTAGCTCGGGCAACCATTTACTTCGATTTTTCTCAAACATTAAAGAAATGGCTTGGTTGTTGTTCATTCGGCTGGGATATCTGCAAAGCATTTCTCATGCCGTGGGGCACCTGAACCTATGCTGTGTGTGCCCATAGCACATGATGCATAATGTGGTATTTCCAAGCCGTACGATTCTTGTCTGGGTTGTTGACAGTTTATTTTTTTTATAACTGGTACTATTTGTGGAACGTTTTTGATGTTTCAAAAACGTAAATGTAATGACTCTTTTCGGTAAATAGAAATGCTTTATTTTAATCCATTGTGCTTTGCAAGAGTTGTTTCTAATAGCCTCGGGGTTATCGTTCATCGCCTAAAGGTCGGTGCTCATTATTCTGTGTTCCCTCATTTAATACACACCTAAAGCTGTGTACATTGGGGTTGGCCAATCTTCAAACTCATACATGAGCAAGTGTTGATGCTGCTCCTTGTGATGCAACTAATCTCTTCCATCCAGCAACAGAACAGGCTTCCATCAAGGGTCATTGGCAATGACTTCTGTTCTGCTTGATGCCCGAGACACTCCTGCAGCCATGTACCCAGAGGTCTCCTCATGTTCCCTCCAACATGCTTTCCTGCAGTGGGACCATTTTCCATTTTTATAGTGACAAAGCCATGTTAAGTCTCCATGATCAGCAGTTCTCTGGGGAAAAGCAGATCTCGAGCAATTGGCAAAATAAAATTTTTGGGAGTGTGAATGTCAACAATTTGGGTGAAAAGTGATCTTTACACTTTTAGAAAGTTAACATGCAGAAGCCATCTTGAATTTGGCACAGGGTTTAAATGCCTCCAGTCGCTGCACCTGACCATAGGCTAGATCTCAGTAAGTGTATTTCTGGTCCCTACACCAGACTTGTGTGAATGTGGGGATTTTGGTCTGAAAGTCTAGCCATGGTGCTCAATCGCACTTTGACAGATGCTCATTGTTTACCTTCAGAGATTAACTGGAGAGAACTCGAAGCAGAGTAGCTATTTATTTTTCACTGCTCAAAAAGAAAGCAGGACTTGGTCTCTTAGCTTCTTGGGTGTTTTTCTGATTGACGTACTGAAAATGCGATTTGCAGACTGGTATGGAAATCCGCTTTTAGGTCTCGCTTAGGCAGCGCTTGCACCGTCTCATCCAGACGTGTTGTATTCAGAATATGGACTTTAAGCACCACCCATGTTTTAAATTGGCTCCTTTGACTGTCTTTTGGAATGCTTTTTTTTTTTCTCTTTGGCTAATTTCTTTAGTAGTCCCTCCTTTTCAACTCTTGTAACCTCTCATAAGAACTGGCCCTGTTACATGTGACAATACTCTGTAGCTTCATTTACAATTTCTCAGCACTCTTTAGTTAATGATTAAGTCATCGTAGCTGGTGATCTAGGCACAACATCTACGCACTTCCCGACACGTTGGTCCTGTAATTAAAGTGGTGTTTTTCATTTGTTTCTGTTCCTTAGCATCTGCTGCTTATTAAACGTGCTGCATTATAACCTTTCTTTTTCTTGCACGCATCATGTGTGATTTTACTTTCACAATGGCGGCTGCGCGCCTTTCTTTTGTTTTGCGCAGCTCGCCGTATTCAAGTTGTAAAAGATTAAGTGTTTATTTTTTGGAGCGCCCCATGCTACACTTTCACTTTAACAATGACGGCCAGGCGCCTTTCCTTTCTGCACGGCTCGCCCTAGTCAAGTTGGAAAATATGAAGTGTATATTTTTGGAAGCGCTCTATGGCGTGCTTTCACTTTAACAATAGCGGTCGCGCGCCTTTCTGCACGGCTCGCCGTATTGAAGTTGGAAAACATGAAAAGTTTATATTTGGAATCGAGTCTTTCCGCGGATTTACTTTAACAATGCTATCCCTTTAACTGCTGTGATGTCCTCCCAGCATGCTCCTCCCATTAGCCAGTGCCTCCGCCTTTACATTTTAACTTTTGCACCCGCTGCTTATTGCGGTCATCCTACAACCCTAGCCAAACTTCCCCCTCCTTCACATGGTGTCGTCCGATCACACCCAGCTCACTGGATCAGGTCAGTCCTTCCCACTTATTTATCCTTCCTCACATGGCCCATTGTGAACCTAGCTCTCTGCGTCAGTTAGTGGTGAAGCATAACTGCAAACAGTCCGTTTCAGCTCAGCTCAACGGTGAGTGAAAGTTGTACATACTGCAAAAAAAGGGTGCAGGCTGTTACTAGGTGTCCCTGTGGAGTAGTAAAGGGTCCTCTATTGGCCACATAAGGTACTGCACCCGTAATGCAATTATAAAGAGAAAGAATGCAGTTGAGCATACGTTTCCATTTGTTTTTATTGGAAGTGAGATTTCTGTTAACTTGTGTTTTAAAAATGCACCATTGTTGTTTATTTAGCTAATGTTTTGTCTTTTTGTAGGTGTGCAAAAGTGTGGTGCATGCGCCTACAAACAGAGGAGGCTAGCTGCGCCAAATACTTAAATTTTTATTCTTTAGCCATGCTGCTAGACACCAAAGACAATAGGTCCCAAAGCAAGACCTATTGGCTTTGAAAAGGCTTGTAAATAGGATTCCTTAGGACAGGGTTGCATTCTTCTGAATCGAGGCACGGTGGATGAATAAACACATTAATCATCAATTAGACAAGGGAAGTACAAAATGGATGGGCGATTGTTTGAAGTGATCTTAGCCACGAGTAACTACTCTGGACTGAATTCCATTCCATCAGTTTTAGTCTTGACCAAGGCTCAAAAGGGACGGTCCAGTCCAAACTACCAAGCCATAGAGTTGGTCAGGCAGTTTCTTTGTCAGAGTTGGTAGTGATAAGAAAGCGGACTAGATGAGAATGGTGGTGGTGCTATCAAATTGTAGGGTTCTAATTTTAAAAGTGCATGATGATCGCCAAAATATTATGGAGAATGTACATGGATGATCACACAACAAAGAGGTAAAGGCGTTTTTAGTATTGCATAAAGATCTAATTTACGCTGGCATTAGCGAAGATTTCTGCTGGCCTATCCATCACCTGCGGTGGAATGCTTGTACAGTTGAGCGAAATATCCGCAACATATGTTTGGTGTATCTTAACTCTACGTCAGGGCCAGAGGCAAAGATTACGGTGTACTTTCTACGCTTTATTAAACAGTTGCCATATAAAAACCAAAGGATTTCGTTTCCCAGAAGCCCTTGGGAAGTCGTCAATAGTTCAACATTAAGTTAATATCCAATTAACGATATTAGGGGCTCCTTAACAGTCCTTCAACTTGGTTACGGTCTCCTCTTTCTTTGCTGCTCTAGCAGCCGAGATAAGTGCCTCCTGGCCATTCCTTTACTGTTTTTACCATTGTGTGAACGTGATTTTTTATGATTATTGTGCTCCGTTTATGTTATTCTATTTCAGCATGGCAGCAGGAACGCTTGTCGCTCTTCCACGGCTGCTCTTAGTGCTTGTAGGCACCTCGGCACCTGGGGTGTTGCAGTGAGATCCTCAGACCTCTAGAGGGCACCACAAATTGTGCGCTTCACGCATCTCACTCTCCCGTTGCCTGCATGCGCTGCGCACTCAGGCATCTCTCCAGTGTCAGCCGGGCCAGCCAAGTACTGCAAGTGTTGCTATTGCCCCGTTGCCTGGAGCCTTGATGCCCAGTTTGGGGTCTGTATTGGTTTGTGAGCCCACCACTCTGAATTTGGCCATTTTATAGTGCTCAGGGCGCGAGGACACCAGCCCAGGCATAGCGTTTTACCCTTCATAAACACATGGGTGCTAGTGGAGTCCTACAGGCTTGGCCTGTTATCAGCCCTCTGGGCTATCAATACTTTTGGTTGGTGAGACCCCCACCGATTATTATACCCTCGGTCACAGCCTAGTAGATCCAGAGCATTACATTTAATACATTGGGCAGCCCCAGTAAGATTTCTCAGCATGAGTGATGTTGAAGAGATGAACACAGAGGAAGATTGTTTTACCTACCTCCCCATTGATAGGTGTTTCTGTGAGGTCATCGATACCTCCATATCGTACACGGTTATGCAGGCAGTGGCTCCTCTGGAGTAGAAACTTATACAATATGCAGAACAATGTTTTAAATCCCTCCCTGGGAGGGAAGATTCCCTGGGGCTCATGCTCCCACTACCTCCGGGGACACCTACCCAAACCTCGCCACTTCCTAAATGCAAAAGAGAACCTACCCAAGGCGTCGGTGGATGCTTTTGATAGGCAAAAGAGGGCCTTCTTGGACCAGTCTCAACCCTTAGATACGACTCCCATTATGCCCGGGCCTTCATGGCTCCAAACTCCTGGGTCTGAGATCCCTGCTCTACCTGCCCCTCCTACGCCGGATACCGACTCTCAGACTCAGATCAGGAACCCGACATGGGGTCCCATCCCAGACACCCCTCTCCCATCAACCAAGAGACAAAATGCCTATGGGTGATGCCAAGCAAGGGTCCTTTGACATGTTAGACCCCAAACTTCTGCACCCGCGCTACTCTGAGTGGGCCGCAGCAGATAAGGTGGCGTCTTATGTCGCAAGCCGGTTACGCACACCATTGAACAAAGAGGTTGGTAACTGCCTTCAGGCAGAATGCCCACGCCCCTCCCTGAGCGACATGGTGGCACTAACCCCAGACGAGTGATGTCTACCTTCTTAGGGAAATACATGCGAGATCCCAAGAAGTGTATCAACAGGTGCTGGCGGGCTTGCCAGGCTAAGCTGCTAGACATGTCCGGCCCTCTAACTCATAACCTAGACATGGCGGAGGACGCAAAGGCGTCCGGATCTCTGATTTTGCCAGACGGGTGGGCCCAACAGGCCATTATTTTGTTGGGCAATGCAATGGGGGGGTGGTGGTGTTTGTTCGATGGCCCTTTCATCCGCAAGTCTGTGGCGAGGTTTAACTTATTGGACAAAGCTCAAGCATCCAATAACTGAATCTTCACGCCTCAGGTTTTCACCGGGGCTGGCCGAGGCAGGGGCTGCTCGGTCGGCCACTCGCACCCTTCAGCCCCCGGCAGAGGCTACTCCAGTAAGCAAGGCCAATACCAGGATGCATTGAAGTTTGGTAACTTCTACCCCGCCACAAGTTACACCCCCCCCCCACCCCCTTCCCCACCCAACACCAGAGCTCCAAAAGGCAGCCACAGAGGCAGTCGCAATCAAAGTTCCCATCAAGGTGAGTGTTCAACTCTTCCCGCACCAGTGTCTGAGGGACAGGCATCAGGTTTCTCCACAACTGGGCAGCTATTGCCTCAGATGACTGGGTACTACAAAACCATACAAGGTTTCCATATAGAGTTCTACGGTTCACCCATTCAATAAAGGCCTCCTATCCCACTGGGTTTATCGCTTGACGCCGCCACCCTGGTGGATGCAGAAGTGACAGACTTACTCCGCACGGGCACGATCGCTCAAATGCCCCCTGACCCTGCGGGTTTCATCAGCTACCTCTTTGTGGTGGACATGAACGGCGGCAGTCAACGGTAAGTAATCAACTTGAAGGAATTCAATGAGTGGCTGGTTTACGGCCACTTCAACATGGAGGGCATTCACCTCACGATTGGATGGTGTGCCTCGATGCCTATCTGACAGTTCCGATTTGTCCGCCCCACCGTCACTTCCAGTTCCAATGGTAGGGCCAGATGTTCGAGTTAATCCCTCTTCCGTTTGGACTGTCCTACGCCCCGTGGCGTTTTACCAAGGTGATCCGCCCTGTGGTTGAACTCCTCAGAGCCCGGGGTGTTTGCCTTATAGTCTACCTACACAACATTTTCTTCATGGACCAGTGCCCACAGCACCTTTCAATGTTGCTTCAGATGGCAGTCTCCCTCTTGGAATCCCTTGGTTTCATTATCATCCAACAGAAGTCAGTCCATATGCCAACTCCCTCTCTGGTGTTCTTAGATTTCCAGGTGGACTCAGTACGAGCCACTCTCAGCCTTCCGTCAAGAAACGATGAACAAGATCAGACACACGGCGGCGGATGGCAGTCAGACCAAACACCTTCTTACAGCAGATAGTGAGGGTGGTGGGCTTACTGCCATCCTCAATCCAGGCCATCTTCTAGAGGCCCCTCCAATATCGGGCCCTGCAACGACTCAAGGCGTTCTACCTCTGGAAAGGCCTCACATATTTTCAAGTGGGCCAACTAACGGACAAAGCCAGAGAAGAGATACATTGGTGGCTAGCCCACATGGAGGCCTGGAATGGCCGAGCAATTTTCGGCTCCCTCCCAGACCTAGTCAGAGTCCGACACAAGTGTGACGTGCTGGGATGCAGGATGTGGGGAATTCTCCACCAGACGTCTTTAGTCCCCCCATGAAAGATCCCTGCACATCAACTGTCTCGAACTTCTGGCAGGTTCCTTCACAGTCCTGTGTTGGACCAAGGATCAAACGAAGTGTTGCGTCCTACTCATGATGGACAACTTAGCAGCAGTGCGCTACATAAACCATCTTGGGGGTACTTGATCAAAGACCTTCTCTGATCTGGCCAGAGACTTTTGGGAATATGGGCTTGCGAGTCAGGTCTCTGTGATGGCGAAGCACTTCCCAGGAAAGTCCAACCAAGTGGCAGATTGGCATTCGCACCATCTAAAAGAGGAGTCTCTGGCAGTTGAACCTGTAGGTGTTCCAAGCCCTTCAGGCCCGATGGGAACCATTTTCAGAGGATCCCTTTGCATCGCGCCTGGATCATCATCCTCCCAGGTACCTCAGCTGGGGACCCTTTGGTGAAGAAACTCCTTAGAGGCATTCGGTTATCCTTCCCTCCAGAGCCACGGTACGCAACCCTATGGGACGTCAATAAGGTCCACAATGTTTTCTTGTCTTGGAAGTCCGATAAGTACCTTTCAAGGAACAAACTCTCTGCCAAATTGGCCCCCTTGTTATGACTAATTTCATGCCAGAGCACTAGACATAACAGGTAGAGTATTTACCCTGGATGGGATAAGCTTTCAGGTCTCTCGTCGTGTGAAATGTAACTCATGATTGATTTCTTACCCATCCAGATTTCTCCAAGTTATATGCTGTGTGGTATATTAAGAGTTATGAGACCATGACTGCGGATATCCGTCCGCACTGAGAAAGGCAATTCTTGATTGCCCTTAGGAAGCCATTCAAGGCAGTGTCCTCACCTACTATTGCTAGATGGGTCCGATGGGGATGCACAAGGCTGGCATCGATACCTCAGTCTTCAGCGCTAACTCCACTAGAGAAACCATGGCTTCAAAAGCCTTTTCCCTTGGAAGATATCCTTAATGCAGCAAACTGGTTTTCTGATTCTACCTTTAAGAGGTTCTACTTTAAACCAATCGCTAGCATCGCATCGCTGGTGGTGGTGAAGAAGCTTTAAACCATCGTAATCCTCACCTCCAGTCTAGAGGTAGAATGAAAAATGTCCTAGCTATTGTAAGGGAAAGTTTTAAACAGACACGGAGGCGAGGATTAGCCCACCCTATGTTATGGTACATAATATCTCCCATACAGGGATTTTTCGGTACAGGTGGGTACTATGGTGTACTCCTTGTTATTCAGAACATCAGATGATCTAAAGGATAATTGTATAGCATGCTGTTTCCCTTCAAAGTTTTATATCACGCTTGAAAAGTTTACTAGTATTTGTTCAATATTTCTTCAGGTTCCGACGGATCCCAGCAGGAAAGAAGGCTACATTACTCAATCTTGGTCGCAGGAAGAAAAAGGAGGCAGCAATAGAGTTGAAGGACTATTAAGGAGTCCCAGATATCGTTGATTGGATGTTAACTTCTTTTTTAACTATCAACTTTTTCACAAGGACTTCTGGGAAATGAAGTCTTTTGCTGTGGTTTTTATATGAATGCTGTTTAATAAAGTGTAGAAAAATACAGCGTAATCCTCGCCTCAGTGTCCTTAATAGAAATGAAACTTTCCGTTACGTTGGCTAGGACATTTTTCATTCACAACCTTTATTGGACAGTAACCTTAACAAAAAGTGTTTCGATCCATACTGTCAATCAATAAGCATATACTTTTGGCTCTTAGAAACCATTACAATCTCTTCTTCCCAAAAAAAAACAACAAAAAACTATGTGCGCACAATACCACCACTGTAATCAGAAGTAACATCAGGTCCGACCTGCTACTTAAAATTTCCTATCCTTCATGAGTTTTGCCACTGCCGAGCTATCTCCACTTCACATAACCGTGGATGGGACATATGCTACATTCTCATGGACTACCCTGTGTGTCAAAAACTACAGTTCTTCATACTTTAGGACGCTCTCTTTAGGGAACTTCGGCAATATTCCCCAGCATGTTTGCCTTCGTTTCAGAGGTAGATATGCTTACTAAGTTCGAGGAATAGAGCTTTGGAGCCAAATTAGGACACCCTCAACGTGCATCCACAAACTGTGAGGAGTTGGATTTGCCACAATGAGTGCACTAAAGACACATGTAAGACATGTCTTCCTGAGCCTCATGTGGCTGTCATGGGACCCATTAGTAAAGGTTCACTAGGCATGCGTTCGGTAATGTTCAGAATGGATTTGGTTACTTGACAGGTGGTAAAAATGAGGTTAAAAAGTTTTCATTTGTAAAGGTTGTGGAAGCATCAACAGTTCTGGACATAAATAGGGATTATGTCCTTTGGCTCATGACTGATGAACAAGTTGCTTACCTTCGGTAATATATTATGTGGTAGAGACACAGTATAGCTGCAGATTTCTTAACTTTTGAATTATTCCCAGGTGTCAGACTGGATCTGGAAATTTTTCAGCAGTACCTCTGCATGCTGGGGGACGGCGTCATACGGCTCAGTGATTAAGTCGTCTCCGATTGAGATGTCATTGGAGACATATAAGTCCCCTTTGGCACGCGGACGTCAGTTTCTTCTATGAAACCTTCCGCTCCAGAACGCAGAGCCACCATAGAAACTAGCTGTGGAAACAGTGTGTCAAAAGAATCAAACATTCCTTAAACAAAAATTAGAAAGTAACAATAAATGGTATGATAATTCCAAACAAAGAGTCTAAGGAAAATACTTTAAATAAATCGATGAAGCACAACCTAAAAGAAACCCTGCACACTGGTATATAAACTATCTTTGCAAAGGAAGCACCAATCACTCTACTAATCACTCACCAGGGGAATGGATGGTATGGTAATAAGACAAGACCTATGAGACAAAACCAAATAATTTGTTGCGTCATACCACTGTACGAGACCGTGATCACCGATGTATAAAATCAGTACTAAAAAGGGGAATAACCCCTACATGATAGGTCATTCGCAGGATGACGAAGCAATCATAAACAAAAGGAATAGCAATACCAAATCAAGATAAAGGAGTAAGACCAATGGCCAGTTGAATCACACCATCCTGTGAAACAGTGATCACTGCTATATAAAACAAGTACTGAAAAAGGGTATAACCCTGACAACACAGATTGTTCGCAGTGCAGGGAGGATGGGCAGGTCGTTAAGGAATCTGCGGGTAGACTGTGTCTCTACAAGATAATACGTTACCGAAGGTATGTAACTTGTTCATCTGATGGAGACATCTAGCCGCAGATTCCTTAACTTTTGAATCAAATACCATAGCTATCCCCACCAGAGGAGGCCCTGCGAACTAATCCTACAAAATTTCTCAAAGAGAATCAGCCAGTCGCAAATCAACAATCGACCAGTTATGTGTAGGAACCAGATGAAAAAGAGCTTGGACTCTTTATAAAAACCGTGGTAACGACCACAGATGATGCAAATAAGAAACCGCTCCCCAAGCACAGGAAAAAAAACAAGCTGTAGGGGAAGTGGGATAATATCCTATCAAAAGACATCTGACAATAGCCAGACATTAGCATTTAACCCAAAGGGTAAGTGAATTCCAGATCCAGAAGGGCCAAAGGCAAAACGAATGCCATGCAAATTGAATCCTTTATAAAAGTAAAGAAATTCTTGAAGGAAACCTGTCCCTACAAAATCCGAAAAGGCCCATTCCATTAACATCATGATGAATAAACCCATTCATCGCCAGATCTGAAGGCTCAATTGATGAACTAAGAAAGATGTACAACCAGGTAAGGAATAACCAAATCTTAATCCACCCGAGGGTTTACATAATGCTTACATCTTGGAAAGACAATCAACAAGAAATGGACTTGTTCTAATTATTATATCACACACCGAAAACTAACAGTGAAGAGAGAAGAAAATCGTTTCTCACAAATACAAAGTTTATAAAAATAAAATAAGGATGAATATCCTGTCTACCATATAAATGGTTGAATTACATAGAAGCTTATGAAACAAATGCAATACACTTATGTATACACACAAATAGACGGGACTGAAACTAGCTCCAAAGTACTATACGGTATAGCATTGAAAATTATATTGCACCCTCAAAAACACTGCGGATGACTTGGCATTAAGATAATGCTGACTGCCAAAAGTATCTTAACCCCTTCCATGCGGCGCGAATTTTCGCGCTGTGCGGGGGTTTTTATTAGTGGGCGGGGATTTGATGGCTCCCGGCCTTCGTGCGCACACGCCCACCGTGACGGCCGGGAGCAGTCATGAGCATACAAGGGGTTAATAGGACTGTACTACTTAAAAGTAAACATACATGAAAAAGAACCCTTGCCAGTAGCAAGCCCCTACGTCCTAGACACACATATATACACATATATATACATATATATATATATATATATATACATACATACACACACACACACATATATACACATACACACAAATTCAATTCAAAATAATCTTTATTCGATATCAGTGTGAATCATAAAAGCATACAGAATAAAACCAATCTGTAGAGAAGCATTTATTTGTACTATAGATATGTACCTATGTGTATTGCTTTGTATAAACATGTAGAATAATTAGGTTTTTCAAAAATAAATAAAATACATTTTTAAGTACAACACTTGAAAATCAGAGTTTATTTAATGCATCTTTAATCTAGATATACTTCCTTCCTTTATGCATCTATATACCTTCCATGTTCTCAAATTTCATATTTCACTATACTAATTCACCACTAATCCTTTATAGGTTCCAGAGTAGCATGCTACTCGCTGAAAAAGCGCTTCAACACCTCATCAGGGATAGCAAGCACTATATAAATGCAAACCTTTTTCCCCTCTTTTATCCCTCCGCTATCCTTCTCCATTCAAATAACTGAACAACATATCCACCACTCAAATTACTTTCATATTTCACTATACTAATTTTAAACCCTAATCCTTAATGGGTTCCGGAGTAGCGTGCTACTCGCCAAAAAAGCGATTCGACGCCTCGTCAGGGGTAGTAAGCACTATATACATGCAATTACAATACAATATACGGTGTGCAAGATAAAATACAATATGATGTTTAAAAAACTGGATAAGATACAGCTTAAAGAGGAACAGCAGTAACCTGTTCTCACATTAATACTTTCCTCAGAGTAATAACTGCCCATAAAAATTGATAAAACAGCACATATATACAAATTTGGAAGTAATTGTAAATATAAAAAAGCTGGATAACATTGCATAAAATTTAAGGGCTTTACCAGTGGCTTAATTAATGAAATTCCCCAAAAAGGATACCCAGTTGGAATAATTGGCCACTCTGATGGTAAACCAAACAAGGGCATATATATATATATATATATATATATATATATATATATATATATATATATATATATATATATATATATATATATATATCCGCAGCAGAGGACGAATCCGTCGGCAAAGACGCAGTCACTATACCCATCACCTCCTTGGGACTCAAAGGCACTCCAGAGGAAGGTGTAGGTCCAAAGATGAAATGGAAAGCATCACAATACCCTTTTCTTCTGGGCCCAGGTCATCCCGGCTCCAGGAAATGAAGGGAGGCACGGGAGCGAGTCTTGCGTGGTTCCTCAGCAGAAGGGCGTGAGGAGCCGCCTAAAACCACGTCGTGAGATAAAGAAGCCCCGGAAAGCTGAGACTTTGATCGCTTACGATGACGCTTACCGTGACACGTGGGCGGGGACTTGAACCGCTGGCGTCGTTCCCGGGATGTAGCGGGGCGCTCACTGGAACGGCCTCTGGGTTGACTTCGTATACGAACCGCAGACTGCGAAGTCCACTGCTTAGGAGTACTGCAAGTCCTTGACAACCGCGCTGTCAGGAGTTTCATTCGCCGCTCCTGTATCGCCTTAGTTTTCAGCCATTAGCAGGCGTCGCATTCTTCAACGTTGTGGTGCTCGCCCAAGCACAACATGCAGATAGAAGAGGATCCATACCAGACATCTGCAGAGCACAAGACCCACAGGATTTAAATCCGGAAGGCATAAAGAGCCCTGGCACACTGTTCCAGATGAAAATCTGTCACAGCAGGCCAAACAAGCATTTACAATGCAATAGGTCTTGCATTTCTGAAAGTTTGAGCTATTGGCGTGGCATTATTATTTGCAACTCCAAATAGGTCAAACTTTCAGTAATGTGAGACCTAATGCATTGCAAATGCCTGTTTAATCTTGATCTTACCTCCAGGATCCCAGGACGTACTTTAGCAGGCTGGTGGCCTGTAGAAAAGGACTTAAATATTCCCCCTCCAGATAACGATATGGAGGGACGTTGCATTTGCGCGTGATGGGAGGGGGACGGTGTTAGCCAGGAGTCAAGAGATGGCCAGAGCTGGGCAACTAAAAGAATTAATTGGTGATGTCCGTTGGGAGGGAACAAAGCACTGAAAGGCGGGACAGATGCACAATATAAGCGAATCAGAAGAAATTAATTTTAAAAAACAGCCCTATTAACCAACTAAAAGCGGTGGGCGTGTCCAAAATCCAGAATGTGCATTGACAGAGTGCAGTGGCGTAGAGTGCAGTGGCGTAGAGTGCAGTGGCGTAGAGTGCAGTGGTGCAGAATAGATTAGAGTGGTGTGTAGTGGCGCGGAGCAGAGTAGTTGACGAAGAGTGCAATGATTTTGAGTAAAGTGGTGCTGACTGCAGTGGCATACAGTGCAATGGTTTAGAGCAGAGTTGTGTAGAGGGCAGTGGAGTAGAGTGGTGCAGAGTAGAGTGGCACAGTGTAGAGTACAGTGGCATAGAGTGACAGAGTGGAGTAGTGGGGCGCAGGGGCGTAGAGTGCAGTGGTGCAGAGTGGAGTGGTGTATAGTGTAGTGGTACATAGTAGAGTGGGGTAGAGTGCACTGGCATAGAGTAGAATGGTTTAGAGTAGAGAGGAGCAGAGTAGTGGCGTATAGTGTCGCACCAGATGCCAGCAGTGCTAACGCCGGCCCTGGTGGTAAACAAAGCAAACACAAGGAGATGATGGACGGAGCGCTGAAACTTTTCAGACACTCACCCCCAGTCACAGATCTGGGTTGAATCGATCATCGTTCTTTAGCTCACTTCGCCACCGCAGTTCAGACTCAGCTATATGCAAATCAGTCTTGACCCTGTGCCTCATGGGAACAGTCCAGCCCGAACTGCCAAGTCATGTCTTACCTGGAGCGGAAACAAGAATCCTGGGACCGGTTTCGGGCTAACAACCCTCATCAGCAAGGCTAGTTTGAATCCAGTGGCAAGGTGAGCAAGGGACCCACGTCTGGGCATACCCTGCCAACTTAGGGCGAACAAAGCAAACACAAGGAGATGATGGACGGAGCGCTGAAACTTGGTGGTAGGCAGTTGTTGTTTCAGTGGAACATGTTCACCTATTTCATTGCTGACAACACACGCATCCATCAAATAGTATAACAACTACGTTTTGAATTAGGCAAGAAGTTTAAGGCTGTAGTGTAAATACTGTAGTGGGTTTCCGGGCTCCTGTTTGTAGTTTTCAGGGAAACAGTAATTTGTATTGTCTAGGTTTTTATGGCACGATGCTACTGCACGTGTTGCAATTACAGAGGATATTGATCTTTAAGTATAGTTGTGTAGGCTACACCTTTTGGCTTGACAATGAGTGTTACTATTAAAAGGGTTTGGTACACGGTCCCACTGACTAAACAGAAACATTCACTAGAGGGTCACATTAAGCAAAAGACAAAAGTGCTTTGATAGAAGAACCTCAGCATGAATATTTGTTTAGTGCTTGCACATTCTACCTGCAGGCCTGTTTTAAAGTTATGTTACAGCCTCAAACTGGAGCACAGGAGGGGCACGGGCGGGCTCCATGGGGAGAGTAATGTTAGTTACAAACCACAAAGCAATGGGCAGAATACATTCCAAGGGAAGCTTTCGGAATGTCCCCAAGATGTCTTTAGCAAACCAGACAGCTGCACTGTCCGGTAGGGTTCGACCTAATAGCGTTATTTACTTTCCCCTTTGACTTCCACTGAAGTAGGTGCAATTATAGATGGAGAAAACAAAGTCATTTTTGGTTTTAAAACTCGCTAGACTCCCACCTGAATCAGAGATGTTGGCCAGAAGGAATTAAATGTGTCCACTGAACCATTACCTGGCAAAAGCCTTTGGCAGTACCATCGCCACTGAAACCTGTCATACCACCACCACCGCCCCACACAGCACCACAAATAAGAAGTGTGGAACGAACTGGCAGCACAAGCAACAGTCATTTCATGACTATTTTTCACAAATTTACAGGGCTAAAACTGTTACAGCAATTTATCACTGTGATTTTATATAAACTATGTGCAGGTTAACTTTTTTCAGCTTTATATAGCACAGACTCGGCCCAAGGGAACTGAAGCACTTTACATTAGTACCAGATTATGTTACCCAAAATCAGAATTTTTCCCTTTTTTTTTTTTTTAAAGGCAAAGGCAGATAAATGATTTGCCCAGAATCAAAGTATGTTGAGCTGACGACGGGACTCCAACCTGGTTCCCAAGTTCCAAAGTCAGCAGCTCATCAGGCCACATACTCGGGCCAGTTTTTTTTTTTTTTATGTTAAATTATATAGAGTTGGAAAATTGGGAACGATCGCCCCTGGTTATACCCTGAGCGCAAAGGGCTTTGGCTACACCAACTGCTTTGGGCCCAAGCACGCAGACCGAAGGCCAGGGCTTCTTAACCCGCCCTGCCCCGGCTGATTCCGATGCATATCCAACAGACATGATATACTCAAGAAATTAGGACATGCAGGGCCGGCTCTAGGGCGGTGCGATTGGTGCGACCGCACCAGGCGTTGACTTGGGGTGGGGGCGTCATTTTTTAAAATGTGTATCATCATTTTAAAAGCACCTGCTGCCTCATTCCTGGCCTCCGGAAACTTTCAGACATCAATTAAAATGTCAAGATAAGTCCGGTGAATAATCGTCTTTCTGGAAAGAGACTGGAGGTTTGTCTAGTGGAAGTTTTGACTCATCCAAAGGTAGCGCAGAGGGTTAAAATGCCTGCTGTTAAGAACGTGTACCATGCAGATAACAAAGTGCATATAATGTAAATAGGGCAGTGGGTTCCTGCTTCTGTAAGACAGCTCCTTTTGTTACTTGTGGTTTATAAGTCAAAATCCTAATATAGAACATTGAGCTATTAACTGTCACCCTAGAGCTGCTGCAAACTGCAAGGTATATGTTAGAGCTAAATGTTATTTTTCAGAGTCTTTCATTATCCTAATCTTGTGAAAAGGGTTCATTTGGGTAGACAACAATTCTTACTATGAAAGAGAACCCCTAACAATGATGTTACATTTTAAATTCTGAATTTGTGCTTTTCCTGAATAAGAACTTTAACTATATTGCCTACCAGTATCGATGACATGTCACTCCTACACTACACCTTGTAGTATTGTCTGATGTAACATTTCCTATATACTGATTTACACACATATGATTGTCTCTGTGTAATGTGTGTGTGGTGTAAAGTGCTCTGACACCTTACACTGGTATGAGTGGTGCTATAAAACTAAATGAATCTGAGACAGTGGTTATGGAGACTTGAGAGGCACTGTTAAAGGGTGCTAGTGAGGGAATCCGTGGCAGAGGTGGTCATTGGGGGGGCGCCAACAGACATTGTCGCACAGGGCGCCACCAGCGCTAAAGCCGGCCCTGAGGACATGTATTTAGAGTGTCATCTAAATACTGCTAAACTCAGGGGCGTAGCTTCAGGGGGTGTCTGGTGTGTTACACCCGCTAAAAAATGTATTTTGTAGGAAGTAGTTGGGGACAAGTGCTTTCAGTCAGCTATGGTGAAGTGTCTCAGATTTCACCAGGAATTTTTACATGCCCACAGGGACAAAAAAAACAGGAACATACACGTTGATTAGTTTGAAAAATATTGTTCTCACAATCCGCCCTCCACTATCCTCCCACGTCCTTGTAAGCCCCCCGTTAGGCCCTGCTTCTTATATAATGTATTTTTTACACGATTTCCCAGCGTGATTGTTGGGAAATCTAAAGCTTACACCCCCACCTCCACCCCACCCGCAGTCATACGGACCAAACCACGCCCCTGGCTAAACTACCCGGCAGGAAGCTCAATAGCACCGGGTCGAAGTACGTGGGTAGCCGGGGCCGTTCCCCACGCTTCCGGCACCTCGGGCGGCGCGAGGCCTGTCACTGCCCGGCTCCCCCTGCGCGCAGCCGGGCAGGGTTACCGTTCACAGGGCGCTAGGATTTCCATCCACAAGGGGCTGCCAAAGAACCCAGAGGCGATGGAACGAGGCCGAGGACAAGTGGGATCTTTTATACGGTCCTCTGCGACTTACATTCTGCAGTGCCCGAGACCGAACTGGAATAAATTGATAATAGATTGTAAACCGCCTAATAAAAAGTGCACGACCAATGCCTTTATCCTTTTCATTCGTTATCCGTGTTTTTACATGTTTTAGTCATGCTATGTTTGATTAAACCAAGTCTTCGGGATACAGTAATTAAACGCAACAGTACCTTTTCTCTGCAGCAAAAATAAAAACAAAATCCTGTGATGTGCATTAAAGCTAAACATTATTTCAGTGACCATTCTAATTACATCTGCCTACCAGGAAGTATTCCTATTATTTCAAAATTATACACCTTTTACCATGTTTAGGCAATGGAAAGTTCTCTTTTTTTATTCAGTTTTATTTGTGTGTCATGCCTGCCATAAAAATAACCACCACACCAGCTTGTTCAGGCCAGCTCCCCTGGTTTTGCAAATGCTTGTTTTGCCACCCGTTGATCGATCTACGAGGTGCTGGCACTGCCTAGCACACACACACCTGCTGTCATGCTCGGAATTTCCAATATCACCTGATCGCTGCAAAGGCTGCTGTACAAATACAAACCACCCAGTGAACTGAGGAGACAAACCAATCTACCAACAACAACCCCTACTAAGAAGTAGCCTGGGGCGACAAGCCACTCTACTGAGGTTTGTGTACTGCATTTCACATGGACATCCAGAAGTGCAGGTACTCAAAGTTTAGAGTACCTGTCTGCTCTTGTGAAGTGCCGGTACTCTCCTATTAAATGCATTTCAGCCTTGCTGCGAAATTCACATGTTCTCCCTTTGAAATTAAAGTGCCGGTACTCCGTACCGGACAGTACCGGCATATTTAAAGCACTGGTGTACTGGATACAATTATTCCATACTTTATATGAAACCTCTACATTTTTGCTGTGAGTCAAACGCACAATCTTCTTTCAAGTCCCTAGAATTAAATGTCTACAGTTAAATGCTCCATGTGTTTTCATTTGCTGTCTTACTACGCGTGAGGGTGAAAAAGATGCCAGGGATGTGGGAGGGAGGTTATGGGCAACCACCGAAATGAAAACAGGCATTGAAAGGAAAGAAAACAGGCATTGAAAGGAAAACAAAGGGCGAGGAGTAAGAAAGGGTGGGGAACAAGAGGCGGTGGCGGGGAGGTAGAGAAAGGCGGACCTAAAGGGCAAGGTGTGGGGCTTAAAGAAGATGGACAGGAACAGGAGACAGCCTAGTTGCTTACATCCCACACATTGGTGAACTGTCTACAGAGAATGGAGGAATGTGGAGGGATGACGTGTAATGCACCAGTCTCTCCACATAGTGGGTACAACATTGTATTTTTCGTATTTTATATCATCCTGTATCTGTAACTGGTATCCTAGGCCCACCACATGAAATCATACTAGATCCAATAATCTATCCTACATGCTATCTTTATCCACACCGTGCCCATATCTGGATTATGTACCCTGTCCTACTCAGCGCTACACATTGAAAATAATATTCGTATTCACGTGATTCAGAGCAGCAAATAACACGTAAATCATCCCTGTAGGTAATGGGACCAAACAGAACACTGAGAACAAGAGGACCAATTCTAGTTCAAGAAATAGACGAGAATTTTTTTTTTTTTTTTAAATGCTCATTATAGTAAGAGTGCCCATAACCGTACCTGTTCGACATAATTAGAAAAAGGAAAACAAATAAGTCTTCGAAAAAAGAAGTTGGCAACAACGCCCGACCCAAACATTCTCGCACCTTGTTTTTGCAAAGAAAAAAACACTGCAGCCCTCAGGAGATATCGGCATTCCAAGAGCATCTGAGTGTCTCCGGCGTAGCCACTCCTTAAGTAATATGTATCTAGTTACACCTGCGCTTTGTACAGTACAGCAGTGAATTCTGGGATACCTGCCTATTCTCCAGATGCAATCGAGAAACACGTTTGAAGGCAGACGATGGGAAATATTTGTCAATTCTGGGGCTCTTTATAAAGATGTAGACTTAAATGAAACAGTTCAGACAATGATCAATGAAACTAAACAGTGGTGCGCGTGCACCACAGAGGAGCGGGGGGGTGGGGAGGAGGGGGAGGGAGCGCGGCAGCGAGGCGAACGCGCGCTGCTGCGCGTTCTGGCCACCGTCGGGAATGGGAGGAGCAAAGGCGGGACATGCGCCCGCCTTTGCCCAATTGCGTGCCGTTTCGGTAAAAAAAACGCACGCTCCAGCCAATGTGGGCTTCCCAAAGCAAAACCACACGCACGAGCGTGTGGGTAGCTTTCAGAAGCCCTTTCTAAAGGTCTCGCGCTGTGCGAGCAGTGCCGTGCACTGCAACGCTAGGCGCGAGACCTAAAAACGGCTTCTACGGATCCGACTTACAGCGCGGAAAAGAAGAAACTAACGTCCGCGCATCAGAGGGGACTTATATGGCTCCAATGATGTCACAACTGGAGTCAACGTTATCAGGGAGTCCGTATGGCGCCGTCCCCCAGAATGCAGAGGTACTGCTGAAAAATTTCCGGATCCAGTCTGACACCTGAGAAGAATTCAAAAGTTAAGTAATCTGTGGCTAGATGTCTATCAGATGGGCACTTGCATGGCAGAGGTATCTTGATGAGAGTGCACTGATCTGTTGGATTGGGCCCATGGCCAGAGGTATGAACGTCTTGTGCTCGAATGGACCATAAAGCGGTTGGTTCCTTGATGCAGCTTTATGGCTCACCTTCAGTAGTCTTGGTTTCAATATTCAGATACTTTGATAAGTATTTGTGCTTTGAAGCTAGTATTTCTGGAGATGCTAAAACCAACCAGTGTAAGTGGTGGATTAACTTTCAAAAATTACAATCAGATTTACATCTGTGGCAGTAAGGATACTAATCGTAAAAGGAAAAAATAATTGATGAATGTCATGTTGTTGGAGTACTGCATCAAATGGCGGAATTGACAGGAACCGCCTCCTCGGTGGCTCCTTTCAATGTTTTTGAATTGACCGCCAACTTGGCGGTCATTTCTAAATATGGAGGGTGTAGTAGTCTCAGCATGGCAGACATTAAGTCCTGCGCCAGGGCGACAGAGCCTTCTTTATCAGCCAAAATGCAAAGAAGGCCTTTACTAAGAACTCCTTTTTTTCTTATTTTCCCAATGTTGGTACCTGTGGATTTTGGGACCTAGCTCAGCCAGCACCTACGCAAACATGCACATTTTTTAAAACTAGACAACGAGAGGGGTCCATGTCTTGCATGGCTCTCACCAAGTAATTTTACCCAGACGCCTTTAAACAAGTTAAACTTTTGTAAGAAACACATAATTTCATCAGGTTTATGTGATGGAAAGACATGGAATCTGCGAGGAGCTACAGGTTTCCTACCACTCCGAGTTCCCGCGCGTCTCCCGATAAGATCGGTACCCTACTTGTGTGGATGGCTCAAAAGAAACGGACAAAGTGCCAAGACACCTACGGGTAGATGCGAGATATACAAGTCTGTTTAACATAACAAAAGGCCCTAATTCGCTATGTTGAGTAATAAACAATAAGGGTCGGTGCTGTATTTGACCATGCAAACCTACGAACCAGACATTTTTTTAAACTAGACAACTAGGAGTATCCAGGGTGGTGTGCCTTGCATGGATCCCACAAGGTTTTCTTACCTACAATGCTCTGCAAACCACAAACTCGGACTGAAATCACACACTTTCCTTCCATTCCTGCGACGGAAACTTCCAGAATCCGCAGGAATCAACAAAATTCCTAACACTTTGCATTACCTAAATTGTGCCGATAAAAACGCTGCTCCACTTTTGTGGCTGGGCCTACTGCTCACTACAGGAAAAGCTCAGACTAAAGTCAATGGAAGCCCTCGCCGGGGACTCCCATTGAGCTTGGGTTGATCAGTTTCTGTCACAGGCACTAGGCCTAGCCACACAACAGAGGTCCCATTTTTATCGGGAGACGAGACCAGCCAGACTAAAGTTCGAGGCTTCCCGCAGATTCCAGTTTAAAAAAAAAAAAATTAGACAAACTTTAAAGTTTGCAAGAGATTTTGTGTAAAAAGAAACACATGGTGAGAGCCATGCAAATCAGCCCACCCTGGATACCCCTTGATGTCTAGTTTTCAAAACTGTAAAGGTTGACTAGGTTTCCCTAGGTGCCGGCTGAGCTAGGGTCCACAATCTACAGCTACCCACATTGGATAAAAGGATCACTTTTCAGTGGAAAAAAGTGATATGTCCATGTTGCGTTTTGGGCTGGAGACTTGGGGGAATGCCAGGTGGAAGGAAGTTTGTGGTTACTCACAGATTTCAGAACTTTCCACCAAAGAAATATGAGGAAAATGTCTTTTTTTAGTCAAAGTTTAGGGTTTGCAAGGGATTCTGGGTAAAAGAACCTTGTGAGACCCACCCTGGTAGGCACCTAGGGGTATCCATCCTGGATACGGCTAGTTTTCAAAAATGCACAGGTTTGCTAGGTTCCCTAGGTGCTGGCTGAGCTAATGTCCAAAATCAAGAACTATCCACATAGGGAAAAAAGGGCCAGTCTTCAGTGGAAAAATGTGATGCGTTCATGTCGTGTTTTGGCCCATTTCCTGTGTCAGGCACCAAGCATATCCACATCAATGAGATACCATTTTTTAATCGGAAGACTTGTGGAAGCATAGAATAGTATAACATTTGTTATTACTTATTAGATTACACTGTATTTGTACCGTTCAAATGTTAGCCTGTGTATGAGAAAGAAGATACTTTGAAAAATATCCTCCAAATCATAAGCTATTATGGGTAACTACAAATTCAGAGATGTACAAATAACCATTGCTCCTAAACTCCACATCTTGTGCCCATTTCAGAAATACATAGATTTCCTTCATACCTATTTTTCACTCTACCCATTTCACTATATGTATTGTTCTATACTCGGTACTCAATGAAAATTTTATTGTACGGTGCAGCTCAGTTGTTGGCTCTATGGTCTTGGATTCTTGGAGAACCTACAAACCCTATATATCCCCGCAACCAGAAGGGTCTAGCGGATGTAATGGTATATTGCTTTTGTAAAATCGGTCATCGTGACAACAGTTACAGATTAAAATGTTGTCACAAATGACTTTTTTCCAAATCATTTTTTATTTTTCAGTTATTTTTCTTGGGATCTACACATATGCCCCCTTGCTGAATTATGTCTACTTTTGAGAAATCTATAGCTTTCCTGGATCACCCATGGGTTTCACACTTGTTTCCATCACAAACTGGGAGTAGGTTAAGAGTACAAAAAATAGGAAAAATGGGCTACCTCTTTGAAAAATGCGGTACAAAATTCGTTTTTAAAATTTTTTATTCAGCCCTGCGTGTTCCTGAAAGCTGGGAAGATGGTAGCTTTAGTACAGCAAACAATTTGTTGATGCCATTTTCAGGAGAAAAAAAACAGACACTTATTTGGAACACTTTTTCCCTATATTACTCAAAATTTGGCTATAGTTTACCTATTTTCTCTGTTCACTCCTGGGGAACCTATAATCCCTGGGTACCTTTAGAATCCCCTGGATGTTGGAAAAAAAAAAAAAAAAAAAGGCACCAATTTGGCATGGACACCTTATGTGGAAAAAAAGTTATCGAGCCCTAGGAGAAAACTACCCCAAATAGCCAAAAAAGGGCACAGCACTGGGGATTAAGGGCATGGGGGTGGGGGTTTAGCAGGCCCACCAGCTGAGGGGTTAATAACCTTTAGAGATCCATATAACCCAGAACTGTATTAACTGACAATCAGAAATATAAAGATGGCTGTTCTACCCCTCCCCCACTTCTATTTGGATGCTTCTTGATTGTAGCTGCACTTGCTTTATTTTGTAAAGCACACCAACCCCCTCCCCTGTGGGTCTAATATGGGCGGGCCTAGTTCTAGCGACATCCAGAATTGACTAAGTCTTAAAAACTAAAAAAGGTAGCCTGGCCACTTAATTATCCTAGGCCTTTTCTGAATCTTGCTTTCATAAACAATTTATTCTCGTAAGACCCATGTACTAAGTGCTTGAAAAAATAAAGACAGTAATTGAACTTTCTTGGGGGTCTGCAGCAATCTTGCAAACTTTTATCTGCTCTTAGTTGCAGCGGTCTTTGGAAATGACTGCATACATTTCACGGTGTGCTTCAACAAACAGAATTGTTCTACAAGTTGGACATTTTACTTATGTTTTTATTGTACAGGGACTCCTTGAGTTAGGTTGTTCTCCACTAAATTCTTGTGTCGTACAACAGGGCAGCCAGGGCAAGTGTACGACACAGAGGGTCTACTTCACAGACAAATTCATAAATCCACAACTCTAGTTGTACACCTACATTAGGGGCAGATTCACAAACGTGAAACTCCTGGGAAGCGGAGACAGTCAGAAGATTCCAGGAGTATTGATATGAGTAAATATTACACATACGAGCATTTATGCATGCGATCTTATTTGCTTACCCTAAGGCGAATATGGTTACTGGGATGTGGCAGTTCACACTCCTTGCCTCCTATTTCTTTAAAAAAAAAAAAGCAGAATATGGTTTCTCCCCCATAATGGTAAAGGAGCAGAGGTAAAGACTGCTTAGACAGGACAAATGATAGTGGCAGGCACGCTGACAGCAATACACAGCATAACCACCATCGACACAGCCTCAATGAGCCCCATAGCTGCCAAGGTTTCAGATTGCCATGTGTGTTATTATGAGTGACATTTCAATGAGTAAGAGTGACACTTTCTAGCGAGCAAAATGAGGCAATGAAGACAAGGGAAACATATAAATATCAGAAATTACAACAATTTGCGCAACGAGAATCTCTACTACAACTTAATGCAGACAGGGTAGAAAGGCACAGGGAACCCACACCAAAACGTAGGGACACATAAATGGGGCATAAAGGTATGGGTGAATTGCCACTGACAATTATAAACACAGGGCAGTAAGATAGAAACTGAAACTTAGAGAGACCGAAAACAGGGTAAAATGCTTAAAAAATGAATTTGACCTTGTGTAACTTGTGCTCATGTCAAGCGCACAAAGACTCCATGCAAATGCACTGCTGTAATTAAAGGCAGTGTTTACCTGCAAAGACCTACGGCATTTCAGTAACGGCTTCGACTTGAGCACTCACTCATGTGCTCACTACACGCTCGGCATGCAAGACACCGTTTAGTGTAGTGTTCACACAACACATTTCCTTCTCATTTGTCCAGTGACGCATACCAGTTCAAGGCACAACAACAAGGAGCGCAAAACTGGAGGCTTTCAGATACACAATATATATGCGCAACGAACAGCGCGCATCAAGTGCTCTGGATTACCAGGACTTTTTAAGGGCGCATACAGTGCGTTCTACTTATGCAGGCAATACATTACTCCAAAATCGGTGTGTAACCATTTATAAAGATATTGAAACACGCCTTTCTCGGCGCGAACACTACCTGTTGTGCATTATTTTCTGAATTCAGCTGTGGACATTATCTTTCGCCCACGTTGAATAATTCTTTGAATGACCTCTGACTTTCCGTACAACCTGCCAGTGTGTGTTGTCTACAGTCTGAAGTGAAGTCTGTGTGTGGCTGCGAGCGAGTACGGGTGACCGGGGTTGTGATGTGTGCGTGGAATAATTTGAAGGAAGCCAGGCAAGGCAAGCCAAAGCACATTCTGAACTTTATTTCCGATTTTAATTTATGCCCGTGACTTCAGGGCTAGGCACAAACTTGTAAAATGTAAGTAAGTCCGTTTTTATATAGCGCAGCTACTCACCCTTACGGGTCTCAAGGCGCTGGGGGCCGTCGTGGAAATTAAGTGAGCTATTGCCCAGAGTCACATGGTGCTGAGCTGAGCTGCCGCCGGAGCCGGGGATCGAACCGTGAACCCTGTGCTCCAAAGTCAGCTGGCCTGGCCGCTGCACCACACCTCTCCACGCTCTTGCTTGAATTTAGTTGGTGATGGCTCGCCTGCGGCCGGCAAGAGTAGCTGCATTTCCTCATACGCGCCGGATGCCTGGTTTGCTTCTCTCTGTGCCGGCCGCCCACATCACGCTCGCTCGGGCCGGCTCTGCTGCAGTCGGTGGTCATGGTGCTCCCTCTGAGGCCTCGAATGAACCACCAGTCACTCAGGTCGATGCTGTGCCCGTCCCGCCGGTCCAACGCCACCAGGTTAATTATATTATAATAAATTATTGCCTCGCCCTCCTGCGCAGGCAGCCGGCAGCAGCGCATGCCACTCAGATGCCGTGCGTTCGGACCGACGACACAGCACAACTCCAGTCTAGACCGACCCCGGCCCGGCCGCTTCTCCGACCTCACTTCCTGTTCCAGGACCACATCCGACCCCCCCACGGCGCCACAGAGCTGCCTGTAACGCAACTGCTGAGGGCAGGCCCTGCCCGGGTCTCCAGGCAGCAGCCGGGCAGATTGGAACATTGCAGCACGGCACTAGTGAGAGCGCCACGATCTTTAACTGTTTAGTGTTACTGAGCCTGGCAAGTGAAGTCTGCTGCGGCCCGGGCCGGGCGCACGGCACACAGGTGTCAGAGGCGCCGTTTCAGCGCTGTCAGCAGAGTGCCGGTCAGTGGCAAAAATGCATGACAATGCATTTCAGTGCGGTGATGCGGGAACACCACACTGAAATGCGTTAGCGTCACGCCTGATGCGTGATACTTGGCAGGACTGGAGCCCGTCCAAAAAACAGTTAAACAAAGAGATGCTTCTTACCATTTTCCTGCTCACGGACCCACAGAAAACGGATTCCACATGAACTGTCCACAGGTCTACCTTATGGAGGCATTAAGAGAACTGATACAAGGGTACAACTGTTGCAAACAGACTTACAATGTTTACAGCCATTTATTTTGTGATACAGCACTGCAGGAACTCAATGTCAAACAGAAAGTTTTACTGTAAAACACAAGGTGGACGAGTGGCCCCTTCCTTTCCTGCAGCTGTTCATGTAGTCACATAAACAGGAGCAACATCTCAAGTTACCACTGAACTTAAGTACTTTCAGACCCAGTGCAGAGCCAAGAACGCTGAAGATCCTTGCTCCTTTACAGCAATGGAATCATCAGCAGCTTGCCAGTAGTAAACCGGAGTTAAACGTTCTCACAACTAAATATGGTTCCCATAAGAAATACAGGCACTCCTTATCGCCTTCAAGCTGTTCCGTAGCTCAAAGGGCGTACCTACAAACAAAATTATGAATATTCCTCAACAGCTCAATAGATCCGCAGTATTTGCACAAAATACACTGTCTATGCATTATGATCACTGCCTCAGGAATAGACAATTCAGTAACCCCAGCCACCATCTTGATTACATTTTTTAACATAATAGCTTAACTAGAACACTCCCAGCATACTACGAAGGCATGTGTTGGACACAGGTGCTTACGATGCAAAGCGTGCAAGAAAAGATGGGTGTGCCACCTGTTATTTATACATCTATCTTCTCTCGCTCATATTTCTGAATAACCAGACCTTAATTAAAGCCTGAACTCACATTGCAGAAAACCCACACAAATAATAGGTAATCTCATGTGGTTAGTCAGTCACGTACAGAAACTTAAACACCAGAGACAAAAGAAAACTTCCTGTATACCTATGATGCTTGCAATATTATATATTAGTACATATTTAAATGTGTCTGTAATAATGTCTCTCTTTAGTTTAAATAATTATTAGTTTCATTAAATAGACCTTAGTGCAATTTTGTCAGGCATATAATACCGATCATAAATTATGTGCACTACATATACAGTAATTTGCTCTAAGAAGGTACACCGATAATTAGAATAGATAGATTAAAATATACGATAAAAAGGAGAAATGCCCATATAACTATAGTTTGCAGATTAAAAGTGATATCAATATATCTCATGACATGCATCCACAAGCATTCAACCATATTCCAACTACCGTTTATTTCATACATGTCCCAAGTCTACTAAAATTAGTACAATAAAACTATGATCAACCCCCCATCCAGTTACCCCTAATCAAAACAAGCAGTCAGAAATAAAGTGTCAAAATATTCCACATGCACAAGTATCACAGTAGTACCCATTATCACCCAATTTAGCAGTATTAAACTAGATTTCCCGGGGCGTGGCCAACCGCCGACGAAGATGGCCGCTTCCTAGAGCGGCTCCGCTGACCTGATCTCTTCCCCCAATAAATCGGCATACTAATCCGTCGCAGCGGACCTCTAATTGCGTGCCGGAGTGAGGTGGGGGCTCTGAGAAAGGAGCGGAGTGAATCGCGATCGGCGCGGAGGCAGCCCGGGGAAGATACGGACCTGCGGCCTCCCAACGAGTTAAAGCCCCGGCATCGAGTGATCCGCAGATCCCCAGACGTCCGTCGGGGCGTAGTGGGAGGAGCGGTGTGACGATCCTCAGGGACAGCGCAGGCCCCAGGCTACAACTGTAGAGGCACCCTCGCGGTGACCGGTGAGGAGACTTTGATTAACAGGGGGGGGGGGGGCGGGTTGTGCTGGCATTATCAGTGCGGCCCGGGCACTCGAGGGTGGAGAGGCCCGGAGATGGCATAAGAGAGGCCCCGATCGCGGTGCTGCAGCGGTGGAACACTGCCCCCTCCTAGGGCCGGGCGCAGCCGTGAACAGTGAGGCGAGGGCGGACGGGCTCGCCCCACTGCTGGTGGATCCCAGCACCAAGCAGCACTGACTGTGGTGGGCGCGTGCGTGGATGGCCTGAGCGGCGATAAGCGAAGCCGTCCCCAGGGAACACCGAGAGCAGGGGGAGAACACTGCCAAGGCCCCCGGTGTGAGGCAGCGGAAGTACCGAGAGGTCGTGTAGCGGGGGGGTGGGGTGGTCAGAGGGCGGCAGGGAAACTTGACAGGCCGCGCGGGGAGACTACCTACCTGTGGCAGGGAGTACCTGTGGGCCTGACCTCTCCCTCCTCCCCCCCTCCCAACCAAGAGTGAGCCTCGGTGGAACTATGACAGGGGGCTGCGGATTGAAAGGCTAACACCAAACCAAGATGGACAAGTTCGCCCTACCCAAGGGCCAGAGTTGGCAGTGGATCACCTGGCGGCGCCGTCCCAGCAGCAGGTGCCGGGGGAGGCCCTCTCCTTGCAAGACATAATGGCTGCCATCCAGGGGGTGCGCACGGCGCTGGAAGGGAGAATAGACAGTGTGGGGGCGGATGTGTCCCCGATACAGGCGGACTTGCACAACATGGGGTCCAGGCTACAGGCAGTGGAAGGTACAACTGAGACGCTCTCTCAAGACACCAAAGCCCTCCAGGAAAAAGTCGTGGAACTCCAGACAGTGACAGCCAGCCTGGAAACGAAGCTCGAAGATTGAGGGAAGGTCAAGGAGGAACAATGTGCGAATTTTAGGGGTGCCAGAGAAGGCGGAGGGCCCGTCCGCTGACATATTTGTCGAGAATCTCATCCTCAAACATTTGCAACCACGTGGCCTATCGAATATGTTCACGGTAGAGAGAGTACAGTAGTTTGACAATGGGGGTCAACTGCACACTTGAACGTGTCTCGGAGGGGCAGGGGCGGCGGGGAGGTTCACGTACTCCTGACTCCATTCAGATGGGGTGGGTAGACAGGCGCTCTGCTGTGTTGGGGGAGGCGGGATGGTTTACTACGCCTGGCAGGGTTGCGGGGAGGGGGGTTGTTCGTGGGGTAACGGGGGGAGTGGGTCACCCCGTTGGGTGAGGTTATATTATGTTGGATTGTAAGCACAATGCAAGCACCATTAAGGATGACGCACCACACAAAATAACAAGCAGCCGCGGCCAGCTTCGAGGGGCGGGGGAGAGCAGCTCCTAGTGAGAAGAGCTGTGGCAAGATTCGACAGGGAGTTAGCACCCTCCAATAGCGGTTATGGGACAAAACGTGAGGCCCGAACTGAAGCTGATGGGGTGGAATGTCAACGGCTTGGGTGATAAAATAAGAAAGAGGCATAGTACTCCAGTTTGTTAAAAGGCATGCGCCGGACGTAATCCTCCTTCAGGAAACCCACCTGCTGGGAAATAAATGTAAGGCGCTTGACAGAGGGGGATACAGTATGGAGAGCCATGCGGGATTCACCGCCAGCTCCAGAGGTACAGGAATTCTCAAGAAAAGATTCCCACTCATAGTCGAACGGACATGGTCGGATAAACTGGGGAGATACACGGCTCTGAGGGAAATGGGAAGGGGAGACCCTCAACATAGTCTCAGTCTACGTTCCCCCAGCACTGGCAGGCTCGACCCTCCCTGACCTTGGGAAACTTCTGCTAGAACTACCGACAGGACACCTCATTGTGGGGGCAGATTTTAACATTACTGTAGACTATAAACTAGATAGACACCCAGTGCGGACATCCCATATAGGGCAGACTCAACTAGCTGATTTCCTTAGAGCGCTCGGTCTGAGCAATATCTGGAGTGCACGTCGCCCTAGGGACATTGAATATACATTCCACTCTAGTGTACATAATACCCGCTCTAGGATACACCTCTTAATTGCACCCGCTGACCAGACTTCGAACTTCAGTGAGGCGAGACATCTCCCGAGAGGTATATCTGACCACTCGCCAGTATGGGCTACATACTCGATAGGGATCCCAAGACCTAGGAATATAATATCGATTAACGTGATGTACCTGAAAATTCCCGACATCAGAGACTATCTTAGGAAAATGATATTTTGAAGAAAACGAGGCCTCGGTGGCGTCCTCAAGGATGCTATGGGAGGCGTTTAAGACAGTCATCAGGGGGCAAACACTCTCACTAATTATTGGGCATAAGAGGGGGAAAAAAGAAAGGAGGTTGTGAAGGTGGAAAAGAGAAGAATGGAACTAGAACAAAAAGTGGTAAGCTTGGACGGCGAGGAAACAAAACACTTGCGGAGCCCAAAACAGCAAGAATATAAAGACTTAACGGTGAATGCGGCAAGGATTTCCCTCGAGTAAACGAGATACCGGGTCTACGTGCATGGTGAGAAAGCGGGGAGGCTTATCGCAGGGCTCAACAAAAAAAGAGCAAAATCGCTGGGTGGCCTCAATACAATCGGGGGCGGGAAACCCTTACAGATCCCCAGGATATAGCGGACGAATTCGCAAATTATTATGAACACACATATAAGTCTGAATCTTCCTGCACAACACAGGAAGCCCTAGAGCTCCTGAAGGACAGACCCTTCCCCGCCCTCACACAGGAGGAGGTTCAAACATTGGACGAAGAGTTAACCAGTGAAGAACTGCAGCAGGCCCTCAGGAAGGTCAAGTCGGGGAAGGCCCTGGGCCCAAACGGGATACCCGTTGAACTCTATAAAGTAACAGCCAGGCACACTATACGCCACTTGTTGAATATGTTCCAGGAGAGTCTAGTCGCAGGCCAACTGCCCCTGGAGCAGAGACTAGCTTCAATAGTAGTAATTCATAAAGAAGGGAAAACAAGAGACCAATATGGGTTGTATCGCCCCATCTCCTTGCTAAATGCCGAAGCAAAGATTTTGGCCAAACTTTTGGCGCGCCGATTGATATCCATCATTACTAAAGTGATGCATCCAGATCAATCTGTGTTTATGCCGGACCGAAACATGTCCCTCAACCTGCGATGCCTGCATGGGGTAATGGGTCGAGCGATTGGGGTGCAGGAAAAGACAGCGATATTGTCTCGACGCATGCATGGCCTTTGACATGATCGAGCAGCCGTTCCTACTCTAAGTGTTGGAACACATGGGGGTGGTTCCGAGCCTGGGTTCAACTCCTATATAAGGCTCCCCTGGCGCACGTAAAGGTGAATGGGAGGGTGTACCGAGGGTTCCAGCTCTATCGGGGGACTAGGCAGGGCTGCCCGGTCACCTTTATTATTCGCGCTGGCTCTCGAGCCACTCGCGGCTTGGATTCGGGGGGGCCTGCTCATAAGAGGCCTGCGATGGTCGGAGGGCTGTGAGCAGTGCTTAATTTGTAAAAGATTAAGTGCCAGGGCCCTTGTCCGGAGGCCACTGCAGCCTACATCACCCATTGCCCCTGCGAGCGCTACCAACGGCAGTAACAAACCAGCTACTAACCATCGCACTACTACAAGTGTGACAGATCAGACTATTTCAGCCCCCAAAGCTGTAAGATTAGCATGGGCGGCAGGTAAGTCATTTTTAACGTGTATTGAATTAGTAAACAACTGTTATTGTGCCGACTCTAAATCAGACAAACAGCCCACCATGTGACAGACTGTCATAAGTGCCGGAGCTGCCAATTAAGTGCTGGTGCTGAGCACCAGAAACCACTGGCTCAAATTAAGCACCGACTGGGAGGATAGAATATCATTGTACGCCGATGATATCCTCCTGTATGTGGCGTCGCCCAGATCCTCGATCGCCACAATCCTAAATGTCTTCGCGACCTACCGGCGGTTTTCTGGTTATACGATAAATTGGTCGAAGTCTGTGATCCTTATTCTACCCGGGGGGCACCGAAATTGCCTAAAGACTGAGGCTCAGGTGGTGTCAGACGGATTCCGTTATCTCGGGATCTTTGTTACTGTCAA
The DNA here is from genome assembly GCA_963921515.1 of Calotriton arnoldi. Taxonomy (NCBI): domain Eukaryota; kingdom Metazoa; phylum Chordata; class Amphibia; order Caudata; family Salamandridae; genus Calotriton; species Calotriton arnoldi. The sequence goes on from CAWUFW010003902.1 coordinate 663,369, forward strand.
CCGTGAGCTGTTTATGGCAAAAAACGTATACCCCCCCCCCAATGGCTCGATTGAAGGACGATGTACAGCACTGGAGGGCGCTTCCGCTCACCTTGTTGGGTAGAGCTACTTTTTAAAATGATGGCTCTGCCGTGATTTCTTTATGTCCTCCAAAACACGCCTTATCCAATACCGGACAACTATTTTAAATCCATACAGGGCGAGATCAGAAAGCTGTTACAGGACGGGGGGGCTCCAAGAATTGCACTTAGCAAACTCACGAAGGGATGGTACGATGGTGGGAGGATAGCCCTCCCGGATATTCAAAGCTATCACCGGGCAGCGCAACTAATGGTGGTCAACCAATGGGCCCAAATGCCCATGACTGAACCGGCATATCGGATGGACCGGTTAAACTTGGGTCCTGGTGGGTATCTCAGTGCCCTGTATACCCCGCCCAAAAAGCTCCACCTTACGGCTCCCACGGGGCTCACTGTACAGACCTGGCATGTGACGTTAGGAGAGATGGGGTGGAAAAACAAATTCACACAAGCTACTCCTCTGTGGGACTCGCAACTCCTAGAGAGTCTTAAGGAGAGACAGGGGTTTGACAGGTGGGACCTGTTGGGTATCTCAACTGTGCGAGATGTGTGGAGGGGAGGGAAGTTAAGACCATTCACTGAACTACAGAAAGACTACGACTTAGCCCCCACGAGACATTCCGTTATTTACGACTTCGCCATGCCATACAGGCAACTCTCCCAAAAGGTGACCCGCTTCCAGAGTCGTCCCCGCTCGAAAATAGATTATTGGAGGAACACATTACCAAAAAGGCGATCTCGCTAACATATAAAAAACTAATTAACCATGCTCCAGACAGTTTAATTTATTTAAAAGCGAAATGGGAAACGGACATCCCGGACTGGCAGGACGAGGCATGGCAGGAGGCAAAAGCCTCTCCCCGTGAGGTGGCGATCCGAGCTCGTTTTCGCCTGGTGCAACTTAAAATACTTCACAGGGCCTATATCTCATGTACTACATTGGTAAAGATGGGGAAAATAAAGGAAGCTTCCGGTCGTAGGGGCTGTAATTTGCTGGGTACATTCCTCCATATAATATGGGCTTGCCCCAAAATTCAAGAATATTGGTCGAAAATAATCCAATGCGTAAGTGGAGTATATAGAAACGAGTTGCGATGTTCTGCAAAATGGTGTCTCCTAAATGTGTGGGACGGATTTGAGTAGCGGAGACCAAATTGGGGTGACACTGGCATGGATAATCGCCAAAAGAAACATAGCAGAGGCGTGGGGTTCGGATGCGACTCCCTCTGTGGGAGACTGGAAGAGGGATATGGACTGGTGTATGGTGGCGGAGAAAGCAGTGTATACTAATAGAGGATGCCCACGCAAATGGGGGAAGGTCTCGAGTAAATGGAATGACTATAGAGGCAACCCATGCACGGCGCCAGAGCCTCAGAGGAGAGTGGAGGAAATGCAGGTGGGACTTGATTAAGGAGGGTGGAATGGAGGGAAAACTAAATGTGCTGATGTGGGGAGTGTCAAGAATGTTAAACTTGTAATCTGGTGCAGTATTAGAATTCTCACATGTGTATGACTGTAACTGCTTGTTGTATGAAAAAAAAGAAGAAAAAAAAAAAGATTTTCCTTCCCTTACCCGCAAGGAGCTATTCGATGAATCTATGCCTGCTTCCGTGGCCAAACTATCCACCAGGTGTTCCAATGCTTGAACCCTTTTAATATTCCCTCATCCTCTTAATCTCACGAAACACAGCACTCTCCAGACTTGGGCATTTAATCATTTCTTTACACCATCTAGTAATTTGAGGACCATGCACTGATTTCCAGTGCAGAGTCAATTCTCGTTTTGCCAAAATCAAAACCCAGTCAGGAAATCTAGTAGTAGTTTTTTTATTTTTAGGACTAGCATACCCCCTAGGAGGCAGGCCAACAGTGTTCAAGGGATATCCTGTAAGGTTATTCCATTAATACATTCCATTACTTCCTCCCAGAACCCTGCTAATGAAGGGCAGGGCCAAACCATGTGGAACATTTCTGCTCCCAACTCCCCTGATCTAGGGCATTTTTCAACAGCAGTCGCATAGAACTTGTTAATCATGCCAGGTGCAAGATAAGCTCTATGCAGGATATAGAAATTTAGTAATTTGAACCTAGCATTTCTAGAAACCACTGGTATATGAACTACAATCATATCCCAGTCCAGATCATTAATTTAGAGCTCCAAGTCTCTCTCCCATTTTATTTTCAACTCAGCAAGAGGAGAAAGAATATTTGCACGAATCGCACGATTTAGATTCGAAACAGCTCTTACAGTAATGATTGGCATTACTAATAATAATGCAGCTGCATTTTAAAAATAAATTTATCTTTGAAGCGATCGCGTCACCCGCACTTTACCTTAAGTTGTTTAAAGCTAAATCAGGGCGTGCCACGATTGTAACAAAAGTAAAGAAATAGACTTGCTGCCAGGGCGCGAGAAAGGGAGAATAAAGCTGGGTGAGCCACGCACATTTCTTCTCTTCTGCATGGCTCGCTCAACTCGGTTTTTTCAATATTGTATATTTTTGTTGAGCAGCATGGCACGCTGCGCAGAAGAAAACTAAGGCGCAGCTGCCGTTATCGAAGATAAAGTGCGACTGGCTGCGCTGTTTAGAAGAGTATACAGTGTTCAGGGAGTGGAGGTGGGTGAGCTGCACAGAGGAAAGGCAAGGCGCGCCGAAGAAAGGAGGCACTATAGAGGGACTATTAAGCCTATTGACGAATCAAAAGCCACCATTTACAAAGGACAGTAACAGGAGCCAATTGAAAAGATGGGCAAAAAATGAGTGGAGCTTAAAGTCCATACCTGAATACAGCTTGTCTCGAAGAGACAGCGCAAGCGCTGCCTATGCGAGACCTAAAAAATTAGTGCCAGGGCCTTCGTCAGGAGGACACTACAGCTTACACCATCCGCTGCCCCTGCCAACGATGCCAATGACAGTGCCAACACAACAACTAACCATCACACTCTTACAAGTGTGACAATTCATACTATTCCAGGCCCCCAATGCTATAAGAATGGCTTGGGAGGCAGGTATTAGTCATCGTAAATGTAAATTGAATTAATAAACAGCAGCTGTTGTGCTCATAACTAAATTAGGCAGACAATGCTGCCATGTGGCAAACTGTCAAAAGCGCTGATGCCGGCAATTAAGTGCTGGTGTCGTTCACTGGAAACCACCGGCTCAAATTAAGCACCAATTGTTCCACTCGCCCTCTTTTTAGGTCCGGCATTAGCCATGAAACTTTGATTTTACTAAAATTATATATATATATATGTGTGTGTGTGTGTGTGTGTGTGTGTGTATTACCCAGTCACGGCCGCCACTGAGTAGTTATAGTTAGGTTAGTTTTTCCGACAAGGCGTTATTTGTTTTGCTAATAACTGAGGTGCTGTTTGATGAATCTTCATGAAAAACTTTACCCAAAAAAAAGCAAATTAACTTCAGCTCCTTCCTGGAAAGTTTCGGGGTGATCCATCAAGCAAGGGCTGAGAAAACAAGCATTTGCAATGCAATAGGTCTCGCATTTACGAGAGTTTGGGCTATTGCCATTGTAAATGACAATGCCTTTTATTTATCTGTTTTTAAAACCGATAAATAAAAGGCATTGTCATTTACAATGCCAATAGCTTAAACTCTCGCAAATGCAAGACCTATTCCATTGCAAATGCCAGCGCCCGTGCCTTCAAAAAATTTAAAAAGCGTTAGGAGAGAGCGTGTCCCCCATTTGAGAAAATAGTGCTCGGAGGCTGCAATTAAAGTCTACTGAGTAACAACACACGTAACAGGGGGTATCGCCATGGGAGGTTACAAAATGAGACAAGGCAGTACTAAGGAGGGACTAGTAAGCCTATTGACCAATGAACAGCCGCAGTTTACATGGGACAATGACACAAGCCACTGAAAAATATGGGTGGAGAGTGGGTGGAGCTTCAAGTCCCTACCAGAATACAACATGCCTGGCAGAGCATGCGCTGCCCAGGCTCGACCTAGAAAGTTTGGGATGCCCCTCAGACCTTTCATTGGGATTGCGGGACAGTCACTGTTTACTGTGCAGTATCATGTATGGGTACTGACAGTGTTAATTAGTGAAAGAAAGAATGCCGGTGCTTTAGCTCTGCTAAGAATCCGCAGTGGGTGCAATTAAGTGTCCGCCGCGAATACCAAGGCTGGTGGTCTCTAATACACTTCGACACGCCCTGTCCCTTTTTCTCTTGCATGTTCCTGCATTCTCCATTTGTTACGGTTTTGCCGCCTTTCTATTCCTCGGTCTTTCCAATCTGTGTGTTTCTCCAGCTCTTGCGCTCTGTAAATATCAGATGCGGGAAATAAGTGCCGGTACCCCCCACTGGCAACCATCGGCTCAAACTAAGCACTGGTGTACTGGTTAACTGCAGGGCCACAATACTGAAGCACTGCACATGGATAACCGAATTACTCCTTTTAAGCACCTGACGTTCTCAGGGTAGAAAGGACGAGCGTTCAAGGCTTACTCCAGGTCACGGAAGAGGTTAAGACCTCAATTTCAGTATCAGAAGGTAAATAACCCCCAATAATAATTTTCAATCCGTTTTTTTAGTTTAGGAAAGGAAGCTCCTTTATTTAACAAGTATGTATATAGTTCAGTTACAAAAAAAAAAACAAGCCTTTCTCACATTGGTGCCAGTTCGAAGTGGTCCTGGTAACCCTCATGGTAACGTTGGCCTCTCCGAGTTGCTGATACTACTCTAAAGCCAACTCCGAGGGGTGGAATTCCTAGGGAGGGTGGAAGGGGGGGGGGAGGGGGAGTTACTAATGGCACCTTGGTGGACTCGCTAGAAATAAAAAGCAGTTTCATGAGGAAACGTGAGACGAGTTAAAAGGTAAGTCCCATGTTAAAAGTGCTTAAGTGCTTTGCCTAAGGGGCTACATGACCCAGGTTACAGTCCCACTGTGCCATTCCTAGCGACCGGTGTAACTGTTGCACGGGTGCCATAGGGTAACGGGGCTGTGACTGCCTGGTTTGGAATTATCTGGTGCCCAGAAGTGCTTGAGATAATCTGGTCACGTTTTTCCATGCATTTCACATACAGCTGAGTTGCATGTCCTTCCCATTGAAACAGGCTAGAATTGCAGGCCTGCAGCTACGGAACCCTTGGGATTCCAAATCGGCCGGAGAATTGTTTTCGGGTCTTCCATATTGCCTTTACAGATAGATATCTGGTGAATCAGTGCCTCAGGGGGCTAGTCAGCAACGCTGGCATATCCCCGTCATATTTGCAAGCTTCCATGGGGGGAGGTGTGAATGTGATGGCAAGCATCCCATAAGGAATTTCATGAAAGCCGCTTTAAGTTGAGGTTTAGTGGCTATGCGAAAGTACGACTGGGTTGCTAGTTCTGTGTAGGGCGACAGGGTGAACCAGGCATGCTGTCTCTTTGCAAATAACTCCTTGTCTGCTAACAGCGAGTGGGCCTTGATGTTTTTGACGCCTTAAATGGCCTCGCCCTACAAATGCTACTTGTGCCACGCAGACCTTTCATCTGTCCTGAAACAAAGATCTGCCTGGAGTCTCCAGGGGGCGCTGAAAGCCCTACAAAAAGAAGCAGCCCGCTCCCGTTTAAAAACAGCAACTCCGTATTTGATTGTCCTGGTGCATCAGTGCACGTGGACTGTGCACTAGTGCTGGGTGTCTGCGCACGGGTGGGTGAGTGTGAAAGGTTGGCATGGTGGGTGTCTGCTGGGTGTCTGCGCACGGGTGGGTGAGTGTGAAAGGTTGGCATGGAGTTCTGCCCGGGGGAGGCATTGGCTCACCTGGCAGCGCGCTGACAGTCCTTTTACATGTTGACCACTGGGTGCAGGCCCCGTTCACGGTCACGAGCCCCGGGTCTTCAGCGAGTGCGCGCTCTTCGGGGGCCCCCATTGCCGAGCTGTGAGAGGGAATCACTATTCACAAGTGCACCCGAGGCAGCGGCGGCCGATGTGAGACGGACTTGAAGCCTTCGGCTTGCCTGGTACGGCAGCCTCTGGGGTAAAAAGTCTCCGGGGTCTGCTACTATGGAAAGTGTTCATGTGCGTACAAACGCGGTATCCGAATTAAAATGGGAGGCTCCCTCCACCGTCCCATTGAGCTTCACGCCTGACTAAGAAATACGCCGAGGCGCTCAAAGCCCCTCCAAGAGCACCCCGTCCAGTGCAGGCTCCGGGCTCCGCTGGCTCTCTTAAGGACTCCACGAACTTCCGCCTCATCTTACCATACACGGTGCAGGGATTGGTTACACAATAAGATAACATTCGTCTCTTTAGCCAAGCCTCGCCTTAACCGAAACTGAAAAGAGACCAAGTACCTGCCCATTTTTAAAGCACTGCTCCCAGTTAAAAAAACAAGTGGTGCGCGCACGCGCGCCACAGCTAAGCATGTGATTTCAATTATCACGCCCGTGTCTGGGCACGATAATTGAAACCACATGGCCTATTGGTGTCTATTACGCGCACCAAGCGCGTAATAGACACCAATAGGCCATGGGCGGAGCAATGCGCCCGCCTTTGGCCAATTGCGTGCAGTCTTTTACAAAAAGACGCACGAAAAGGCCAATGGGGTAGCACAAAAGGAATCGCACACGCACGAGCGTGTGCTATTCCTAAGTCAGTGCTGAATCCCCGTTTTTCACCTACTAAATGTCTCGCGCAGTGCAACACTAGGCGCGAGACCTAAAAAGGTGGGTCCCAAAAGCAAATTTTCCCATAGATTTCTTAAAGAAGCGCTACCGCAAAAAATGCTGAACGGAATTGCACCAAAATTAGCAGGAAGCTAGAGCTTGGTTCGCAGACTGTGCTTTTTGTGATTTGGTGTAAATCTGTTCAGTAGTTTTTGAAAAATTAAAGTACAATAATACTTGTACATCTGGGCAGTTGGATCTGCAAGAGGCTCACAAGAGTCTCACAGGAGCTCCAATTTAAAAATAAAGCATTCCGATTGGCCCAGGGTGCTTTTTTCCCCTTGGGCCATCTCACTCCCATGGGAGTCAGACTGCCAGGGGAGCGAGCACTCTGATTACGAGCAACATGAGAAAAATGTTGCTGACCGGCATCGCAGGACTTGAGAACTTAGTCCCATGTCCTGATAATATATAATAAAAAAATGTTTTTAAAAAAAAGATATAAAGGCAGCAGGATAGGAATAACCTGCCCACCTAGGCCCCAGCCCACTTACTATGTCTCAGGGAGCCCACCCCCAGGACACAGTATTTTCCCTGCACCCCCAATACTGCGGGCAGAGAAGCATGTGTTTACTCCAGTCTGGTGGGAGCATTTTTAAAATCGCCTGTCAAACGGGAGCGTACACAAGTCTGCTCCCAGCTGGCGGGAGCTTGAAAAATGCTCCTGCTGGCTGGCAACAGACTTGTGTTCGGTTTCCCTTCCCACACTGATGGGTGGGGTCACTGGGCCGATTACGGCTCAGGGAGGGGGGGTTAGACACAGCCCTCTCCTTAGATTTTGGCCCAGGGGATTGGGTCCCCAGGGCCTAATAAGGCTCGGGAAGGGGGCCACGCTGCCTCCTCTCTATTGTATTTGGACCCGGTGGATGGAGCATCAGGGGCCTATTAAGACTAGGAGAGGGAGCTGCATGACCACCTCCCCTTGATTTTGGCCCCAGGGATGGGGGGGGGGGTCGCAGGAGCTTAAGTAAGCTTGGGGGAAGGGGTCCTTACAACCCCCCTCCCCCCCAAATCTCAGTTTAATTGCGTTTGGCCCCGGGGATGGAATCCCTGTGGCCTTTTCAGGCTTGGGGAGGGGGGGCCACACATCCTCTCCCCTTTTTATTGGAACTAGTCCTGGGAATGAAGTCCCCGGGGCTAATTAAGGCTCAAGGGGGGGGGGGGGCTGCATGCCCCCTCCCCTTAATATACATGTTTTGGCCTCATGGGGTGAGTCCCCGAGGCCTGAAGGCTAATCCTACGCTGTGCACGCCAAAAGCTGGGTAGGGTTAGCAGCCTGCTGAGGGTTAGGCCACGGGGCCTGGTGGGAGGCCAGCTCCTGTGGCCAACCCCCGCTGAGCATGGCTAAAGGCTACGCGAAGCGTGGGTTTGGCTGCTTGTGGGGGATTTGCCTCGGGGCATAAGCAGCGGAAAGTTTGTTTTTTGTAAGGCAATAAAATATTACTCTGCGTTAAAAAAATCCTAGAAATTCACAGAAAAAAACCAAAAAGTTAAAGTAACGTTATAGTTAGGTGAAATGTTCAGTAACATAACATTTTAAACTCTAAAAACCACACAAATTAACCAGTTATAGTTATCTCAAGTAACTATAACTTCTGCCCTATGGCAACTATAACTCGTGCCCCAAGGTAACTATAACTCGTACCTCACACACACAAAAATTTTACTTCCTTGTAATGGCTTTGTCATCCCTGTTCGTGGAGAAGTGTGGCTCAATGGTTAGAGCGGCAGACCCTGATGCAGAGATCTGGCCCGGGACCAGGGTTCAATTCCCGCCTCGGCGGGTCTTGGGCTCAATTTCCTCGGACCTGATAATTCTCGCCTCGGTGCCTATTCTAATCATGGGTCCCACTCTGCAACTCTGGGCAATAGCTTGCTTAATCTCCACAACGGCCCCAACAGCGCTGGGATGCCTGGATTCACCCTGGGGGTGCCCAGGAGTGGACATTTCACAGGGAAAAGCCAGGAAGGGTTCCACAGCGGTATGCGTACAGCGCCTGGACACCCCTTTGGGGGTATGGGTGCGCTTTACAAGTACAAATTTCATTTCATTTCATTTCGCCAACACTGTTCTGTTGTCCAGTCATTTACATTTTTCTCCACTCACTGCAGCTTGCAACATGGGCCAATAGGTCAGCTCACTTCAGCCACTGGTTAATTTTATAGTAACGGACGGCATTCTGCCTTCTCAACGAGCCCATCCACATTCAAAGTAGTTCTGTTCAGTGCCAGGGACAAAAAAAGGTTTTTGGCTTTAGCCATTTTTTATTTGTAATGTATATAAAACACTGGCGAGTGTTGACCAACTCCACCAAAATTAGAGTTTTACAAAAATCAAGACAAACCAAAATAGAAACATTGCCAAAGGAGAAAAATTGGCAGCCAAAGCCAGACCATTTGGCTTTGTCAATGCCTATAGTGAATGCTGCCACGTTAATGTCGAGTTACAGAGAAAAACGCCATTTAAAATTGCTGGTAAACCAGACAGCTTCAAATAGTGCAACTCTTTCTTTCTACTTTACTTCCTAGAACATGGGTCGTACTGGTGGCTCAGTGCAACAAAGTACACTTAGGCTCAGACGTGGGCATTGTCTAATTATTTAAAATGTGCTTCAAGTGAGGCGGCATAGATAACTCAAGTTTATATTTAATAATAGCAACCGGGGTTCATACCAACTGTGTCTGCCAACAACTACGACCTCGACAACTCCAACAAAAGAAAGACTTTGTTCTCTAAAAACTGATATTTCGATAAACTGCATGTCAGCCCTGACTGATAGAGATACAAATGAGCTACTCTCCTTTGAATTAGAAATATCACTAGCTACCCAACTTGAAAATCCATCACACTGCTTGTAAAGGACAAAAGGTACAGAATGGATAAATTCCCAATCACTGAAGCTTAGCACACCACCTTTTGAGCCAACCTCCAAGGGGAAACTGCATTTACAACACAGACAGAACCATGCAAGCGTTACCATGCAAGCGTTACCATGCTTGCTTTTACCAAGCATATGCAGATTTTCGTTGTAAAGGCAGTAAAGGCATATGCGTGGTTAAGGAAGCCAGCGCTCTAGATTCAGAGCAAATTAACAGGGATGGAAGGTGTTGGAGACTTAGAGGGACCGCCTCCAATGAATTCCGGAGAATGGAAGGATCAGGACGTGGCTTGGCGAGTAGGGTTAGGGGCCGATTTTAGGGCTCAGGTCATACTAGTTTTTAGGGCAAGGCGCTGGATTTTAGGGCTCAGAACGGGGTCGTTTTAGGGCTCAGGCAGGTATAGAGCTCAGGGTGTTTTTAGGGCTGGGGACAGGGTCGTTTTCAGTGCGGAGGGCCAGGATTTAGGGCTCAGGGTGGGGGTCTGATGTGTAATCTTTATCACACATATGCCTTTACCAATCATGCCTTTACAACAAAATTCGTTGTAATGGCAGGCATGCGGAGGGCCGGCTTTAGCGTTAGTGGTGCCCAGTGCGAGTATGTTTGTTGGCGCCCCCCCAATGACCTCCTTCTCCATGAATTCCCTCATTAACCACCTTTTAACAGTGACCATCAAGTCTCATAACCACTCTCTTACAGGCTTTTTTGTTTTATAAAGTTACCAGTGGCGGCTGGTAGGGAACGGTGGCAGGTGGTGCAGGGAAGGTTGGGGGAGCGGACATTTAAAAAAAAAAAAAAAAAAAAAGGAGAAATATATATATTTTTTTAAACTTACCTGCTAGTTGCGTCGCCAGCCGCCGCCTCTCCTCCATCGCAGGAAGCACAATGCAGCATTGTGATTGGTCTGAGCGCTGTGCTTCGGCGCTCAGACGGGGACAGGGAGCATGCGCATGTTCCCCACTAGGCTGTGTAATGCAGCCTGGTGAGGAACATGCACAGTGTGCATGACTGTTTGGACGGCCCAAGACGGCGGGCCAAAAACAGTCATGGGCATTTTGAGTGTGCTCAATACTCCTCCCCATAGCCCCTGCTCTGGCTAGCCCCGCCCCTCCCTGCACCTAGGAACGAAAAAAAAAAAAAAATGTTAACGTTCCGTGCAGTGGGGAGACGCTCCTCCGCCTTAGGGGAGGAGCCGCCCCTGAAAGCTACTCATATTAGTGTAGGGTGTCTTAGCACATTACATCACACAGAGACAATGAATCACACATGTTAATCAGGGTATAGGAAATGTTACATAAGAAAGGGGGACTAGAAGGTATAGGAGTAAAATGTCATTCATACTGGGTATAATTTAATACTGCTCAGTCTGGAGAAGCACAAACTCAGAATTTAAAATGTACCGCCATGGTTGGAGTTGTGTTTACTAATAAGAATTGATTTCTACCCAAATCAACCCAGTTTGCAACATTAGGATAAAGGACGGAGGGACAAATCAACGCTTCAACCGATACCTTGCAGTTTACATGCAGCTCTTGGAGGACAGTTAATAGCTTACTATTCTATATTAGGATTTTAATTTATAAATTGCAAGTAATAAAAGGATCTCTCCGACAAAAGCAGTAACCCACTGTACTATTTACATTATATGCACTTCTGTGATCTGCATGGTGCAAGTGCTTTGCAGCAGGCATATTAAATATCTGCGGTAATTTAGGAGTCAAAACTTCCACAAGACAAAACTCGATCGATCCCCAGCAGGTACATTAATCACCAGAGTTTGACATTTTTATTGTTGCCTGAAACTTGCTGGAGGCAAGGATGGCTGCAGTAGGAGTTTTTAAATCTACTATATATGTGAAAACACAGCGCCCCCTGAAGTTAGCACCTTGTGCGGTGGCCCCGATCGCCCAGCGCTGGGCATGCGTGGTAAGGACGCGGTCATGGTAAAGACCATGCTGTTAAGACATGGAATGTAATTCCATTCGTGTTTCTGTCGTACAAACACCTCCAAGACACTGACATTGAGCGTGACCTAGATCTCTTCCACTTCTCTGCTGATTTTAATAGGAAGATCCTGGTAACACTAATTAGGAAGTCTGGGTTTTACATGCATTCAGATAACGGAGTGCTCTTCAATTCTGAATCCCACCTGGGTAACACTGCAAGCACACTTAAGGCATGCATGGCAGAAAGTGCAGAAAGTGCAGCTGGATTGTGCACCAGTTTACTAAGTTATCATCCGGGGCTGCAGGTGGGGTCCAGGAACCACACCCGCAATCCGCACACTCAGACCTTGCCACCATTGTTTAAGCGATCCAGGTCTCGAGAGGCAGGCGAGACTAAGGTGGGCGAGGTGCGAGTCGATGTTTCACTATTGCACCAGGATCTCTGCAATGTGGTGGGCCATGTAACAGGGGCAGAGTTTGTAGTGTAATATGAGGTGACCACCCTTAAACTCTAGGTCTCCAAACTGCTAACGACAGCAGCAGTGCTTGAAGACTGTGCAGAGGAAGCAGAAAATCATGGAGGAGGAACAATTTGATTTGTTGGATTTTCGGAGGTAACGGAGACTGCTGATGTGGAACGGTTTCTGGAGGAGTGGTTCGCTTCTGGGTCCCAGCCGACAAACTCTTGCCTTGGTTTGTGGTGGAGAGGGCTCATGGGTCCTTGGCCTGCCAGCCCACTCATAGTGCATATTCTTAACTACCGATACAGAGTCTCTGTCCTTCGTGAAGCACTGGCGTACACAGACCTTCGCTTTCAGATCAGAAAATGATGATCTTCCCTGACTACACTAGCAGTCCAGCAGAAATGGCGCACTTTTGAGGAGGTCAAGCAGAAACTCCGGGCCCTTAACCTGCAGTATATACTCCTCTTCCGGGCACGGCTAAAGGTGATCTTCAATTCAAACACCTCTTTCTTCAATACTCTGGAACAGGCTAGGGAGTGGAAGGAGATCCAACGACCTGATGGACTGGGCGGATCCAGCTCCAAGGCCGGCCCAGAGGAAGCATGCTCGCTCCCGGAAGACTCGCTTGGCCCCCGTGGACCCCAGGGCTTGTCTGGTTCGGATGGAGGGAGTGCAGAACTGATGGAAGTGGCCCCTGACGACACCTTGACAAACACGTCTGAGCTTTTTAGATCCAAAGAGGATGTTGACTCTGGTGTTCCTCAGTAAGCTGTGTAGGGGGCCAGACTCGCTTTGCACTCCTACCGCTGCTGGAGGGGTGTGGGGTGTTTATTCTGAGCTCCACTATTTTGGTCCAACTCTTTTGGTGATGTTATCAGTGATGTCACTGACCATGTCTTGAGTGATGTAATATGTGAGGTCATAAGCAGTGCATTGCGGGGGAGCTCAGCTAACTATAATGGCTGAATTTCTCTGGTTTTGTACGAGTGAAATGTCAACCTAACTAGAACGTCCCTGTAACCTTTGTTTTTTTCCCGTGAATTTCTAAGGTTTTTTAAATGCCAATTCCCAACTATAATGTCCCGGAAACCCCTGCTGCTAGGGGGATGAAGTCTACTTTACTCCTGAGGCAAGGGGACCTCATCACCCCACCAGCAGTGCACCAAGAGGCGCGTTTGCAGAGTGGTGGGAAAAGGGGCATGACCTCCGACCACCTCTCACCAATCCAGCTGTGTGGGGCTTACTGGAGTTAACAGGTGGGCTAGTTAGCCCCTAAGGACCCTCACAACGAAGGGGACTTCATCCCCCAACCAAGAGAGTGCCAGGAGGCACGTTTGCAGAGTAGTGGAGAACTGGGGCGGGCCTCAGCGAGTTGCGAGCTTCCGTTTCTTTTTTATTCTAGGAATGGGGGGCTGTGTGGCCACCCCTTTCCTTGATGCTTTTGGGCCCCGGGGACTCCATCCCCCGGGGCCTGACCCATTTTATTTTGTAGTAAAGCAGGAGGGGAGCTGAGGCGGATTGCTTCCCCGGGGACCCCATGCCCCGTTGCTGGGCCTTTGCTACTTTTTCTTTTTTTTTTAAACGGAAGGGAGGCCCGGCCATTTTTTTTTTATAAATTTTTTTTTTTTTTTTTAAGGAAGGGGGCCGCATGGCCCCCCCTTCCCCGGGTCGGTTTTGGCCCAGGTGACCCCATCCCCGGTTATGCCCTTTTTTTTTTCCTCTTGGAGGGTGGCCACGCGGCCTCCCTCCTGAGGCAGATATTGCCCCGGGGGCCCCATCCCCCAGGCATGGCCACATCCTCTCTTTTATAAAAAAATAAATAAATAAATAAATTAAAAATGGGTAAGGGGGGCCTGCGCGGGCCCCCTACCCAGGCCACTTTTGGCCCTGGGGACCCCATCCCCCGGGGCATGGCCTCATCCTTGGGGTCCCTGCCGGCTCCCCGCCTCCTGCTAACATGCAGCTCCCTCTGCCCAGAAGCAATTCTGCTTTGCTTCATGGAAGCTCATGCCCCACCATACTTTACTTTTAAATGTAGCCCGGTGGCAGTCCCTGGGGCTGCTGGAATCCCCCCCCCCACCCATCTTTCTAAATTTAGTCCTGGGGAGGTGACAGTCCCCGGGGCTGCGTGTGGGGGCAGGAGGCCCACCCCACACTTTTTTTTAAAGATTAAAGGCCCGGAGAGGGTGGCGTAGCCCCCCCCCCGCATTCAATTTAAGCCCCGGGAGGTGGCAATCCCCGGGGCATGCGGTGGCCCCCGCATCTCATTTTTAAATTGCCCCCGGGACCTGACCCACGTAGGCTTTTTTTTTTTTTTTTTTTTTTTTTTATTTCGGCCAGATTCGTGGATCCGCTGCGACTGTCGAATTTGTTTTTTTGGTTTTTTTAAATGCTTTTTTGGCCCACGAGGGTCCCTGTGGAAACCCCCCCCCCACCCCCCCCCCCCCGAGCAGGCCTAGGGGGTCAGGGTGTTTCTACCCTGACCCAGTTTCTTGATTAACATTTTTAACCTCTTTTCTTGTGACTCAGTTCAACCAAGTCACAAGATGGCTGCCAACACTTTCTGGTTTGAGGTGTTGGCAGCCAATCGGATCGCAGGCTCTGGAGGGTTTGCGGATCCTCCGTGTCCCTATTTGTATATCGGAGAAATCTTTAAATTTCTCAGGAACTACTGAACGGATTTACATCATTTAACAAAAAGTGCACTCTGGATCAAGAGCTACCTTTCTGCCAAATTTGGTGTAATTCCGTTCAGCAGTTCGGGCTGTAGCTGCGTCAACAGTTTCCTATGGAAATTAACATGGAGAAAAAACGTTTTGGGACCCACCCTCCTTTTCTCGGCCCCCGCTTGACTAATTACCCCGAAATTTTCAACACAGCAGCTAAAGTGAGTGTGCCATTAGTTTTGAAAATTTTGCGGAGATTCGTCAAACGGCGCCAAAGATATTGGCAAACGAAAAAAGCTTTTTGGAATAGAAACAAGGTCCTAACTATAACTACCTACTGGCAACTGCCATTAGGATATATATATATATATATATATATATATATATATATATATATATATATATATATATATATATATATATATATATATATATATATACACACATACACACATTTATACTTACCGTAAATAGATTTTCCATGCGTGGTAAAAGCATGTGCGTGGTAAAACTTTGTGTGGTAAATAATGCGTGGTAAAGGAACTGCATGGTAATTTCAGTGTTGTAAAGGCTGTTTCCCCTTAATCATCAGGGTTGGAGTAGTTTCTTGTAGTGCTGTATTGCCTGACTTTTTAGGGGGCGGAAGCTTACCCTCATCTATTCTGTGTTCACTCTCCAATACAAATTGTGGCATATGTACAACTTAGTGTCAGAAAATATTACAATTGCTACTAGAAAATAAGGATATATAATAACCATGTCCTCAAACTTTAAAAAGCCAGCCCAATAGGGTAACAAGGCACAGGTTCAGTGTCCTTCGTCTGTACACCAGAGTCCTCAGTACTAAGAGTGGTGTTGTCCTTTATAAATGAAAATTGCATATAAGCCCCCACCTTTGTAATTTCACCTTCCTGATTTTGTAGCTCATCTCATTTATAGAGGAAATTGTGGGAAGAAAATGATTAACATCAGCACTCTCCAAATACACATATGTGCTTGCATCAAAGCAGTGCCATTCCCAAGATTGGACTCATATTCCAATGACTCACAGTGCCAGTAAATGAAAAAAGAGAAATCGGCTTTTTCGTAAATTGCAGCGTTAAAGAAGTCGCAGTACTTTTGGCCTTCACTGCTTAAAACTCGCTTTGATACAGAAATGGACCTGCCACCTTTGTTTTTTCTGTTAGAAAGTAGATTACAACCATGAGATTACATTGTCATTATTTCCAAACAGAAAATTAGGAACCCTAAAATATCCTCAAAATATTTCAGAGACAAACAGATAAGTATTAATTCTGCTCCAAAAGATGAACCACTTCAAAGTTAACATTGTAGTTTAATAGCATAATTCATCGTACGACAGTAACACAAAAAAAGAATGCAAGCAGTTGTAACAAATGTGTTGGCTGGCCGCCAAAAAGGGAGCAAAATAAACCTTGGTGAAAAAAAAACAATTGTGCAAGTGCAACTCCATAGGAGGTTAATAATTAAAGTCAACATTAAAGCCCACATGGCTTGAAAAGGTCAAATGGCGACCACGGTGTTTTCCTGACATGTCATTCATTCATTCTGGTCAATGTAAGCATCATTAACTCACTTGCCTGAAGAAACCAGGCCTATGAAAGTGCATGGGGTAAAATAATGCGGTTCATCGGTCTAGCAAATTATAATAACCCTCAATGTGTGTGAGAAACTAATGACGTCCCTTCCCAAGTCAGTCCGGTGCTGACCTTAGAATCGACAGGCGGGTAAGCAGAGCTATTTTCTTTTCAAAAGGCCACCGAAGAACACAGCAAATTCCAAAGACATTTTTATTCCTAGGAATTTCTTGACATCAGAATCTGAAATGCATATCAGTTTAGCAGGATAGCCTAGATCAGACTCAAGTCTCCAAATACTGTCCATGGGAACTTGAAAATTACCAATGAGTAATTAGGAATTACAAGACAATATAGCAGACCCTCTTTCAATAGCAGAAGAAACGTTCTGACGAAAAAAAACACTTCCTAACCCCACCAGGGGCTTGCCAGCCACAGTCTCTTGTGCAATCCAGTCTAACGGATCATAAAAGAATAACAAGCTATTCAACCTATTATGCTTGTGTTATTGTCACGCTAGACAGCTGTTTACTAAAGATCAAAAACAATTGGGGGAAAATGAACAAAAATACCTGCATTGTGCGATACACACCTGTTGAAGACAGCGGTTGAAAACTACCCCTACCTCCCCAGAACATCATCATATATTTTTCCAGTCACAGACATGTTTTCCACACAAGACACTGCTATTTCCGCATGGCTCCAATACTAACGCGCCCAGACAATAATAGGCATTTGCGTGGCATACAAGTGGAAAAAATAACATTCTCAACATCAGAGCAGTGACAGGAGTTTTAGGGGAGGTGCATCTCTGTAGTCGTGTCGACCTGCCCATACCCGCTGGAGGCATCTGAAGACCGTGGATCCAGCCCAGAGGCAGAGCTTCGGTTAGGGCTCCGACCTCATAAATTATTCAGATCGTCATGGAAACAGAAAAGAAGTGTTAAACTGACTCATGCACTACTCGACACAATTAAAACACCGTTCTTCCCCGTACTGGAAAACGATGAACTATATGCTAAACTCGACAACTCGGTTTGAAATGTGGAAAGTACAGCATAGTTAAAATTAGAAGGAATGCTGGCTGAGCATGTTGGAGAGAGAAGATAATACGCCACAAGCAGGGAAAATACAGAAATAACAGCAACTTGTAGACTCAACAGGATGCGATGGCAGAAAATGTGAGAACGCAACTTATGTGACGAAACAAACTAAAAATCTACGGTGGTAGGAAGAACTGGAGAGGAATCCTCATCTATTCAGTGGCGAAGCTTGGATGCAGAAAGACAACCACTTCATTCTCTAGCAACAACGTGGAATGCTGTTCATTACCACATAAACCATATTCTGCCTTAATTAGCAGAAAAGTACCTTAAAGCCATCTACCGAGCCAATTTACCTGCACTTAGCTCTTGCGCCTTCCAGCATATAGATGTCATTAATTCAGACGCACCGATTTTTCCAGGTCCTCTATTATCTACATGGTTTTTAAGCTTAAACTTTCAGGATTATGTGAATTCTTGATACAACTGTTAACATCTTTACATTTCTGCTCTTTCATGATCTCACTGTAATTTACTTCTTCCACTTTGATGGAAAGGTATCCTACACCCCCTCAGTACTTTGTTTCGTGCTAATTCAAGAAATGCTACAAAACAATAAAAAAGAAGAAGATGGGAGAAGATGGCAACTAGCAGACAAGAGAGACCATAGTTGCTTGTTGAATGCACCTGGCACAGAGGGAAAGTAAAACACTAAGAAGAACAAGAGGTGGTGTATATGAAAGGCGAGGAGACTGGATCTCAGTTGGCATTGTGCTGGCACAAAGAGCCATCGTCATGAAATGGAAAAACAAACTGAAAACCATTGTTGGACCATGAGCAGACGACTGGACTAGAGACATACATAGGTGGCGGTAATGGAGAGTGATGAAGCAGAAAAGATTACAAACTTTATGAATGACTCATAAGTCAATTATGACACCTTTTGACAGGACCATACTAACCGTGTGCAGGTTACACAAAAACACGAGAAACACTTGAGAAATATTAGATACTGCATTGTAAAAGCATGCAGAAAGGGAGTAGACTAGATAAAATATTCATAAATAATATAGACTCATGTTTACTAAAGTTCATTGGTGTATTCTCTTAGAGAAATAATATAAAATGTTTAAGTGATAATTCTCGTGTTATGGTGTTTTCTTTAACAATCTTCATTAGAATGAACTATATGTAAAATGAATTAAAACTAAAGTTACATAGACGAAATGTATGTGCCGATGGAAACTTTCATTTTTAGGCTTCGTCTTTTGCTCATGTGAAAATGTGCAACCAGTGAATTATAAAAGAAATGGTGCTGCATCCATGTACTACAAGATCCTGCTTTAATACTTTCAGAGAATAATCTTTATGCATCTACTAATGCAAATCACGTAGAACGATAAGGAGAATAGATGTTTTGAAATAATTTCACATGTTGATACTTTCAATAATGTAGTAGTAAGGTATAGCCTCATGTAACATTTAAAAGGAAATTAACTTGCTTCCTGATTACAAGAAAAGCAACGTGAAGATTACATTTATATTTCATACACAGAAATGCATATTTTAACACTTTATATTTTCGCTTGTGATGCCTAAATTCTATAAAGGCCTCACCGTTTATTCATGAAATATTCCTTCTCTCTTGCTTGACTTCATTTCATTGGAAAATATCCTACTGCTTCAAATGTATTGCAACTGTATTTGTTTCAGAAGGTCTCACTAGTCCGCAAAGACTATTTGATACTAGATTTGTTACATTGAGAAAATGTGCCTGAGAATCTGTTCTTCCGAACTCGCTCATGTGCCTTTCTTAAAGGGTCTTTGTTTAAAGGTCCGCCACTACCGATGATCCAAGCTTTAAGTCTTCTTAAACGCCTATATTTCCGCAAAATGTGTCTTCTTTATGCCTCTGACAAATCATTCTATATGAACTGACCAATGGACTGAGTGGTCTGACTAAATGAGGTGATTAAGGAGGTGTCACCCTGAAACTTTCGGATATAATATGCCTTTACTTGATGGAGGACTGGCTCTCTTGCTATCCCAATATCGCTCTCAATTTTGGACTCAGACTTTTGTGGATTTCTTTTGCAGAATCTATCCAGAACTCCTTCCCTGACTTTGGACTGACGCATACGCTGTGTGCGCCTGAGTGGTCTCTCCCCGCTACGGGAGACTACTTTGAACAGGTGTAACTCATTCCCCGACCTGAATTTTCTCAAGCTTTAGTTATTCTATGGCATATTCTGATATATTTGATTATCCGGCATCTTTGATTTGAGCTTAAGTACTAATGTACTTACTACTAAGATTTTGATAAAGAATTTAACTAAAACTGCCTCTGCCTTGCCATGATTTATTCCCAATTGATTGTGCATTTATTTTAATTCATTAATGACTAAAAGGGACCGAACGAGAGAGATCTCTGGATATCGAGTACTATTGTTATTGTTCTGTATACCTTTTACTGAGGTACTGGTTTGTATGATATTAG
The DNA here is from genome assembly GCA_963921515.1 of Calotriton arnoldi. Lineage (NCBI taxonomy): Eukaryota > Metazoa > Chordata > Amphibia > Caudata > Salamandridae > Calotriton > Calotriton arnoldi. Next base: position 683,217 of record CAWUFW010003902.1, read on the forward strand.
AGAGACTACATTTCTTTAGGAGATTTGGTCTACCAGTCCTGATATTATATGTGCACAGTATATTTCTATAAGTCATCTATATGAATTTGATTATAACTTTGTATACAGCTATCCAATTCCTGGTCCTCATTGGATGGTTGGGTAAACCCTTTTTTATCCGACCCCTCTCAGCACAAAGCAAGGTCCATCGGAGGACCAAGGGAGTGGTTCGGAAATACATGTGTGAAAAAGGGCCCAAACGCTCCATCAAGAGTAATCTCAGCACACAAAGAAGAGGTAGAAAATTTGGAGCAGGAAGGGACATGAATATCCCAGTTAACTTAGATTTCTTGTCTCATCATCATACACTTTGATTGGAGATGTAGACGTATTACCCTTACTTCTGCAGCACAAGACATACCTCGTTGTAATTCTGCTGACTAATTTTGTTAACTGTGATTTAATGGCCCGCACGGAAGATACTTATACGAGCCGTGTACTACTTGGTTGGTATTATTTATCACTAGCTATATTTGTTCCTTGAAAAATAGTAGAGATTTTTTTTTTTTAAACTGAGACTGGCTAACCAGGCACAGAGATGGGTATATGGAAAGAAGGGAAGCATTTTATGCTTCAGAAGTTGGTACAGCAAAAGCAGTAGGTGGTACCAACGTAAACCTATAAAACTGCCTCGAAAGCATACAAAGAATTATCGTGAACGAACAAGCTTTGGAAATCCTTATACGTTTATGGTGTTGTTCAAATATGACACGATGGGAAATTAGCATGGCCTACGGAATTCAGTAGTTAGGGCTCTTTACTTGTGACTTGCAAATACCAACTGTAAAATATCAAAGTATACTGGCAGAAAGAACATTTCGGAAGAATTCAGTTATTCTCACAACATCCAAGTAGCATTGCTTTTCAAAGTAAAGTTCACTTATACATCTTACTCAAAAAATTAAATATCCAAGCCCACTGGTTCCGAGTTCCACTGCTATCAACCTCCTCAACTACGAGGAGAGCTCAATGCTGAATAGCACAGGGACCTAACCGCTGAACTGCTTGCAGGGAATCGTTCCTGCCGAAACTAACAATTGCAATAAGAGGAATCAAATACTCAATCAATCAATCACGGCATTTATAGAGCGCGCTACTCACCCGGGAGGGTCTCAAGGCGCTGGGGGAGGGGGTAAGTTACTGCTCGAACAGCCAGGTCTTGAGCTGCTTCCTGAAGGAGAGATGGTCCTGGGTTCGCCGAAGGTGAGTGGGGAGGGAGTTCCAGGTCTTGGCTGCCAGGTAGGAGAAGGATCTTCCTCCGGCGGTGGTTCTGCGGATGCGTGGTACGGTGGCGAGGGCGTGGCTGGTTGATCGTAGCTGGCGTGTGGGCGTGTAGAAGGTCATGCGGTCGTTGAGGTACTTTGGGCCCAGGTCGTGGAGGGCCTTGTGTGCGTGGGTGAGGAGTCTGAACGTGATTCTCTTGCTGACGGGGAGCCAGTGCAGGTCTTTCAGGTGCACGGTGATGTGGCTGTGTCGGGGGATGTCCAGGATGAGTCGTGCGGAGGCGTTCTGGATGCGCTGGAGTCTCTTTTGAAGTTTGGCTGTGGTTCCGGCGTAGAGGGTGTTCCCATAGTCCAGTCGGCTGGTGACGAGTGCCTGGGTGACGGTCTTCCTGGTTTCAGTGGGGATCCATCTGAAGATCTAGCGGAGCATGCGCAGGGTGTTGAAGCATGAAGATGAGACGGCGTTGACTTGTCTGGTCATCGACAGGGAGGAGTCCAGGATGAAGCCCAGGTTGCGTGCGTGGTCCGTTGGCTTGGGCGCGGTGCCCAGGGCCGGGGGCCACCAGGAGTCGTCCCAGGCGGAGGGTGATGAGCCCAGGATGAGGACTTCCGTCTTGTCTGAGTTCAGTTTAAAGCGGCTGTTCCTCATCCAGTCGGCGACGTCTCTCATCCCGTCGTGTAGGTTGGCTCTGGCGGTGGTGGGGTCGTTGGTGAGGGAGAGGATCAGCTGGGTGTCGTCGGCGTAGGAGATGATGTTGAGGTTGTGTCGGCGTGCGATGGCTGCGAGGGGGCTCATGTAGACGTTGAAGAGGGTTGGGCTGAGTGAGGATCCTTGTGGAACGCCGCAGATGACTTCGGTGGCTTCGGATCTGAACGGGGGGAGGCGGACTCTCTGGGTTCTTCCGGCGAGGAACGAGATGATCCATTCCAGTGCTTTCTCTCGGATTCCGATGTTGCTGAGGCGCTTCACTAGGGTGCGGTGGCAGACGGTGTCGAACGCCGCAGAGAGGTCCAAGAGGATGAGGGCAGCTGTTTCCCCGTTGTCGGTTAGGGTTCTGATGTCGTCGGTGGCTGCGATAAGGGCGGTCTCGGTGCTGTGGTTGGCCCGAAACCCGGACTGCGAGGGGTCGAGGGATCCATTCGTCTCGAGGAAGGCGGCAAGCTGTCTGTTGACGGTCTTCTCGATGACTTTGGCCGGAAACGGAAGGAGCGAGATGGGACGGTAGTTCTTGAGGTCGGTGGGGTCCGCCGTTGGTTTCTTCAGGAGGGCGGTAAGCTCGGCGTGCTTCCAGCTCTCCGGGAAGGTGGCGGTGTGGAAGGAGGAGTTGATGATGTCCCGGAGATGGGGTGCGATGGTGGCGTCGGCTTTGTTGAAGACGTGGTGTGGGCAGGGGTCGGTTGGTGATCCGGAGTGGATGGAGTTCATCGTGCGGGTGGTGTCTTCGGTGCTGATCGGGGTCCAGTTGCAGAGGGTGGTGGTGGCGGGCGTTGGTTCGGCGGTAGGGTGCGTTGTTTGTGCGTCGAAGCTGTTGTGTATGTCGGTGATCTTGCGGTGGAAGAACGCGGAGAGTGAGTTGCAGAGGTCTTGCGAGGTCTCGATTCATCCACTACCCCCTCTCCCCCCAAACCCTAAATTAAGCAAGTTATTACTGACTACGATCTCTCCATAACGTGCTACTAAACCCTTCCAGTAAGTCACTGTAGCCCGATTTGTAAGGAATAAAAAGAAAATGTTTAGTTGACTGGTTACACACATCATTTCCCTGAATCACTCAAGAGGCGAGGGACATACTGTGGGAAGTGGTCGTCTAACTGTGGTGTAGGCCCTCTCTAAGGATACCAAGGCTGTGAAACTATGTATATTGGGTGCCCTGTGGCAAGAAAGAAGACTGGAGCGTCCTCAGCCATTTTAAGAGTGTATCAAGAAACCAGAAGTACCAACTTGCAAGTGAGCATCTTTACAATATTGGAAGACTTTGAATGCCTCAATTATAATTTTACAAATTGGATATATTGTAAAATGTAACAGCACACCGTTTTCGAACACGTCCTTCAAAATTCCCCCTTCGATCGCACTTGAAAAGTTTATCTCCTGTGCAATGTTTTACATTGCATATTTAATTGCAATAAATCGAAAATCGCTTCTGGATACCCGTTTTTGGCTAGCAGCCTGTTCCCATCCGTTAACACAATTGTCTTAATATATTACGCTATTTCTGGTACCTTTAGATCATTTTACAGGCGTGGATGGGTATATAAACGTTCCAAGACACCCACTTTAAAGGGTGGAGGAGGTATGAAGCTAGAGGACGTGGGATGCGGTGGCATGCAGATCATATTGCAAAGTTACGGATGCAACGCGTGTTAAGGCAACGAACACTATCAGCATGGCTGACAAAGAGGCGAGCAGCGAAGCTGGACAGGGTCTCAAGGACACTTCAGGAGGTACGTGGAGACAAAAGACTATCCATCCATCACTTTTCAACAGCTGCTGCTGCCACGGCCCCCTCCTATCCCAACCAACCAAATACCCCATGCCCCTGCCCCCAATCCCTATCCACTGCGAAGCAACAATGGAAAAGAGCCAGAGTGAAAGCTGAGAGGGCAGCAGAGACTGGGCACTCACTCAAGTGGTGCTTGTCAGCCGCAAGGTGCCTGCAGACCATGGGAGTGAGAGCAGGGGGCGCTGTCCTTTTCTTCACTCCGAGTATAATAGACTGATGACTCAGGGCTGTGGAGCAAGACCACCCTCTCCCCAGCCCTGATCCCCTTAACACCGGAAACAGCCTGGTGAATGTGTACTGTGCCTGCTGTTGGACCACAGGCGTGATGCTGCAGTGAGTGAGGTGCGGCTGACACCCTCAAACTGAGAAATGCGAAATGACGGAGAAAGAGGAACCTCAAACTTCCAACACCAAAAATTAGATTGTGGTGTGAGGGGTGCAATAATCTAACCTTACACTACTCTTATCAATCCTAGACCCGTTGGAGCGATAGAACATTGAACTGTACTACACACCCCTTTACCATACACCCGTCTCCCCCGCAAAACATTCAGGAGAGAGCATCACTTCTTCATCTGCCCAGGTGTGCGAGCTCTGCCTCGGCACCTGCCATCTCACAAACCGCGGCTCCACCCACGCCACCTCCCCTGGGGGCGGTGCCCACGGATCCACCCCCTCATGCCTCGCTGCCCCTTTGACCACACCAGAGGGCAGTTACCGGGCAGCACCAACCCCACCCAAGTCCATCCATACCTGAGCAGAGGCTGCGGTAACGGCGCGGACGCGAGCCAGCTCTCCTCGTGGCGTCGAGGGTGAATGACCGAGAGTAACCCGCGACTCACTGGAAAACGGAAACCCGGGCGGCACGTCATCTGATTCGATGTTTGTCTGGCCAATGGCGGGAGGGAGAGGCGCGGCCGCAGCCGAGCCTCCTTCCTCTTTTGTGACAGCGCATCTTCGCTGACGTCACGTCTCCTGGAGCTGGCGCAGCAGCTGAGCGTGCGCGCGGGAGGGAGTCATTCTTCCAGGGGGTATGGGGAAGCGCGTGTCGATGCTTATGTTTTTACGTGCCAGGGCAGTGCAGTAATTAGCGTAAAAATATCTGCTGGGGGTCATGGCCGAAAAGGAAACCAAATTCAGGCCTGCCGAAAATATTTAAATCAGTCTCACACTGCAGTAGGCCTGACTAGGATGGAGCCCCGGAGTCATGGATGAATCAAAGCTGCCCATGCCACCCTGAACGCAGCTTCATAGCTTGCATCTTAGAGGGGTAATGCCAGAATAGCAGAGAATTTTTGAGAAACAAGACTTTCAAATAACTGGCCAGAAAAAGGGACTAAAGCAAGAAATAAAGGACTCTGAAACCCTGCATCTGGTAAGCAACCTCTCTGAAAGACAAACTAAGGCAGTGTTGGAACGAGTAAACAATAACTAACTGACAAACATCCAAATGGACATTTCATGGATGGCAGTAACTGGATGCTTACCGGCGAAAAGTTTCCAACACAGAAGAAAGCTGGAAAAAGCTGAAAAGTGCCCAAGGCAAACATGCACAGGAGAGGAAGGAGTCCTACACTTCTTTTGGAACTGCTGGTATGCCCAAAAAGTGTGGAAGCGGATGGGTAAACTGATTAAAAAACTAACGAAACACTCTCTTCCATGTCCTATGAACTAATTTTGTACATCATAGGTACATCCTGCCCAGAAGTCAAAAGCAACATGCTATGGAGACTTATAAAGTCAAAGAGAGTCTTTGGGCTACTAGCAACATAAAACTATTCAAGCATAAAGATGTGCCCCTGAAGAATGCGTCAGAATAGCCCTAGACAAAGTCCAAACATATGTTTTTGTTGATGTGAAGTGGAAAGGCCACAAATGGGCGAGGAAAATTGGAAGCAGAGAGAATGGTCGCACCTTCTAAATAGCCACACCTGAAATAAGGGATTGGCACTTGTATAATAAAAAAATGAGCTGATCTAGATGGAAACGGAGTATATGAGAGAGCTGTGACTCTGCCATACTGCAAAGTACTTTGTACGCCACCGCAATGGACTGGCTTTCTTGTAAATATGTCTTTAATTTAAATAAAGCCTGTAGGAGGCTGGCTTAGTATATGGTGCACACTTTTGTAATTGAAGCACCCTGCACTAATCCAGACAACCCTTATGGTGATTTTAGTGGTCTTAGACAACCTTAGAAAGATCTCTAAGTGGTAGCTGTGGAAAGCAGCCTTCAGGCTTAGTCCAGAAGGAGGGTTAAGCAGCTTGTTTTACCAGTACCAATCAAGTAGACTAGGTTACATGGCAGGCCTATAGTCACAGTTTGAGTGGTCTCTTGTGGATGGCATAATACATGCTGCAGCCCATGGAAGACCCCTGGTGTACCTATGCCCTGCGTACCTTAGTACCATATACTAGGGACTTAGAAGGGTACACCAGTAGACAATTAGGAAGGTACCAAAGTACTTACCATAGTCCAATTTAGGGAAAGAGCACAGTGACTGGGGTCCTGATTATCAGGATCCCAGTCAGACTAGTTAGAAAACAGAATGACACCAGCAAAAAGTGGGGGTAACCATGAAAGCAGATCCTACTTTCCTACAAAGCCTGTTGGGAAAAAAAAGAAGTACCAGTGTAACACATAGGAACAGCGACAGACAGCCCTGCTACCTGAGTCCTGCCAAAACCTATCGGTTAACGGTCACCCCTATTTCAGTTATGGAATATTACAGTTCCCATGTTTATTTGCGTGGACTTTAAACAGAGCCACTATACTGCATTTTCGAACGCTTCATTAGGCTTCCACAAATGAAAGGAGAGATAGATGCACAATAATAGGGCTGAGTAGAACTAATTACGGGAAGGCAAAGGCATGGATTTGCAGGGCAATGTTATGTTTTGGGCCCAAGACCCACATAATAGATTAAAAAAAGGATACGGCCACTGGAGTCTGATGAGAACTGGAGTGCTGGACCGTGCACCAGGATCCCTTTTATTAGCTTGGTCACCTAACCTGGTGATGCAGGTGTGGAGTGGCATAAAGCACAGCCCTCTGGGAGCCGGTTACACTGACTTGTCCTTCGGAAACTTCAGTCTTCCCAAAACCCAAAAGAAAGGTCGAAGAATCCAACAGTGCAAAATAATGAAACAGAAACGGGCACCACCATGAATATACCAGTGTCAAGAGTCAATCAGCCGGGCATCAGGGGACTCTGGGACAACAAACGCCAGCTGTTAGAAGACATTGTTACTAGAGTTCATAGTTTAACCTCATGTAACTCAGGGCACGAACGCTGATGCCGTCAAGAGACCCTGGACTTCTCCGAACCACAGCAGGATCAAGTCCGTAGAGTACAGAGTTGGTCCATCTTGTTGATGCTCTAGATAGTTTGTGGTTAGTGTCCATAATTGAAAATGGTGCAGCAGGAGTGTTGCTGGAGTCCGTTAAGAAGCTTGCTTTTTTTGATTTGCGTGACACAGAACAGTCTTGGAGGGATTCGGAAACTTGTTGACAATCCTCAAAAGCCCTCCTCTGGTCCACCTCCAGCTCAATATCCTTTTATCAAGCAGGGCCAAATCCATGTCTCGCTTGTGGAGGCTCCTTCTCCATGTTCCCCACGGGACTGTGTGTGGGCTACATTGGGGTTGCATATGCGCCGCGTGCATGCCGCTGCAGGGCTGCCAATGAGCCACTACCTAGTCACTCGTAGAATGGTCCTGGTCAAGGTGTACCGAAGACTGAACCAGTATACAGGTGGATTGAGGAGATTGTCACTGGTCAGCTGTTGCTTAGGAGTGTCGCAGGTGCTTCTTGGTCTTTGGTGTGATACTGATACTCTGACTTCAGTCAAGTTGCAAATTGCTCTACCTGTGATAATGATGATGCTCTTTCAATAAAATTTGCAAGATGGTGAAAATAGAGTGGCAAAACCTTATGACAGTTGTCGATGGCTGACCCATAGGCTCGGAGGTTACTTCATGGTGTGTCAAGGGCTGGTGATTTTTGCGTAGATGCCATGGTCTACAAGGCAGCAGGTGATAGTGTCTGGACAGTTGCATTGGGAGGCTAGGGATAGAGACTCTTCGCGCATGAGTGTGGCTTACTCTTGTTTCTCCCGCTAGGCCATCGCCAAGCCATTGTAACGGCACATCAGTGTCCTGGCTGTCATAGATAGGTAGATGCCGCCACAGTCAGTGGTACAAGTCTTCCTTCGTGAGGGGTCACTGTGACTACGCTTGTAAGTTGAGGTGAAAGCAGGGGCCTGTAGAATGAAGCAGCCAGTGAGTTCCAACAGTGTAGAGTGGCAGTCGTGGTGCTCCAGCCTTGGAGAGATCTAAGTCTGGTGGAGAGCAGTGCTTAATTTGAGCCGGTGGTATCCGGTGCTCAAAACCGGCACTTACTTGTCAACACTGGTGCTTGTGACAGTCGGACACAAGGTGGCGCTGTCTGGCTAATTTGGAGGTGACCACAACAACAGTTAATTATTTATTCAATATACATTAAAAATGACTATTACCTGTGGCTCAAGCCACTCGTAGCTTTGGAGGCCTGAAGTAGTCCGAATTGTTACACTTGTAGGAGTGTGATGGTAAGTAGTTGTGTTGTTACTATCATTGGCAGCATGGCAAGGACAATGTGCGGTGAAAGCTGCAGTGGCCTCCTGACGAGAGCCCTAGCACATTTTTTTTTTTTTTTACAAATTAAGCACTGGTGGAGAGGGAACAATGCTTTCACTCAAATGCGCCATCCTCTCAAGATCACTGCAATGACTTTTGTGTGCTATAACAGTATTGTGCCTGGATGTGCCAACATCCTGACACTTACTCCGCATGTGCGTTTCTTTTCACGTCTTGGGAGGCCTATCATTTCTTTTCACTTCCTGGTGCCTGAAAGCAGGAGTGATTGTAGTTAGATTTAGGGTGGGAGGCTTCTCCTTAGGCCCAGACTGGCAGCGGGTGACCAGCCATCCGGTACTGATTATCATTGTGTGTGTGGGCTAGCTTTGTAGTGCTGATGCATATGCTGTTCAGGTGTGGATAGGGGCGAAGCTTAGTCAGTAAGATTGGGGGAGTTGAGCTTCAGATTTCCCAACAATCGAGCTGGCACATAATGTAAAAATCCACTATACGAGAATCGGGTCGTACAAGAGGGACTCATGGGGCAGCAGAAATGGAGAGGAATGCAGATTTTTATGGGTCCTAAGTGAGAGAAAGCACGTTATTTTGAGAAATAACCAACACGTGTGAGCATTTTTGTCTGTGTGTGTGCACATTTGTGGGAAATCCGATACACATCTCACCTACCCGACTGAAAGCACCTGTACCCAACTGTGTATCACAAAATTCATTTGTTTGGGGAGGAGGGGGGGGGGGGGGGTTAACACCTCCCCCCCTCGAAGCTACGCCCCTGGTGGATAGCACTTTTTGGAAGGCCTTATTTCGATGACCTCTACTTATTGCTCTCAGTCTGTTTATTTTCTGGTTAGTGGGTAAGAAGAGCTTAATGGTGTGGTGCAGGGCTTCGGTAACAGCTACCTTCCCTCCTTGACACTATCAACTTTCGCATCACATGCTTTAATCCGTGACTCCCACTGGCTGCTTCTCTGTCTTGGAGTAACCTGCTGTCTTGTGAGTCGAGCACATCTCGGGGGTGCATGGTGTCAAATTGAGTTTGGGGACCCCTTTGCTATTCAGCAACGTGTCTGTTGAGGTGAAAGCAGGCCCAGCGGTGTCTTGTTCAGGCACTGACTGCACAGCTCTTATCGCTTGTCCACCATAGGCCTGTATGGCTTCTTCATGGGGAGCCGCAGAGACCGGCCCGGCCAGACTTGTTTACAAAGCAAGCGATGTCTTCCTGGCTGCACGATGAACCAATGGCTACTCCTCCTTCCCCTCTCACGTTGTGATGAATTAACTGGCGCAGAACCGCTATTTACCCGTGGGGGCAGCAGACACGACGGGCCGTAATTTCAACTCCGTGGCTGTTGAAATTGCTATGACATCTGCCTGTCCTCGTGCGTGCTGGAGAGTTCTGTGGACCCGCGTGGCATTCAAGTTCTGATTTCTCTAGTGAATCCGGACGAATCAGTGTGGTCTGGTGCATACACGTGGCCATCAGCTTGAAAAGACCTGTGCTGAGAATCGTGCAGCGGGAGCAGCAGGCTTGCCTTGAGGCTCGTCAGTATACTGCCAGTGCCACCAGGCCTGCTAGTCTGCCTGAGGACACAAACGGCTTTAGCAGTACCGCCCCTCCCAGACTTATGCATAGGGTTGCAACCTTCCCAAAGTAAAAATACCGGCCATTTGCTGTTCTTTTAGGAGTCTGCAAAGGCCAGGACAAGATACCAGGGCACAGGTCCTAAACAAGCATTTGCAATGCAATAAGTTTCGCATTGCTGAAAGGTTGAGCAATCAGCCCTGCCAAGTATCACGCATAAGGCGTTAGTATAACACATTTCAGTGCGGTTGTCCGCATTACCGCACTGAAATGCAAACTCACGCATTATAGCGCCTCTCAGCTACTCAAAGCGGAGTGGTGCTATAATGCACTGTGACCAACACTGAAAGCTGCAGTAGCAGCGCGATGCGCGCTGCTCTGGGCTGGTTCGAGGTCTGGCGCATTTGCTGCTACAATGTTACTAACACACACGCCACGCAGCTTAGTGACGTCAGGAGGACCCAATTGCTGACTATTATGGACACAGTGTGAGTCTGAGTTTGTCAGACTCACTTTAAAAGGCGGTTGTGCACGGTGTCTGTCAGTTCCCTCCTACCGCCAGTGGGAGCGCGGGCCAGGGCGGATTTGAAATTATTGGTAGCTGCCATACCGGCTGACCCTCAGGCTTACAACCGCGACGTGGCCCTCGCAGTTAAAACAAATGGCAATGCCTCCTGTCCAACCTCTCGTGTATCCGGCATCTTCTGTTTTTTTCGGGCCCAGCTGCAGGTCACTGGTGTGAAGGCTGTGAGTGTTATGCCGTGACGGTGCCCGCCCCTCAAAGTGGCGCCATATGGATCTTGCGAGTCGCGTGCAACCGTTGTTGTAATGTACACCAACCAGGCTCACAGGAGGTGGTCCGTCGGAGGAATTATTGCCGCTGCTGAGGAGGACACAGAACGGCGCCAGAGAGAGCCCTTTAAATCAGCTGTGCTACTCCTTGCCTGCAGAAACTCATTTCAGTGTTGCAGTATTGTTTTAGTTAGGGGGGGTAGGTGCTGTGGACTCTGGCTGCCACGGATGGCAGCCGGGCTAACAGCACGCAATAATAGAAGTGCCACAACCAGCCAGAATACAGCAGCACTTCTGAGTGAAGACAGATGCTGCTTGGCTCCGGTGACATCTGCTCAGGCACACTCTTCAATTGAGGCCTGCTGTTGCAACCCGTGTCCCCTTGGCCCTTGTCCAGCCAACCGAAGAGTTCAGCCCCAAGACAAAACCAAGTCGAAGTGGTGAAGCGCTCAGGCTGGTACATACAGAAGCACTTGTTTACCGGCAGCCATCAGGTGAGTCTACATGCTCTGTACTGTCCAGTTCAGTTGATCTCTGCAGCATTTGCTTATCAATACAAGGCAGCAATGCCAGTTAGTGCACACCATTCATTTCAAACTGAGCCTGCCCAGGAGTTTATTTGTTCACGCACAGGACGAATTGTATTTATGTTGTAAGTGCGATAAATGATGTCTGGCAATTTCCAGCTCAGTGCAGCTGTAACCAGAGAGGAACAGAAGTTTGTCCTCGGCTCATTGGGTCTAGTTACTTCTATATTATAGCGCTACGAGGAGCCAGTCTGCGATTGTAAGCACATGAATATGCGAATTGTTTTAAAATTGTATTACACACAGTATAAGCTAGCCTGCCACAAAAATTGCAGACATTTAGAGTGCATTATAAAGCAAGTGTAACCTTTCATTTCATGGGGTTTGCTCCAGTTGCAAGATATTATTAGAACTTCGCCTGTAAAATTTCTGATATTTCTCTTTCCATGCACCTCATTACGTGGTTTTACTCGTGAGAAAGTGTTACTCTAAGTGTCACACATTTGGTAGTTAAATGTCATTCGTAAGTCCACTAATACCATGGACATGCCACACATAAGCAAAAAACTTGGCTGTCTATTTTGCACTCACGCAATCTGTCTCCGGTTAGTTCCCTTCAATTTCTGGTGCTTCGCAGCAGTTTTAAAATCTTCTTAGAGTTTCTCTTTGCTCAAATGGGTGTGATTTCTTATAGTTGTATGTTTCCCTTGTCTAAATTGCTTGATTTTGCTCGCAAGAAAGTGTCACTCATAGTCGTTGAAATGTCACTCATAATTACAGTGACATTATGAAAAGGTCACACATAGCAATCTGAAACCTTGGCAGCTATGAGCTATTGGCATTGCTAATAATAATGCAATGCCAATTGCTCAAACTTTCAGTAATGTTAAAGCTATTGCATTGAAAATCAATTGTGGCACCCTCACTTTAGCTTTAAACATCTTAAGCTAAAGCGCAAGTGCCACGATTGCTTCAAACGTAAAGAAATAGAAAAAAAAGGTGTGGGGGTGCTTTTTTTTCTATTTCTTTACTTTTGAAGCAATCACCGCACCCGCGTTTTAGCTTAAGATGTTTAAAGCTAAAGCGGGGCATGCCGCCATTGTAAGAAAAGTAAAGAAACAGAAAAAAAAGGCATGCAGCTACGTTCGTCGATCGCAACGAACAAAAGAAAAGTGCCGCAGCCATTATTCCAGCTGAGGCGTGCCGCGCTGGTTACATTAAAAAAAAGCGTTGCGGGAGAGTGTGTCCTGCCTGCAATCAGGTAGGAAAAAGTCATTTAAGAAAATTGTGCTCCGAGGATGTATTTAAAACATAACGAGTAACAACACATGTAACAGGGGGTGTCCTCATGGGAGGTTACAAGAAAAGAAAAGGCGGTACTAATGAGGGACTACTAAGCATATAGACCAATGAAAAGCCACTATTTACAAAGAACAGTGACAGGAGCCAATTAAAAAGATGGGCAGAACATGGGCGGAGCTTTATGCCCATATCCTGAAAACATCATGTCTCAAAGAGACAGCGCAAGCGCTGCCTAGGCAAGACCTAAAAATCCAGCAAATAGAAAGCCAGAAAATGTGTGTTACAAATCACAAAGCCAATGGTAAGCATCGAGCGGAGTGTTTTCCCAGGGAAGCTTTCTGAACTTTGATATAAAAAGGGGGATTGGTGAAATAAAATATTTACTTACGATCACATAGTTTGGTTAAAAGGAAAAACCATTCTTTTTTTTTTTTTTAAATTATCTTTATTGGCATTTTGTGAATAGCAAAAACATGGTACAATACAATAGGATTCGATGGTGCATACATAATATTCTGAGATAATATACATTAGTTGTACAGCCGATATTCTCACCAAGAAATGTTCTATACTGTGTTTACCTAGATAGCAGTAAAGAGTCATGACATCCTTCATGTTATCTCTGTCTTGGTCTCTTCATTCACTGACATCTGACAACGACTCCTCGAGTGGGGGTTCACATATATTCCCACGGTACGCATTCCACTTTCCCCATACCCGCGTCCATTTTTTGGGACATCCTCTGTGGACATAGACTGATTTCTCCGCTATCATTCCATTGTCCATGTCCCGACACCACTGGTGAAGGGTAGGGATCTGTCGGGACCCCCAGCGTTGAGCTATATTCCGCTTTGCCAACGTCATACCCAGTGTCACCCAGTCCTGAGTCACTTGGTTGAGATCTGTGGGCTCCCAGATGTTAAGAAGGCATCTCTTTGGTTCTAGTAGAACCGTAACTTCAGTGACTTGTGAAATTGTGCGCATAACCGCCCCCCAATAATGTACAACCTCCGGACATTGCCAGATCGTGTGTAGGAATGTGCCTAATGCGCCACAGTGTCGTAGGCAGAGCGGTGTAACCGTCCTGCCTATTTTGTGCAAAAGTGTTCGTGTGTAGTAAGTGCGGTGTAGAATTTTCAATTGTATCAACTTGAGTTTGGATGATATTGCAACCTCTCTTAGGGACGCAATAGCCTCTTGCCAATCTGTGTCATCTAATTCGCCCACCTCTGATTCCCACCGGGCCTTAAGGGCAGTTGTGGGGTCCGGTTGATTATTTATTATTTTCCGATAAGTTTGGGAGATGGCTTTTTTGTGTAGATGATCCGTTAGGAGTCTATCCTCCAACGGTGACGCCTCTGCTAGCTGTGTGCCTGATGGAATTATCCCCGTGAGTGCGTGTCTAATCTGCATATAACGGAACGTTTCTGTCTGTGCCAGTCCGTATGTGTCCCGTAGGTGGGCAAATGTGACTATCCCACCATTCTTCCACATATCTCCCACCTTCGAGATTCCTATCACATCCCATTTTTTAAATCCTTTGGTGTTGCGTAGCATACCTAACCGCTTTATGTCCCATAATGGCGTGGCCTGCGTTATTACCCCTTCCCAGCCCAGCGCACGCTGCGCCTCAAACCATACTTGGATGGTGTGTGCCGTTGGACCCGTGAGAGCAGTCCTTGACCTTGTTATAAAGTGCTCCCATAATCCCTTCAGTCGCTAGGAGGCGTCGATCCATGAGTTACGCTGGGTCATCTTGAGGTGCAAGTAGCCATTGATTTATTACGGTGAGTTGTGAAGCCCAGTAATATACTTTTATATTGGGGAGGGCAATGCCACCGTCATACCAGCTCTTTACAAGTTTATGCATGGCTATACGTGCCGCCTTTCCGTCCCACAGTAGAGTGGTCACTTCGGCATTTATCACTGTGAAATATGCTGGAGAAACTGGGAACGGTGTATTCTGGAGGACATATAGGAATCTGGGGAGTGCCATCATTTTGAAGAGGGCTGCCCTCCCCAGTAATGTGAGCGGTAGTGAGCGCCAATGTTTAACGTCGCGCCGAAATCGTGTCAAGGACTGCGTGAGGTTTTCAGCAATGAACTGTGTTTTGTCGTGTGTTATATATATCCCTAGGTATTTAAAACCTCTATCTGCAATTTGGATTTCGCAGCCTCGTGGGAGCCGAGGTGGGGAACCTTGAAGCACATAAAGGAGCGATTTTGCCCAGTTTATGGTGTACCCAGAGACTCGGCCATACGAAGCACATATATCCAACAGGAGATTAATGGAGCGCGCCGGGGATGCCAGGTATAGTAGCACATCATCCGCATATAGCGATATGCGGTCTTCCCATCCCATGGCCCATTTCAGCCCACGGATAACCGGATCCTGACGTATCTATGCCGCCAGGGGCTCCAACACCAGTGCAAAGAGGAGCGGAGAGAGGGGGCAGCCCTGCCTCGTCCCTCTGCCCAACGGGAAGTCTGTTGAAATATGACCGTTCACAACAACATGTGCCAGTGGCTGTGTGTATAGCAACTGCACCCATGCGCAGAACTTGGGACCGAATCCCAGGTGTCGGAGGACCGCGAAAAGAAAGGGCCATTCGACGAGGTCGAATGCCATACGCGCATCGAGTGATAAAATGACCGCGTCCTCCTCAATAGTAGGCCTTCGCGCGATGACACCATGCAGCCTTCTTAAATTTAGTGCTGTATTGCGATTTGGCATAAATCCAGACTGATCCGGGTGGATCAATGTGGTGAGATACGGCTGTAATCTCATGGCCTGTGCCTTTGCAAGTATTTTGGCTTCTGCGTTCATTAGGGAAATCGGCCTATAAGACATGCATTCATGTAGTGGTTTGCCCGGTTTGTGGATTGCCACTATCGTTGCAAGGCGCTGGTCTCTGGGAAGGATCCCCTCTCTAGACTATCTGTGTACATATTAAGCAAGTGTGGTACGAGTTGAGCTGTGGCTTTCTTGTAAAATTCTACCGGGATTCCATTGGGTCCTAAAGCTTTCCCCGTGTGCAGTGCACCGACCGCAAGTGTGAGCTCTTCCGGAGTCAAGTCCTCCTCAAGGGCTTTAGCTGCGGCAGGGGATAGTGTGGGCATCTTTATGTCCTTGAGAACGTCCAGATTGTCTACCACTGTGGTGGTGGTCGTGGGTGTGTACACCTTTTCATAATGGGCTGCTAATGCCTCAACTATTTGCTGGGGTTCTGAAGAGATAGTTCCATTCTCTAACCGGATCTGCGCTACCCACCTACTGGCCTTCTCCCTTTTAGCTAGCCAGGCTAAGAGCTTGCCGGCTTTATCACCTATTTCGTACAGAGTGTGTTGCTTTCTGGTGAGTTTGTTTTTTGCCTTTTCCCAGACATAGGTCCTGTATTCTTGTTGTGCTAGGTGTACCCTATGTGTCGAATCCTCACTTATATCTGTGGTATGTTCGGCCTCTGCTCGGGACACCCCCTGCTCTAAACTTGCAATCTGTTGCTGTTGAGCCTGCTTATGACCCGTTATTAGGGAGATGGCCTGGCAGCGTAATACTGTTTTATATGCCTACCACAGCGTCGTTGGAGATGGGACCGAGTGTTGGTTTTCCACAAAGTAGTGCTCCGTCGCTTTGAGGAGACCTTTACCAATCTTGCGGTTTTTAAGATATCCGGGGTAAATCGGGAATAGCCGGCGCCGCCGTGGGGTGAAGGATGTGTATGTACTAAGCACTGGGGAGTGGTCTGATATGCCCCTGGGTAAGTGTGAGACCTCCAAAACCCCCTCCAGTCCACTTGCTAATGTGAATATGTAATCAAGTCTTGAGAGGCTATTATGAGCTCCCGAGTGGAACGTGAATTGCCGATCTCTCGGATATTTGGCTCGCCAGACATCTATGAGGCCGAGAGCCTCAGTAAATTCTACCAATTTGAGGTTTGCACTACTGGGATCCCTAGGGGGTTTCCTATCTATAGATGCGTCCATTGTTGTGTTGAAGTCACCCCCCATTATTAGTTCACCGTGCGGGAGTGACAGTAGGAACTTTCCCAGGGCCGGGAGAGTTGTCTGATGTAGTGTCGGCGGAATGTAGACTGTTACTAGGTTATAGGTTCGTCCCTCCCATTGACATGTTATCGCCGCAAATCGCCCTAGGTCATCCGTCCGGGACCCATTCACTATCAGCGGGAAACATTTGTTAACTAGGATTCCCACTCCCCGAGAAAAGGACGTGAACTCAGAGTGTACGATCATTTTAAATCCCCATCTATCCAAGGCTTTACAAGCTGAGCCCATCAAGTGTGTTTCCTGGATAAGCACTACAGCGGGACCCTTGTGTTTGATGTGTTGGAGGACTAGCCCGCGTTTTATTTTATCACCCAGACCATTTACATTCCATGACAGCACCGTAAAAGGAAGGTGTGACGTCCGGGGATTCGGTGTCTGGGTATCAGAGATGTCAGTTATTGTGTCTATGCGTGTCATGTTGGCTGTCATCTTTGCTGAAGTGAGTAGCGGCCTGTGAGATGCGTAGTGCGTTGTCACCATGTATGCCATCAGATATTGCGTCATATTTCAGTACCAAAACTAAAAACAACCCATGAAACTGTATCCGTCCCTCCTCCCCCCTCCCTGCCTCCCTGCAAAGCGGACTCAGAACTACCCGCCACCCAACTTAGCAGAGTGCTTATTCCCCATAACTTTGTTCTTGCGTAAGGGGGAGAGTCGCCCAGTGCTCTCCGTGAAGTTCCCCCAACTACTCGTAGTCTACTGCGGTCAAACTGCACCTTCGAGTGTCCGGGCCTAATCATCAGGTCTCTCTAATGGCATCACGTGGGGCCCCCAGTGTAGGGCCTGTCAGTTCGTAAGTTTGGGAATCACAAAATCAGTCTGAGTTCTCATCAGCGTTTTGTTGTAGGGTGCCTGATGGTTCCATTCCTCTCTTGTCCGGTATCTCTGTTGTCGTGGGTTGGTGCTTCTGTCTTGGTCCCTGTTGCCTGGGTCCCCCAGCAGGCCGCCATCCCTCCAACCAGTCGTAAGCTTCATCCGGTGTGCCGAAGAACCAGGTTTTACCTTCTGCCTCCACTCTTAATTTCGCCGGGTACAGCATTGCGTATTTTAGTTCAAGGTTGTGCAATTCTTTTTTAACTCCCAGGAAGTTGCGGCGCTGTTTGGTCACTGCCGCCGTATAGTCCGGATACAGAGACACCTCGCAGTTTTCTACCTGGATAGGGGGGGCCACGCGCGCCGCCTGCAGAATAGTATTTCGATCCCGGAAATTGAATATGCGTGCCAATATTGGTCGGGGGGGCCCCCGGCCGGGGCCTTCCCCCGGGCACTCTGTGGGCTCTCTCCACCGAGAAGAAGCTAGACAGTCCACGCGGTTGCAACTGAGTTTTGATGGGATCCTCTACAAAGAGATCTAAAGCCGGTCCCCTCACGCTTTCCGGCACCCCGACCAGGCGCGCATTGTTCCTTCTCGAGCGCCCTTCCTGGTCATCAAGTTTTTCCGCCATTTGTTTCTGCACCAGTTCCAGTTTTTGGATCTGTCTCTGTATTGCTGCCGTGTCCGTCGAAAGAGCCGCTGTGGTGGTCTCCACCTCCGTTATTCTTGTGCTCATTTTAGAGACATCTGCACGTAGCAGTGTTATATCCGTCGAGATCGTACCTATTTACGTTTGCACCTGGTGTAGAGCGGTCATTACATCTTGAAGAGTGAGCTCCTTAGGTTTTTCGGACTGTCGGCCATTTCCGCCTATGGCGGGCTGTTGTTGTGCATCCGTCTGGTCTTTATGATAGGCATATTCGTCAAGTTTGGTGCTGGGCGCCACGCGCTGCCCCCGGCCTCCCATGTCATCCGGGGCGTGAAGTGTCTCAGTAAGTCACTCCGGGGGGGGGAGGGGAACCAGTAATCACCGCTGCCTGCCGCGGGGACACCGTCCTCGTGCGGCCTTTCGGTTTTCCTGTTCCCGGTATTACGTCCCCTCAGCGGGGTTTCGTCCCACAAGATTCAGAGCCGGCTCGTCGTGATTATTTATGGTTTCGCCAAGACCGTTCAGGGCGTCCCAGCGACCCTGCAGTTTTCTGGGAAGCCTGACTCCGGTGAATGGAGTCACTTTGTTCCCGCCTTCCTATGGAGCCGCAATCTGTTGTTTTTATTTCAAATCGAAGCTGGGGTCAGATGCAGGTTTCGTCACTTAGCTGTGTGGGCACACTGCGTTACATCTCAGGGCCGCCAGATTAGGCCCCGTGCTTAAGTTTGATTAACAGGGCGGGTAGGTCACACCACGGAGGACTCACCAATCCCTCAGTCCAGTGCACCGCCGCTCCTGCGCTGGTGTGTGCACCTTCTTTCGAGGCCTCTTCCATCGCTACCGCGGTAGCAGTTTGGCGCGTGAGGAGTCTCTCTGTTATTAGCGCAGCGGGAGGCACCGGCCGCAACGATCGTACAAGGGCCACGCACAAGCCAGCAAGGCCTTCTCCGGATGGCACCTTCGTTTCCCCTCTATCCGCAGCACAGCCGATACCTTGTGTTCCCGGTCCGCGCTGCAGCGTGATTCTTGAACGCCGCCCTCGCAGCCCCCGCCGGCCGGTGCAGTCAGCCCTCAGTCGTTACTTCAGCGTGGAAGGCGCCCCTCCCAGTAAGGGTCCAAGTTACTCAGAGTGCTCCGGCAATCGCGGGAGGCCCGGGTCGTCTCTGTCCTCGCCGCGGTCGGCGCTCGATTCACCCAGGGCCCCGGCTTCACGTCTGTTTCAGGGCCGCAGTCGCGCCCCACGGCTCCGTTGCACGTCCGGGGTTCAGACTTTCAGGAGCTGTGCCTCTGACGTTCCGGAGCTACAGCACTCGTTCTGAGTGAGTTTTCTCGCCGGATAAATTACAGGATTGCCTGGGGAGAACTTATCGAGCACGGAGCTTCCCTAGGCTGCGGCCATCTTTGCTGGAAAAACCATTCTTATTCCCAGGTTTTCTGGTTTCACTTTGTGCAAAGCAGCCATTAAACATGTATTTATTTGTCTTTCCTTTTTACCTTAAATGTTAATGCTTTGTTTTTAACTTTGTGCACAAGGTTAGAGAGAGGGTGGCAAGCAGACGCCACATGAAAGCTCGGCTCCTTTCAGGCTTGAAGTTCCAAAGGGAGCGCGTGCTGAGCCAGAGCCCGGCATCTGGCTCGAGCCTGGCTCGAACTTTAAGTGGCTTGCCCACCTCTACATGATACCAAGGTGTACATATTGGCCATATCAAAAGGTGAAAAATAGGTTAAGGCATGCTGTAAGCATCTGTTACAGTGAAGTGGTGGAGGTTATTACTGTGTAGTAATGAGCTATTGGCTACTAAGAAAAAGTTAGCGTGTTTGGAATAGTGTGTACTCTGTGTAAAATAAATATAAAAAGTAATGGTGCAAAATACATAACATCAGTCATAAGATAACGTGGCTATCAAAATAGAATATATAATGAATAAAGTGTTGTATAGAGATAAAGAAAGATGATGTATAGGAAAGAATTATGGAAAAGGTAAGTATAACTGAGCCTGATTCCTGCTGGGAAAGAAGCGCGAGTTATTGGAGCACAGCTGCAGCTGAAGGGTCTTGCTTGGCACACACTCCAGCTCATGCCTTCAGATGCCAGACTCTTCAGCTTGGCACTATGAGTTCACTGAAATGCCCATCTGCATGCTAAACTTAGAAGGGATATGCGCCTGAGAGCTAACTTCCTTTCAGCAGAGAGATGGGTAGGAGTGTAAAAGCATGTGTAAAGACAAGAGCAAATAAGCACTGGCAAAGCCAGTAGGTTTGGTCTCATCAAGCTTGACATTGTTTTGATGTATTTCTTTTTTTGCAAACATATGACATTAAAAGTGTAAAAGTATTGCAAACATAATAGAAAGTTAAATGTAGAAAAAGTCTAAAGGTGGCATTCATATGTTTGCAAAGAAAAATAATTAGAAAATGACCTATGGAAAAAAGTAACCCAGTGCAAAAATAGATAAAAAATAGGAAATGAAGGTAGAAATGAAAGCATATATTGGCCTACCTTCCCTCACACTGAAGTGGACTACTTTCTAGATGGATGTGCACCGTAGGGTTGTAATTAAAAGGAGTGCTATGTTTATCTCACCAGGTAATAACCAGCGTGATATTGGTCACACTGCCTATTAAATTTCGGCAGGTCAAACCTACCAGGATTTACTGGGGGGAAACTCCTGGTAATTACGTATTTTGGTGCGGTAAGCACCACAATGCATGTGTTATTCCCCATTATCGGGTATGAGCTATTTATTGCGTCCAATAAGTTTCTAAGCCAAGGTGTCTGATTTCATCAGTTGTGACAAATATCGACCACCCTTAGAGTGTTCTCATAATCAGGTCTTCTGTGTCAAACACTGGTAAAAGGCAACTCCAAACAGCCTTCCACATGAGTACAGTGGCATACTTCATACAGCAGGTGGGTCAGTATTTCTGAAATGCTTGCCCATAAAGTTAACCATTCTGCCCATGATAGGCTTGGCCAGTTTCAGAATGTGATATGGAAGCAGAGAAATCTGACATTACCATTGAAGTGCTGCTCAATATAATTATGTTGAAATTGCTGAAATGAAGTCTAGCACCTATATATCATTAAATATTATGTATGACTGTCATGAATCTGACCTTCAATCAGGAACAATGCTACATGACATGGAACTAAAGGTCTCACGAGGCTTGAACACCATGCCAAACAACAAATTGTATAAAGGGCTGGAAACCCATTTCAATTCAAACATACCAACCATGCCAACTTGAGAAAGAGATGCGAAGCAAGCTACTGTGTTACAGCAATGGAGTAAGTTAAAGTTTCAGAAAGTAGGGCTCAGAGCAGCTGTCTTGCTGTGAGTTTGCATGCATTTTCTGAGTTCTGCAATGCACTGAATGTGCTAAACTGCCACACTGGAACTAGTTTCACTGTGCAGTAAATAGTTAATACACGTGCAATGGGAACTACCGTCTCTGAACATCAGAGTGGCACTCGGAAAGGAAGTTTCCACTTCCCTTTAAATCATAGTCATGCCAAAAACAAAGACAGTTCATAGAAAAATGGGTATGAAAAAAAAGAAAATTGAAAAACTAAACAGAAAATGTAAGTTTACTAAAGTCATAGGTTTAAAAATGAAATATATATGGTTAGAGCAGTTGGTATTTTATAGGGAACTCAGCATATAAATGAGGTATTCTGAGTGCCGAGCTCAAAATCAAGAACAGGCACTTTTGGACCAGTAGGACCCTTGTGAGAAGCA
Source organism: Calotriton arnoldi (assembly GCA_963921515.1). Lineage (NCBI taxonomy): Eukaryota > Metazoa > Chordata > Amphibia > Caudata > Salamandridae > Calotriton > Calotriton arnoldi. The sequence continues at coordinate 705,091 of CAWUFW010003902.1, forward strand.
TAACCTCAATGTGTCGTCATGCGCCCCACATCTCCACAGTTGTCTTTGTTGTGTTAGACGGCCTGTCAACACTTCTGGTAATGAGAGTTCCACATTTGCCTCCTGGTGGGGAAGGGGGGCTGTGGCTTTTATGCAGTCTGAGAATAAAAGATGTGCTGTAGTTTTAAGTCAAAGTGTGGTTACGAGCTTCCGCTGTGCACTTTCCTAAAGTGGTCACCTACTTGGTTCATGATTTTTGGAACATGGGATAATAATTTTATTACCAGGGAATGTATTACCTCTTAAAAAGTTTTAACTACAGTCCGTCTCGTTGACTAAATTATTTTACGAGAAAAAAAAGAGTCCAGCTGTCTGAAACCAGCTATAGCAGCTGTAACTCCACGATTTTTTTTGTCGCATTTTATTTTAAGAGGAACCAACAGTGTTCACAGCGCACGTCTATTCCTAACCACTAAGGCCCCTGGAGACGGAGCAGACTTCCTGCTCAAGCCCGCTGTGCGCCCCAGCGGTTCGCTGCATTCTTGGGGAAGTATTCATACTGTCCCTGGCTAAATGTTTGTCAACTGAAACACAAGCATTTACAATGGGGGCAGCCGCTTTCAAAGTTAGAGCGGCATAGCGCTCTATACGAAAAGCGGTGGGCGCGCCGCAAATACAAAAAAGCAGCCGCCATTGTGTGTCCCCATAGTCAATAAACAAAATAGTGCTCACCCACATATAACGCAGTCCATTTAACAACGGAAGTAAAAGGCCCAGTCGTTATGGGAGGTAACAAATGCAGCATGGTGGTACCAAGGAGGGACTAACAAGCCTACTTACGAATCAGAAGCCAGCCTTTATGAAGGACAATGACACCAGCCAATGACAAATATGGGTGGAGAGTGGGAGGGGCTTCCAGTGCATACTCCAATACAGCATGCCTCGCAGAGCGAGCAGCGCATGCGCACTGCCCTTCGGCTCAACCTAAAAAGAAGTGGAGGAACTAACCAAGTTAGGGAATATGCAAGTGACATAATGGCACATGACATCATCTTGTGTGACATCATGGTGCGTGACATCGCACGTGGAATCACAGAAAGTGGAATCACAACCCATGACCTCACAGGAAGTGACATCACCAGAAGTGACATCAGATTTTAAGACCTCACACATATGTTTAGGAGGTCTATCATCAGTACATTTGAGTGCATTCCAATATTTAACAAATGCGATTTCACGTTGGGGGTGTGCCAAAAAAGTGGCACAATCCCGATGCAAAATCTGGGCCTCAACTTATACATTCATTTTTTAAAACCATGCCACAAAGAAATTGGCAACGAGGAGAAACGTGGCAGTAAAACAGCTTAATTAGTTGCAAAGACTTCATTTTAAAATGTCTTATGGGGTTAAGGCAGCTGCTGCAGAGATCTGTGTGCCAATTAAATCTCAGGGAATAATAATAATGGTAACATAACTGGAGGTTAACGTATTTGCTGGAGAGATCTGTGCTTTGTCTAGTTCCAGTTTTGAATCAAAGTAGCATAGAGAGTTAATATGTCTCCTGCAAAGCACATTATGTAACATGCAGATGACAGATTTTTATTTAATGTAAATTGGTAAGTGGGTCACTACTTTTAACACAGAGATTGTAATCCTTCTGATGTAGCACAGTGAGCTATGGAGAACATTACACCTTGTAGTCCTCACTGTCTTATGTACCACATCCTAGAGGAGAGGATGTGGCCTAACGGCTAGAGCACTCGACTTCAAAGCTGGGGAACTGGGTTCGAGTCTCAACAGGGACGGTCAACATCCTGTGATTCTGGGCAAATCACGTAATCTCCCCGTGCCTAACAAGATAAATGTTGTCCATCTGTAACGCAACTGGTGCTCATGTAAATCGCTCCGATACCTTCTGGTCGCATTCGTGCTATATAAAACGCCCCCCCAAAAACAAAAATCCTACACACTGATTTACACACATATGATTTATTGTCAATGCGTACGTGTGAAGGAAAGCGCTCTGACACCCTGCATTGGGATGAGTAGCGCTTTAGTGCTTTTACATAAATAAAACAAAATAGTGGTATTTAAATTATTATTTGTGTAAATACTTGGACAGACCAACACATCTGACATTCTTACAGCGTATGCTTATCTCTTATATACAGGGACTGAACAGAGTCAAAAGCATGCCTCTCTTAAGTACCTGTGAGTGCATAAGCTGTGTGCCTTTGTTTCCCCTCCTTTGCATTTAGGTGTGAGGCTCCCAATAGGTCCCAGCCAGGATACTCCAACAAAAAGAGGACTGATGCCCCTTAACTTCGGCCTTTGTTATGGGCCCAGCTGGAAACTGATAAGCCCTCTCCTTGCCTGCATGTTGCTGCTTGAAACTAAAGAGGACAACGTGCAGGCGCTGCTGAATGTGTCCCGGTGTTTGAAAGTTACACTAGGACAAGTTTAGCCTATTTCTGTGGGGTCCAACCTCTTGGCAGGATAGACGGCGTCCACCCTGTGAAAAGAGTGGGTAGACGCTGTCTACCCACATGTACCCCCGACTTGTGCCCTGCAAGATACTAAATAGGACTTTAAAAAATCACATGTATTCATTTGAAGCATGTCTTTGTTTATTTGAATTATTAGTGGGAAATCATCAACGCAGCTCTAGAACACATTTAAAAGTGCCTTCTATTTATATTTGCTGTTTGAAGTATGTACTGATAAGGGCTAAAAATACCAACTTAAGGCGATTTTGGTTATTTTTGTTCCAGCCGAAACATTAAAATACTGGTGGGACTGGTAGAAAACTGGCCAGGTGGCAACTCTACTTGCGCACTGTTTAATCTTCGGCAAGGTGCTGGGGCCTTGGTGTAACACATGGGTACTCACAAACTTTCTCACGGGGGCCAAATTTACAGTGTGGTTTGTGGCCGAGGGCCGCACCGGTGGGGGCGGGGTCAGTGGGGGAGGGGGCGGGGCTAGAGCAAAAAAAAATAACTATGACCATGAGGTTGAACACAGGCCCCTGCAGCAGACGCCTTCGTCCACTGAGCCACCAGACCCGGCATACACACATCTCTCTCTATCTATCTATCTATCTCTCTCTCTCTCGCTCTGTCTCCTTCCCTCTCTCTCTCTATCTCTCCCTCCCTCTCTCTCCATCTCCCTCCCTCTCTCTCCGTCTCCCTCCCTCTCTCTCTCCGTCTCCCTCCCTCTCTCTCTCCCTCTATCTCTCCCTCTCTCTCTCCCTCCCTCCCTCTGTCTCTCCCTCTGTCTCCCTCTGTCTGTCTCCCTCTGTCTGTCTCCCTCCCTGTCTCCCTCCCTCCCTGTCTCCCTCCCTCCCTGTCTCCCTCCCTCCCTCCCTGTCTCTCCCTCCCTCCCTGTCTCCCTCCCTCCCTGTCTCCCTCCCTCCCTGTCTCCCTCCCTCTCTGTCTCCCTCCCTCTCTGTCTCCCTCCCTCTCTGTCTCCCTCTCTCTCTGTCTCCCTCCCTCTCTGTCTCCCTCCCTCTCTGTCTCCCTCCCTCTCTGTCTCCCTCCCTCTCTTTCTTTCTCCCTCCCTCTGTCTCCCTCCCTCTAGCTCTGTCTCCCTCCCTCTGTCTCCCTCCCTCTCTGTCTCCCTCCCTCTCTGTCTCCCTCCCTCTCTGTCTCCCTCCCTCTCTTTCTTTCTCCCTCCCTCTGTCTCCCTCCCTCTAGCTCTGTCTCCCTCCCTCTGTCTCCCTCTCTGTCTCCCTCTCTCTCTGTCTCCCTCTCTCTCTCTCTCTCCCTCTCTCTCTGTCTCCCTCTCTCTGTGTCTCCCTCTCTCTCTGTCTCCCTCTCTCTCTGTCTCCCTCCCTCTGTCTCCCTCCCTCTGTCTCCCTCCCTCCCTCTCTTTCTTTCTCCCTCCCTCTGTCTCCCTCCCTCTAGCTCTGTCTCCCTCCCTCTGTCTCCCTCTCTCTCTGTCTCCCTCTCTCTCTGTCTCCCTCCCTCTCTGTCTCCCTCCCTCTCTGTCTCCCTCCCTCTGTCTGTCTCCCTCTGTCTGTCTCCCTCTGTCTGTCTCCCTCTGTCTGTCTCCCTCTGTCTGTCTCCCTCTCTCTCTGCCTCCCTCTGTCTGCCTCCCTCTGTCTGCCTCCCTCTGTCTGCCTCCCTCTGTCTCCCTCCCTCTGTCTCCCTCCCTCTGTCTCCCTCTGTTTCCCTCTCTGTCTCCCTCCCTCTGTCTCTCTCTGTCTCCCTCCCTCTGTTTCCCTCTCTGTCTCCCTCCCTCTGTTTCCCTCTCTGTCTCCCTGTCTCCCTCCCTCTGTCTGCCTCCCTCTGTCTGCCTCCCTCTGTCTCCCTCCCTCTGTCTCCCTCTGTTTCCCTCTCTGTCTCCCTCCCTCTGTCTCTCTCTGTCTCCCTCCCTCTGTCTCCCTCCCTCTGTCTCCCTCCCTCTGTCTCCCTCCCTCTGTCTCCCTCCCTCTGTCTCCTTCCCTCTGTCTCCCTCCCTCTGTCTCCCTCCCTCTGTCTCCCTCCCTCTGTCTCCCTCCCTCTGTCTCTCTCCCTCCCTCTAGCTCTGTCTCCCTCCCTCTAGCTCTGTCTCCCTCCCTCTCTCTCTCCCTCCCTCTCTCCCTCCCTCTCACTGTGTCTCCCTCCCTCCATCTCCCTATCTCCCTCTATCTCCCTCCGTCTGTCTCCCTCTGTCTGTCTCCCTCTCCCTCCCCCTGACTCCCTCCCTCTGTCTCCCTCTGTCTGTCTCCCTCCGTCTCCCTCCCTCTCTCTCTGTCTCCCTCTGTCTCCCTCTGTCTGTCTCCCTCCGTCTGTCTCCCTCTGTCTGTCTCCCTCTGTTTCCCTCTCTGTCTCCCTCCCTCTGTCTCCCTCTCTCTCTCTCTCTCTCTCTCTCCCTATGTCTCCCTCTCTGTCTCCCCCTCTCTGTCTCCCCCTCTCTGTCTCCCTCTCTCTGTCTCCCCCTGTCTCCCTCTCTCTGTCTCCCTCTGTCTCCCTCTGTCTGTCTCCCTCCCTCTGTCTGTCTCCCTCTGTCTCCCTCTGTTTCCCTCTCTGTCTCCCTCTCTCTCTCTCACTCCCTATGTCTCCCTCTCAGTCTCCCTCCCTCTGTCTCCCCCTCTCTGTCTCCCTCTCTCTGTCTCCCTCTCTCTGTCTCCCTCTCTCTGTCTCCTTCCCTCTGTCTCCTTCCCTCTGTCTCCTTCCCTCTGTCTCCCTCTGTCTGTCTCCCTCTGTCTGTCTCCCTCCCTCTGTCTCCCTCCCTCTGTCTCCCCCTGACTCCCTCCCTCTGTCTCCCCCTGACTCCCTCCCTCTGTCTCCCTCTGCCTCCCTCTGTCTCCCTCTCTCTCTGCCTCCCTCTGTCTCCCTCTCTCTCTGCCTCCCTCTGTCTCCCTCCTCTCTCCCTCTGTCTCCCTCCCTCTGTCTGTCTGTCTCCCTCGCTCTGTCACGTCACCCCCCACCCCCTCCCCCCGTGTGTGTCAGCCCGGGCTGAGACAGCTTCCCGGGCGCACACACAGCCGCACCCGAGTACTTCACAGCCTCAGGTCTTTAAAAGACCATTCACTTGTTAATGAGGCTTTGTTGTATTTCACCTCTTCTTAGCGCCCCTGCATGGAGATGCAGGGGCGCTAAAAAGAGGTGAAATACAACAAAGCCTCATTAACAAGTGAATGGTTTTTTAAAGAATCGCCCGCCCCCATAGAGCGCTGCTGCAACCGGCGGTGTTTGCTGGCACTTAAAAAAAAAGAAGAAAAAACACAGGTATCTGCAAGGTCCGCGGGCCGCCAAGGAAGGCTTGCCGGGCCGCCGGCGGCCCGCGGGCCGTACTATGAGTACCCGTGGTGTAACAGATGCAGGTTTTTTGGGTGTTGTGGCTCAAACCACATGTAACTTCTTCCCCTCTTTCTTTTCTGCAGGTGCAGGACTCAGTTGGGGCCTTGTGTGATTGGACTGATCGTCCTGTGATTGTGGGCCGCAGCGCTGCAGAGAAGAGATATGACTAGTAGTTTGTCGTCAGTTTTCTGGGATTCACTTGCTGAGGCCATACTTTGTCATATGCATGGAAGGGGTTGTGTTGCTGTCTTTACCCTACTAAGAAGGAGCAGCGAGATGGGTGACAGGCCGATGATCTGGGCATTGGGGACTGTGGTGCAGTAGGTGTCCCAGATGGCACCGAGTGCTGCAGGTGAGCCTAGGGTCGCGGCTTCATTCCAGCATCTCCCTCTCTTCTTTTTTACCATAACGTGAGGCAGGCAATGCCATATCAGGCGTTCAGTCCAGACAGCGCACCAATTGACCACTGACAAATAAGTGTGTGCAAACGGCTGCCTTAATGAGATGTGCGCATCACATATAAATGACTTTGGCAACATCCATACAAAGTATAACTTAAATCTTAATAATACATCAAATTCCCACTCCTAAAGTCTTCCCTCTTGTTTCTCTAAACTGTCCCCCATTGCGACACCATTACTCTTTGTCTTTATCCAACTCTTCTGGCCAATGTGACCACTTTTCCCTGCAAAGAACTGTAAATTCAATGACCCTCCTCCCTCTGAGCTGATCAACCCGTACTCCAGGTAAACCCGCTCTCTTTCTAACATTACCTACAGTGCTAAACCTGCCAGCACCTGTCCATCAGCGACGAAATTCACCCCTTACAATAACAAGTTAAATGCATCTGTTACCATAAGGCTGCACATCGGACACATCACCATTTCTGACCCAAAATCCCCAAACCTTGCCCCTGATAAATGATGGGCAGGTGGGCTGAGCTAAAATCACCCTTACCCTACCTCAAACCAGTGGCCACCGTGTACTGATCTCCACTAAAGGGTCCTTCCCCTGCCTAGCTAATCCTTTTCATCGTGCCCACTCCAACCCTTGCGCATCAATCCCTTCGGCCTGCACTACTCGCCCACAGACCCCTGGAGGGGGCAAGGTTCCCAGCCATCTGCTCCCTCAACCGCAAAGCCTCATCGGGTGAGACAGTACATACCAATTGACCACTGACAAATAGGTGTGTGCAAAAGGTTCCTTTAATGAGACAGGTGCACATCACATATACATGACTTTGGAAAAATCCATACAAAGATTAACTTAAACCTTGCTAATACATCAAATTATTATACAAGCCCCGCCCATTCCCTAAAGTTTTCTCTCTTGTTTCTCTCAACTGCCCCTCACCATGACACCATTAATCTTTGTCTTTCTCCAACTCTTCTGGCCAACGTGATATATTTACTCTATAAATGACTGTAAACTTAGTGATCTTCCCTCCTGAGCTAATCTGGCCGCAATGCAGCGAAACCAACCCTGTTTCTAACCTTACCTACAGTGTAAAACCTGCCGTCCAGAAAAATCCTATTTGGTATTTTTCTGCACCCACCCACCCCAGAAACAACCCCCTTTTTGAACTGCATCTCCCCCCATAACAAAGCCTGGGCAATAGCATTTTACTCCCAGCATCTGCAAAAGATAGAACTTCATTGCAACCTCTGTCAGATGTATGCCATCATCCAGAAAAAAAACTGCTTAATCTCTTACTTGATATTATCGTGGACAATCCGCACTATTTTTATCTCTTGACAAAAATGGTGAAACTCTCTATTTATCTTTCTTTGAGCTTTGTCAATGGCACTCCGCTTTTACACCCCACGCCAGACCCTTATAGGCATCAACTCCGTAAGCATAATTTATCTCCTTCAACAAATCTTATCCCTTGACCTTTACAAGATTGTTTTGCCCCAAGTAAATGTTGTGTACATCCGGACACCCCCAACACTAGTGCAATTTGATGAATGTTGACACCAGCTCACTCCACCACATCCTCCCTTTACCAAACCATTTTAGCTGGACTTTCAGGTCATCAAATCCCAATTGGCGGTCAAAGCGCCTCTCTGATGCTTGTCGTGCCTCCCACTTTATAAATTGAATGTCCACATATCCAAACAAGAGATTAAACCTCTCTGAGGTCCAGCTGCACATCCTGCAAACAAGTAGCAAAAATAGTGTTAACAACAGTCACTATTTATTGCAATACCTATCCCGGGTAAACATGCCTTTTGAAACTGTCTGACCTCCATCCACGGGTATCCTTTATCCCGTCCCCAACCTAACCACTGTGTTTGTGTGATCGCTCACCTGACGAGACGTCCGGAAATGACATTGACAAGGATCCCGGGGGCATAAGACCAACACATGCAAGCGTTCTAGTGGTTTCACAGGCCACACCCCCAGAGATCTCCAGGACGGTTGTATGATGGAGGCACGGGTGGCTAAATACATGCCTCTACCACGCAGCCCAAACCACGAATGCATCTTAACCACGCATTCCTTTACTACGCATACCTTTGCCATGTGATTTCATGGTAAAGGCATGAATGGTAAAGAGGTATGCGTGGCTAAGTTCACCACTACTCTGCCCCCCGTCCTAAGGCCCAAAACCTTCCCCCGCCCCCTCCCACCCCTGCACTGTCCATAAAACGACCCCAATCCCTTCCACTGCCCTTAGGCCTAAACCCCTAACCCCTAATTTAAGAAACTACCCCGACCCCCACTTAGCCCTAAAAACTACCCCGCCCACCCCTAAGGCCTAAAAACTACCCCGACTACCCATTCCCATCCCTCTACCCTGAGGCCTAAAACCCTCCCCCTTTACATACATTACCCTGACCCCTACAACCATCGGCAATCCCTAAAACTACCCCGACCCCACACTCCCCTAGGCCTAACAGCCTAACCCCTAATTAAAAAAAACTACCCGCCCCCATACCCTAAAACTACCCAACCTCCCAGCTCTGAAAACTAACCTGACCCCCCCAGCCCTGAAACTCCCCCTACTACCCCCCCAGCCCTGTAAACTACCTGACCCCCCAGCCCAGAAAACTATCCCGACCCCCAGGCAACCGGCCGCATCACAGGGCTTGCCCCACAGTCCCATCCACCAACCCGCCCACCCCCCCCAAGCTACTTAATGCTTGCTGCAGCGCGGCATTAGCTAGCCTGTGTCTTTCACGACCCCCCCTCCTGCGTGACTTCTGGGAGCCTGCTTGAACTCCCGGTCTCGACGTTGGACCTGCCACTAGACTGGATTGGCTCACCAATCATCGCCGCCCTGGCCACCTCTGCCACCTACACAACCGATTGAAAGGCAAACGGCCAGACCCCTTTTTCTTCGCCTACGACGCTAGCGAATCGCAGGCCTCACCCCACAATCCCACCCTCCGCCCCCCCAGGCTACTTAATGCCGGCCGTTGCACCATAGGCGCAGTACAGGTAAGCAAGTCCGTGACCCGACCGCGCCCAGTGCCAGAACTCCTAGCCCACCGGCCATCCACCATCACTACAGTGCTGTTCATCGAGGAATGGACCCAGGACACCGCAGCACCCTCTGCCGCACCCGCTCACCCATGGACACCGAAGGAGCTTTCGACTGCCGTCACTGCCACTTCACCTGCAACTCTACGGAACCACGGGCCCCCACAAAGACCACCGACCACCAGCCCAAACTACGATGCATGCTACTCAATGTCCGCTCCCTGGCCAAACACGGCATCAAACTCTGGGACACCATCACCACCAGCAGCCTGACGTAGTGTTCCTCACAGAGGCCTGGCTCAAGGACTCCTCAGCCCCTGACATAGCCACTCCCACTCCAACTGGCTACAAACTGGCCCACAGGGACTGGCCAGTCGTCAGCCCCGGGAGAGGAATTGCCATCATTCACAAGTACTCCTTCAAGCTCACCACCTCCGATGACCCCCCGCACCCAACATGGATCACCTCAACTTCCAGATCCAATCCAACGCCTACTCAACCATCAGAGGTACCCTCGCCTACAGACCACCAAGACCCTGACCCCCCCTTCTGCAACTCCATCACAGAAATGATCGCCCCCCCTCACCTTGGAATCCAGACATTACCTCTTTCCCGGCAATCTCAACTTCCACCTCAAAGACCCCTCAGACACCAACTCAGCCACTCTGCTAGACTCCATGGACAACTCCGGCTTCAAACAGATCATCACCAACCTCACGTACACTGCCGTTCATAACCTGGATCCCATCTTCATGTCCAGCAAAAAATCCAGTTCAGCCACACAACCGAGCTCACTTGGACGGAACACAGTATCGTTCATTTCACCATCGCTGTCAACCGGCAGGCCACCATTACCGAATCCCAATGGATGACCACCCTCAACACCACCACCTCCCTCCACACATCCGACAACGTCAATCAAGCCGCCACCCACGTATCAGAATGGATCACCACCAGCGCTGACTCCATCGCTCCCATCAAATCCCTGAGCAACAAAAGAGCCAACAAGCACCCCAATTGGTTCACCCGCAAATTCAAAGCAGAAAAATGCAAATGCAAACCTCTGGGGGGACGCTGGCAAACCAACAAAGACCCAGGCGACTGCACAGCATTCAAGACGGCCCTCAAATCCTACCACCACGCCATCAGAGAAGCAAGGAAAGCTGCACTCGCCACCCGCCTCCAGTTCACCAACCACACCAAAAAACTATTTCACATCATCAGAGAATTCTCCTCCCAGACGCTGTCGAAAACACCATCCAGTCTTCCCAGCCCCTCTGCAACTGAAATGAAATGAATGAATGAATTTGTACTTGTAAAGCGCACTGCTACCCTGAGGCATCCTGGCGCTGAACGCATACCGCTGTGGAACCCTTCCTGGCTTTTCCCTGTGAAATGTCCACTCCTGGGCACCCCCAAGGTGAAGCCAGGCATCCCAGCGCTGGTGGGGCCGTTGTGGAGATTAAGCAAGCTATTGCCCAGAGTTGCAGAGTGGGACCCATGATTAGAATAGGCACCGAGGCGAGAATTATCAGGTCCGAGGAAGTTGAGCCCAAGACCCGCCGAGGCGGGAATTGAACCCTGGTCCCGGGCCAGATCTCTGCATCAGGGTCTGCCGCTCTAACCATTGAGCCACACTTCTCCAACTCACTCGCCAACTTCTTCCACACCAAGATTGCGAAAATCTATGAGAACTTCAAACTTCAAACTCCAACCGCCTCAGCCTGACCTCCACGCTCCTCCTATCATCCTCCCGCCCTACCTCCTGAACGACTAGACACCTCTCTGCACCAAAAGCACAACCTCCATCATGTTCTTTGTCCATTCTGGAGCCCCCCCCTGCACACACCATGCCTTCAACCTCAGACACAAAGGAATTGGACCCCTGCTCACCAGCATCATCAACTTAGCGTTCAGATCCGCCACCGTCCCAAAATCCTGGAAGCACGCCAATGTCAAACCACTTCTGAAGAAACCCACAGCAGACCCATCGGACCTCAAGAACTACCTCCCCATCTTGCTCCTCCCCTTCCCGGCCAAGGTTCTGGAGAAAGCCGTCAACTGCCAACTCACAGACTAACTGGAATCCAACCACCTGCTCGACCCCTCCCAATCTGGTTTCTGCTCAAACCACATTACTGAAACAACCCTTACAGCCGCTACAGGCAATGTCAGAGCCATCCTTGACCACGGCGAGTCTGCAGCCCTGATCCTCCTTGACCTCTCAGTGGCCTTCTACACAGACTCCCACCACCTCCTCATCCAAAGGCTTCACCGCATTGGCATCCACTGCAATACCCTGAAGCTACTAACCTCTTTTCTCACCGGACTCACTCAGAGAATCCGCCGTACAGCACCGTCCCCAAGAGTATCATCTGCGGCGTACCCCAGGGCTCCACACTGTTCAACGTCTACATGGCGCCGCTGGCACCCATCACCCGCAGCGATGGTCTCAACATATCTCCTACGCAGACAACACCTAGCTTATACTCTCCCTCACCAAAGACACAGACATCACTAGAGCGAACGTCAAGAACGCCATAACTGATGTCGCCAACTATATGAGAACCAACTGCCTCAAACTCAATTCTGACAAAACCGAAGTTGTTCTCTTCGGAAGACCCCCCTCACCGTGGGACAACTCCTGGTGGCCCTTGGACAAGCTACCATCCCCACCACCCAAGCCTGCAACCTTGGTATCATCCTCGACTGCAAGCTCTCCATGAGACAACAGTTCAACTCAGTCACATCCCTCAGAATGCTTCGTAAGGTCTTCAGATGGATCCCAACAGACACCAGTAGAATCGTCACAAAAGTCCTCATCACCCTCTAAACAGGAACCGCCACCCACCTCCTCAAGCGCCTCCAAACTATCAAGAACACAGCAGCAAGAGTCATCCTGGACCTGCCCAGATGATCTGCTCCCACATCACCCCCACCGTAGCCTTCACTGGTTCCCCGTCAAAAATAGATGCCACTTCAAACTGCTCACGCACACCCACACCCACACAGCCCTTCACAATACGACGCCAGAATACCTGAACAACCGCCTGACCTTCCACCAGCCCACCAGACACCTCCGGTCTGCTTCCCTGGCCCTAGCCATCATCCCACGCATCCATTGCACCCGAGCCGGAGGACGCGCCTTCTCCAAGCCAATGCCTGGAGCAACCTCCCCATCCAACTCCGAACTTCTACCTCCCTAGCTGAATTCAGGAGCGGCCTCGAGACCTGGCTGTTCGACTAAGCACCACCCCACGCAGCTCCTGGATAACTCCCTGGTGTGATGAGCGCACTTTTTCAAATACTGATTGATTGATTAACCATGTTGCTCCCTGAGTAATGTTCAAATGCCCACTGCAGAAAACGACTAAACCTCTCAAACAGTGCACAAGACACGAAGCAGCCCATGGGCAAAGCTTTGTCCACAAAAAAGAAGCCTTAAAACTACATACCTAGGAGCAGGAAATCCTCTGGATGAACCAGTAGTAACCTAAATGCAGACTTAATGTTGAACTTGGCCATGGAAGCTCCCGCTCCTGCCTGAGCCACCAATTGGAAAGCAATGTCAATTGAAGCATATGACACATTTGAACGCTCCTCTGCTGTGTGGTCATTGACTGAATTCCGCTCAGGCCTTGATAGATGTTGTATCAACCTGTACTCACATTTTACTTTTTTAGGTACCACCCCTATTGGGGAGATTGTGAGATCCTGCAAAGGCCAATCCAAAAAGATGCCCTCCATCCACCCTTCATCTACCTCCTTCATCAGCTTCGCCCACACTACCGTGGGCGAAGCCTTTGCTGAATGCAGATTCTCCGCCCATCGAGCTTCCCTTGGACTACTGTACCCCAGTTTAAATCCTTCAGAAAATCCCAGCCACAAACTGTCCCCCTCCTCCCTCTCTCCATATTGCTGCAGCCAAGCCCCAAACTGTCCAGTTTAGCTGGTGTATCCGCCTTTTACCTCAGCTGATGGAGGCGGCCTACCTGCACTTGACCCCTGGAGTGTCACTGCTGTCGGTCGTCCCTGGTTGCCTTGTGCTGCCCCTGCTAGTATTGCACAATGGGTGACCGGTGCTTCCCACTGCAGCGGAAACAATTGTGTCGAAACCGGCGGTATTCCTGAGTATAATTGCTCCTGCACACACCCTGGGGTCCTGTAGAACCCTGTGCTCTTGATGTGCAACCTATTCCTGAACAGGTGGGGCCTTTCTTGAAGAGGCCAATACATCTGTGGCAATCCTCTCTTGGTCCTGGGTATGGGTCAACTGGGCGTCATGGTATGGAGCCACAAATCGTTTTCCAGCTCCCCCATTTGCCTTCTGCATCCACTGACAGCCTGGCACTGAACTCCTGCCTTCCTTATTACATCCATGTATTTAAAGAGTGCAATACAACGCTCCAGGTATTTTTCACAGTACACCCTAGCATAAATTTATAAGGCCTCTGTCCAGTTCTCAATTGTCATTGGTACTCTAGGCCACTGCATCGGCTTTCATTCCTCCTCCTTAGCCCTCACCTATCTATGCAGTAACTTAAACATATATTCTCCCTTCCATATCTTTTCCTTCGTCGTCATCTGCAGATGAGCCCACAGTGGTTTGGTAACGCCCAAGTATGTCCAGGACTGGACTGGGAACAGAAAGCAACTCTGGCAAATTTTGTCAGATCAGGCCCATACGGTGTGTAGCAAGCGAACCTGACCACTCTAAAGTGAACTTCGGGGGTTCCCCCCCAAGGAAATTTTCATAATATACCCAAATGTATTAACTTTTAAAGCATAGCAGCTAACCTTACAGTGCACCAGGATACCCAATCATACCCACAGACAACCTAGCAAAAAATGCAACAGGTTGAGGCATGTGTGCACATTAAAGAAGGGTGGGCTAAGAGGGGATGGGCGAAAATTGGAGAAAACCCAGTAATCCATGTGGCAAAACGCACAAAGTAGTGTTGCTGTCAATATGTACAATTATGCCAAACAGACAAATATGGAAGTTGGTGACATGACCAGTAGCCATGCACCTTTTTAAAGACAGGGATACCATTGACTGTTGTACAAATACACCTCCTGACTTGGGGATGAAGTAGAAAAGCAATCAAGCTTGGTAACCTAAGCAGAAACTACACAATCTTAAAAAGGCCCAGTTTCCATCTAGTCATGCTAGTCAAAAGGCAGGATGAATAAGGTTTGTAATTGCTGAACATCTCTAAAAAGTGTCTTTCTTTGACCGACAAAGTGGTTTTGACAGGTGTGGCCGACAAAGCTCGCGGGTGGGAGGGGGCGGGCGCGCGCGCAGGGGGATTGGACCAGGGGTCGTGGGCTGCTTTTTAAAAAATGAATCAATAAATAAATAAAACTTACCTTGCCGCCGCCAGGTCCCGCGTCTTCTCTCCTGCTCGCCTGTGTCCGGCTCCAGGTCAGAACAGGAAGCAGGCAGCCAGGCTCCCACCCCTAAGCCAATCACAACGCCCCAATTGAGCGTTGTGATTGGTCTGAGCGCCATGACATGGTGCTCAGCCAGGGGCTGGAGGGGTGGGCATGTTCTTCATGCAGGCTATAATGCAGCCTGCATGGAGAACAGGGGAGTGCGCATGACTATTTTGGGCAGCCCGAGAGGGCCGACCAAACAGTCACTGCGCACAGGATTGTTCCACCACTCCTCCCCTGCAGCTCCGTCCCGCCCCCTCATCCACTGCCGCAGCAGGAGAACAAAATAAAATAATAACATTCCATTATTACCATTTTACTTTTTCCTTCCTTTGCTGCTCCTGGTTGTGGGGCGACGCTCCTCCGCCTTAGCGGAGGAGCCGCCACTGGGTTTCGATATTGCACGGCCCGTGATCATTTGGCATTACGACCAGAGCTGTCGCCTTTGGAACTGGGAACCTTTGTTGAAAGCCCGACGTCAGCTAAACATCCCGTGATTCTGGGCAAATCACTGAATCTCACTGTGCCTTAAAAAATAAATGTGATCTTGTGTAATATAACTGGCATTCATATAGAGCGTGCCAATGCCCTTGGGATGAGTTTGCGCTATGTGAAACTGTAAAAAAAAAAAGGATAATGGTACAGAGCTGAGCTGCTGCCTGGAAATAAGGAATAAAATTAAAAATACCAAAGCCGGATTTTGAACCCTGGAATGAAGCTGCACGATCAGAGAAGTTGCTGCAGTCAAGCCATCCGTGGTCCCCTGCAAGAGTGAAGGTGAACAGCAGGGCACAAGTCCTAAAAAAAGAAGTTGGGGGACTAACCTAGTTAGGCAGTATGCAAGTGACATCAAGGCGCGTGACATCACGGCACGCGACACCACGGCGCACACCATCACGGCGCACAACATCATGGCGCACAACATCACGGCACATGACATCACACATGGCATCACAGGAATTGACATCATAGAAAGTGGCATCACAAGCCACGACTTTACAGGAAGTGGCATCACAAGAAGTGACAGCAGATCTAAAGCCGTCACATATATGTTTAGCAGGTCTATCATGTGTACGTTTGAGAGCATTACGAGGATAATGGCACAGTGAGCTATGGAAGATGATATGTGACTTCTACACCTTGCAATACCCCAGTTTTATGTAACACATCCTGTACATTCATTTACAAACTTATATAATTTATTGTACATGTAATATGCAGGTGTTGATGTAAAGGGCTCTGACACCCTGCATTGAGATGAGTATAGAAGAAAAAATAGTGGTACTTAAATTATTCCAACGCCTCCTCAGGGGAAGTAAGCTCTATATAAATGCAATTTGTTTTGTGTAAATACTGGGAAAGACCAACACAACTGACATTCTTACAGTGCATGCATATCTCCTAAACAGGGACTGAACAAAGTGAAAAGCTCCCTTTCTCAAGTATGTGTGAAGTGCTAACAAGGTGTGAGCCTTTGTTTCCCCTCCGCTTCATTTGCATCAGGTGTGAGGCTCCTGACTGCTCCCAGCCAAGAGACTCAAACAAAAGGAGGCCTGATGACCCCTCAAATTCGGCCTATGTTATGGGCCCAGCAGGAGTCTTAAATAAGAAAGCCCGGCTCGCCTGCACATTGTTGCAGAAAAAAAGCAGACAACCTGCAGGCGCTGCTGAAAATGTCCCGGTGTTTGGAAATTACACCGGGACGAGTTCAGCACATTATTCAGTGGGGCCCAAATTCTTGGCAGGGTGGACGGCGTTCACCCTGTGAAAGAAGTGGGTGGACGCCGTCCACCCGCGTATACCCCCGACTCGTGCCCTGGTGAACAGGGATTGCCCAGACATTTTATATCACGTCAGTATGTCATCTGGTTGCTCTGTAATCCTTAATACAATTCCGCAGAGAGGCTGGCGAGGGTAAGATAGGTCGAAGGGGTGCCAAAATTCAAATTCTTGAAATGTGCTTCGCAGAGACCCTGACCTGGAGAAATATGAGTTCAGTGATTCCGTCAGAGCATCTTAATATTTGTACAGGACACACAAGTGTTCACACACACAGTGTTCTGAACTGGCCAGTGAAGAGAGGGGTGTTGTAATTCAGTAATCAACTGCACTGGAAGGCAGTGTTTACAGGGCTGACGTTTGGCGTCGCAGTTTCAAGTCAGGATCTGTGTGTGGGTCCTAGAAAAAAAGCCCTGTCGTAAATACTGCAGTTTTTTCTAGGTCACCTCCTTACTGTCCTACTTGTCTTGTTCTTCAGCCCCTCCTTTCCCATCTAGCTTCCCGCCATCTATCCTTCATCTTTTTTATCCTCTGACTTAGCCCCGCCCTTTTGTATCCTGGTCTCGTTGTGCCCGTACCCTGGTCCACCACATACTTGCCTTTCCATACGGGCTGTAACATGTTCACTGTCAGTGTCCCTCCCAACGGCAAGTGCGCCGCTCCTGTTGCCCATTTTCCCCTCATTTGTCCGCAATATCAGGGGCCCACTCTGTAGCCGACCATCCAATAGCTCTATGACTAGCCACGTCTACTGATTTCTTCCAGGTCTGCGTTTTTTCCTTCAAGACATCAGTTCTCTCCTTGTTTGTACCCAGACCTTTCGGGGTAACCCAGTTATCTGATCACCACTGCCATTCTTGGTCCAGTTTGTCCGCCTCAGTCTCTTCCTCCAGATCCTTCTCATCCTACTCAAAGTCCAGCATTGTGTCTTTCAAAGTATCGCCAGACCTTGCCAACCCTTGACCCTATCTTGTGCTCGGCCTCTCTCCCTCCCCAACTCCACCATCACCCCACACATCAACTGTATGCATATCTTGCTGAACAGACTTGCGCTGGAGGGCTGTCCGTAGCCCACCCTGCTCCTTGTCGTGCTGGCCCAATGTTGCCTTCAGGTTGGCCACACAGCACTGAGTTGTTTCTTCGTGCCGGGGTAAGGAAGCCGCACAAGACTTTCCCGGCTCACTGCTGCTGTGTCCATGCAATGTCCATTAGCCTGCCTCATCCACTGTGCCACCTACAACTTTCCTAGCATGACCCCCCCAACGGGTATACTGTATGTAATTCCAATACCCAGCCAGTCTTCCACCTGATGGTTCAGCCCACTCCACCTCGCCGCCAAATATGAATTCACCTGCCTTATATTGCTCCCATTGACTGCAAGCATTGTGGCCTCTAAAAGGTCCAACCCTACTTTACCTGTCCCACTTTAACTGATCCCCAACCTCCTCTTCTAAACCCATCACACCATTTGCAGAAAACAAGGGCTCCAGCACTAAACCAATATTCTCTGTCCCATGTTCACCCACTGGCAACTTAGGCCCACTCACTGTATTTGTACTTTGGGCTGAGCTGACTAGCTCAGCCCGTCTAGTCAGCCCGTATGGGAATATTAGTGGGCCCCCGAGTTATTTCATGGCCCGAGAGGATGCACCCTCGCTCAGTTTTTTCTGTGTGTGTGTGTGGCCATGTGCTCTGGTCCTCCTGCGTGTGACGTCATGCACCTCCACGCCCGATGCGGCGACTCCTGCTGGGCACCTGGTGCTACTGTGCCCTTTCCTAAGGCAGTGGCCAAATCCTCCTGAAGTATGCCGCTTACCTCAGCCTCTGCCTCAAATTGTAAGGCCACCGCCAGCCCGCCTTGTACGACCACGGCCCGGCGGGGCATGTCGTCTTGCGAAGAGGGACCTGCCGTTGTGTGCCCTGCTTTCTCCCAAAGCCGCTCAGCTGCTCACTACACTTTTGCTTTAGGATCCTCCCTGATTTTTTTGATTTTAGGAGTGAGTATGTCAACACTGCGGCCGCCCGCCTGCCCCCGCCCCCCACATTCCCCCCAACCCCCACCCGTAGCTCATCTCACTGGGCAAAGTGCTCCGGGCACCCAGGCCTGCTCTAACACTCCTGGCTTCAACAGGTCAGCCGCCCTTCCTTCCTCAGAGCATCCAAAAGGGGACACTTTTATGCAGACTTCCCTGCCACCTCCTACTGTGGCTTAAACACTAGTAACCCCTAAAACCCTGGGGCCTGCACTAAGATCGCCCTTAACCTACCTGATACCAGGTAGCCCAGCAAGCCCCTCGGCCTGCACTACTCACCTAAAGACACCTGGGCGGGGAGGGGGAGGGGGGGCAAGGCTCCACCCACCTGCCTCCCCTCCCAAAGCCGTATTCTACCCCTTTGGGGTCCCGAACAACGATGTGGCCATGTCAGTCAAAGGGCCTCATTGGCAGCAGGATGGGCCTGGTTTCAGTATATTATCTCCTCCCTTATCAACACGGAGACAGCGAAAGTCCCACCTGAAGAAGGGGATATCTCAGGGCTGAATAGGCAGAGTCGAGCCTCATCATCACAGCCAGTGCTGGGGTGACAGGCGGGGTTGAATGAATAAATGAATGATAGCATTTATAGAGCGCAACGTTCACTCCAAGGAGCATCTTGGCGCTGCCATTGTTATGTTTGGGTCCTAGGCCCACATAACGTGTCATTACAAAAAGGATGCAGACAGGAGTCCGGGTACAACTGGAGTGAGGGGTCTTGCCTCTAATTCCCCTTTATTCCCGTCACCTAACCTGGTGACACGGGTGTGGGGTGGGGTGGGGTGGCGTAAGGCACAGCTCTCTGCGAGGGGGTTACACTGTGACATCTCCTCAGGACACTACAGGCAACATGCCAGACACACCCACCTAGAGCTCCTCGATTAAAACTTCAGTAATCCTACAACATCCTGTGTCCTGAATATGCAGACCAGGCGAAAATGAAGACAATCACTCCAAGAATGCCTCACAGAACAGAAACTTCTAGTCTGGTTAGTCCCTCAAGCCGCCTGTGGTGTAGAGCGGACTGCAGCACACCACCCACCTCCTGTACGGATCTGTGGCCTGGCCAGTAGACCCACGGTTTCAAAGACATGGGGGTCAGTAGTGAGGAGGTGGAGAACAGGCGACTCCTTCCGTCTCTCTGTATTGGCGGCCTGAGCTGGGACCTGGCGGAGGTATCCAGGAAGGTGGAACACCGGCTTGAGCCAGGCCTGGATGTTGAGGTCTGATCTGGCGCTTGACGCAGAGCGGCTGCAATGCAAAATCTAGAAGCAGTGTACAAGCCCCCAGCGGAGCTGAGGTGAGACACCCGGCCAGGGTCCCCTGAAAGAAGAAATGAATGACAGGGGAAGTCACATAGGATTGCATGTGCCCGTTCCGAACTCAGGTCCCACTGGTGCCCCACTCAGGATTTCTAAACAAAGGTAAAATCAAAGAGAAGACCATGGCGTCTGACTGACAGAACTGGGGTCTGATTAGTCTACCTGGGGGGAGGAGAGGTGAGGGTCTGAGGTGGCAGATGGCCATTGCCCGGTTTCAGATAGAGGAGAGACTGTAAGTGCATAAGTGGTCTGAAGTTGTGGGCTCTTTGTTGGGTTCTCTAAGCTAGACATTAGTGGATTGACCAGGTTACTTACCCGTAATCTTCATTAATCCAAGTCCAGATCTTCCTCACCACAGTCCTTACCAAGTGAGCCTCTCCTCACCCCATTGCTACAAACTTCACCAAGCCAAAAAAGATATTTCCCACCCACAGTATGGCTTCCTTATGCCACACCTCCCAGCATGCATCACAAAAGGAAGCCAAGCCCTCCTCACTTCCTGACATTTCCAAGCTTGAAGCCGAAAACTGCACAAACAGTGGGCTCTGTGGGCTGACAAAAACAGACTGGGGCAAGAAAGTCCTGGACTCGGAGTAATGAAGATTACCGGTAAGTAACCAGATAATTTCCTCCTCATCCATCTTCCTCGGCACAGCCCTTACCAAGTGAGCGGATACCAATGCTTCAACTCACTCCACCAAAGAAATCCATCATACCAAATACACAGTTGTACCTGAAGTTCATTCACTTCATCATCAATCTAATACTGCAGAATCAAAAGAAGATGACGCACTACCTCCCAACTGTTGTCCATAGTTCCCCCTTAACGGTATGCCAGGTGGACGCTGTACAAATGTCAGCCATTGAAGCTAGTTTTAATGCCGCTCACACAGCTGCTACCCCACTTGTTGAGCTCTCATGAACTGGGGTAGCCAGGGATTTACTTTGATTTTTATGGAACACCACAATGGTTTGCTCCAGCCATCTACTGAGTGTTGAAACAGGATTTTATTCCCCTCCTTGAAGAGCCAAAAGAGACAAAGAGAAAATCTCCTTTCAAAAAAGTACCCAACAGGAATCCATCTTTTCAGAAGACACAGTACCAAAGCTGGAAGCTCTGCTAAAGAGGGAACGCTACAAGTATTGTTCAATAATCTCTCAAATTTCAGTTTAATTCATAGTTTCAATCCTATAAATTTTCTTCTTTTGATCCACATAAGATGGAGAAATTAAAAAAAGCTGAACTATCTAAATAGTGGGACGGCGTAACTCTAAAAGTTATATAGAAAATAAGCGTAAACCACGAGGACTACGCATTCTCATCTTCCCAACCTTTGATGACCTAGAAAATGATTTCCTTAATGGGCTGGGCTGGAGTGCAAAATATCAACGAAACATTAATAAAGACATTCATTTTGGAAATCGTTTGGCTCTCTTCTCTTATGTGGATCAAAAGAAAAAAACTTATGGTATTGAAACTATGAACTAAACTGAAATTTGAGAGATTGTTGAACAATACTTGTAGTGTTCCCTCCTCAACAGAGCTTCTTGTTTATGCATAGTGGCTCCAGGGCAGTGGGACCACAAGGGGTTGAGCCCTTTACTGAATATTCACATTATTAGCATTGTGGTCACTCTAGGGGAAAAAGCTGCTCTGTTTGGTTGTGTTTTTTTCCGTACCAATGCTGGGTCGCTACAAATAGGGTCCACGCCCTTATCTCTGCACACCTTTTTGAAATTGTGCCAGTAACTCACATAGGTCTTCAACGCTAACAGACGGCTAAACAGCTGCATAAGCTCAGCTACCTCAGCGAACCAACCCAGGTGTGTTATGTTTGCCCTTGGAAGTGCTAAACCACTAGCCGAAGATGAGCCAACAAGGTCTGTCGGAAGAAAGTGCCCTTGAGTAGGTGGAGGCATGATGGATCCATTCAAGGAGCCTGCCCTGCCAACTGAAGGAGGAGAGAAAACCATGGTTGCCGCTTCCAGCACAATAAAACCAGAATTATCTCTGCCTGATCCTCCTGCTCTTTCCTTAGTACCCTCAACACTAGGGGAGTAGAAGAAAAAGCATACAGAAGTACCTTGGGACAAGAGAAAGACAGTGCATCCACTTTCCAGGCTTCCTGACATGGAGTCTTTGTACAAAGCCATGGTAGAAGCACATTGTCCTTGGTCGAAAATAAGTCAACCTCTAGCAACCAAAACTTCTGGACTATCTCTTGAAACATGGTCTGAAGTAGGGCTAGCTCTACTGAGAAAGGCAAGAACCAGCTTAGTTTGCCTGCCCACTCTCCCTCGTCAGAGGATGAACTGCATGGAGAGACAGGAGATTGGCCTCTGCTCCAGAACACATTTCCTAAGCTAGAGACCACAAAGACTTCACCTGTGAGCCCCCTTGATGGTTGACATATGCCACAACCATTCTTTTGTCTGTCCTAATCTGTACATTTTGGCTTTGCAATGATGGGGAGAAATGTAACAGTGCCAAGTGGACTGCTTTCACTTCTCTCCTATTGGACGAGGACCCTATCTGAGTCAAGGACCAAACGCCCTGGACTGATTCTTTCTCCAGAATTGGACCCCCCCCCTGTCCTATTCCGCCCGCATTCATGGTCATCATCTTTGGGGGAGAAACTTCTATGGACAACCCCTTGGCTGCGTTCTCCCGATTTAACCCCCACTGCAATGCCTACCTCACCTCTGAGCTCACCGGGATTCTTGCTTCATATTGCCGTGATTTGGGTTCCACATTGATTTAACAGATGGATCACGAGTGGGGAAAAATATAATCAAGCAATGCCTGAACTACTACTAATGACGCCATCAGGCCCTAAACCCTCAACCATTTCCTCGCTTTTTGGGACTCCTGTGCCAAAAAGGCTGAAACGGAAGCAATACGTTTTTGCCTCTAAGCTCTAAGATTAGGGCAGGAACACATTCCTCGGGTCTGTTCTGAACTGTGTTTCTATGTATTGAAGGTTGTGTCAGAGTTCAATTGGATTTGTTATGGCTTAGGAAAAAATGTGGTCTTCCAGTAACCCACAGACTTTTACCAGTTGTTGAACAGCCTTAAAGAAACCACAAGAAAAAATAAGCCAGTCATCTAAGTACGGCAAGACCATATTTCTTTTTGCTTGGATCAACCCTACTAATGGAAGTAAAACCGTAGTAAAAACCCTTTGATAAGAAGTTAACCTGAAAGGTAGAACCGGGAACTGGTAATGGTTGTCTCCTACTGCAAATCAATCGTACTTTTGTGATGACTGATGAATGTGGATGTGCAAGTAAGTGTTCAACAGTTCTAAGGATGCTAAAAAGTCTCCACTCTTTATACAGAGCAGAACTTTTTGCAGAGACATCATCTTGAACTTGACATGTGTGATAAACGTGTTCACTCATTTCAAGTCCATTACTGGTCTGAACTACCCGGATGCCTTTGTTACCAAAAAAAAAGGTTTGAGTAAAATCTTTCCCTCTCTATGATACTATGACTGGGACTATTGCCATTTCGAGGAGCAAACTAGGATGGATGGGTAGGATGGAAGAAATCATTTGGGACAATGTCCAGAACCCACTAGTCTGAAATTGAAGTCTTCCACTTGCCCTGAAACATAGTCCGGCTGCCCTATACCAGCAACTGACGATGATCCCGAGCATAGTCATGACTACGGGCTGGCAGAGTTGAAGTGACAGGAGTGCTTAATTTGACCCGGTGGTTTCCGGTGCTCAGCACCGGCACTTAATCGTCACAAACTCGACCCAAAGGTGTGCTTTTCATGAGTACCAATTAAGGACACATTTATTTTTCATGGGCCTGGGGAGATTAAGTGATTTGCCCAGAATCACAGGCTATTGAGCCTATGCCGAGATTCGAACCTGGTTCCCCAACTCCAAAGTTGGCAGCACCGGCCCTTATGCCACACCCTCTCCCCACCTGTGGGGTTTTGGTTAGTTCTGTTATAGGCGGCGCTAATAGGAGCAATGGTCTGGTGGAAGCTACCTCCTGTGGAGAGCCCCAGAGCTTATTTTTTCACAAATTAACCACTGAGTGACAGATCCTGCAGCCTGAATCCAGAATGTTTCAGGAGCAGGGACTCCTTGGCCATGTCCCCTTCTGCAAAAGGGCTGACTACCCCCGCCTGAAAAACTGATCCAAAAGCTTTATTAGCGGTAAAGATTTTCCCTCTTACTGGTGTTTTTGAGGGTGCCTCCAATGATTTTTTTTAACTAGCGTTTCCAATTCTGTTCCTGTGAATCAGAGTTTTTTTCTGTGTGGCATCCGCCTACCTCAACTTCGTCCATATCTGTCTTCTTGGCGCTATCAATGACCTGCAACTGCTGCTGCTGCCCCTGCCCCCAGTGAATCCAAAAATATAGCTGAAAGGAAGTGAACTTGTTGTTTCATTTTCGAAATGTTTGAAGAAAAATCTGCACCTTGTTCCATCTTCTCTGCCAGCCCCTGGAAGTCTTTAAAAAAAGATTCCATAGTGTAGCTGGCATATGCAGATGCTTAGAGTTAGGGCCTGAATATGCTCTCTTCACCCCTAACTAAACCTTTTTTGCCCACCGGGTCTGACTGTGATCTTCTCCTGATATTATCGTGCCCTGGGAGGACATCCCGCCATCAGAGAATCCACTTTCACCTGTGAGGAAACTCTTCTGCAACCCTTTGCACAGATATCTTTTAACTAGGAAGCGGGGTAAGGCGTGTTTATCAACCTCTGTCCACCCATTAGTCAGCAACTCTCAAGCAGAGGTAAGCTCTATCCTCGTCCTCTTGCACTAGGGCTTCGAGAAATGCCAGATTTTGCCTTTAGTGCTGAAGAACCTCCTTTAACTTCAACACTTGGACATGAAGGAAGTGACCCGATTAGGGCCACCCGGGTCACTCGTGACCACCTCTCAGCCTTCCTAACAAATGAAGAGTCGGCCAAACAGTAGAGAATACAAACCAAAGTATTTATTGTGGAGTGGAGTCCGGTCTGACCAGCCTCCTTGGATTGCTGCAGAGGGACTGACATCTGCCAACATCGTAACACCTATTGTACATCTCTAGAATCACTAAAGACACGCCCAGACTGGAAATTTTCACTTGGTAGCTGGTGAACAAAGAAGACACACAAAGATGATTTGCAATCTCAGGACCGGGTACATGCTATCTCAGCGTTAAGGTTACTCTGCCCGTACCCGCCGCTCTAAGGGTGGGAGCAGGCCTATCTAGTGCAAAAGGTATGTGATGGCAAAAACAGTCTATTCATTAGTACAGCGAAACTCAACCTTGGAGGAATACAATAAAAATATCGCAGCTGCTTTCTGCTGAGGCAGACAGAGTGAGACAAAAATTAGCTTCGGTCATGACTCAAAATGGCGGCTGAATACAAAATGGTGCAGCGAATGCTAACTTTACATAGAGCAATACACAGGCAAAATTAATACATAACATTTACATTTCAACAGACACATCTGCCCTTTACATTTGCATCCTCTGGGTCGTAGGCATGTTCTGGAGAAGCCAAAGTGGCCTTTAAGGGGATGACTGGCCTCCCCTCGGAGTTATACCTTGTATGTCTCCAAGTAGGCCTTTGTGACCCAGGTTGTCCTTCTTCTATTACTTCCGGGTCATTTGGTTGCTCTGAATTGTTCATCTTGCATTGTTCTTCTGCTATGTAGTCTTTGGAAGTGCTGCTTACCAAACGCACAGCGTAACAGTAGCAGCTTCCTATTCCCAAACAAAGAAACAATGTTGACACTTGTTGCAGGATTGTTAATGATGGGGAGATGAACACCTCCTCAAGTAATCGTACCTCATTAGACAAGTGGCGACCATGAGGGAAAGTACAGTTGAAAAATGTAATAGGGAGATTATATGGGATGGAATACAGATTCAGAACCCATTTAAAGATATTAGCTGACACATGTCAATTACCGGGTGGAAGGGAGGGGGCTACAGATGGCTCAGAGAACTTAACTCTGTCAACAGCTTTACCACATACGAAGAAGAACAAGAAAGGCTCATGCTGGGAGCAATGCCATTTTTATAATATGCTAAGTCAGCAAGAGAGGCCACAGAAGCCTGGACTGGTCTGTTGGCAATATTAGAACTGGGGCAGGAAAAGAACTAAGGCCCTGATTTAGAGTTTGACGAACTTGTACTGCGCAACAAGCATGACAGATAGCCCGACTGTCTTATTACAAATCCATTCGCATATAATGAATGTGTAGTACGTTGAATGTATATCCGTCACGTTTGTAATGGAGTACCTGTCTGCCAAACTCTAAATTAGACCCTGAGTATCCAACCTCTACAAAGCACTGAGAAGTGATAAGATTAGAGTGGACTGAAACATAAGGCATCAATGGGACACTGATATCCACGCACCCATGACTGATGCGGAGCAGGAAACACTTGTCTACATGTTAAAAAAAAAGCTTGAGTAAAGCTAGATTCAAACTGGCACAATACAAGATACTACATAGGACCTACCTCATTCCCCTAAAGTTGGGTAAAATCTACCACACCCAAATAAGTAACTGCCCTAGATGCCAAGAAGTGTGCACTGATTTTATACACATGATGTGGTCCTGTGGAAATTTAGCGGATATTGGAAGCAGATTGTCAATAAATTGCACAATTATTTTGGGAAACACTCCACAATTATTGATTAAGCTATGCCTACTGAGAATAGATCTCACACCCAAAGTCAGTAAAATGAAACAGATATGTAGCCCTGGGCACATTTCTGGCTAAGCGCCAAATAGCCGTACACTGGCTACAATCCACACCCCAAAATTATTATTCACTACCAAGCATCCACTCTCCCACACCAACTTATTGGTATGCTCTACGAACACATTCCCTTTGGGACAATATAAACTGTACCTCTTGTGTATTACTCCTGTATCTTTTAGACACTGCTTTATTTTCTCCTAAGTACGTTTTAATTAATTTTCCTTTATTAACTGTCTGAGAAGTTTTTCTTTTCTGAACATGCATCAGTAAAAAATTCAGTTACTGACTTTTTGAACAGTATCTGAATTTTTGACCAGTTATTATTTAATACTATAGCACAAGGAAAAGACCCGGAAAATCAATCCCTAACTTTCCTCAAGGTCTAACAGGAAATTCCACAGAAACCATAGGTACTTTCCTCCTATACAATTTCTTGTCAGGTATCCTCCACACACATTTCACCCTTGTACTTGTAACCCAGTCTTGCTGTCATAACCCGTTCGGGGGATACGGGGCAAGCAGGGGTTACTGGGTCGATAATGTGGGGGTTAGGGACTTTTATCACTGACCTACTATTGCATATTAAACTGGGCGCCAAGTGCACCATTTCCACACTTGGCTCTCAGGGACATAAGGACAAGCAGTCAAACGCTTCTCAGGAAGGTAGCGTGGGGTGAGAGACTCAGAACTCAAGGGGCAGACCCTGCCTAGAAGATTCCCTCTGCACAACAAGAGAGAGCTCCCTTTTCACACTACTCACACGCACCATCAGCCAAACGGTGGTGCTCAGAGCTGCATTTTTAAAGCAGCCCTGTCTTCATCAACCAATCATCCAGTGTCTGAGGCTACATCATTCTACTCTGAAATGTGAGCAATACACTGCCACTGTCTAGGGCGGCTGTACCACAACCTCCATCTTGTGCTGTGTTTTAGCAGGGAAATCAAAAATGGATCCCACTGGACTGTGCTACAAGTCACCATACATACAGCATGCACTTGACACACAGGGATGTCAGCACAGTGTCTCGGCATTACATTCCAGCAGAACTTTACCCGAGTACGGCCTGTGGGTACACACATATACCTAAGCAGGATTAACGGCCTGTTAAGTATTATCAATCAGAAAAACAGTTACACTGCCACTACCACTTAATGTATGTGTCCCTAGATATGAATGGTAGTCTTATGTGGACTAGAGAGTATGCTTGGTGTGCCTATCCAGACCTGAGAGGCAGGCCCTGGGTCTCATGATAAGTGTCAAGGCCTGGGCCTTAGAGTGCAAGCAGGGTTATCAAGTGAGCTGGGTCCAAAATGTCAGGAAACTGGATAACCTATATCCGGGGTCATTCAAGACAAGAGTGTACATCTGTACTACCATGCAGGGGACACTCCGATCCAACCATTTCCTGTTCATAGGTAGCAAGAAATATGTTTCAGAGAGTCACTTTTTTATGTGGAGCCTCGACAGCGCTTACGCAGTTTGCAAGACCTGTTGTATCTCGTCTGTGGGCTTTTGGCACACCCACTGATTGCCATTGGCTGTTATCTGTGGCATTCAGAAATGCTGGCTTGTTATTGGTGCATTTGTGTAAATATCTCTCCTTTGTGTACTTAGCTCCCGCCCCGGCAATTTCACTAAGAGAACATTTTGGTTGGCCATCACACTGTACAGTGTGTGATGGCCCCTCCTCTGCCCTCCTCCCTTATGGGCATTGCAGCCTTTTCCGGTAGAGCCCAGACGATCTGTTGTATCTCCTCTGTGGGATTCAAGCACACCTTTAATGCGCACAGAGCAGGGGCTGCCAAAGAAGGCCCTGTTTGCTCCATGCTGCAGCCATTTCCTTGCTCTCTAACTTGTTTCTTTTGACTTGGTATTATAATCAGCACGACTGCTGGCGCCCTTTATATCGTCGGTAGCCGCATTTCATGTAGAGCAGTAGTCATTCGCTCCTCCTACATCACCCTTTCTTTAGTGCCTGCCCTACTCCTCCATTACCTTGTTCCCCCTCCTTCATTACGCACACCCCACCGCCTTCTCTGTGCCCTCCCGCTCCACGCAATGTAGACATTGACTGCTTTTATTAGTTACAGCTTACTTGTGCAACTGGGAAGGTGCTCATGGGCAACTTTCGCCAACTTCATCGTTGTTTTTCTTAACGGCACATTCAAACACATTCCTAGAGGCAGCTCGGTGAACTGCTGCTTCTACCTGCTAAAGCCAAGGTTCAACTCGTCTGAAGTGGGCGGGGCTGCTGTGCAGCCATATTCCACAACACCAGACCGGAAAGCGGGCACTGAGGCAAGCAGGTAGGAGGCTACAGAAAAGAATGGGAAATGCTGTTGCAAATGCTTGCTTGTTTGCTTTCACATTCTCTGTTGATCAGTTTACGTTTTTTGGAGCAGACAAGATGTTTTCAATACAAATGAAGATGAAGCGTATGTAACGCGACCAGTTGTGTGGTTGTACACTGAAAAGGATACGTTGCTGGGCCCTATGGATTAGGCAAACACTTTTACCCTAAAAGAGCAGCCCCTGCCCACTGAGAGATCACAGCGACAGGACACCTAAACGCTTCATACGTAGGATCACAACATGTAAAACAAAACAAAAGACAGCCAACCACGCCCTTCCCTGGGACGTAACAAACTACGCACCAGAAAACAACTTCTGCATCCCATAGAGGGGTGAGAAGCGCTTTAAAAATGCTAAACACAAGGGTCCTGGTTGGGGGCATCTGAGCCTGAAACTCTCTAGCCTGCCCTCATCACGGAAGTGGCCCGTTCACCCATTCACAGGGATGGTAGTGGACCATAAGATGATCTGCCTAGGTGCGGGTTTCTTTACCCCACCCCTAAAAAAATAACTCAGTACTTCACATATGTTCCTTAAAGCACACTCCCTGCTTTCTCAGGGCACAGGAGCCATCCCGGCTTTTAAACTGCTCTTAATTTCCTAGCCACCTACGCCCCTACTCCTCACATTACATCTCTTCCACCATCTACGTGGGAGATGTGGAGTTTGGTCTGAGTTTACTCCCATCATGATGGTCTGGGAAGAATTGAGTCCAATATAAGCTGATGCCGTCACCCTCCCAGCTTTTCACCTCATACGTTTATGAGGGTAGCGGCGTTACTCTCTACCACGTGCTCTTCGTGGAATTTCCCCACCACACGCTATACTTGTCAGTGGGCACGAAGACACCTAATGCATCCCACCACAACTCCCTCATCTGCTCTCCAGGTAGCGTTTTCTAACTGTCCAGACTTTTACTTACACTTTCTTCCTTGGATATACCGCATGTCCCCACCATTCGGTTGTTCCCACCCAGGTGAGTAAATGCTAGCGCCAGGTGCTGTCCCCAGGTTGTTGGGTATGAGGTGGAATTTGTGTGCAGGTGGGTTTCCTGCCCGGAGTGCTTGAGGCTGCGATGGTAAGAAGCACGCCACGATCTCGATTTCAGCCCCGCTATCCTTGCTTCTGCCTCCTGTGTGTGTCGAGCATAACTTGAGGGGCATTCGGAAGATGATGCATGTGGGGTAGACATCCTCGCAGCCCCGCCTGGCACTGAGGTCGGAAATAGCAGAGGCCGGCACCCGGAGGGAGCCTAGAGGGCCGGCGCCTTAACCGACGCCTAGCCCCGGCCAGAACCAGTTCACTGCGGTCGCGCCGAAGGGCGCGAACAACCAGGGGACCCCCCCCCCGCCCCCACCGCGCGTCACGAACCGGCTCGGCAGCAGCTCCCCCCCATCCAATGGGGGACACGAGCAACATACGAACCCCCCAATGGGGGAAGGCCACAAGATTGGCGGGAGAGCGCGCGGGGGGGATATAAGCCCTGCTGCTTCCCCAGGTAGGCACTGACCACGAACAGGGGAGCAGCAGCGGCGCGAGGGTTCTTTGTGGCGCGAGGGTTCTTTGTCGACGACGAGAGGCGAGTGACCGAGAGCTCACCCCGGCCACCGCAACGAGAGGGACCCGGAACTGCCCGCCGCTGCTCCAGACCATCGAGGACGACGACGAGAGGCGATTGACCGAGAGCTCACCCCGGCCACCGCAACGAGAGGGACCCGGAGCTGCCCGCCGCTGCTCCAGACCAACGAGGAGGCTAACCCGACCGCTTTGCGCGGCCCGCCACAGGCGCCCTGACCAAGCCTCGGACGACCGGGAGCCCACCCCGGCCTCTAGGTTGAGGGAACGGCGCAAGAGCTCGGAGGAGCCCACCCGACCACCGGCGCTTGCCGCCCGAGGGAAAAGCCGGCATTCGCCGCCGCAAAGTCTCACCGGTGTGGGAGTGGTCCCGGCGTGTCCCGACGACTGCAGGCTGACGACCGGGAGCCCACCCCGGCCGCCGCAAGGGAGGTGAGGTCTGCCCAGAGGCATCAGAGCCGGGGAGAGTGCGTCCAGGAGGCCGGAAACATAGGCAAGAGAAGCGGCAAGTGCGCGCGCCCCCAACCAACGACGCGGGCGCACGGCAGATTTGAGTAGAGACTCAGGATTTAAAGGGGCAGAGGCTCAATTTAAAAAAAAAAAAAAAAAAAGAAAGAAAAGCGGCGGCCGGTGAGCGGACCCGACTAGCAGGGGACCGGAAAAACAAGGTTGCTGGCGACCCCCCCCCTGGACTAGGCTGAAACTGTAACGTTAACCCCCCCACCATTGTTCACGGGTCGGGGGAAAGACTGCGCAGTTTGCTGGACAGGGTAAACTGCAGAACTGAAACCAGGGTTCGAGCCCTGGTAGTTGTGGGCAAAGCTTTGGTGCATATTTCAGCGGCAGCACCCCGCTCACATCGTGGGAGATGGCGCAAAGGGGGAGCAAGAGGCAGCAGGAAGACCTCAACGACCTGCTGCGCAGGGTTCGCGCAGCATCAGAAGTGCACGGGAGCAGCTGGTTGCAGCCCCACCTACGGGAGGACGGAGGAGAAGACCCAAGCCGGCGGGAGGCTGCCCCGCCAAGGGCCAAGCGACAGAGGAAGGCACCGGCCAAGCTGGCAGAGGCGGCAGCAGCACCCAAGACGGCCTCCCGCCAGAGGAATGCCCAGCCACCTGTAGCCAGCACGGCGGCGGCGGGAGTACGCGGGGGGCCCACGAACACAGCGGAAAGTGGTGAGCATATTAGCGCAATTGTGCAAGAATGCTTTAAAAATATGGCGCCATTGCTATTAAAAGGGTTAGGCATCCAGGCGGGGGGGCCAGGGGTACAGGCAGGTAGGCAGCAGGGAGGCACGCCGAACATAGGCGAGATGGGGCGCTGGCAGAGGAGGACACGTCCGGGTTACCATGGCACTTGGTAGACCCGGGCCAGGCGCGCGAGCAACGCCTAGGGGGGCAAACCACTCGCGAGGGGGAGGTTGGGTCACCCACAGCGGCATGGGGGTACACCCTCCCGGCGCCAGCGGCACCGGCCGCGACGGTAGTACCTGGGGCATACACACGGCCCTCCCCAGGGCCAGCGTCACTGACCACTAGGGCCACCGGACTAGCCAGCCTCATACCGCTAGCGGTGAAAGAAAGAATTTGGAGAAAGGAGTTTATCGACATCTTCTCACTCCTGGAGATACAGCTGGAAAGCCTGGACCTGACCACCTGCGACAAAAAGGATGAGGATAAGAGGGAAAGGAGGAAGGAGCGTAAGGAGAGAACCTTTGATAATTGGCTAGACGCGTTCCGCATAATGGCCTGCATAATAGTGGAGAAATTCCCGCGCAGCGCAGCCGACTTATGGCTCTACGAGGCCACCATCCACAACGCGCAGAGGCAGTTCCCAGGTGAGGCGTGGCTGGAGTACGACAAGGGGTTTAGGCTAAAGATGCAGACACACCCAGAGATGGAGTGGAACGAGGAGGACGTGTCAGGGTTCATCCACAAGATGATGGTGGCGAGGGAAGTTAAGTCTTGGGCAGGTAGGTCCGAGCAGTCCTTTCGCGGGCCCGCACAGAGAGGGAAAGGGAGGCCCTTTCAAAGAACCAGACAAGGCGGCACAGGGAGAGCACCACACAGCAGGGCACCGGCAATATGCTGGAAGTTCGAAGCAAACGAGTGCACATACGGAGCCGCCTGCAAATTTCAACATATCTGCTCCGCGTGCGGCGGGGGCCACCCAGCAGCGGGGTGCAAGCGCAGTAAGGACCACGGAGGGGACAAAAAAGAGAAAAAGAAGCAGTGAGCAATACAGGAGGGGTGCGAGGGGGCCAATGGGGTATGAAGATTACAAGCTAGCGAGGTCCCCCATCAACACACACATGTTGCGCAGGCTAGCCAATAACTACCACATCAAGACGGACGCCGAGGCATTAGTCCTCGGTTTTGAGCAAGGCTTCACGATCCCTTTTACGGGTCCCCTCCCGCCAGGCAGCGCCAGGAACCTAAAGTCAGCCATCCAGCACCCTGGGGTGGTAGCGCAAAAAATCGAGAAGGAAAGGTCCCTGGGTAGGATAGAGGGCCCCCTCCCCTCCCACATGAGGAAGGACCTAGTGATCTCCCCGTTGGGGGTGGTTCCCAAGAAAGAGCAAGGGCAATACAGGCTGATTCACCACCTATCATTCCCAGACGGCGAGTCAGTAAATGATGGGATCAGCACAGACATATGCTCAGTTACATATGCCACAATAGACGATGCCATCAACCTAGTCAGGGCTACGGGCCGGGGGGCCCTTATGGCAAAAGCGGATATCGAGTCGGCCTTTCGTTTACTCCCGGTTCACCCCTCAAGTTTCCACCTACTGGGCTTCCAATGGGAGGGGGAGATCTACTTTGACAAGGCGATGCCTATGGGCTGCTCGGTCTCGTGCGCCTATTTCGAACTATTTAGCACATTCATAGAATGGGCACTACACACCAGACACCCCCCGGGCGGCAAGATCCACTACTTGGACGATTTCCTATTCACCGGTCCCGCGGCGTCAGCCGAGTGCGGCAACACGCTAACGGCATTTGTGGACTTAGCTGGGGAACTGGGGATCCCCCTGTCGGCCGAAAAAACAGTGGGCCCAACGACAAAAATCACATTCTTGGGGATAGAATTGGACTCGGTCGCTGGGACATCTAGGCTCCCACCAGAGAAGGTAGAGGACTTTAAGGGCGAGATCAGGAACCTCTGCGGGAGAGAGAAGGCCACACTGAGGGAACTGCAGCGGCTCATTGGCAAGCTGAACTTTGCGGCCAGGGTCATCCCAGCAGGCAGGGCATTCGCCAGGCGCTTAACACGCCTAACGAGCGGGCTCACCCACAAGCACCACCACATCAGGCTCGGTGCTGAGGTTAAAAAGGACCTGATGATGTGGGACACATTCCTGACGGAATTTAACGGGTTATTGATCTGGAGGGAAGGCTGGGTATCGAGCAAACAGATCGCACTCTACACGGACGCGTCCGGCAGCACAGGTTTTGGGGCAATTCTGGGTTCTAAATGGTGTGCAGGCCGGTGGCCGAGCAGCTGGCATGAGAAGGGCACGACCAACAACATCACCTTCCTAGAACTATTCCCAATCATAGTGGCACTCACTATCTGGAGACAAGAGTTACAGTGCATGAAGCTGACCCTATGGTCTGACAACAAAGGGGTAGTGCAGGCAATTAACAAGGGAACGGCCAGATGCCCAAGTACACTACGACTAATGCGCAGGTTGGTTAAGTTACAGCTGGAAGGCAACATAGACCTGAGAGCGCGCCACGTCCCAGGGGTGGAAAACGAAGTGGCCGACGCCCTGTCCAGGGCAAGGATGGAGAAATTCAGGGAGTTGGCTCCGGGAGCAGAGCAGACCATGACCCCTTTCCCGGGCCTTCTGTGGGACCTGGGGGAATAGATCTGTCAGAGCTGGTCGGCCAGGCCCTCGCCCCGGAGGTGGCCAGGAGATACAGGACATATATTAGCACCGTATTACGGGTGGGGGGGATCCAGTCCCTAGGCGACCCCCAGGCCACACTCAGCGCGGCAGAACGTTTCATACAGTGGGCATTCAACTCCCGGAAATCTAGATCTTGGGCACAAGCCCACCTGTCCGCCGTGGCATACTACGCCAAGCTGGAAACCGGGTGGGACCCCGTGGCCACACAATACATCAAGGCCGCTATGAAGGGGTGGAAACGCACGGCGGGGGTGCGGAAAGACAGCAGACGCCCGTTAGATTACACCAAACTAAGGGTACTGCTGGGGGCACTGCGGGACACTGCAAAGGATAACTTCGAGCTCCTCTTGCTCAGGGCGGCCTTCGCCACGGCGTTCTTCGGGGCCTTCCGCATCAGCGAATTAGTAGCACCGGCCAGGAAGGGACCAGCGACGCGCTGCCTCCAGGCCGAGGATGTGACACCAAAAACTGGGGAGATAGAGATAAAACTGAGACGATCAAAGACAGATCAGGCTGGCAGAGGCGTAGTGGTGAGATTGCGGTGCATCGAAGACAGGAACTGCTGCGCGGTGTGCTCCTTGCGCGCCTACCTAACACTGCGACCAGCCGGGGGTGGCCCCCTATTTCAACACAGCGACGGCACACACCTGAGCAAATTCCAGTTCATCGCTGTCATGCGCCTGACACTCGGCACGACAGGGCTGCCGCCAGGAGGCTTTGGGTCCCACTCATTCCGGATAGGGGCCGCCACAACAGCCGCGCAACACGGGATGCCCGAGGCCGGGATCCAAGCTGTGGGAAGATGGCGGTCAAGGGCATACCGGCCATATGTAAGGCCCCAGCTGCTGTGAGACACAGCTCCGGCCGGGGGAAGTGGGGGTAGACGCACGGAGCATTGGGTCACCCCGCACGAGCGGTCGAATGACTTGTTTTGTTGCCCCGGCAGGACGGAGACCACGCTTGGTATGGGTAGTGGGCCACTCGTTCATCACGCGGATGCATTCCTGGTGGCAGCAGAGGGGGCACAGCCTGGAGGGGCGACCCGTGGACACCTGCATACGGTGGTTTGGCCAGCCAGGCATGAAATGGGAGCAACTGCCGACAACCATCGCGGAACTGCAGGCAGAAGCAGCATGGCACCCCGACATCCTGATCATTCACCTCGGGGGAACGACCTGGCCGGCCGGGGGAGGAAAGACCTTCTACACGACGTGCAAAGAGACCTGGCGGAGGCAGGCAAGGTCTTCAAGGGATCCGCCATCATATGGTCAGAACTGATCAGCAGACACAAGTGGCGGGGGCCTACTCACAGAAGGCGGTCGAGAACTCGCGGAAGAAGCTGAATCTCTCTGTGAGCAAGTTTTGCAGAATGAACGGGATGGAATCAGTGCGGCACGGGCTCATCCACACGGGCCGCCCGGAATTCTATGCAAAAGATGGGGTGCACCTCTCGGACGAGGGAATGCGGGTCTTTTGGGACAACCTGTGGGGCGCGATGGTGCTAGCAGGATGCAGATGACCAAGCCACAGAAGGGGCAGGAAGGGGAGCCGCAGGGCGACGGTACCCTCCCTGGCGGCGTGGCGGAAACTACGGGGGATAATGGTTGGTACAGAGGCACACCGGAGGGCGGTGTGCCAGAATAGGACCACTCACCTTGGGATGCCACACGGCTGGGTGAGTTGGACCTAAGGGCGGCAGGTAGGACCACTCACTCTGGGATGCCATACGGCAGGGTGTGGTGGCCTACCACGAGGGGGTAGCAAACGGAGACGGCGCTCGCTGCCCAGCCCCCGCCGGATGGCAGGGCACAACAAGAATCGGACAAGGTAGCGAGTTGTAGCCTAACTCCGGGACAGAAACCACACCCCCTCCACGCAAAGAGAAGGCAAACCCAACCGGAAGAAGCAACGACCCAGCAGGGCCAAGAGACAATGCAAGCCTGCAAAGTACATGAGCAACGAACTGTCAGTCTAAGCAGCGATTGGGGCAATGTATACATGAGATACGCAAATGCAATGTATAGCGAGATACAAAGGAAGTATGATGCAAAGATGACAGCTCGCTGAGAAGACTTATGCATGACATACACAAAGTAATGCAATATATATATGCGTGTATTCCTAATAAACTGCGGCCAACAATGGACCACCACAAGACAAAATGGTATGTTGGCTTATTCACGAGTAGGAGTACGATGTACGGAAGTGGAGAGTGGGCAAGTGCGGGGGTTATAGCAGAGGCCGGCACCCGGAGGGAGCCTAGAGGGCCGGCGCCTTAACCGACGCCTAGCCCCGGCCAGAACCAGTTCACTGCGGTCGCGCCGAAGGGCGCGAACAACCAGGGGACCCCCCCCCCCGCCCCCACCGCGCGTCACGGACCGGCTCGGCAGCAGCTCCCCCCCATCCAATGGGGGACACGAGCAACATACGAACCCCCCAATGGGGGGAGGCCACAAGATTGGCGGGAGAGCGCGCGGGGGGGATATAAGCCCTGCTGCTTCCCCAGGTAGGCACTGACCACGAACAGGGGAGCAGCAGCGGCGCGAGGGTTCTTTGTCCCACCCACCCACACCAGAGGAGAAGCTATGTCGCAGGGCGTAGGAACAGGCAGAGCATGCAGCGGAAACTACGGGGGATAATGGTTGGTACAGAGGCACACCGGAGGGCGGTGTGCCAGAATAGGACCACTCACCTTGGGATGCCACACGGCTGGGTGAGTTGGACCTAAGGGCGGCAGGTAGGACCACTCACTCTGGGATGCCATACGGCAGGGTGTGGTGGCCTACCACGAGGGGGGTAGCAAACGGAGATGGCGCTCGCTGCCCAGCCCCCGCCGGATGGCAGGGCACAACAAGAATCGGACAAGGTAGCGAGTTGTAGCCTAACTCCGGGACAGAAACCACACCCCCTCCACGCAAAGAGAAGGCAAACCCAACCGGAAGAAGCAACGACCCAGCAGGGCCAAGAGACAATGCAAGCCTGCAAAGTACATGAGCAACGAACTGTCAGTCTAAGCAGCGATTGGGGCAATGTATACATGAGATACGCAAATGCAATGTATAGCGAGATACAAAGGAAGTATGATGCAAAGATGACAGCTCGCTGAGAAGACTTATGCATGACATACACAAAGTAATGCAATATATATATGCGTGTATTCCTAATAAACTGCGGCCAACAATGGACCACCACAAGACAAAATGGTATGTTGGCTTATTCACGAGTAGGAGTACGATGTACGGAAGTGGAGAGTGGGCAAGTGCGGGGGTTATGCAGTTCTGATGCAGGTGGATGTTGTGCCCCTGCTGAGCGTTTTTAACTCTGCTGAGCTGTAAACACCTCCCTAAGGGGAGCAGCTTCTCTACAGTGGGGGAGGTGGGGCTGCGCAGTGCTGTTGCACCCTGATGTTCTTCATTTACGCCTACACATCACCTGATACATGCCTCCGTTAATCCCCACCCGCCAAATAAAATATATCTAGCACTACGCCCCGTAGGAAGCAGAGAGAGGCACTTTCACTTTGGTGTGTCTGCAGAACTCTCTTTGCAGATAGTCACATTTCTTCTGCCCAGATCCTGCTGCTTTAATTCTGATTTCTTCTTCAAGGGATGGCTTTGTTTTCTCCCGGCTCCCGAGGGAGTCTCTTCTCCAATAAACGTGTTTGACTTTGCACGCAATCTTGTTTTAGAATTTGCCCGGTCTAGTAGCTTCACAAACTGGGCATGATGCTCCAGTGGTATCCATATACGAATGTATATGCATGCATGTATGTATGCATAGATCTCATGTATGTATTTGTGTATGTACACACAGTGGTGGCTGGTGACATTCAAAAGTGGTGGGGCGTAAAAGTTCGGAATGAGTACCCGGTGGCGAGGAAGCGTAGTGAGCAAGCCCGAAGTTCATAAGGGGGCTGGGGGGGGGGGGAGAGAGAGTGGACAAATGGTGTATTTTCAAGCATATTTGAGCAAACAAGGTTAATAAAGCAATTGTGAAAGTGTAGTTATGACATCAATAAAGAGATTTCATATGATAATGACGCATAGGTAGCTGCTTATTCAGTATAACAACAGAACCTCATAGCAGACTTTGAGACAACAATGCTGAGTACCACGTTCGAGTAGAGCCTTCTGTAATAGAAAATGTTCTCTGCAAAAGTGCTGTGCTGAGAGGAGGTAGATTTGTGTTATATCATGCACTTAAAAATATATCATTATAGCCCTCTAATGACAGCACAGTAAATAACAGGACAACAAACACTCGGACTGAGTGTATCGGACTGCCACACCTGATATCTCACATTATAATCTAGCCTTCCTGCCAGATTTAGGGAATGCTAAGTGAGTAAAGACAGAGTGACATCCACTGCTCTCCTGAATACCTAACACAAGCCATAAACCAACAATATACGTCCTTGCTAAATTCTTTACACTCCTTTGTCCCCTCTGCAAGTGGAGTTTCATGGTAGCACATAGTTTCAGATAGCCGCCGAGGTTGGTAATGTTACTGGAAGCAAGGCAGGAGAATCGCTGAACCATGTCCTCACTTCTCCCCATTACATTAACAATTTGAAGTACCGAGACGCACCACAATCTGTCCACAATCACACAATGTATAGTAATGTGTCAAAACCAAAGTCACAGCTTCAGATGTTACTTGTGTTGTGTGTTTTTGCACCTGGTGACACATTATGCATCCAAATGATGGTGTAAGCATAATTGGTGTTTGATGCTGCTTTGTTTTCCTGTATTCACATTATATTCCAGAGCAGAGATTCCCTTGTCGTGTGTCAGACCTTGAATCAGTGCTCGCTTATCAGTCAACAGCTCAGTGCCTTCTGGGACGTCTGGCTGAATATTTTAAAGGCCAAAGTATTGCACTCCTAATTGTAGTGTTTTATTTACTACAAGCTGACTCCAAGGGCCCCGTCTGAGGTGGGCCTACCTGGCACTGCTGTTTCTGACTGGGCCCTGCTCCCACATTAGCTGCTTCTTCCTGGAGTCAGGACAAAGCTGCTAATATTGATCTGGAGAGGCCAAAGACTGTCGGACCCAGACACTGGCAGAAGAGAAGCGGCGCATGTGGCACCACCTCCCATTAAAAACACACATATGTGCACACACACGCATACACGCATGCACACACACACACACACACCCCGATACACTCCCACACACGCATACACACCCATACACACATACCCACGCACACACGCAGCGTTTGCATGGTGCAAGTGGATACTTCTAGGCGCTTTGTCATACATATCTATTAATTGCCTTACCCTTTTAGTATAGGGCCAAACAGTCAGCGGCGCCTCAGCACACCATCAAAGGGGATTCCTAATTGTACAACTGCCAATAATGAACGAATTCTCTTTATGAAGAAACCCAGAGACAACCTTTAAATAATCACTGGGCGGATTGATGTGTGAGGAATGTTTCCGATGAAAACAAATACATATCATTTGAAAAGTTCTGCAAAGTCCTGGTGCACGGGTTCACGGCACATGAAACTGAGTAATCCATGTGCTGGTGCTGCGTGAAGCACAGAGTTTATAGGCCCCTGCCGAAGCTAATCAATGGTGCAAGGAACAGTGAGACATAGCAGGAAAAGTTCACAGCTTGAACATAATTCATCTATTTTTCAGAGGTGTCAAAATATGAAATTCGATAACCCTCTGGGAAAGTCGAGCAGGTGTGTGTGATCCATTAACATTAAATATCAGTGGCTCCCAGGGTGGCTGTGCAAAGGCAGAAACTGAATTTATGAGTGCAGGTTGGACATTTAAAGGACACAGAACAAGGTGTGCCAGAAAGCCTGAAATGCATATGTAATTAATTATCAATAAAATGAGGAATTCTGTCAAGGCAATTGTCTATTTACATATGCTGAGTTCCAGCCGCGGCTCGCAGTACTCGCGGGGGGGTCGCGCGGGGGTGTGGGGCCGAGGGAGAATACATTTTTTTAGAAAACTTACCTGACCGCCTCTGCTCCTGGTCCGCGTTGGCAATGGCGCCTCTTCAATCAGGAACAGGAGTGGAGTGGCAACCCTTCAGCCAATCCTGGCGCTGCTGCAGCGCCAGGATTGGCTGAGGGCACGGTTACTCTTCGCCCGCCTCCTGCCCATTAGGAGACCGAGGGGCTCCTAATGGGCATGCGCAAGCCAGTGGAAACACAAGTGCGCATGATTGGGCACGGGCGAAAAATTCGCTCACCTTTCCCACTCATGCGCACTTGTGCTGCTGCCTGTCCCTGGCTGGTCTGACAATGCACGTCAGTCAACATGACGCCGGACCGCCCACCCCCTTCAGACTCTGAAGGGGGTGGGCGGTCCGACGTCATGCTGACTGACATGATTGCCAGACTCAGTTCTCCCTCGGTGACTGCGTCTCTGAACTTAAGTAAACTAAGTTCAGAGACGCCGAGGGAGCTGCGGGCACGGGCGGGAGGGGGGCAACGCCCCAACGCCCCAATGGACGCACCGCCCCTGTGTACACTTGCATTTATATTAGTATATGCCCATATATGTATGCATATCTGTAAATATGTAAATAAACATGTATGTACTCATGTATGCATCTATAGCTACATATGTGCCTATGTACATGTATATATTTACATGGATGCATTTGCAATCAGAATTTATCTAACGCAAACTTTTGGTAAGCACAAGTACACGGCACAAGCAAATATTTGGGTATTTTTCCAACCAACTCCCAAAAAAACGCATGGGTAGAAGGCATTGTCACTTACATTGCCAATAGCTCAAAACCTCGCAAATGCGAGACCTATTGCATTGCAAATGCTTGTTTTCTAAGTGTCATAACCGAATGACCTGCATGCACTAGGCTGATTAGTCTACAACTAATGCTTGTAGGTCTCAGAAGTTATTCAGCCCTCATTAAGGTAACATTTTCGATAGATAGTTGAGGAGGAACCTTGGTTCTTCCCATAAACATTGCAGCTTATGCCATCATTACTTAACATTATTCACAACACTTTCAAACACATCATATGTAACCAAACTTGCTTTCAGCTCAACCTCTGTCACCCAATTTCTCATCTGTGGATCTGTAGCACTATGTATTCTAAATCTACTCTCTGATCCACTTCACACCTTTCAGGGATATTCTTGATAAAAAAAAGTCAGCTATTTTGTTGTTAGAATCTGCTATTTGCGCAGCTTTAACATTGTCTAGCATCTTTGTGCTTAGTACAGACCATGTTGCAGTGAGTCTGTTGCAATGCACATTAGTTCCTCCAAGGATGTATAATAACAGTTTGTGATCTGTTCTCAATGTGAACTTTGCTCCCGGATATGTATTTTGAAAGTTTGAACTGCCCATGTGCAAGCTTGCATTTCTTAAACTGTAACTGAATATTGCCTCTACTGTTGCCACAATGTGTGCAAGGTAAGTGCCTACATTTACCTCTCCTTTCCTCCCCATGTGGAACAGCATCTTCCAATAATTGCAGCCATCAGCAGCTGCTGCCAGTAACTCAGGGTATGAAAGGTTGATAAATAGGAGCAAACAACAAACCTACCGAGATGGGATTTAAAGCAGTAGCTTGTTCCCTTTTTCACACAAATGTTCTACCATTTTTAGGTAATTGGCTCAGTAATAGTGTTACATTATTTATGAATATCACATAAAATTTGCAAAGCCCAACAAAAGACAATACTTGATCTCTGTTTGCAGGGACCTGAGTTTCTTCCACAGCTTTTACTGCTGACAGCCCAGGTTTTATTCCCTCGGTATTGGTTAGGTGCCCAAGGTGCTCTGCTTCAGCCTTACAAAACGCACACTTGTCTTTCCATAATATTTTCAGTCAATATTTTGGCACCCCTATCTATTGGCTCATGATGTTCTTTCCTGTTTTTGATAAGCACTAGTATGTCGCCCTGGAAGTCTAGCATACCTTCAAGCCCTTTGGACAGTTTTTGCACGATATGGAGAAACACCGCTGTTGCAAATGCAAACCCAAATGACAATCTCATAAATTGGAAAACCCCATCTGGGTTGATAAATGCAGATAGATGATGTGAATTTTCTGCTAGATGCACCTGATAGTGGGCTGATCTTAGCTCTACCTAGTGAAATATTAGGCATGCCCCTACATACCAATTGTGGCCTTCATTACGGGTTTTGTGGAATTTGGTACGGGGGTACCAAGGGCCAAATTGATAATTCCAGTATCCTCGCAACAAATTCTGGCAATTATGTGGTTTTCCGCTCATAATGAGGAATAACTGTTCATCCTTGGTGTAGAAATTGGGCTCCTGTTTGACTGGAGTATAAGGCCTGGTCAAGCAGTAACCACAATCCTAGTCAGGGTAAGGCACAAGCAGACCCTAAATTAACCTGTGCTCACCCTCTGGTAGCTTGGCACAGAGGAAGGTTTGTGGAACACTTCAAGCAGTAAAACAGTGAAAACACCACACAAAAAGATTCCACACCAGTTCGAAGAATAGGGCTTATTTTTATAAATAAAACAAGACCAAAATGTCAAAAATCCAATAAGGAGAACTGGAGTTATGAATTTAAAAGAATAAACAGTAAAATAACACTTAAAACCATAAAGCGCCAACCAGGGATATCTGGTTGCGCTAGACCGGGTCAAATCCAAAGGTTGAGGCAGACTGCGATGGAATGCGGGATGGATACAGTTCATGATTAGTCCCGCTGAAGTGTTACCTTCTCAAGTTTTGTTCCTAGAGTCCCGTTCACAGGGAAGAAGTTTACCGGGAGCAAGGAGAGCGTCACTGGCGGTGGTCAGCAAG
The DNA here is from genome assembly GCA_963921515.1 of Calotriton arnoldi. Classification (NCBI taxonomy): domain Eukaryota; kingdom Metazoa; phylum Chordata; class Amphibia; order Caudata; family Salamandridae; genus Calotriton; species Calotriton arnoldi. The sequence goes on from CAWUFW010003902.1 coordinate 748,268, forward strand.
GTGCCAAGAGCCGGCCGCACATCGCGGACGGGCGGACTGGAGCCTCGCGGTCGTGAGCTGCGACACTTGCTGTGCGAAGAGATGAACTTGGGGACACTCGCGCTAGATCTTTGTGTGAGCGATAAGGTTCCTGAGCAAACGGGCCCGTTCGTGTTCGTGAAGAGCCCGAAAGCTTGACTGAAAGAGCAAAAAGACCACTTCCAAGGGCCCAGGACCTGAGAGGCGCCTCTTGGGAGTCAGGAACTCATTGAAGATGGGTTCAGGAGATGCGGGGAGCTTGTTATGTCCCTGAGGCTCAGATCAGGAGGTCAGCAGACTAGCCCTTTGAGTCACTCTGGGATCCTGGGTTAAAGATGGGTTCCAGATCCAGTTCTTCTTCCCCAGGCAAGAGGGCAGCAGACAGCAGGTCAGCACAGCAAGGCTTCAGAGTAGCAGTCCAGCTGGGTGGCAGTCCATTCAGCAGCACAGCAGTCCTTCTTCCTGGGAGAGTATTCACAGGTCCAGAAGTATATTGAAGTGGTGGTGTCAGAGGTCCAATACTTATACCAGCCGGGTCTGGTGATGCAGTGGACTAATGCATCCACTGTAGGGGCCTGTGTTTGACCTCATGGTCACAGGTTCTAATCCCGGCGGGTCCACTCAGCCTTTCATCCATCTGAGGTCAATAAAATGAGTACCATTGAGTTGGGTAACAATATACATCTGTTATTCAGCGCCTTGAGACCCTTGGTTGATACGTGCGCTTTACAAATACACATGTTATGTTATGGTATGTTATACCCAGTTGTGCCTTTGAAATGGGGGAGACTTCAAAGACATGCCTTTGAAGTGCCTTGTTCGTCCTGCCCTAGCTCCATACTCACTACAGGGGGTTATGCAGCCCTTTGTGTATCGACAGGAAACAGCCTATTTAGGTGTAAGTGAAGTTGTGCCCAGCTCCTCCCTCCCATCCTGCCAGAATGGCCATCAGGTCACACCTATGCTGCCATTGTGTGTGGCTGTCTAGGGGGAATACGCAAAGCTCACCTGTCACCCACCCCAGACATATGAGCCGAGACAGACAGCAGGCACCAAATGGCCAGAGTAAGAAAATGACAGCTTTCTAAAAGTGGCATTATCAGAATTGCAATTTAAAATCCGACGTCACCATAAGTTAGGATCTTAAATTAGGATTCCAGAGACACTAAACTTGGGGGTCAAATCTCTCTCCAATTAGAAATTACACTTATAAAATGTAATAAGGTATTCCAAATGTTATCCTATGGGAGCGATAGGTCTTGCAGTAGTGAAAAACGAATTTTAAAGGTTTTTCACTACCAGGACATGTCAAACTTAAGAGTACATGTCCTACTTTTTAAATACACTGCACCCTGCCCTTGGGCTGTCCAGGGCTGACTTATATGTATTAAATAGGAAGGTTTGGGCCTGGCAAGAGGTTTAACTTGCCAGGTCGACAAGGCATGTGTAAAGGGCTACTTAAGTGGGTGGCACAACCAGTGCTTCAGCACCACTAGTAGCATTTAATTTACAGGCCCTGGGCACATGTAGTGCACTTTACTAGGGACTTATACGTACATTAAATATGCTAATGGAGGAGAACACTCCGTAAAGAGCAGAATAGTCACTATCAAAGTGTGTTGACTTGCAATCCCTTGTCATTGGAAAACTGTACCTTGATGTTTCAGTGCATGATTTGCAAACATGGTTTAGATAACATATACTGTGAAATGCGGGCTGGTAGCACGGCTTGGATAGTCCACATTAATATGTGTAGGTGAATATATGTGCTGATCACCCTCTGGATAACAATGTAATGGGTAGAGATAGGCAAGCAACCCTCTGGGTGGGGGATCTGATTATTGAGATGCTGCACAATGTTTTTGTTTTGACATTTGATTAAAACATGTTGATCCTGCAATGTGACGCTTATGGAAAAAACGATAAAGAAAGTTTATTAAAAAAAATTAAATATGCCAATTGTGGACAAGCCAATGTTGCCACAGTTTAGGGAAAGAGCACAAGCCCTTTAGCACTGGTCAGCAGTGGTAAAGTGCGAAGAATCCTAAGGCCAGCAAAAACGAAGTCAGCAAAAATAGGAAGCCAAAAGGCAAAAAGTCTGGGGAAACCGTGCCAAGGATGCTAGGTCTAACGCTTAGTTATATTGTGTCCTTTTCTGGACAAATGTCTTTGATTCTTGTGAAAAAACACTGCACTGCGCAGGAGGGAAGTGTCACAGGGAGGGCTAGTATATGATGAAGGAATAGAGTGGGATGGCTAAGGTGCAAGGTAAGCTTATGCCTGTCCTGGGAGACCACTGCCTGCTTCCCCGTAGTGCTGACGGGGTCTGGCAGTTGCCAGTCTGACACCTGCAGCAGTGCAGACAGACTTGATGTCTCTAGTCCTGGAATTATTGGATTTGAAGTTTGCAGACTAGGTAATTCTAGGCCCGAGATACATGGAATTGTAATGTGCAGAATTTCACCCAGTGTTATTGCTCTTGGCAAAATACCACAATTTATAATAAGAGGTTTTATCATCAGCCTCGCGCTGGGCATGCCCTATCACCCTTATTGCCTTGTTATATGCCTTGTTCAGGATGTATGAGTGCATACCAGCAGCAGTTTATTAATCCAAAAGCTCACCCAATTATTTCTCGAATACTTCAGCATGCCTGGACAATGCATCATCAGCACCTTTCTGAACATATTTCACTTTATGATCTTAAACTATTAACACACCTTTACCACACTCATATGCTTCATTTTCCACGCCTGCGCGCCTGCTCTGAGCACAATGCCTAGAAGGTCCAATTGAAACCACCTCAAGATATTTTTTCCTTTCTATGCCATATATACCTTAAAATAAATGCTTTTTCCTTTAAACTTAATGGAGTCCTCAAACAACCAAACTAAGGGCCTGATTATGAGTTTGGTGGTCGGATGGACCGCCAAACCCACGGTGGTGGTGCGGCAACTGCCGCATCGGCGGTCCAACTGCCCTATCACGAGTTTGGCGGTCAGACCGCCATTGGACCGCCGCAGCCGCCGGGGATCCGTGATCCTTCGGCGGTGGCACTGCGGTCAGAGTCTCGCAATATGCTGGTGGTGCCCCTGCCCCCCTGTTGCCTCAAGGCGATTGTGTCCCCCCTGTGTACATGCACCCCCTGTTCCTGCACGGCATGGACTTCACAATCCATGCCATGCAGGAACAGGCTTTGGTGGTCCCACGGCACTGCCTTGCTAAGGCTCACATATGAGCCTTAACACAGCACCCGCCCGCCAGACCAGGAGAAAACTCCTAATCCGACAGACGGTCGGCAGTCATGTTTGGCAGTGTGAGAGTGGGGCGGTGGCGTGGCGGCCCGCTCCCACACCGCCAAACTTGTAATCAGGCCCGAAATCTATTTTCATCCCTCTATGTTTTCCAGGAGTTGCAGCTAGATTGTTGAGTGGTGTGTTTTGTCATCTCTGTTCAAACGTATTGTCTGAGATTATAGTTGTGAATGCACCTGTGTTGAAAAACAACTCAAGCACTGTGCCATCTGTGGTTATACAGAAAATGGGGTCTCTCAATGATTTTCACTGATATTGCTTTTGCTTCCTGAGACACACCCACTGTTAAAATCAAATTTGTCCTACTGTCCTCCAAACCTTAGCCTTTTACCACAATATATCCCTGCAAGCTCTAAGTACTGTTCACTATTTCTATGGTTTGCCGCAGGGTGTGATTCTTGGATGTTTGCATTCTCTGCTGTAATTGTTTGTCCCTGCACCTCACAACAAACTGGTCCCAACTGACCTGCTTTGTAAAGTTTTCAAACTCACAAGGTGTCACTAATACCCACTGCAAATAAATCAACTGTCTTCCCAACATGCTGCACTCTTGAAAAAATATCTTCCTTTTGACCACTTTCCTTTTTAGGTCTCGCCTAGCGTTGCAGCGCGCATGCGCTGCTCGCGTAGCGAGACATATTGGGGTAGAGGGATTTTAGGAGAAGGACTTTTGCTCCCGCCCATGCTTTGTATTGGGCAATGTCAATATTTATTTAAAACCCTGTCTTCTGATTGCTCTTCAGGGTTTTTGGTTACCGCCCTGTGGCTTTTCTGTGCACGCCCTTGGGACACCGAGTCTACGGCTTCCTTCAGTTTTATTGCTTTTCTCTTATCTGATGGGGCGTGTCAAAGGAAGATTCAGGGAGAGTTCAGCACGGCATCTGCTTTCCAGGCCGTCACATGCGTCTTCTGTTTCCTCCCTCTCCTCGCTACTCTACCCCCACCCCACTCTCTCTGCTGTTCCTCCCCCTCCCTCCAGTGCTGTGTGGGAGCTGTGGCAGTGATAGCGATGTGCTGTGCCTGTCAGCTGTATTTATCAGATTGCTGCTCGGTGTGAATTGCCTCACTTAGCTCCATGCTGCTCTGCTGTGTAGAAGGGCCGCAGTTTTGCCCAGACTTGGGTTTTTCCCAGTGGCAGTGTTTTATGACTGCAGCTCTGTAAATGACTATGTCGGGGAATAGCGGAAGGTTTTGTGTTCCTTTGTTTTCCCATCGCTCGGGTCTACACAACTTGTACATGTACATTTACTTTTTTTGTATCTCAATTTTCATTAATCATTTCTTCTCTAATTTTGAAAAAACGTTAGCAGTCAAATATCTTCATATATTTTGTACATTTGTTGTTAACGGGTTACCCGAGTACATTTCCGCGTTGCGCTGTAGGTCTGCTAGGGGTTTTTGCCTGACTCAGTGTTTGCTGCTCTGCAGGGAGCTGGTGGTGTAACTCGGAAGTGGTCACGGGGCGGCGGGAGCATTACTCATGCAGTCTCCCACAGACGGGCGCAGTGTGTGCCGAGTCACGGCCCCTCCTCCCCGCAGAAGTAAGGAGAGGCGGCGGCCTGCCTGCTCTCGCACCGCAGTCTCCTCGGCCTCCTCCCTCGCCCACCCCTGTGCCCGTACCCCACTCTCCGTCACTCACTCTCTCTTCTGCCCAGTCGTGCTTCAATGGCCTGACTTTGTCTTCTCCGTCTCAAGCACTGCCAGCGCGCCATACGTGAGGCGAACTTCATCTAGAAATGCCCCCCAGGACCGGGACCCCCTCCCCCCCAGCCTGCGTAGCTCCCGCCTTTACACCCTCAAGAACAGCCTGAGGAACCCCTGCGGTTCTACCGCTGACACCAGGGCACTGATGCATGTCTTTACTCCCCCTCCCTCTCCTCCATCCCACTCTCTCTGCTGTCCCTCCCTGCAGGCTTTTTTTCATTGTTCACGCATGGCCACTCCTCTGGAGCGGCTCGTATGTCTTGTTTTGAAACCAGCCATTGAGTACTTTCCACACACTAAGCTAAAAGTCCCACCCCTGCCGTTAATGGAAAACGACAGCGTTTGCAGTTTTTAATTTTTTTAACATTGACAGCAGAGAAGAAAAGCAAATGTCACACTATACTGTTTCGTGGTGAATCCCACGTGTGTGAGAAATTAAATCCCAATAAAGTTATGTTTGCAGTACGGTTACACCTTCACAAACAAACAGCAAATGGCGAGACGAACCTGCAGGCAACACGCGTCAGACATAGTCCACTAGATACACAACCCACAGGCTTTGGAGACACGATCTATCCCAGAAGACACACAGATTTGTTATCCGGCTTCACAATAGAGAGCCTTCAAGTCCGATGACAACGCTCTTACAGACATTATTTAGACCGCACAGCTATCTCTCAGGTTAGCCAGGTTTTACTTACCCCACTCCAGCTCATACGAGGCACCGTGTTCCAGTTCTGGGCTGTTACTTAAACATCAATTGCATTCTCGGTTCTGGAGCCTCGTTTGCTTCAATTGCATTCATTTGATTATAAAAGGTAAAATACCCTGATTAGTAGAGGAAAAAGCTCAGCTGGGATATCGTGTCTTGGGTTACATGGAACCATATGAACACCTTGTTGGTACAGCCATTAGGTTTTAGAGAGGGGAGTTATAGCTCATGTTTCACAAAGGCCCATACGGCAGGCTACATCATCCCACATAAGACACATAACTTGGCTTTAGACAGCAGAGCTGTCTCACAAGTTACACAAATTTTACATCTGTTTGCTTTAGACAGAGCAATCCTTCAGGTGAAACTGAACATTCAAGCTTTGGCAATAGATAGCATATCTAACAGGGACCAGGCACACTTACTGGGCCAGGTCTCAGCCGCACTACTCTCAGTTGACACCAAACTTAAAAGCTCAGCCTTCAGACAGCGGAATTATCTTAAAGGCTTAGGTATCACATAACAGAGTTATCTCTTTTGTTAAGGACGTCTGACAGCAGAAGACCTGAATCTCAGGCTAGAGCTATTCAACTGTGAAATTGGAAAATTCTAAGCACTTTGTATGATTGATTAAACCTAATATAAATAGGTTAAGTAATTTGCTCAGGATCACACTGACTGTCAGCAAGAAGCTGGGAACTCCGCACTTGAAACCCAGCAGCTCAGTTGCCTGTTCACTCTTTCCTCCACCTTGGCCATCCAAAAATGTATAGTGTATACAGAGAGTTAACTTTGATTACTTAGTTTTAAGTTATGCAGAAAAACTGGATTTTGCATAATACATTAAAGCTAAGCTTTCATACGATCTCATCTTTCATCCTGAATCTCATTTTTTGTTCTCCCTTCCTTTATCTCTACTCTTTCACTCTAAATTTTATTGTCTTTCTTGCAAATTCCAACGCTGTGCTATAATAGAGAAACTGAGGTAATACGTCATACGATCATGTACATTTGGACTAACATTACAAAAATCGATGATACTGCACTGATTCCACATGTAAACCCATAATGCAAGCCATGCTTTTAGCAGTTATGTGCTGAGAATTCCATGCAGTATTACAGGATCCAGGAATACCGCTGTGCGGTAACACTACACCACTATTATAACCTTTTTAGCCAAAAATGGATGACTGGGCAACTTCTAATAGGGGCCAAAGTATGCCACATTCCCCTAAAAGAGGCACATTCCTTACCCTACTGACAGCCCAGTTCCACAAACCTATTGAGCCTCCTATGGGTATCTCTGGCCCATTTGGAAGTTATCTCGGTCCACGAAAAGCATTGTGGTGCCATGCTAATGGCCGATTGTACACTACATGCATGGTGAATAACAATGACAACAGCTCAGTTATTTTTGCATGGTGCTTAAGAAAGCATTTATCATCAAATCACATAGAAGTCTTTTTAGGCCAAGCCTGGGCAGTGCATGCGCTGCTTTGCGAGGCATGCTGTATTCCGGTATGGACTTGGCTGCTGTTACTGTCCTTTCTAAATGGTTGCTCTTGATTCATGAATAGGCTTAGTAATCCCACCCTAGTACTGCCTAGTCTACATTTGTAACCTCCCATGAGGACTGGACCTTTTACTTGTGTTGTTGCTCGGTATGTTTTATTTAGTCTGTGAGCACTATTTTCTTGAATGATTTCTCCGATTCCACCTACGACATGCTTCCCTGTAATGCAGCAGGGCACCCGCTTTTATATTTTTTTGCTCTGTTTTATGAATTGTGTTGTTTTATTGTAATGATTTTAATTAATCGGACAATAAAGAATTGTGAGTATATTTTTTTAGTAATGGAGGACGTCTCATATTTACAAAACCAGCCTGTTTAGCAATGGCGGCCGCGTCATATTGACAAAACCAGCTTGCACCTTTTAATCGATATTTAAATTTTTTGGCAGCGCGGTCCGCTTTAACTATAGCGGCCGTGCTCCTTTCTTTCTTTACTTTGCCAGCGCGGTCCGCTTTGACTATAGTGGTCGCTCTCCTTTTTTTAATTTACGTTGTCTGCACGGTCTGCTTTCACTATAGCGACCGCTCTCCTTTCTTTACTTACTTTGCCACAGCAGTCTGCTTTAACTATAGTGGCAGCCATCTTTTCTTTTTATCGGAGTACTAGCCATTACCAGCCGCAAGCTCGGAGTGGGAAGGTGTGCATTTTGCACATAAAGGCCTGTGGCCGCCATTGGCTAGTACTCCGTACTCCCGGATCTCCCGTGCCATGCCCAAAACCATCTCACCCCTCCCACTTGCCCGCCCCCACCACCCTTCCGAGGTCGAGGTCGAAAGTTTAAGCTATTGGCATTGTAAATGCCAATGCCTTTTATTTGTGTTAGTTTTCTAAACAGATGAATTAAAGGCATTGTCATTTACAATGCCAATAACTTAAACTCTTGCAAATGCGAGACCTATTGCATTGCAAATGCTTGTTTGCACTTGGAAATATTTGTCAAGTCTCTTTACTGCCTATACATATTCATCATAGTCCTCCCTTCTGGCAGTTCCCAAACTGAACAATGTTTGCATAAGCTTTGTTATTCCATACCCAGGCAATGCTCCAGCATACATCAATTTTTACTGCGTTGAATCATGAATCACAGTCATATGCCCCAGATAAACACTGAAGGTCGTGAATGGCTCTATAGTAAATAGCCAGTCTTCCTAGTCTCTGTAGAATGTGAGGTGGTCGTATCACAGTCTCCATGGCAAATAGTGATAATTAGCAAAAAGTAACATTTGAATAAAGAAACTCATAACTGTAGATTGGAAATGGTGAAATATCGTGTGTGACTGTAGTAGGATTCTCGCAGGATACAACTCCACTGTGGTGAATCTGTTTGAGAAGACAAAGAACAAAGTGACCATATTCAGTGGCCTGTTCTCGAAGTGCTTACATAGGTATTGAAATTACCACCCATTACACGTTCACTCTTCTGCCTTCAGCTCTGTGCGCCAAATGATGTTATATTATGTTATGTAGATTTGGAGAGCGCACTAGCACCCTGGAGGGTATCCTGATGCTCAGCAGGTGTGAGTCTAGCCAAGCCAAGGGCCTAGTGGAAGTACTTGAAAAGAATTGTCTCGCTGAATTCAAGAAGCGAGGATGAGGCTCTTATGTGTAGCGACAGGTTGTTCCACGCTTTAGGAGCCTTGTAAGAGGAGGCTCAACGACAGGATCTGGTAATAATAATAATAGACTCGGATTTGTATAGCCTAGTATTGTCACCTGTGAGGGTCTCTATGCCCTGTTCCTAGGCACGGGGAGATTAAGTGATTTGCCCAGAATCACAGGATGTTCAGCTGACACCGAGACTCGATCCTTGGTCTCCAACGCCAAGGTCAGCAGCTCTGGCCGTTACACCACACCCTCTAGGAGTCCGGACTAGCAAAATTGTCTGGCTTGTGAAGTCTGTCTTGCGTGGCTATCTTGTAGCTGCTGGGATGGCTGAAGCGATGTCAGTTGCCGATGCTGGATTAAGCCTGGTTTTGGTTAGGAAGAGTAGGTCTGGGGTGTTGTCATGCAGCTGGTCCTAGAGGTCTGTGGTGTGTTTGGTGTGTGAGCGGGTGTTGGGGAGCATGTATGTAAGTCCGGCATGTTTCTGGGTGGTTGCATGAATGCGTGAGTGTGACAGAGTGGGGTGGTGGGTGCTGGTGAGTGTTGGGTGTGGGTAAGTGCACACAAACATGCAGGAATCACAGGAGAACGGTCCCTTGGTGTTGTGTGGTGTGGCAGGAGCATGTGGAACGATGGCCGGGGTTGAGGGTGCAAAGGGTCACAGCAGGGTAGTGGCGATAGGGGGAGGGCCACGGTTCCAGGCACTGGGTGTGGTCCAGGCACGACAGGCAGAGACAAGCTTACCTTTGGCATGCCAGCAGAGCACCTGCTGCATGTGTACGCTGTGCATCTGCTCTGGGGCCGCCATTAATTAGGGGCTAGGAGAGGGAAGGAGTGATGTTATTTCCTGTGCAGCTGGATTGTGCTGCAAACTAATATAATCTGAGTTGTATAAATGATAGCCCCAATTGTCAGATAAGCACAGTATAAATGCAGTTCCTGTTTGTGCCAGCCAGCCCTTCAAAATGGCAATTGAGGATGTCAAAAACATTGCACATATTGAATATGCATGGCAAGTGAAGGAGGTGTGGATCCCTTGTGTATCTCCGAGAGATCTGCTGCTCTCCTCCACAGCGTGCACTAATGTCAGCGGTAGGCTCTTCTGCCTGGCTGGTTTGGTGGCTCAACAGCCTGCTCACTTCCACCATACCTGCTCCGAAGGGGATAAGGACTCCAGTAGGAAGGTGACAGTGAGCTCTACTGCAAAAGATTAGTAGGTGACCAGTTATGCTCCCAAAGACATACAGCGAGCTCTGCACCATGGGGCCAAGCAACTTGGGTACCCTCCAGGCTGGCTCTGTTGTTGCCAGTATTAAATTGCCAACAATCATGAGTGCAAGTAAATAATTTATTTAGCCCATACCAAGGAGCTTATACAGCAAGCTAGCAGTGCTGTAAAGAACCTTCAGCAAATGCCAGAAACTCCAGAACACACATCATGTATAGAGTGCACATTCTAGAGTGTAATGGATCTGTTGCAAAATAACAAGAACCCTAGGCAAGTGCATTCCATAGTCAGACGCAGGACACTACAGAAGTAATCACACTCCGCTCCTCCATGCAGCCATTCTGATGCATGCTGGTGCACATAGAGATTGGAGACAATGGAGAACTATCCACATAGGATAAATTTGTATATAAGAGAGCAGAGTTTAATAATCATCTTCAAACCGGTGGTCTCACTGACATTGCTTCTTTCACTTCCTTGAGTGACATAGTGGGAGCGCCAGTTCTTGACCATCACATAGACTCCACGGTAGCCAGTGATAGGTCTACACCTTAAGTCCTTCTGGTAGTGTGTGCTATAGAAATGCAGTAGTAGTAGTAGTAGTGCTGACAGTCATAGTACTAGGAGTGGAAGTAATAGCAACAGGAGTGGAAGCAGTAGTAATAGGCTGCTTAGGGAGCCAGCTGTGAGGCATTTTAGACCCTGTGTCTTTCCTACTCTTGCAGTGGCAGCAGAATGAGGTCACCCCTAAATTATGCCATTGCGTGAAAGCCTTTCTCAGTGTTTCAGGTCAATTGAAACCAGTTGCTGTCCTTTTTGATCAATGTCTGTCCACATTAGGACTCTTACTTAGTTCACAAAGTCATCATTCATAAAGAGGCGGTGCTCATTGCTGACAAGACTTGCCTGTAATCTTGGAGCCTTGTGTCTGTAATCTCCAAGCCTTGTGTCTCGAATCTCCAAGCTTTGTGTCTGTAATCTCCAAGCCTTGTGTCTCTAATCTCCAAATCTTGTTTTCCTAATCTCTAAATTGTATGTATCTAATTTTCAAGGCTTGTTTCCCTAATCTCAAAGCCTTGTGTCTCTAATCTCCAAGCCTTGTGCTTCTAATCTCCAAGCTGTTTGTCTCTAATCTCCAAGCCTTGTGTCTCTAATCTCCAAGCCTGTGTCTCTAATCTCCAAGCCTTGTGCCTCTAATCTCCAAGCCTTGTGTCTCTCATCTCCGATCATTGTGTCTCTAATCCACAAACCTTGTTTCCCTAATCTCCAAACTGTATGTCTACAGTCTTCAAGACTTGTTTCCCTAATCTCCAAACCTTGTGTGTCTAATCTCCTAACATTGTGTCTCTAATCTAAAAGCCTTGGGTCTCTAATCTCCAAGCCTTGTGCCTCTAATCTCCAAACCATGTGTGTCTAATCTCCAAACTTTGTGTTTCTAATCTAAAAGCCTTGGGTCTCTAATCTCCAAACCTGTTGTCTCTACTCTTGAGAGCTCTCTAGCCATTCATATGACATTGTTTTAAACATGGAAATCCCCCACATTTCACAAAATATATTTTCTTTTAGCAATGCCTCCTGAAGATACAGCTTTCATCCCGTCCCTCTTTGCACTCTGCTTTGAGAAGTTTAAAAGTATTTGTTTTATGAAGTTTAAAATGATTTGTTTTAGAAACATTTAAAACCTGCTTAAATCTTTCTATCAAACAATATCTTCAAATGTATGTGCCACATTATAATAAAGTACCTCCGATTGGCTGGTGCCTGTGTAATTTTGTTTTACTAAGTGCATACTCACTCTAAATTATCCTCTTGTCTTGGACTTCACTTTAGGATAGAGAAAACAGTTAACCAAAAACAACAGAAATGAACAGAAAGTGGGTAAATATTCTTACTATCTGAAATACTGTTTTTTGCTTCCAGAGAAGGTGAAAATTACTGCCTTACAACCGTTCTGGGGGAAAGGCTGGTGTTGCAGGTAATCCTGTGTTTTTGGAAAGAGCTGCGCCCCCAGGACAGCACTTTCTGCAATTCAAAATTACTACTTTTCAACCCTTCCTAAAATACTTGGGAAATATATAACTTTCTCCAAAATATTCCAGGTCTGGAGTTAGAATAGTAAACAAGCCTCCGGTTATATTTGGGCGAAGGTTGTTCTTTCCCCAAATATTCTAGGATAGGAGTTAGAATAGTAAATTTGATCTGCTATGGCAACGACAGACCTCTCTGCCAATGGACCTGGAACGGGCGCTTTTAAAGGTACTACTTCCCAGCGCCAACACCCATGCATGTCAACATTTAGAAACAGGATTTTGGAATAAATCAATTTCTGATTTTGCCATTCGTTTCTATAGACATTGTTTGGAGGCTGCCTAGTTATGGTGGCTCAAAGCACTAATGCGTCCACTACAGAGAGTGGTATTTGAATTCCAAGGTCACCAGTTTGAATCCCATTGGGTCCCCTCATCCTCTCGAGGTCAATAAAATGAGCACCATTGAGTTGGGTAACAATAAACAGCTGTCATTCAGCACAGACCCACACAGGTGAATAGGCGCTTTACAAATACATGTCTTTTCATGTCATGTCATAGTACATTAGAATCTGTTACCTTGGACTTGCACTTTGGTACCTCTGGCTCAATCTTTGTGACCCATGGCTTCAGAGGTGCAAAGATGGACATGAAACAGAAGGCAAACATTTTTCTTTAATATTCATATTTAGTTCATGAAATTATCACCCTTACTGAATGAGTGACAATAAGAAACCAGCCATACTACTCCCCTCTGGAAGGAGACGATTTCCGAAGATCTTTTTGAAAACCCTGTGGTGCGTTTTGAAATACATTTTCGTAAATATATGGGAAAGTGGGAAAGAGTGGTGCCCGGTCATTTGCAGTGGGTGGGTACTCTGTACATCAAACCTCACCTGGGGGCAAATAAGCTGGGCACCCAGGTTTTAATAGCTTTTCTCGAATTGTCTTTAAAGACAGATCTAATAGGGAATGCACTTTCATCTAAGGCACCACCACTCTTGCGATCGGGGCCTTCTAAAATACTGTGCATCTTGTGGAAATTAAGCCTCAGACTAGTACTGTGCCACAGAATGCTTCAAAACTCCACTAAGTATACGAAATAGGCCATGTTCACAGATTACTGGACCACAAAAATCCTCCTCCTGTTGTGTGGTGTGATCAGCCGGGGCCCGTGCAGGTAAGAGTGGTGAGGCGTTGGGGCCGGGTGTGGGGGACTTCGATGGGCGATGACAAGGGAAAATTAAATAGATAATTAATTTTCCCTCGTCGTCATCAGTCGGAACCCTCTCCTCCCCCACCGCCCCACCGCTCTTACCTGCATGGCCGCGGCTGGCTACGATAAAGTACTCAACAGACATATGTACTGCATTAAAGACCATTATATGACTGTGAAAACGCTTGCAACAAGCCTTGATATGTGAAAGCATTTATATTCCTACCAAAGGTTAGAATATTATGGAAAGGTTCTCTCAGTTACACCTATATAAAATGGCCTGTCTCTAAGTTATGATGAATGTATGACGATGGCATATCAGCGGTTCTGTAAGTGGCACTAACTCCTTGAACTGCATATTATTAGTTTATTTATAATACACAATGTAAAAAGTAGTCAAGTAATGCATATGTGAGCAGGATTTTTTTTCAATTAAGGGTGTCTCAAACTTTTCTAAACCACTTATTAAATCACAGGTACCAACTTGTTTTATTTTTATAGCTCCCAAGAGTGTGCTGATTTTTGTAAGCACAATATTACTTACATCCACCTTATAACCGCCAGGGGCGTGGCTTGGTTAATAAGATTGGGGGGAGGACAGGGGTGAGCTTCAGATTTCCCAACAATCACGCTGGGATATCTTGTTAAAACACATTATATGAGAAGCAGGACATGAGGGGGGCTTAAGGGGCAGTGGAAAGAGAGAGGAGGGCGGATTGTTAGGGGCACTTAAAACAGAACTTTTTTCAAACTAATCAACATTTTTAAGGACTTCAAAACAGAGACCAGAGAGTGTGTGTGTGTTTTTGTCAGTGTGGCCATGTATAAATCCCAGATGAAATTCGACAGACACTTCATCATAACCGACTGAAAGCACTTGTACCCAACTATTTACGAAATAATGTATTTTTTAACACCCGCCCCCGAAGCTACGCTGGTGTCTAAACAATGTAGAACAGCATTTATAAATGTAGAGAGTGAGTCAGAATGCCAGTCAGTCAGTTAGGATGGGAGGATGAAGAGTACATTCAGGAGCAGCAGTTGGGTGTCTATTAACGGCTTAATGGTTGAGAGAAAAACTAGACCACATAGTAAACTTTACAGCAACATCACCAGGGGCCTAGCTTCAAGGGGGATGTTTGGGGTGTTACACCCCCCCAATAAATGTATGTTGAAGTAAATCATTGTGTACAGGTGCTGTCAGACGGGTCTGGTGAGTTCTCTGTCGGATTTCACATTGATTTTTTTATTTTCAAATCTGTTTATTGAATATAAATTAAACAGGGAAACAAAAGAGGAGAAACAAAGCAAAGTGCATCGCCGGTAGCATGGTACAGTGACAGGGCCTTACAGAGGTTATCCTGTTACCATAAAAAAGACCAATAGAGGATGAAGGTGTAACAAAGATAAAACAATATGCTTATCCATTAACATGATACACTGGCATGGATTTGTTTTAAATTATAGTATGCAGCAAAATAGCCAGAGAGGAATAAAGATACAAATGAATGCGAAAATCAACAAGACCCCTTTTTTAAGAAAGGCTCACCCGATGTGAGGGAGCAAATGTATGGGGGTCCCGTGAACGGTGACCTAGTGTTCAGGCTATGTGAAGAGGGTTTGTACATACCAGTGTAATAGATTGAGAGTATGTTAAAACTTGCGTGATGGCGCTAATGAGAGATGGGGTTAATAAATACTACCCTCCTCTATAGAACGGGGGGGGAGAAAAAACCAGGTAGGAAGGACGAGGGGAGGGAGATGCGCTCAGAGTGTGAAGGGGGTGGCTAGCTAAAACTTTCTAGGAGGAGGGAGACGCCCCATCATGGTCCTGTGAAGTAGGGGAATATTGGCGTGTACCTCTTGAGTACGGTAGAAGGGAATCTTCAAATAACTGCATTGCTCGAAGGCGTGGGGGGGTAAAGCGAGAGTTCTCTATCTGGGATAAGTGCTGAATTAATAGTTGCCAAGTGTGGGTTAATTTGGTATCTGTATGATTAATATGGGCAGTAAGTAACTCTAGGGCCAGGACATGCCACAGCCGAAGAAACCAGGTCGCGGTAGGTGGAGGGGCGGGTTTCTTCCAGTATAAAGCTATGGACTGCCGTGCCGCCCACAGCATTTGTGCTATTAGGCGCCAGTCTGAGTGTGTCATAGCTGTTAGTTGTGCGGGTCTAATGCCCAGCAGAGTCACTATTGGAGAGCTGGGTATGGGGTATCCTACTGTATCTTTAATGTGACTAAGGATCTCCTTCCAATAAAGCGTCGAGCTGGGGCAAGACCACCAAATGTGGATGAAGTCACCCGTTCCTTTCTGACATCTCCAACATGTTGGGGGAAAGCCTGGAATCATCTTCTGAAGACGGGCGGGGGTAAAGTACCAACGTGTCATAAGTTTATAGGCCGATTCGCGTTGGGGAATGCTTTGATATATTTTAGGTATGTCTCGCCATAGTCGGTCCCAGTTCTCTGGGGAGACCTCCCCGCCAAGATCCATATTCCATTGGTTTTGGTATATGTGGGGTTGGGGTTGTTGTGAATGTTGTAGCACTTTGTATGTGCAAGAGATCAATTCCCTAGATCCCTCGAAGGCCCGAACTAGGGTCTCGAAGGGAGTAAGCGATCTAATCGCTCCTTGTGTGTATACGGGGGAAAACATAGAGTTGATAATATTGCATTGTTGTATTGTCTGTAAGGTGAAACGATTTTTTGCACTGTTCAAAAGTGATGAATGTGTCCCCCTGAAACAAGTCCTGGATTATGCAACACTCACCCTCCGTCCAAGGTCGGAAGGTGTGAGGTTGGAGAGCAGGCGGAAAAATGGGGTTGCGTGCTATAGGGGTGTTGGGTTATGGGAATGAGGTCAAGCCCTGAGATACCGCAAGTTTGTCCCATAAGTCCTGGACTGTTTTTGTAGGGGTAGCTATGTATGCACTACGGGGGCGAGCCGCACGGGGGAGCCAAGCTAAATCCCACAAAGGTCTGCACGTAACAGCATGGTCCATATGGAACCAGTGTTTTTTGCTTTCCCAGACCACCCATTCCGAGATATGGCGAAGATGACAGGACCAGTAATATTCAAGAAGGTTAGGGCACGCCAAACCCCCCCCCCCGATCGCATGGTAGCATCAACACTTTGTTGGAAAAGTGCGGGCGGCCTTTACCCCAGATGAAGGTGGTTAAATCACATTGGAGAGATTGAATATCCGTTTGTGGGATTGGGGTAGGGAGGGTTTGGAATAAGTATAGCACCTTCGGGAGGAGAGATATCCTGACTGTGTTAATTCAACCTAGCCAGGAGAGGGGGAGGTTTCGCCATCTACGGATATCTTCCCGTATGGGGCGTCTGTAGCTCGGCCAGTTAGCATGGGTGCAAGAAGATAGTGAGGGAGTCAGGTCCAGTCCTAAGTATCGTATCGAACTCTCAGACCATTTCAATGGGATCAGGTTCTGTAGTACTTGAACCTCTGAAGGCGGGAGGGTGAGGTTCAAGGCATGGGATTTGGCTAGATTAATCCTGAAGCCCGAGGCTTCTTCAAAGGAGAGCAGGAGTGATGCTAATTCTGGAAGAGATGAGGCCGGAGTAGTAAGAGACAAAAGAAGGTTGTCGCAAATAGGGAGATCTTGTGCTCATATCCCACAAAAGGGATGCCCGAGATGATGGGTGATCGGCGTACTGCAATTGCTAGAGGCTCCACCACCAGAGCAAATAAGAGTGGAGATAGTGGGCACCCTTGTCTAGTGCCCCTATGTATAGCAATGGGAGGGGTGAGGCGGCCATTAATGCGGATACGCGTGGTCGGTTGAGTGTAAGGGGCCATCTGGAGATCATGGTAGGGCCTAATCCTATTCAGTGTAGGACCTCCCTAAGAAAGCACCAGTCTACCCAATCAAATGCCTTCTCTGCGTCTAATGACACCAGACAGGCAGGTATGTCCCTGTATTGAACTTTTTTGATGAGGTGGGCTATACGACGAATATTGTCTGCGCCCTGACAGTGGTGGATAAATCCGACCTGGTCTGGGTTGATAATACCAGGTAGATAAGGCTCCAAGCGATTTGGAAGGATCTTTGTATAGAGCTTTAAGTCGGTATTTAAGAGGGCAATGGGACGATAAGATGTGCAAAGAGAGGGGTCTTTCCCTGGTTTTGGGACCAGCACTACTTCTGCTTCTGACATGGTTGGAGTGAGTCCAGTGGTGTCGGTAAAATTATTAAAAAGGGAAAAAAGGTGGTTTTGGAGCTGCGGATAGAAGGTGCAATAAAAAACAACAGTGAGACCATCAGGTCCAGGGGTTTTCCCTAGTGGGAGCTGTTTTAGTGCTTTTGCTATCTCTTCTAGAGATATTGGCTCGTCTAGAAGGCTCGCATGATGGGAGCTGATAGGATCCCAGGGGCAGGAATCAAGGAAGGAGGTGATATTCTTCGGGCACAAGGTTCATCTGCGCAAAGATCTTTGTAGAAGTTTGAGAGAGTTAGGCCTTTATCAAGTTCCGATGTGGCCCAGGAGCCGTCCGGTCGTTTAAGCTTGGAAATGAGGGCGCGCCTAGCTTGAGTCCGCAGGTGTGGCGCAAGGCACTTACCCACCTTATCCCCACCCGTATAGAATTTTTGTTTAAGGGCTAGTAAGGAGCGTTCTGCTTTGTTGGTGCGGTGTAGGCGTAGTTGGCCTCGCAGTGCTGCAACCTGTTTTTTGTTTTGTAGCGAGGGTTGTTGATGATCTTTTCGCTCTAATGCCCTAATGTCGACAGAGAGGGTCGACTCGAGAAGACGAGCCTCCCGGGTGCGGGCTATAGCAATAGAGGAGATAACTCCCCGGATAGTCGCTTTAAAGGCATCCCATCTGACAAATTCCGAAGTGTCGGTGGTGTCATTTGCAATGAAAAAGGCCTCGATCTCCTTCCGTATATCTGCCATATCAACTGGGTCGCGCAGGACATGAGGAGGCAGTCTCCATCGGGGATGGGCACTGCGCTGTATGTTGGGAGGTTGGAGAGAAATTGAGACATGAGCGAGATCAGAGATTGAGATGTCGGACATTTCCGCAGCAGTTAAAAGATGAATTAGGGGGAGGGAAAGGAAATAATAGTCAATTTGCGAATATGAGCGATGGACGAGGGAAAAGAATGAGTAGGTTTTGATGTCAGGGTGGAGGTATCTCCAGGCATCTAGTAGACCTAAGTCAGTGATAGCATTCTTAAGAGCCGCCGAGATAGCGCCGTGCCCTGATATGCTGGTGCTCTACGGTCCCAATCAGGGTCCCAAACCAAATTGAAGTCTCCCCCGAGGATAATCGCTTCCTCCGAGGGTTTTAGCAGGCCTCTTAGGTAGGAGCGCAGGAACATGTCCTGGTCTTGATTAGGCGCATAGAGGTTTAGGAGAGTCAAAGGTCGTGTTCCCCATTGTATTTGAAGTTTAAGAAAACGACCCTCGGTGTCCCGCATCACCCCGGGAATCCTCTCGGCTAAGCCAGCGCGGAGTAGTATGGCTACTCCAGCGGTTTTGGAGGAGGAACAGGCCCAGTATTGTAGTGGATATTTAGGGTGTGTCATGAGACGGGTGTCAGCAGAGACAAGGTGGGTTTCCTGGAGGAATATAAAATCAGGGTCTTGTAGGAGCAAGTAGCGCCAGACCTGGCGTCTCTTATTGGGGGAGTTAAGTCCCTTCACATTGAGCGAAAGAAGATTAAAGGGAGACATTATTGACGTTCCGGTAGGAGTATCCACAAGATAGTAGTGTGTAGGTCGCTTATGTACATACTAGCGCATATTTTCGCCCACCAGAAATAATGAGATGTGTGAGAGGGCGTATCATGCCGCTTAAGTGAGGAGGGGTCTCCAAGTTATGTACTAGGATAATCGGATTGGAGAAGTCCGGCCATGTCCCCCTCTCGAGAGACGCATCTAAAGGGTAATGGTGGTGGAGGGAAGAAAGGGTAAGGATAATATCATCAACAACAGACGGCCAACAGGGCCAACCAAGTTCAGTGTCTTCAAGGAATAGCCCATAGTTCACAGAATGGGCCATTTTGAAGAAGTCGATCTTCTTTGCGACACTGTACGCGTGGGGGGAAGTGGCAGGCGCTAGCAGTTTTCCAAGTCTCTGCTTCCGGCAATCCGCTGCACGAGATGCATTAGGGTTTGCCAGCCGCCAGCGCATCTCGGCGGGAGCGAAGAGTGGGTGTCGAAGTAAACAAGGGCGAGGCTGGGGGACCCATTGCAGGGGTAAGTTTACCCATGTTTCCATAGTAGCAAAGACTCATCCATCCATCACACTGGGGTACCTGGTTCTATTGCATATATTTGAACCCTCTTGAGTAGATCTGAATATAAGAAACCAGCTTAAGCCTTTGGGAGTTAGAGGTATGAGTGTGCTCAGTTAGGTCATTCCGTTTGTGCAGAAGGTTGATGTTGTGGGGAGGAGTCATTCAGGGTCTGGATATGATTAATAATGTCTTGCTTGGCCTGAGACGAGTCCTGGTCTTTGGGGCGCCTCCTGTACTTAGGCGGCGGGACAGTAGGCCATTCCAAACGGGAAAGCTTTCCGGGGAGCCCATGTGGAGAAGGGGTGTCCCCCTCCCCATGATCCAACGGGAGATGAAGAAGCTGTTTTGCTTCTCTGAGCGAGCGAAGGATTCAGCGCTTGCCCTCCCAGGAGAACATCAGCGCGAAGGGATGGCCCCACTGATACTTGATTTTAAGTTCACGAAGTTTGTCCGTGACTGGTTTAAAATCCTTGCGTCTGCGAAGGGTGGCAGGGGCTATGTCTTGGAAGATTTGAATTGAGTATCCATTGTATGACAAGGCTGTGGCTCCTTGGATCTTCTTCAGGATGGCTTCTTTTTCAATGAAGAAATGGACCCGTGTGAGTATGTCCAGGATGAAGTCTGGATGCCCTCTGGTGCCAGGGACTCAGTGGGCTCTATCTAGAGCGGGCGGAGATGTGTCATCGTTTTCCCGGATCGCCTGCAGGAGGTCCGCCATGAAGGTCATAATGTCTTCGCCTTCTGCTCCACGCGGGACCCCCCTAATGTGTAAATGATTACGCCGACTTCGGTTTTCTAGGTCCTCCTGCTTGAGTTGTAGGCTGATGTTTTGATCTTCCAGCTCCGCCATCCGACGCCAGAGGCTTTCGTGGTCTTCCGTTCTTGCTTCCATCGTGCGTTCAAGATCGTCTATCCGTCCTCCAATTTCCGTGACATCCCTCCGGATGTCTTGTAGCCCGAACTTGAAATCTTGTTTAAGCGATCCTATTTCTGCCTTGATTTCTTGGAGGAAAGAGTTCATGAAGGCCTGCGTGATCGGGATTCCAGGTTGACCCCCGACCGTCTCAGGGTACGGGGGATCGGATGCAGGCTGTGACTGAGTGTTGGATTTCAACCACAGTGAAGTTACTGGGTTATCTTTAGACAGGGTGGGGTCTGGATCCTTGTTTGTTTTGGATCTGGGCATAGTTGGCGAATGTTCTTTGGCGGCGCTCTGGCAGCCCCAAGTTGGATCCCACGCCGGTGTAAAAGCTGCACCGCAAGGTATGTAACGTATGCAATTGTATCCCAAACCGCTGAGTTTCATGCTATGAAAAAGCCGTAAGCGATCGGGAGAGGGTTGAGAGCGTGCCTTCAGGGCAGATTCATAAGGGCACAAGGCTCAATTTTCTTGTCCCGCAGTTGTGGAGTAGACAGTAGGTAAGAGAGGGGGAGGGCAGCCCAAGCTGCTGCGGTGTGGCCACTGTCTGCTAAAGCCGCAGGCAAAATTTACTGATCCCCCCCCTCCCCCGGCACCAGTGCGATCGCCAGAGTAGGCCCAGGCCCAGAGTCAGAGCAGGAGTTGCCGTGTCCAGAACAGTCTAAGAGGGGCGGTGGCCAAGGCCCCAGTCAGCGCCAGGGGGGGAGCCCCCGGCTGCAACCAGACAAGATGGGGGGCCCCCAGTATCAGAATCACCCCAAATGCGCTTTACCTTAGTCTCCGGCAGGTGAGTCTTCGTTATAGATAGAGAGAACGAGCTCCTACCTGGGCTGGAGGCCTCGCAGAGTCACCGTATGTTTTTGTTTGGCGCCTCACGGGGCCAGCCGCCGCCCACTGTCGCAGCTCAATGTAGGGGGGATTTCGGCCACTCCTAGGTTCTTCGGTCAGCGGACCCGGGCAATGCAGGCCCTGCCGGGTTCTCCGCAGGATCCTCTTCATGCGAGCCACACTCCGACCTCACGTGTAGCGGGGCTCGTCCCCGGCAGGCCGATCCAATGAGGGGGCGGCAGGCGCTCAAATAGCACCGGAGGCGCCTCCCCACCGGATGCTTTCCGCAGGGTCAGGTCTCCCAGCCGTATCCCCTTGCGCATGAGGAGCAGCAGCGCCAGAGATTTCGCCGAGCCCCTCGCTCGTCATAGCCGATAGAGTGTCGGAGCCCCTGGTCCGGGGTCAGGAGTCACGAAGCCCTCGAGAGCGCCGCCAGGCAAGGCCGTAGGCAAATGGATTCAAGTGCAAGGCCGGGGGGAGAGGTCTTTTCTCACCGCTCCAGGCCCAAGATGGCGGCGACGGGCTCGGCCGCGGTCCCCGTACTCAGCACTCAGGGGGCTTCAAAGACTCGTAGAGCGGCTCCCAAGAAGGTAGGAGGCTTCCGCAGGTGCTCCGGCACTTTTAACTTTAGCAGGCTGCTACGGAGCAGAGACCTAGCAGAGCACGTCTCACTCCATTTGCGTCCTGGCCACGCCCCCCACATTGATTTTTAACCTTTTAAGTGCAGGTGTTGGCCACACTGGGGAGGTATGTAGATGGCCCTCTGATGCTATGCACCAGAGGTAGTCCTTTATTTTATTTTTTTACATCAGGCTACTCGGGAAAAGCTTCACGAACAGCCTGATTGTTTTTTTTTTTTTTACTCCAATGATGATCAGCGCCCAGGGCACACTGGGCTCATTGAAGTAAAAGAGAAAGTAAAGCGAGCCGATGTCTCGTTTTACTTTCACTGATTCAATGCTCGGGGGCATATCTCAGCCCCCGAGCACTAATTCTCATGGGAAAGGTATCGCTGGAAAGGGAAGAATCTCCCCTTTCCAAAGGTACCTCTGCCCAGTGGGGATCCCTGCTTGGGGATCGCCACAGGAGAGCGATCCCCATGCAGGGATCCACCCACTAGCCGCCACAGACAGGAGGAGCTGCTCCTTGGGCAAGGGCTTGAGCTCCCCCTTGGCAATTTTTATGTTTCAGTCTTTCTGCCCCATGGGACAATTACCCCCAGTCTGCCCCCCAAAGGGGCAGAAAGTCCACTAGATATCAGTTTTTTAAAATTGTATAAAGATATAGGGATGGGGCTTCCCAGCATGAACATTGCCATGCCCCACTCCAAGTAGATGGGGAAACAGTCTTTCTGCCCCTCCGGGGGCAATTGGGGGTAATTACCCCAAATCTGCCCCCTGGGGGGCAGAAAGCCCACTAGACGCCAAGGATTTTTTTAAATATGAAGGTGGGGGCTTCCAAACATTGGCATGGTCATGCCTCCAACCCAACTAAATTGGTCCACTGTCTTCCTATCCCCCTGGGTGGCAGATTGGGGTAATTACCCCCAAACTGTCTCTTCGGGGGGGGGCAAAAAGCCCACTAGACACCAGGGATTTTGGTTTTTTAAGTACAGGGGTGGGGGCTGCCCAGCATGGGCATGGTCACTCTCTACCCCAAGTGAATGGGGCAACAGTCTTTCTGCTCCCCCTGGGAAGCAGATGAGGGAATTACCCCCGATCTGCCCTCCGGCGAAGGCAGAAAGCCCACTAGACATTAGGGAATGTTTTGTTTTTTAAATAAATGGGCGTGGCTGACAGGCATGGGCATGGCCATGCCGCCCCCAAGTAAATGGGGCAGCATTCTTTCTGCCGCCCATGGTGGGGGAGCAGATGGGGTTAATTAGCCCACCGTATGGCAGCAATATGTATTTTTGATCAAATAATGTGGTGGGTCTTGCTCATCTCAACATCAGGCCCCACCCTCACCCCTAAAACCTCAACAGTCTTTCAGCTTCCCTGCGGATTAAAGCATCCCATCGCAATGGCAAGCGAGAGGACATTTGATTCTTTTGAGTATTGTTTTTATATATAGGCCAGGAGAGTGTGCAATGGTTAAAAGCTGCAGATTTTGGGCTTGGATAGGCAGCCAATCGGGAAAAACCTACCAGACCCAGACAGCTCTGAAAACTAGACATCCGGAGGAGTCCAGGGTGGTGTGCTTCGCATGCATCCCACACCATTTACATACCCAGAATGCCCTGCACACCTCAAACGTTGACTAAATGACTAAAACACACATTTTCCTCACATTTCTGAGAGGAAAACTTCTGGAATCTGTGGGTAGGAACAAATTTCCTACCAGAAAGCATTCCCTCAAGTCTCCCAGTAAAAATGGTACCTCAATTGTGTGGGTGGGCAAAGAGACCATGACACAAATGGCCCTAAAGTGCTACGTGGAGTGATCAGCATTACGGGTAGCTGTGAGATCTGGGGTTGTGCTCGGCCGCCACTCATGGAAGCCTATCAACCACAGTCATTTTTGAAAAGTATTCAAACAGAGAATTCCAGGTTGGTGTGCCTTGTGTGAAACCTACGAGGTGCTCTTACCTGCAATGCCAAGCAAACCTCAAACTTTGGCTGAAATCACACATTTCCTTATATTTCTGTGATGGAAACATCCGCAATCCGCAGGTATCCACATTTCTAACACCCAGGATTGCCTCATTTGTGCCAATAAAAACGCTGTGCCATTTGTGTGGTTGGGCCTAGTGCCTGTGACAGGAACGGATCAAACCGAGGGCAATAGGAGTCCCCACGCAAGGGTCAGTTTTGAGTGGTAAAATGTGATTTATCCATGTTGGGCCATTTCATGTCGCTGGCACTAGGCCTACCCACACAAGTGAGGTACCATTTGTATCAAAAGACTTAGGGGAATGCTGGGTGAAAGGAAGTTTGTGGCTCCCCACAGATTCCTCAACTTTCCATCATAGAAATGTGAGGAAAATGTGTTTTTTAGTCAAAGTTATAGGTTTACAAGGGATTCTGGGTAAAACAATCTGGTGAGAGCCACACAAGTCACCCACCCTGGATTCCCCCAGGTGTCTATGTTTAAAAAATGTACAGGTTTGCTAGGTTTCCCTAGGTGCCGGCTGAGCTAGGGCCCTAAATCCACAGCTACCCACATTGCAAAAAACGGGTTAGTTTTGAGTGGAAAAATGTGATGTATCCTTGTTGCATTTTGGGCCATTTCCTGTTGCAGGCAGTAGGCCTACCTGCACAAGTGAGGTACCATTTTTATCCGAAGACATGTGGGAGCATAGATTAGTAGGATATTTGTTATTCCCAACTGGGTTTTGCTTCATTTATGACTTTAAAATGTAAGCCAGTGTGTAAGAAAGAAGACAGTCTGAAAATTGCCCTCTAAATCATAGGCTCGTAACGGTTATCACAAATTCAGAGATGTACAAATAACCACTACTCCTAAACTCCATATCCTGTGCCCATTTCAGAAATACATAGGTTACCTATTTTTTACTCTCCATGTTTCACCATGTGAATTGATCAATACTTAGTACACAATGAAAAACGATTGTACGGTTCAGCTCAGTTGTTGCCTCTGGGTACCTCGGGTTCTTAGAGAACCTACAAACCCTATGTATCCCCACAACCAACAGGGTCTAACGATCGTAATGGTACATTGCTTGTGAATCGGCTGTCGCAACAAAAAGTTACAGGTGAAAACATTGTTACAAATAGCTGTTTTTTCTTACTCATTTTCTATATCTCTTTATTTCAACAGTTAGTTTCTTTGGGAAAACCTTGAAGGATTGCACATATGACCACGTGCTGAATTCGGAATTTTGTCTAGTTTTCAGAAGAATATAACTTTCCTGGATCACCCATGAGTTTCACACTGGTTTCCACCACAAACTGGAAGTAGGTTGAAAGCACAAAATATATGAAAATTGGGCTACAGGGGAATTCACAAACCCTGGGTACCTTTAGAATCTCGAGGATGTTGGAAAAAAAAGGACGCAAATTTGGCGTGGCTACCTTATGTGGACAAAAAGTTATGGAGGCCTAAGCAAACTACCCCAAATAGCCAAAAAAGGGCTTAGCACAGGGAGTTGAAGGCCCAGCAGTTGAGGGGTTAAATATACCCCCAGACAAAAACACACACTGTTTGTTGTTTTACAAAATATTATGTTTCCTGCCACTAGCCCTAACAACCAGCCTTCCTTTCTGTCTCCACTGCCCCTTAAGCCCCCCTCATGCCTTGCTTGTCGTATTATTCTATATATGCCAGTGTGATTGTTAGAAAATCTTAAGGTCACAACCCTCCAATGTTTCTGACCAAGGGTCACCCCTAAACACAACATAAAATAGCATAACACAACATAACATAACATAAAATAAGGTAGGAGATTCGGTCCAGTAGCATAGCAGTTTATCTTCCGTACCTAATAAGTTGTTTCTAATGTGTGATTTGGGGGAAATTACTTTACCTTGATGTGTCTTAAATTGTAAATATATGTGATGAGCCATATATTACTGTTCCAACTGCATCTGTGCCTGTCCGTCTATCACACCCTACTTCTGAAGTCTGGTTTCTACTGTCTCCATCCACAGACAACACTATACTATATAAAGTTTCTCATGTTTGAGGTGCCCCTGCTGCGATACGAATGCTCGCTTTAAAGCAATGTAATTCTCCTTTTTTTTTTTTTAACACAAACTTTATTGAGTTTTTTAAGTTGTTTGCAGCTGTGAATACATTACATCATGTATACATGTGATCATCGGCATCCTTCGAATCTAAGATTTACCAAGTTATATGTTAACAGTGAGAAGTACAATAGTATTATCCTCTATAGTATCCATTTGTGCATAGTGATCGCGTATACAATAACAGCGGAAAAGACTTCGACAGATGTCATATCTAGCTGAGTGTCATGCAGGCTACAATCATATATGTAATATCTATCCACAGAAATACAAATAATAAATCTGAGTCATTACAACAAAAAATAACAATAAGGAACTGAGCTACTACTAACTGAGTGTCTACCTCCTATATCTGGCGGGAAAGGCAGGGCGGGGGGCCGCCGGACCGGGCGGGGGGAAAGCAGGGGGGAGGGAGAACACGGGCCACGACCTCAATGATACCTCATTCATCGGTAAGGGTAGTAGATTGTATTTTGAAATGTTCTAATAACTGAGCCCATTCCATTGATATCGGTTTCTTTCTTAACCCTCTATACTCTTCACGTTGCAGCGCTTCCCTCTCAGCAGTGGCCCACTGTATAACCTTCTCCCGCCACCTCCCCTCGCGAGGTGCCTTGTGTGATTTCCACCGGTGAGTGATGAGCCTCGTGGCCAATATCAAGGCGAGGCCCGCAAAATGCCGTAATACCTTCGCCTTCTTAGGGAGAGGAAGGAGCCCCAAAAGACAAGTTTCAGGAACATTCCACATAGGGCGGTCGGTGAGGTGTGTAAGGCCCTGTATAACCTCTGTCCAGAATTATACAAGAGAGGGGCAGGCCCATAGCATGTGCAGAAAATCTGCCTCCGGGTAGTGGCATCGAGGACATTCGAAGGGGAGGTTGGATACATACGCTTTATCACCCGGGGTGTAAGGTAGGCCCTGTGTAGTGCAAACAATTGTATTGTTTTGAGCCGAACATTTCAGGAAATACGCCTAGGATACTCAAGGATCTGCACCCATTCTCTGTCAGTAAACTCCCTGGCTAAGTCCACCTCCCATTTATGTCGAAGAGTCAACAGGGAGAGTCCTAGATGGGACCGTAATCCGCGGTATAGCCATCTGACCAGAAGACTACCATGACCCATTATGTGCAGTGTCTGCAATTGTCTGAAGGTCGGGGGCTCCCTCTGGTCAACCAACCAGTATTTCCGCACATATTGTGTAATCGCAGCATGTGTTAAAAACAGCGTGGGAGGGGCCGAGTAAGTCTGCATGAATACGTCGTTGGGCATTAAGTTCCCATCTAAAAATAAGTCGCCCACTGTCGTCACTCCAGTCTCGGCCCAGTTACGTAATCTAGTGGTAGATAGTATTCCCCGTAACGTGGGCAGGCCACATAGGGGGACATTGGGGGCGTACGGCACGGGCGTGCCAGTATAT
This sequence comes from Calotriton arnoldi, assembly GCA_963921515.1. NCBI lineage: Eukaryota > Metazoa > Chordata > Amphibia > Caudata > Salamandridae > Calotriton > Calotriton arnoldi. The sequence continues at coordinate 775,800 of CAWUFW010003902.1, forward strand.
TACAGCGCTAATTTCCAATACTGTATTGCAATATGCAAGAGATATGGGGGGTCTCTCATTTGGTTTGCACTGGGGCATAATAGTGATTGTAGGGAGCCAGCCTGCAACCGTTCGGGGAATAACCAATCTCAAATAAGTTATGACCGGCCAACCAATAAGCCAACCACTGTAGCTGGCCCACTATAGAATAAGCTTTAAAATCCGGCGCTCCCATGCCCCCTTCGGTACTTGGTAACTGCACTTTGGGAAGAGCCAATCTGTGACGGCCCTGTACCCATATTAATGAGGTTAAAAAAGTATTGAGTGCTCTGTAAATCCAAGCAGGGAGGACCACAGGGAGATTCACAAAGTGGTACAATATTCGAGGGAGCACGACCATCTTAGAGACGGCTATACGGCCGGCGATCGTGAGAGGCAGAGTGTTCCAAAACGCTACTTGGGTCCTAATATTGTTAAGTGTACGGACCACATTTCCATCGATGGTGTCGGATGTGGACCTGTAAATATTGATCCTTAGATATTTAAAGGTAGAAGGCTCCACCTTAAACTGCATTGGACCGAATTGGAAAAGAGGACGAGTATACGTATCATAGAAGGAGAAAGCTACCGATTTGGAAGCGTTAAGGTGCAAACCTGAAATCTCCCCAAATTGCTCAAACAGCAAGGCCACAGGTGTTGTGTCTACATGTAGGTCTGCAAAGTAGAGCAACATGTCATCTGCATAAGCCGAGACAGCGTGACGTATCCGGCCTACTGGATTCCCAAATGGAGCCATCGTGCAGCGCAAACGTTGTGCCAGGGGTTCCAAGGCGAGCACAAACAACAAGGGCGACAGGGGGCAACCCTGTCGCGTGCCCCAAAAAACATCATAGGCTGGTGAGATGTTAGTACCAGTTTTAGCCCTCGCTGTGGGTTTAGTATTGTAGTGTAGCTCCTATTTCCCTTATAGGCTCTGCACATTGGAATAATATATCCTATAGGTTTGACATAGGACTGAGGTCGGTATGTCCCTATCGAGTATATTAAACTTAATTACTTGTGCCAGCTAGCTCAGAGGCCACTAGAAACTCCTTGGATAACAAGAAGGGAGTAGTTTCTGGCAGCCGCAAAACATGACCACTTTGTTTCCCTTTAGAATCAGAACGTGTCCCAGAGTCGTGGCAACAATAGATAACCATTTCACTCAGCTCAATCGTGCATGCTTAGTTTTCCTCAAAGTTACACAGAAAGAATAGACGGGCGTTTCAATAAAAGGTTTATTGAACAGTCTTGTTTCTTGTGTAGGTAATATGTGCAGTTACGATGACAAGACAGTATGCAAGATAAATAATGTACAGTGTAAGCAGTAGAAATAAATAATACTGCGCTAGCATGATCTTTAGTAGATATTCATTTACATAAATAACACAGACTAAAAAATGCGAGTACTCATACGATGCGTTTCTAAGCTAGTTCTACCCCAATGTACCTAACCTAACCTAGGTGTAGGGAGAGGTATGAAGTAGGTGAAGTATTCCTTACTATGGTATACTAAGAGTATGTTAAGCCTAGTATCCCTAGTATGCCAAGAGTCCCTCTAGGTTCTAGTCAGCTCCATACCATAAGAATGAGAGAGGTGGGAATCTCTTGCCAGACGCGAACTCCAACACCACGCAAGGGAAGTCAGATCACTGGAAGCTGGACTCTCTGCATGCAGGGATGACAGCGTCTTCTCAGTGCGTCAGGCCGGGAAACGGGCTCCTCTGAAGTCGAGGTCTCCTCTAGTTTACAAGGGCTAGGGAAGGTATATTTATACCTGAGAGGTACCTCAGAATGTTAGCATTGACGTGAATCGGACAGCGGAAGACGTCATGAATGAACCCCTAAGGTATAACGGTTCATGCATAATAGATGAGTCCTTGAAGAAATCAATAGTCCTGTGCTAGGGAAACTCCCGAAGCCTAAGGGTCTGTTCTTCAAGAACTCGTAGTGACGTTAGGGTGGACGGATGTCGGAGACCATGCCTGTATTTGGAGTGCACGGTTTAATGCCTAAATAAGGACTGGGATTTTATGCCTATATAAGGGCAGGGCGAATTGTGCCTATATAAGGACATGATACAGGAAAAACCTATATACGGACATCCTAAGAGGAATACAACACCCACTCCACTTTCGTGTGTACGATAAGAATATAAATGCTAAACATTTAAAATGCTAAACATAAAAATGGAGTACCGCATATTGCTAAAATATTTCTTAAAACCATTTAAAAGGCATTTAAAAAACCTATTAGAATGCAAAAAGTGCTGTACATTTTTAAGCATTGCTTCTCATTTCAGGCATATATTTGAAAATAAAATGCAATTTGAATGAAATAAGCAGTAATATTTACATGTGACAAAAAAATGATCGATAAGTTTGTTCAAAATCAAAGTCATTTCATGTCATGGAAATTAATGAACTTTTAGACAAACAAGATGACTAAGTGTCTGTGGAAGTACCGCGAAGTCGGTACTATAAGAATAGTTCTACTTCAAGCAGATTGATGTGCCATTTAATTTGAAAAAAAAACGGAAAAAAAGTTCAATATGGGAAGAGTTCCAAGTTTTTGAAATATGAAGGCCAAATTGTTACTACATCTCTGGAACACTGTCGGCTGAATCAGAGTCAGTGCACGGGTCTGGTGTAAACATGAGATCATCTATTTCTGTAGACAAAATATCGTCCACCGTAGTTGGTGACATTCGGAACACCTCGTGTAGTAGATTAATTGCACAGAGATGTGAAGCATCGCTTTCAGCATAGGATGCCGCAGCAATGTTCGCGTCCGTTGTTACCTGTGTGCCTGTAGATCCATCTCGTACCTCAGCAGCAGCCGGAAGCGGGGCTATGTCCACCTCCCATTTATGTCGAAGAGTCAACAGGGAGAGTCCTAGATGGGACCGTAATCCGCGGTATAGCCATCTGACCAGATGACTACCATGACCCATTATGTGCAGTGTCTGCAATTGTCCGAAGGTCGGGGCTCCCTCTGGTCAACCAACCAGTATTTCCGCACATATTGTGTAATCGCAGCATGTGTTAAAAACAGCGTGGGAGGGGCCGAGTAAGTCTGCATGAATACGTCGTTGGGCATTAAGTTCCCATCTAAAAATAAGTCGCCCACTGTCGTCACTCCAGTCTCGGCCCAGTTACGTAATCTAGTGGTAGATAGTATTCCCCGTAACGTGGGCAGGCCACATAGGGGGACATTGGGGGCGTACGGCACGGGCGTGCCAGTATATTTCAGCGCTAATTTCCAATACTGTATTGCAATATGCAAGAGATATGGGGGGTCTCTCATTTGGTTTGCACCGGGGCATAATAGTGATTGTAGGGAGCCAGCCTGCAACCGTTCGGGGAATAACCAATCTCAAATAAGTTATGACCGGCCAACCAATAAGCCAACCACTGTAGCTGGCCCACTATAGAATAAGCTTTAAAATCCGGCGCTCCCATGCCCCCTTCGGTACTTGGTAACTGCACTTTGGGAAGAGCCAAACTGTGACGGCCCTGTACCCATATTAATGAGGTTAAAAAAGTATTGAGTGCTCTGTAAATCCAAGCAGGGAGGACCACAGGGAGATTCACAAAGTGGTACAATATTCGAGGAGCACGACCATCTTAGAGACGGCTATACGGCCGGCGATCGTGAGAGGCAGAGTGTTCCAAAACGCTACTTGGGTCCTAATATTGTTAAGTGTACGGACCACATTTCCATCGATGGTGTCGGATGTGGACCTGTAAATATTGATCCTTAGATATTTAAAGGTAGAAGGCTCCACCTTAAACTGCATTGGACCGAATTGGAAAAGAGGACGAGTATACGTATCATAGAAGGAGAAAGCTACCGATTTGGAAGCGTTAAGGTGCAAACCTGAAATCTCCCCAAATTGCTCAAACAGCAAGGCCACAGGTGTTGTGTCTACATGTAGGTCTGCAAAGTAGAGCAACATGTCATCTGCATAAGCCGAGACAGCGTGATGTATCCGGCCTACTGGAGTCCCAAATGGAGCCATCGTGCAGCGCAAACGTTGTGCCAGGGGTTCCAAGGCGAGCACAAACAACAAGGGAGACAGGGGGCAACCCTGTCGCGTGCCCCAAAAAACATCATAGGCTGGTGAGATGTTAGTACCAGTTTTAGCCCTCGCTGTGGGTTTAGTATTGTAGTGTAGCTCCTATTTCCCTAATAGGCTCTGCGCATTGGAATAATATATCCTATAGGTTTGACATAGGACTGAGGTCGGTATGTCCCTATCGAGTATATTAAACTTAATTACTTGTGCCAGCTAGCTCAGAGGCCACTAGAAACTCCTTGGATAACAAGAAGGGAGTAGTTTCTGGCAGCCGCAAAACATGACCACTTTGTTTCCCTTTAGAATCAGAACGTGTCCCAGAGTCGTGGAAACAATAGATAACCGTTTCACTCAGCTCAATCGTGCATGCTTAGTTTTCCTCAAAGTTACACAGAAAGAATAGACGGGCGTTTCAATAAAAGGTTTATTGAACAGTCTTGTTTCTTGTGTAGGTAATATGTGCAGTTACGATGACAAGACAGTATGCAAGATAAATAATGTACAGTGTAAGCAGTAGAAATAAATAATACTGCGCTAGCATGATCTTTAGTAGATATTCATTTACATAAATAACACAGACTAAAAAATGCGAGTACTCATACGATGCGTTTCTAAGCTAGTTCTACCCCAATGTACCTAACCTAACCTAGGTGTAGGGAGAGGTATGAAGTAGGTGAAGTATTCCTTACTATGGTATACTAAGAGTATGTTAAGCCTAGTATCCCTAGTATGCCAAGAGTCCCTCTAGGTTCTAGTCAGCTCCATACCATAAGAATGAGAGAGGTGGGAATCTCTTGCCAGACTCGAACTCCAACACCACGCAAGGGAAGTCAGATCACTGGAAGCTGGACTCTCTGCGTGCAGGGATGACAGCGTCTTCTCAGTGCGTCAGGCCGGGAAACGGGCTCCTCTGAAGTCGAGGTCTCCTCTAGTTTACAAGGGCTAGGGAAGGTATATTTATACCTGAGAGGTACCTCAGAATGTTAGCATTGACGTGAATCGGACAGCGGAAGACGTCATGAATGAACCCCTAAGGTATAACGGTTCATGCATAATAGATGAGTCCTTGAAGAAATCAATAGTCCTGTGCTAGGGAAACTCCCGAAGCCTAAGGGTCTGTTCTTCAAGAACTCGTTGTGACGTTAGGGTGGACGGATGTCGGAGACCATGCCTGTATTTGGAGTGCACGGTTTAATGCCTAAATAAGGACTGGGATTTTATGCCTATATAAGGGCAGGGCGAATTGTGCCTATATAAGGACATGATACAGGAAAAACCTATATACGGACATCCTAAGAGGAATACAACACCCATTCCACTTTCGTGTGTACGATAAGAATATAAATGCTAAACATTTAAAATGCTAAACATAAAAATGGAGTACCGCATATTGCTAAAATATTTCTTAAAACCATTTAAAAGGCATTTAAAAAACCTATTAGAATGCAAAAAGTGCTGTACATTTTTAAGCATTGCTTCTCATTTCAGGCATATATTTGAAAATAAAATGCAATTTGAATGAAATAAGCAGTAATATTTACATGTGACAAAAAAATGATCGATAAGTTTGTTCAAAATCAAAGTCATTTCATGTCATGGAAATTAATGAACTTTTTAGACAAACAAGATGACTAAGTGTCTGTGGAAGTACCGCGAAGTCCGTACTATAAGAATAGTTCTACTTCAAGCAGATTGATGTGCCATTTAATTTGAAAAAAAAAACGGAAAAAAAGTTCAATATGGGAAGAGTTTCAAGTTTTTGAAATATGAAGGCCAAATTGTTACTACATCTCTGGAACACTGTCGGCTGAATCAGAGTCAGTGCACGGGTCTGGTGTAAACATGAGATCATCTATTTCTGTAGACAAAATATCGTCCACCGTAGTTGGTGACATTCGGAACACCTCGTGTAGTAGATTAATTGCACAGAGATGTGAAGCATCGCTTTCAGCATAGGATGCCGCAGCAATGTTCGCGTCCGTTGTTACCTGTGTGCCTGTAGATCCATCTCGTACCTCAGCAGCAGCCGGAAGCGGGGCTATGTCCACCTCCCATTTATGTCGAAGAGTCAACAGGGAGAGTCCTAGATGGGACCGTAATCCGCGGTATAGCCATCTGACCAGATGACTACCATGACCCATTATGTGCAGTGTCTGCAATTGTCCGAAGGTCGGGGGCTCCCTCTGGTCAACCAACCAGTATTTCCGCACATATTGTGTAATCGCAGCATGTGTTAAAAACAGCGTGGGAGGGGCCGAGTAAGTCTGCATGAATACGTCGTTGGGCATTAAGTTCCCATCTAAAAATAAGTCGCCCACTGTCGTCACTCCAGTCTCGGCCCAGTTACGTAATCTAGTGGTAGATAGTATTCCCCGTAACGTGGGCAGGCCACATAGGGGGACATTGGGGGCGTACGGCACGGGCGTGCCAGTATATTTCAGCGCTAATTTCCAATACTGTATTGCAATATGCAAGAGATATGGGGGGTCTCTCATTTGGTTTGCACCGGGGCATAATAGTGATTGTAGGGAGCCAGCCTGCAACCGTTCGGGGAATAACCAATCTCAATAAGTTATGACCGGCCAACCAATAAGCCAACCACTGTAGCTGGCCCACTATAGAATATGCTTTAAAATCCGGCGCTCCCATGCCCCCTTCGGTACTTGGTAACTGCACTTTGGGAAGAGCCAACCTGTGACGGCCCTGTACCCATATTAATGAGGTTAAAAAAGTATTGAGTGCTCTGTAAATCCAAGCAGGGAGGACCACAGGGAGATTCACAAAGTGGTACAATATTCGAGGAGCACGACCATCTTAGAGACGGCTATACGGCCGGCGATCGTGAGAGGCAGAGTGTTCCAAAACGCTACTTGGGTCCTAATATTGTTAAGTGTACGGACCACATTTCCATCGATGGTGTCGGATGTGGACCTGTAAATATTGACCCTTAGATATTTAAAGGTAGAAGGCTCCACCTTAAACTGCATTGGACCGAATTGGAAAAGAGGACGAGTATACGTATCATAGAAGGAGAAAGCTACCGATTTGGAAGCGTTAAGGTGCAAACCTGAAATCTCCCCAAATTGCTCAAACAGCAAGGCCACAGGTGTTGTGTCTACATGTAGGTCTGCAAAGTAGAGCAACATGTCATCTGCATAAGCCGAGACAGCGTGATGTATCCGGCGTACTGGAGTCCCAAATGGAGCCATCGTGCAGCGCAAACGTTGTGCCAGGGGTTCCAAGGCGAGCACAAACAACAAGGGCGACAGGGGGCAACCCTGTCGCGTGCCCCAAAAAACATCATAGGCTGGTGAGATGTTAGTACCAGTTTTAGCCCTCGCTGTGGGTTTAGTATTGTAGTGTAGCTCCTATTTCCCTAATAGGCTCTGCGCATTGGAATAATATATCCTATAGGTTTGACATAGGACTGAGGTCGGTATGTCCCTATCGAGTATATTAAACTTAATTACTTGTGCCAGCTAGCTCAGAGGCCACTAGAAACTCCTTGGATAACAAGAAGGGAGTAGTTTCTGGCAGCCGCAAAACATGACCACTTTGTTTCCCTTTAGAATCAGAACGTGTCCCAGAGTCGTGGAAACAATAGATAACCGTTTCACTCAGCTCAATCGTGCATGCTTAGTTTTCCTCAAAGTTACACAGAAAGAATAGACGGGCGTTTCAATGAAAGGTTTATTGAACAGTCTTGTTTCTTGTGTAGGTAATATGTGCAGTTACGATGACAAGACAGTATGCAAGATAAATAATGTACAGTGTAAGCAGTAGAAATAAATAATACTGCGCTAGCATGATCTTTAGTAGATATTCATTTACATAAATAACACAGACTAAAAAATGCGAGTACTCATACGATGCGTTTCTAAGCTAATTCTACCCCAATGTACCTAACCTAACCTAGGTGTAGGGAGAGGTATGAAGTAGGTGAAGTATTCCTTACTATGGTATACTAAGAGTATGTTAAGCCTAGTATCCCTAGTATGCCAAGAGTCCCTCTAGGTTCTAGTCAGCTCCATACCATAAGAATGAGAGAGGTGGGAATCTCTTGCCAGACTCGAACTCCAACACCACGCAAGGGAAGTCAGATCACTGGAAGCTGGACTCTCTGCGTGCAGGGATGACAGCGTCTTCTCAGTGCGTCAGGCCAGGAAACGGGCTCCTCTGAAGTCGAGGTCTCCTCTAGTTTACAAGGGCTAGGGAAGGTATATTTATACCTGAGAGGTACCTCAGAATGTTAACATTGACGTGAATCGGACAGCGGAAGACGTCATGAATGAACCCCTAAGGTATAACGGTTCATGCATAATAGATGAGTCCTTGAAGAAATCAATAGTCCTGTGCTAGGGAAACTCCCGAAGCCTAAGGGTCTGTTCTTCAAGAACTCGTTGTGACGTTAGGGTGGACGGATGTCGGAGACCATGCCTGTATTTGGAGTGCATGGTTTAATGCCTAAATAAGGACTGGGATTTTATGCCTATATAAGGGCAGGGCGAATTGTGCCTATATAAGGACATGATACAGGAAAAACCTATATACGGACATCCTAAGAGGAATACAACACCCACTCCACTTTCGTGTGTACGATAAGAATATAAATGCTAAACATTTAAAATGCTAAACATAAAAATGGAGTACCGCATATTGCTAAAATATTTCTTAAAACCATTTAAAAGGCATTTAAAAAACCTATTAGAATGCAAAAAGTGCTGTACATTTTTAAGCATTGCTTCTCATTTCAGGCATATATTTGAAAATAAAATGCAATTTGAATGAAATAAGCAGTAATATTTACATGTGACAAAAAAATGATCGATAAGTTTGTTCAAAATCAAAGTCATTTCATGTCATGGAAATTAATGAACTTTTTAGACAAACAAGATGACTAAGTGTCTGTGGAAGTACCGCGAAGTCCGTACTATAAGAATAGTTCTACTTCAAGCAGATTGATGTGCCATTTAATTTGAAAAAAAAAACGGAAAAAAAGTTCAATATGGGAAGAGTTCCAAGTTTTTGAAATATGAAGGCCAAATTGTTACTACATCTCTGGAATACTAGGTCGGAGTCCACGAGGCCTACTATTTAGTATTGGCCACATACTGTGGTTTGATGAGGTCGATGGACACAAATCTTTTCTCCTTTCTTCCAGCAAGGGGCGGCAGAAGTACTGTTCTTGTTCCTTGAACTGCTAGGACAGGTACTGGTTGTCTGTAAGAAGGTCCAAATTCCTTCTTGTCCGCAATATTTTCTCTGACTAGATCCCCAACTTTTGGAATCCAGACAGGCCTTGCTGGAACCGCCGGTTTTTCCCCAGTGGTGGTTGGCTGCAGGAATACGTTGCTTTGTTTCGATCTTAATTCATTGAGTTCCTGTAAAACAGCCAAACGATCTTTGATATCAAACGGTTTATTTTCCACCACTGTGCCTACGGGATCGAGGTCTGGTACCCACATTCTTGTCCCAAATAGGACCTCATATGGAGTGACCCCCCCTAGAGAACTTCTTGGCAAGTTATTTAATGAGCGTTGGACCCCATAAAGATGTTTGACCCACCCATCACCCGAACCTAATACCCTAGCTGTTATAGACTGCTTTATGTCCCGGTTTTTCCTTTCCACAACCGAATTTCCCTCAGGATGGAATGGAGAGGAGTACCGCAATGCAACGCCCAGTCTGGCCATGGCTTCTTTGTAAGCCCGAGAGCTAAACGCAGGGCCCTGGTCAGAATGTAGCGTGCCTATTGCGTATGTGCCGATAAAGACTCGCAAATCTTTTATAACAGTTCGAGCGTCAGCCGGCGCTGAGGCCATATCCATAGGAACCTTGATTCAGTATTTGTGGGATTGCATTTGTCCAGAAGGACGCATGCGCATAGATAGTCTAATGCTGTCTAACAATGGTGTCTGTACTGGGTAGCTACATTTGTAGCATGGTGTCTGGTGGCGGTCAGCATCACGCTGTACCTTACAGTCTATGCAGTTATTGATGAAGATGTGGATTTCTGTATTCATCCCGGGCCACCAGTACATCTCTTTTAACGTCAAAATTGTTTTAGAGATCCCTAGATGTGACAGACCCTCCCCCAAATGTGCTTCATAAATTAAAGCTGCTCTACGTTCCATGTTTGGAATTACCCTATCCCCCACTCCAGGGATTTGAGCAAAAGGAACGCTGTTCGCATCAATTACATAAGAGTACTTGAGTGGAAACTTTTTTGGTAACGCTGCACCACTGCCTTTGCTTGTAGCATTGACAGCCAACATTATCTCACTGTTTATTTTTGTTTTTGAACGAGTGATCACAGCTACGGAAGCCGTCTGAAAAGCCCCCTTTGCGGCTTCGTCAGCCAATGAATTCCCTGCAACGTGAACGCCATCACGTTGATGACTCAGTGTGTGGATCACGTGAGCCTTTGGTAGTTCGTTTTTCAACTGAACTACTTGTTCCCAAAGCGTTTTGTGCTTTATTGTGCCACCTTTCGCATCTTTGAAACCATTTTCAAGCCAGTTTTGTATATATTCGTTATACGACTGAACACAGTAAAAGGAATCGCACACTATTAGTGTGGGGAATTCTCGATCTGTACTTTCAAGTGCCAGTTTGAATGCTTGTAATTCAGCTCGCTGAGCTGTACAATCCCCTAGAGATTGAGTTTTTGTGACCATAGGTCTGAAGATGCCATCTCGCATGCGACCTTTAACGATTGCACACGCTGCACTGTAAGCTTGCTTACTCCCTGTTGCGGGTTGTGCGGATCCGTCAGTGTAAATTATGAATTCGTACTGATCGAGAGGCAGAATTTCAGTGGGCAGAGGACATTCTTGTTCATATTGCAGGAATGCTTGTGTTTTTAAATCAGGATCAAAAACATATTCAACATCTGTTGCAGCAAGAGAATTAACCCATTGTATCCATCTTGGATGTAATGCTTTAGCATTTGGAATGCTTGCTTTTGTGACCGCTTCTAAAGCTGGTACTGGGGTTACGACAATAATGCGTTTCCCTTGGGCTGGGGCTCTTTCTTTTGCTACAGCTGTTTGAACTGCTGTCAGAATTTTTTCAGTTGAAGTGAAGCGCATTTCCGCTTGTGTGTACAAATGAGATTTGTATGCGATTGGTATTTTCTCACCCTCATTGAAGGTTAAGTATGTGAATCCGCATTGACCCGAAATTACTCGGATCTCCAGGTTGCGTTGACTTACGCGTGTTTGTAAGTGATTTGTTGCTAGCATGTTAGCCTGTAGTGAACGCAAGATTTCTGTGTGTTCATGTGTCCAATTCTTGATTGAGTAATCAGGTTTGATTAATGCGTAGAGAGGTTTAACCCTTTCTGCGTAATTTAGAATGTATGTTCTTCCAAAATTTAGGAAACCCAGGATGGATTGTAAGTTTTTTTGCGTTTTTGGAGGTTGGAGCAGCGCACACTTTTCTAAAAAGTTAGCTGCCAAGCTCTTGCCTTCACTTGAAAGCTCATATCCTAGAAATAGGACATTGAGATGGGCAATTCGGGACTTTTTAAAGTTGAACTTGTAGCCCTCAGAGGCGAATCCCAATATAATGTGCTCACCCTGTTCAAGTGTTTGTCCAGGTCATTGTCTGTCAGATATATGTCATCGACATAGGACAATGCCTCATTGTCATAAATTTGTAGTAACTCTGTTACTCTCGCTGAGAATAACCCTGGGCTGTTCTTGAACCCTTGTGGGAGTCGACAAAATTGACGCTGGGTCCCCATTATGGAGAATGCTGTTAAGTACCTGCTCTCAGGTGCTATGTTTTGACAAAAGAAACCATTTGAGATGTCTAATGTGGTTTTATATTTTTTACGCACAATGTTATTCATTAATGCTGTGCTATGTGCATTTTGCACTGCAAATGTTTTAGAACAAGTGTTTAAGTGTCTGTAATCCAAAACTAGACGATAGGTGTTGTCTGGTTTGGAGACAGGAAACAAAGGATTGTTCATTGAGGAGGTGCATGTTTCAATCACCCCTTGGTATTCAAGTTGATCTAAGATCTCCCTGACCTGTTTTTTAGCTTCTTGCTTTATTGGGTACTGCCTTTGTGCAGTAGGTTAATTTTTTAACTGTATTTTATGGTGAGGTGAGTCCTCATCCCATCCTACATGATTTTTATATAAAGCTGAGGCCTGGGCTACTGCCCATTTCTTGCCATATGTATATTTTAGGTGAATTGGAATATGGTTGGAGAAGGCAGGCATAATAATGTCCTCGCCATGTGGGCACTCCCTGACAAATTGTGGTGGCCAGTCTTTTTCTGCTAGAAGTATGTCATAGCCCCTTGAAAGTTTTTCCCAAAAGAGTGCTTTCACCTGTCTAGGTATGTCTCCCTCCATTCGGAGTGTTATTTCATATAACCTTTGTGGAGTACTAACCCTGGTGTCTACAGTCTCAACTGTAATGTACTCATTCAAGTCCACTATCTCCAGAAGTTCCTTCAGGTTCTGGCGAACTATTGTGACTTCTGCTGCACTGTCCAGCATTGTCTGAGCCCATTCTCCGTTCTTGAGTTGTGTTCTCAGTATTCTCGGCATGTCTGATCTTCAGACCTGCTACTTTCTTTTGGAGAATTGAGGTTTTGTTTTATTTTTTGGAGCGTGTTTATCTTCTTTGGATTTCACGCGTTCTTCTCTATTTTCTGATCGTCCTCTTCTTTCCGAAGTCCTCGACGAGATCTGAAAGGTACGAGAGGAACGTGTATCAGTATCTTGATACCTGTCAGGTTTTTTCAAATTATCCCTATTCCTGAGGTTATACCTCCTTACAGAGGGCTCCTTTTGAGGAGACCTACCTCGGGATTGAGAAGGTTTCTCGTTTGAGTTTTGTTTAGTAGTTTCCCACTTCTTTTTAGAAGATGTAGGAGTTTGTTTAATAGAGTCCTTCTCAGGACTTTCAGATAGTTTTGGTTTCACTGGTCTTCCACCCAAACTATCTCTGCCTAATTCTGCATATGATTGTTCAATTATTCTGGGTAGCTCAGTTTGATGTTCTGTAACATCGAATTCCCTTAATCGTTGGCGGATCGCCAAAGCTGCTGCCTCCCCTTTAATATTAGATAATATTATTGTTGAGACCTGGTTGAAATTTTTCAGTAATTTCATACCTAAATTCAGAGCAGGCTCTGCCCCGTATTCATTTTGAATTTATTTCAGGACATCAGGTATTACCGCAATTGATGGAATACCATGTGTTTTAGTATAGATGGCAGCAAAGACTGAGCCCCAAGTGGTGCAGTCTTCCAGTTGTGGTGTGATCCCCATTGGTAAACTTATTGTCAGTATTCTGTGTTTCTCATACGGGCTAGTATTTGGAAATACTGCTTCGATTTGAGTAATTTTTTGAGCTATCCAGAATGGAATTTGCTCACGTTTTGTGGGCATTTTACCCATGACTGCGTATAGAGTCTGTGGTGTAATTTTTAGTGTATTCCCCTGTTGAGGAGTTTGATTTGGAATTGTCAATGGTGGTTGGACTGTGAAAGTCCGCATGACATATTGGACTAGTTGTCTGTATATTTTTATTAACTCTGTTATTTGAGTAAGTAACTCCTCATCTGACATTATATCCAGTTCAGGATGAGGCGTGTAGCCGGCTAGAATCGGCCATGTTGCTCCTGGTCTACCTAGTGGACAGAGCCTGGTAATGTTTCTGTGATGTTTTAGGGCACCTTTAAACCAGAGCTGATGCTCCTGGTATGTTAGTGGAATTTCAATATCCTCGAAAGGAATATATTCCTCTGGTGGACCATCTTCTTTGTAGAGGTGAAACATGTATGTTAGTGGATTGGATTCAGGAAATATTACCCATGAATAGAATACCTCTGTCTGAAAGGATTCGTGTGCCTCTATCACGAAAACTGCTCTACCGCCTCTTGGTGGTAGGCCGTGTTTTATGAGTTTTAGGGTGATGGCTCTTCTTAAGTTTGGAGGGATGTTTATAACACCCTCCTCGGTTTCAATTAAACCTGTAATGTTAAAAACTGCTGCTAGGGCTGGATCAGCCGCAGCTCCACCGTTCCCGGTGGCATCGTCCCCGTGTATGGACATTTGTTTTTTTTTGTTTGTTTTTAAAAAAAAATGTAGAACAAGTTTTAAGGAAACAAAGATAAGGTGCACAATATTTTGGAACACTGTATCCTTCAACGTTGAGCAAACCAAACAGCTAATATATAGGGTGTTTCCCTATGTAGCCGTAGTGGATACTTAACCCTGCCCACTCCAGACGTCTTTTGGAGTATATGGGTATGGGTCTCTGAGAGAAAAAGCACGGCTGAGTTACTCAGTATCTAACGTTAAATTACCGCCTTACCAAACCGTTGGGCGCCATGTAGTGTAGCTCCTATTTCCCTAATAGGCTCTGCGCATTGGAATAATATATCCTATAGGTTTGACATAGGACTGAGGTCGGTATGTCCCTATCGAGTATATTAAACTTAATTACTTGTGCCAGCTAGCTCAGAGGCCACTAGAAACTCCTTGGATAACAAGATGGGAGTAGTTTCTGGCAGCCGCAAAACATGACCACTTTGTTTCCCTTTAGAATCAGAACGTGTCCCAGAGTCGTGGAAACAATAGATAACCGTTTCACTCAGCTAATCGTGCATGCTTAGTTTTCCTCAAAGTTACACAGAAAGAATAGACGGGCGTTTCAATAAAAGGTTTATTGAACAGTCTTGTTTCTTGTGTAGGTAATATGTGCAGTTACGATCACAAGACAGTATGCAAGATAAATAATGTACAGTGTAAGCAGTAAAAATAAATAATACTGCGCTAGCATGATCTTTAGTAGATATTCATTTACATAAATAACACAGACTAAAAAATGCGAGTACTCATACAATGCGTTTCTAAGCTAGTTCTACCCCAATGTACCTAACCTTACCTAGGTGTAGGGAGAGCTATGAAGTAGGTGAAGTATTCCTTACTATGGTATACTAAGAGTATGTTAAGCCTAGTATACCTAGTATGCCAAGAGTCCCTCTAGGTTCTAGTCAGCTCCATACCTTAAGAATGAGAGAGGTGGGAATCTCTTGCCAGACTCGAACTCCAACAGCCCGCAAGGGAAGTCAGATCACTGGAAGCTGGACTATCTGCGTGCAGGGATGACAGCGTCTTCTCAGTGCATCAGGCCAGGAAACGGGCTCCTCTGAAGTCGAGGTCTCCTCTAGTTTACAAGGGCTAGGGAAGGTATATTTATACCTGAGAGGTACCTCAGAATGTTAGCATTGACGTGAATCGGACAGCGGAAGACGTCATGAATGAACCCTAAGTTATAACGGTTCATGCATAATAGATGAGTCCTTGAAGAAATCAATAGTCCTGTGCTAGGGAAACTCCCGAAGCCTAAGGGTCTGTTCTTCAAGAACTCGTTGTGACGTTAGGGTGGACGGATGTCGGAGACCATGCCTGTATTTGGAGTGCACGGTTTAATGCCTAAATAAGGACTGGGATTTTATGCCTATATAAGGGCAGGGCGAATTGTGCCTATATAAGGACATGATACAGGAAAAACCTATATACGGACATCCTAAGAGGAATACAACAGTATAGAGCAGTTCCACCCACTTGATAAATTCTGGAGGGATCCCATATTTGGCCAGAGCAGCCAGCATGTATGGCCAGCTTAAGGAATCGAATGCCTGACGTATATCCAAGGAGAGGCAACCCGCGTGGGGGAAATCTGTTCGGGCATAATGTATAAGGGCATAGAGGCGCCGGATGTTCAAAGAGGTACTGCGTTTGGGTATAAAACCACATTGGTCCGTGTGGATTAACTTGGGGAGCAATGTATTTCTCCTTGGTATTAATTAAATGCCTAAAATCAGTAAGCCAAGCGCAACAGAATATGCTCTGAAACTAATGTGAGAATTTACGTTTTAAAATGACTGAAAAAACTGGATGTAATTGTGAAGGTACCAGACAATCTATGGTAGTAATACACTGGATCTGTCCCATTATGTCATTAAAATAGCTTTGTGGGTCTGCAATTGCGTCATTTCATCTCAAGTAGAATATATTTACAAAGAAGCACAATAAACTATGTAGTAATAGTCTTTATTGACTGTGTCTTGATTTGTTTTTGACATTGCTTAGATCACGAGCTCCCATCACTAGATCTGGACTGGCCTTTCTGCCAGTCTGGCATTTTCCCGGTGGTCCGCAGGGTAGGGAACTTCTTCAGAGCAGGATGTGCTCTTATAACCCAATCGGGGTTGTCGCCTCTTGCATTATAGGGCTAATTGGAACATTTTTTCCAGGGCTGATTTTGGTTTCGAGAATAGCCGTGTCCATAACACTCCATCATTTATACTTCTGTTAGTGGCAGTATGTTTAAAAAATATTTCTAAACTATGGATAAAAGCTTGTAAATGTTTTTCACCTTCCTGGGGTTTTTTGAGATAGATTCCCTGTTTCACCTCCTCCTGGACCACAGCATATGTTTCATTTAAGGTTACGTTTTTAAACCATCACTTAATGTATTACATGGTAACTGAAATACCTTAATTCTTAAATGTGATGTACTTTTTTGTTGAACCAAATGCATTTTGAATGAAGCCAAAATACACAAAGTTTGCAGGCAGACAACTGACAACAGAAATCTGAATGACAATGGAATCAACGGTTGTATGTTAAACAACTGCTGGTTTGCATAATTAAATTCATACTATGACTGACTTTTAAAGTATGCCACAGGCTGCAAGAAAAAAAACACAACAAATAGTTTGTTTATTGCCCTTTCTCCTGCCAACTTCACTGCAATTTTACTGGGGGTGCTGGAGCACCTGTTGCACCCCTGTGTCCTGTGCTACTGGTTCTACGCTACATTTTCTCAAAAGTACATCATTTCACTGCTTACTTGAGGCCTTCATAAACATTGAAGCTTGCAAAGCAGGCACTTTAAAAGGCTGCTGTCCACCACAGCAGGTGTTTACCATGCACATTTAAACCAGAGGATTGTTTATAGATCCTTTGTCAGAGATGGAAAAAGCAGTGTCTTGGTCTTTTTGCGGATCCTCTGTCTGTAAGCAAAGTGAGAATGAAAGGAGGTGGCTGGTCCATTAGCAGGTTGGCATTCAAAAGCAAAGCCATTAAGTCTTGGCTGTGAAAACGACTGGCTTTGCCAATTCTTTTATGCTATCCTAGATATCTGCTCCAAATGACAGCTAAAGCTGTCTGTTGACAATAGCTAAAATGACATTATTTTCATTTGTTCATTTTTTCTTTTGCATAACCAGGATTTTAATACAAAACTAGCAGCCCAAACACATTCAATAATGAAGCAGAAATAAAATTCTTTACGTTAAAACCAGTGGTTTTTAGGTCGAAGCTTGTCTAGTTGCAAAAGACTTCTTGGGGACATTCTGAAAGCTGACCTAAGAATGCATGCCGCCCATTGCTTACGATTATCTTTGTGCTTTGTAACTCACATTTGCTTGCTTTCTATTTGCTGGCTTTATTTGTTTTAGGTTGTCTAGCATGTCTTTGTCCCTCTCGTGGAGTATAAGCCTGTATGCTTCCACAACTGCTTGCTTTCTGTAAACAGGCCTTTAATTTTTGTTCTTATCTTGTCACATTTGCTGTGCATTGAAAGACAGACGTCAAATGGCAAGCTCTGTCTTCTGAGAGAGATTGGTGTTTCTTTTTCTTTTTCTGACTTCAAAGTCAGATTTATCTCACAATCTGGGGGTGTGAAAGAAAAGTTTTTTTTCTAGCACACAACAAAATTTAAATGTCTGTAAATTAATTGTGCAAATATTTTAGACTATGTCAGAATTAGGAAAGCACAAATGAAGCACATGTTTTTTTGTAATTCTGAAGAGTGGAGGAAGCAAATATTTTAATACGATCAAAACAAATCAATCACTAGGTGATGCCATTTCCACACATTATTGTTTGTGTCCTGTATAGTTTAATCAGTAAAACTGTATGTTTGTGCAAATGTAATTGTCATTTCAATTGAAAATGTGTTATCTGTAATGGCAGTGTACTACCTCACCATGCATACTCCACTCTAAGCCACTCCACACTATGGGCCAAATGTAAGACTGTTTTTGAGGTCGCAAACGGGAAATCTGCCTGTTTGCAACCGCAAACAAGCATTGGCATAGCCAATAGGTCTCGCTTTTGGCACCTTATAAGTGTTTAGACATGCAGCACATTATCCTAGGTGCTGTGCCACCAGGGATTGAACAGCTAGCTATACAATGTTCCCTCCCCCCCTGTGTTTAAAAGGCTCCCTTGAGCCAACGAGCTGACGAGCTCTCCTGGGATGCACCTGTGTGCCTGTGGAGAGGTACTGTGACCTGTGAAGACTTGGGCACCATTTCAGCAACCCCTGATGACTTTTCTCTGCTTCTTATTAACTTTTGCTCTCTACTGATGACGGGCTAAACCCAGAAACACGTGTCTAGAGATAACAGCACTACCTGCACCAACTTTGGTGAAAGACTACAGCAACTTTGAAAGTAAGCGTACTGCATTTACCAGGATGCAATGGGGTGAACTGTGCTGGGATGAGAGGCAGTGTGCTCCCTCCCCCTGTGTTTAAAAGGCTCCCTTGAGCCAACGAGCTGACGAGCTCTCCTGGGATGCACCTGTGTGCCTGTGGAGAGGTACTGTGACCTGTGAAGACTTGGGCACCATTTCAGCAACCCCTGATGACTTTTCTCTGCTTCTTATTAACTTTTGCTCTTTACTGATGACGGGCTAAACCCAGAAACACGTGTCTAGAGATGACAGCACTACCTGCACCAACTTTGGTGAAAGACTACAGCAACTTTGAAAGTAAGCGTACTGCATTTACCAGGATGCAATGGGGTGAACTGTGCTGGGATGAGAGGCAGTGTGCTCCCTCCCCCCCTGCGGTCACAAACCAGTCTGGAGTGAAACAAAGATAGCTCGAGCAACTGGATGATCATGAATGCCAAAACAATGAGCAAATGTTTGTTTGATGAAAAAGAACCTACATCTGGCACTACGGAAAAAAACGGACAATAAATATTTGATTTTTGAGGTAAATAAAAAGTAATTTTGCCTGCCAGGTCTCTAGTTTACTACTTTGAAATCAGGCACGAATCTCAATGGGAAATAACTATGTCTAAAAGTACGGTTTAAAAAAAAAAATGCTATGACGCAGCCAGCCCTGGTGCCATGTCACAGAGCTCTATTTTTGAAGCAGGATTGAGTGGGCAGAACAGGCGAGGAAGGGAGAGGGAAGTGGGTGTATTCAGAGATAGTGATCGAATGCAGGGAAGAAAGAGAGACACCACAGGCAGAGAAGCAAAACATGAGAGGCTGAGACCGAGACAACATTTGCTTCAGAGAACTCTGAGAGGGATGGGTACAGAGAGAGACAGGGTGGAGCAGCAGAGAGGAAAGAGTGAGTGAGAAATACCTGGCAAGTTGAGGTAAGAGAGAAATGCACGTCAGGGAAGGGAGAGGGTATGAGACTAGACCAGTCCGGCACTGTGCATGAGTGAGAGATGCACGTGTGTGGTTCTTGGCAGGCTTTGGAGAGAAAGACACTTCAGGGAAGATAATTAGAGGTTATGGAGACAGACAAAAAGCAGGGGGAAAGAGTGAGAAACAGTAAAGGAAGACATAGGCTGAGAAGGGAGAGAATGTGGAACTGAGACAGTCTGCAGGGGAGAAAGTATGAGAGGCTGCTGACTGGAGGCAGACAAAGACGTAAAGAAAGACCTTTAACAGGAGAGGGTGGAGTATAGAGACAGTTTACTGGGGTTAAAGGCGTGAGAGTCACAGTGAGAGATGGGATACCCGACAAAGAAGAAAAAGACACCTCACGGAAGAGAGTGGGATACAGAGAGCCTTCAGGGGGAAAAGGTGAGAGAGATGGGATACTCGACGAAGAGAAAAACACCTTATGTAGGAGCGGGTTGGGTCCAGAGACAGGGGGGGGAGAAGGTAAGAGAGAGATGGGATATCCGGCAGAATAAGACAGAAGAGACTAACACCTCACAAAAGTGATGGTGGGGTATAGAGACAGCAATGGCGAGGCGGAGAGAACGAGCAACAGATCAGGAGCAGGAACGGGCAGGATAGCAGGTTGAGGTGGAAGAGGTAGCCACAGACATTTCAGGGAAGAGTGGATTCAAGAGTACAGAAGGACACAAACTGCACGGGGAAACAAGAGAAAATTTAGATAACGAAAGAAGGGGAAGAAGAGAAACTTCCTGAGTGGGTTTGCACCCCCTTAGGTCTGATTTATGAACGGACTGTTCTTTTATCTTTTGACTACCACAGGGGCCCATGCGTCTAGTAGGAAATGCTGCACCTCTAACAATTATGGTGGAATGTAAATATCTATTTCCTCACTTTTTATAAGAGAACAGCCGACATACCTCAGAGTGTTTCCTTCTATGAGATTGGGTAAAACTGCGTCTGTAAAAAGCACAAGTGCAATGAACTGTACACTTGACGTACACGGCAGTACTACCGGTGTCATATTTATATCTAGAAGTGAAGTGTAACAAAATTAGAGTATAACTAAGATCAGCAGGGGTTAGGGTGGGTCTAAGGCAGATGAAAGCTCTGGGCTTGAGATAGGGCTACGGGTGGACCGAATAATCTAGATGGCTCCCAGGTCAGCAGAATGGCAAAATGGAAGTTCTCTTCTTTTTAGAACCAAGGACAAGGAGGACTGACATTAAATCTGTACCGAAGGTCAGCTACTCACGCTGCGCCGCGGCCTCAGAGGTGGGTAATATAGTCGGGAGCCCTGCGATACTATACAATGTTACTTATACAAATAAACAGAACGCCCAAGCATGTGCATTTCCCTGATCCTTGGGGAGCGCGAGTGCTTTACATCGCGCTCCCCGCCAATCTGGTGGTAATTGTGCTGCGATAGAGCTCACCTCAGTCATACCACTGCAGTCCTCTTCATAGTCCTGACTGCTAAGCACAGACTTTAGCTTATCCATCTCAGCACCTCGACGCTGCCTGCAAGTGTGTAAACTTGTTGGGTTCCTCCTGTCACTTTTCAGCAACAGGTTGGTTCCGCCTACTCAACAGCGGGACCTTAGAACCATGACGTCACTTGGGCATCTTGGTACTTGTTGCTGGAGTTCTATAAGCAAGAACAGTGAAGTAGGACAAAACTTTCTAACTGTACTGCCCTTTACAGAATTATGGCGGGCCCCTTAAAATATTGTCTGCTCTGTAATGTTGCTCTAAAAGCTCAATTGCAGAAAGCACTGCCAAGTAAATTTTTAAGTTATAGGAAAGTCTTCTATTCTTTGAGCACATCGTATACTAATGGTATTACTAATGGTTAAATATTAATTTGATTTTGCTACATACTGTAAGTGGATGCATCTGTTTTGTACATAAACAGCGTGCATTGTTGCTTTCTCTACGATTTTACAGTGTACACATTTTGTTTCTACTATTTCTTTTTTACATGAAATGGCATATCTTGAAGATGGTCGCCAGATTTGCAGTAGCAGCTGCACATTGGTTCTTTTAACGTGGCGGGAGGGGTGAGGGATGGGGACGCGCTCCACGGAAACCAGGCAGAACAGCACTGCAATGAAAGTTTAAACAAGCGGTCTTCAAAAAGGAGACGGAGAGGGCGGAGCGAGTGGGCGCGCGGCGGCAAAAGTGAAAGCAGCTGCAGCGTCCACACGCTTTCTGTGTGCCCGCGAGCGATGCGCTGAGCACATGACGAGAGAGGTAAGCCAGATGGCGCCTCTGCTCGTAACTGTGTGCGTAACCGCATGCTCGAGGCCACACAGAAAGCGTGTGGTCGGATTTTTGAATGCCCACTCACTAAAAGTCTCGCCAGAGCAGCGCATGCGCTGGCTCAGGCGAGACCTAAAAATGGTGTTGGTATGTACAAACGCTATTTTGCGAGTCGGTGACTTGCAAAATAGTGTTTGTGAGTCGCTATTGAGAAGGGGCATGCCAAGGGCGTCCCTTCCTAATAGCGAGTTCAAGTAAGTCGCAAGCCACTCGCAAACAGGAAGGGGTCCCCAGGGCACCCCTTCCCCTTTGTGAATGGATGCAAAAATATTTTTAAGAGCAGGCAGTGGTCCAACGGACCACTGCCTACTCTTAAAAAATGAAACGGGAACGTTTCATTTTTCTTTTTAAAATGCATCCTGTTTTCCTTTAAGGAAAATGGGCTGCATTTAAAAAAAACCTGCTTTATTGAAAAAGCAGTCACAGACATGGTGGTCTGCTGACCCCAGTATGCCACCATCCCTGCGAGTGCTGGCCATTCCCAATGGGTCGCAAATTGCGACCTGCCTCATGAATATTGTTGAGGCAGGTCATTTGCAACCCCATTAGGAATTGCAAACAGTGTCTGAGACACTGTTGTACATTCTATTTTGCGAGTCGCAAATTGCGAGTTGCAATTTGCAACACGCAAAATGGAATGGCCGTACATCTGGCCCTATGACACTATACTCCACTCTATGCCCCTCCTTTCTATGCCATTTGATGCTGTGCCACTCAACACCACTCCACTCCACGATACTCTACTCCACTCCACACTATGCCACTCAACTATACACCGCTTCACTCAGGATACAGTACTCTACTCCATGACACTCCACTCTGCGACACTCCACTCTACTCCACTCTGTGACACTCTGCTCTGTTCTAAGCCGTTTCACTCTATGCCACCCTACTCCACTTTATGACACTCCACTCTACGCCACTGCCCTCTATGACACTCCACTCTAAAACACTCCTCTCTATCCTACTCCACGCCACAACACTCTATGACAGTACACTCCACTCTATGCAACTCAATACTATGGCACTCTATTCCATGCCACTTCACTCTACTCCACTCTACACTATGCCACTCTACTCTACCCCACTCTATGCCACTCCACTCTACGATACTGTACGACACTCTACGCCGCTTCACTCTAGGTCACTCAACTCCATGCCACTCCACTCCACACTGGAAATGTTTTGAAATTCTCAAGATACTAAGAAAGATTCTTTGCTTTCTGCCAGAGCCAGCTAGAAAAACAGTGGTTCAGGCTCTGATTATGTCAAGGCTTGATTATTGTAACATGTTGTACCTGGGGGTCAGACAAGGTTGAATCAAGAGACTGTAAAGAGTGCAGAATGCCGCTGCTTGCCTTCTTTTGAATCTTCCTATGTGTGAGGGGATTGGGGACGCACTTAAGAAGCTGCACTGGTTTCCGGTTAGGCATAGGTTCTCTTTTAAAGCCCTGTGCTATTGTCACAAGGCACTTGCAAAGAAAAGACCATAGTACCTTGAATCTCTGGTCAGACCATATATACCAGTGAGAAATGTAAGATCGGCTTGGGAAAGGCTGGTGTCTGTTCCTAGCACTTAAAGAACACACTCAGCTTGGAGCTCCTTTGGCTACCTGGCACAAAAACTATGGAACTCTTTGCCTCTGACTAGTTGCTAAATTTAGTCAGAGTGTATTTTTAGGAAACATCTCAAAACTTGGTTCTTTAAGGGTGGGAGCTAGGGGGTTTAATTGTATTTGGGGCTGTGGATTTTGTACCTAACGCTGGGACACCTCATTGAGGTAGCTACGCGCTTTATAAAATTCATTATTATTATTATTATTGCTCTACGCCCACCTCACTCTATGACACTCCACTCTACTGTACAGTATGCCAATCCACTTTACACTACTCCCCTTTATGACACTCTATGCTATTCTACAACGCTCTATGCCACTTCATTCTAATACACTTTACGCTACTTTAGTTCACTCTACAACACTCCATGCTATGCCAGTGTACTCTATGCCATTTTAATGCGCTCTATGCTACGCTCTTCCACTCTACACCACTTTACTCCACTACCCTCTATGCCCTTCCACTCTATGCCCCTCCCCTCTATGACACTCCACTCTACGACCCTTAACGGCACTCTACAACACTGCATGCCACTCTACAACACTCCACAACACTCTAGCCACTCCGCTCTACTCTACTTCACTCTGTGACACTTTACTCCACTCCATGACACTTTACTCCACTCTACGCTACGCCACTCCACTCTACTCTACTCCACTCCACTCTGTTCCATGGCACTCCAGTCTATGACACTCCACTCCACTCTACGACACTCCACTCCACTCTATCGCACTTCACTCTATCCCACTCCACTGTATGACACTCCACTCTACTACACTTCACTCCACTCTCCTTCACTATACGCCATTCTACTCTACTCCACTCTACAACACCTTACTCCACTCTACACTATGCTGCTCCACTCTATGACACTCCATGCTATGACACTCCACTGTACAACACTCTACTCTATGACACTCTACTCTATGACACTCTACTTCACTCAGCGCCAGTCCACGCCAATCTACCCCTTTACTCTATGTCCCTCCACTCTACGCCCCTCCACTCTATGAAACTCCATCTACAACACTCCACTCTACGACACTGCACTGTACGACTCAACACTTCACTCAACACCACTCTATGCCACCCTACTCTACTCTATGCCACCCTATTCCACTCTACTCCGCTCTAAGACACTCTGCGACCCTCCACTCTACAATACTCACTCTACGACACTCCACTCTATGACACTCTACTCTACAATATTCCATTCTATGACACTTCATTCTGCAACACTCCACTCTACGCCAGTTTATGCCAATCAACTCTACGTCACTCTACTCCCCTCTACAACACTCTAACTCCACTCTGTGCCATTCCACTCTATGACCCTCTACTCCACTCTATGACACTTTACGCCCCTCCACTCTATGCCCCTCCACACTATGACACTCTACTCAACTCTATGCCACTCCACTCTACCTCTTCGCCACTTCTCACCACTTTACTGCTTTCTATGCCACTCCTCTCTACTCCACTCCACTCTACTCCACTCCACTCTACTCTACTACTCCACTCTACACCACTGTGCTCTACGACGCTCTATGCCAACCCACTCTACAACATTCTATGCCACTCCACTCTATGACACCCTAGTCCACCCTATGCCCCTCCACTCCATGCCACTCTACATCACTCCACTCTGCACCACTCCACTCTGTACCATGCCACTGTACTCCACTCTACACCACTCTCCTCTCCTCTCCTCCACTCCACTCCACTCCACAACACTCCCCTCTACTCCACAACACTCCACTTTACGACACTCCACTATACTCCATGACACTTCACCCTAAACAAAGTTACACTCCACTTTACAACACTCCATGACACTTCACCCTAAACAAACTTACACTCCACTTTACGGCATTCCATTCCACAACACTCCACTTTACGACACTCCTCTCCTGTTTACCCCACTCCACAACCCTCCACTCCATTCTGCGCCATTCCACACCACTCTACGATACTGTATGCCACTGCACTCTACGCCATTCCACGCCACTCCACTCTACGACACTGTATCCCACTCCACTCTACGACACTCTATGCCACTTCACTCTATGAAACTCCACTTCAACCCACTCTCCTCTACGCCACAATTTTTTGGCCGTACCGAACAGCAGCTTCGCTGGTGTACAACATGGCTAAAACACATTGGCGAAGCCAATAGCTCTTGCATATGCGAGCCCTATTTGCTTTACCAATGCTTGTTTCTATAACAAAGCTGTATTTGGCACCTGACAGCCAAGGCATGGAACAACCTCCCCCTGCATCTCAGGACTGCACCGTCGTTCCAGCAATTCAGGAAAGAACTCAAGACCTGGATGTTCGAATGAACAAACCACCACGCAGCAGCCAACATCTCCAGCGCCTCGAAACCCTCACCAGTGATTTGCCACGCTTTATAAATGTTTGATTGATCTCAGCACAGGGCATTGACAAAGGGCGTCCAAGAAAGCTTGAGTTCAACGCTATAAGAATTATAAATGTAATCCATCAAAAATTGCATTTAGTCCATGTTGGGCCAGTCACAGCTTCTTTTAAAATGTTTTCTTTTGTAAGTAACTTTTTGTTTTTTCCATTAGGCCTCAATCCCTTCCTTCCCACAGTAGGACCAGCTGCAACAACACACTCTTTGTGGGTGACTGTGCTTCAGTGCCAGACAAAATAGTCATATGATTTTGATTAAACGGAATACCATGGAGAATGGTGGTTTTCTGAGCTCCTCTAGGCTGCATTTGAAGCATCCAGCTTGAAAAGGCCAGGATGATGAGCCAGGTCCATTCTACTGCTCTCCACAGTGACTCACTTACCTTACTCGGTACTGGGATTGTGTTTTTACCAGGTTGGAGCGTATTGTAATAAATATTTTAAAAGTATATTAAAAACATTAGTTTCCAACAATGCAATGTTGGCAGCTTTAGTGCAAAATGAACCTATTCTGAATTAACTGTGGTGGGGAAGGGGCTTTCAAAGGGCGGAGAAGCATGATTTTGGACATTGATTATATTAGCATTACTTAATGATTAATGGGGTAACTAGTTACTTATCAGTATTGGGCTAAGGAGACTAAATGGGGCATTAAAGTACAAAAGCAAAAGATAAGGGGCTAAAACTAAAGCCTGAAGGTCGCCTGAGGTTTTATGATGCTATATTTTCGGGCCCTGTCTAGAGCTTTGAACCAGAAGAGTTTTCTCTAGAGCGTGAAAGACACGATAATTGTGTAAAATGGGCTAGAGATACCCTAAGGTCCCAGTACAAGTGATTGAACTACTGTTGCCCTTACTGTAGCTGGTCTGCGCATGCGTGGGGAGATGACACTGTTGTTGCTTGTACTGTGTTACCCACCGTGTGGTGGAAGTGTGCAATAATGGTGGTGCCACTGCAGATGAGGCTACGTGGAGGCACTAAAGGCAGTGTCTGGGCACAGGGTGATGTGCTTGGTCTTGTCCTACAAGCTGCGCATGGCTGTTAAGGAGAGAGCCTGGTCACCGTGGGACTATGTGTGTGCATTTGGACATGTGCTTTGGCACTCAAGGCTGTGCGAAGACCTGTAGGGATGTGCCCATGTATCTGATGATGTGTTTGGGTATTCATAACTGTTCCTGAGCATGTGAATACTCTCTGGCTGGCATATGCCAGCTGTCTCCATAGGTGAATGCTGCATCCCTGATAAATCAAGCTAGAACCTCTGGCATACCATGACTGTACTTATAACATATGGTCAGAACCATAGTGAATACATATGGCGGTACCTAAAATAGAATTTAACTACCTTTACAACGTGTGAATTCCTTTATGAATCCTGAATTTATTGTTTAATCCTAAATGTATTATATTATGTTTAACGTCCTTAATGTCACTTGCTAATATTCCAATGGGCCATGTTATGTCACTTCCTGCGATGTAATTAGGGGTTTAAAGACGATGTGATGTCACTTCCACTATCCCTGGCATTTTTCCGAGTCATCGTCCATGGGATTTTCCTGATGATATGCGAACATTGCAGAGGTCTGGTAATTTACACACTGCTTCTAATCCTGATTTGGGCACATTATCCATAATAGGCATCACCATGCCACTCAGGGTCAGAGAATCATTCCCAGAAGCACTGTAGGTGATGTCACCCACATCAGTGCGAATTCTGTGAGTTCAAGAATCTGGCTATAAATGTATCCCTAGAAATCTGAGAGTTTTCAGTTCCGTTGCAGAGGAGGTGATGGCAGAGTAAGTTCTTTAGGAAGAGGAAAATAAATAACTCACTGCTTTCTGGAAGGACAGGAGAGTGGAAAGGGATCTAATGTGGGGTGGTGAACTGCTTTGAAACCTGCTATAGACTATAAAGTCGATAGCGGATTTCAAAGTAGAAGACAATTCTGCCATTCACATTCTGGGGCTTCTCCCATCTGTGTGGGAGGAGGTTACTCCTAGAGCCTAGAAACTGATTCTCCAGATGTAGTTGCTTGCCAGGATGAACATTGGGGGACCGTGAGAAGTATAGTGGGATACCTTTGCTCATCACCTAAAAGTGACAGGTACCACACCCCAGAAATGACACAAGCGCTCTCGTGTCCGAGGGGGTGGGCTCACGTAGGGGTGGGTTGTTTTGGAGACCCCAGCGAACCAGAACCCTAGGACGCACTGTACCCAAGTTGTGATGTAGAGGTGTACGCCTCTTTTAGGGGCTGCTTAGAATACATATAAGGCGTTCTTAAGCGCCGTGTACAGCAACCAGGAGCCTTAATACAGAAAGAGAAACTTATCAATATGAAGAGATACAGCCCACTCATCAAAAGGACTCCGTTGGCGGGTGGACAGGCCAGTATCGATAAATATTATCATAGCATAACACCGGTGGTCTTGGACGAGAATGCTCAACAGGAAACTCCTAAAGATATGGGCTGCGACGTTACTGGTTTTCAAGATGACCTGTGCCATCGGATGGAAACAATCAGTCTCAAGGATTGGCCTCAACTGGTGTTCCCAATTAAGGTTGATAGCAGCGACAGTGAGGGCTCAAGTAATGGTGTCAGGCATGCTGGAAGCAATTTCTTCGACCTGGAAGAGGGTGAAGAATCTATAGCTCCTCCTAAATCACCCGTCTATGAAGATATGGGTTTTTTGGAGGAAGCAGTTCCCGAGACGGTTGTCGTACAACAGCCGGGTACAAGCTCTGAAGATGAAGGGGTATCGATTGACCTCTGCTACTCTCAAGACTTCAGAGCCGCCGCTGAGGGCTATGAAAATACTGAGGTTAGTAAAAACGTTATAGACAGTTAACGTACATATTGGTGTATTTTATTTGTAACAAGTGGGTTGTCTCTCTTTCTTCTTTTGAACTGTAGAAAGCAACCCCAAAAAGAACAGGGGACGAGGGACTGCCGTCAAAAGTTAATGACGTAAATTTTTACTGTCTGTGGTGTTCAAAACAGACTGAAAGTTCCACATGCCAAAACAACGAGGGGTGCAGGAATTGTGTCTGTGCCTCTATGAGTGGCGACTGTGAAAAGGAAACTCCAGGGGTACCCCACAATGCTGTATTGTCTGTTAAAAGGTTTGCTTCAGCTGTTGTATTAGCATGTGTCAAACGTGACTATTAAAGCCTTTGTTATGGCCATCAAATGAAGGATCCTCAGCAGGCTGCGCACGAGTGCCTGTGTGACTCATACAGAGAAAGAACAATCCAGCATATATGTAGTTTGTTCGATCCGTACAATGTATAAACTGTTAAGGGTTGTGTATGGGTTGTCCACTGAAAAGAAATATGTCCACCCTTATATGCTGAAGACCTTGTCAACGGCACTCAATGGGATCCGATACGCCAGAGAGTGTATGTCTCTAAAAAGTGCAAAACCAATATGCTATATACTATGAAAATGTGAAGCATGTTTTGCTAATATTCTTTATTTTAATTAAATGGCCTTACACAAACCATGCGTCTTTCATTTCATGGGCTCTAGCAGTTGATAACATGTTGGGGGACCGTTTAGGAAACTTCATTACGATACAAGAGGTGTTGGTAGCTTTGGAAGCGCCGAAGCTCTGTATAGAAGGGCTGTAGTTGAAAATGAACCGGTAAACAGAGACCTGGTGAAGACCTGGTTATCAGGGGAGGAGGCGTATTCACTCCACAAACTAGCCAGAAGGCATTTTAAGAGGCGCCCTACAATAGTTAATGCGCAAATAGATTATCAATGGCAGGGGGACATAATCAGCTTTCAAGATCTAGCAATGCATAATAATGGCGCTCGTTATATATTAACCGTCTCCTCCCCTGATAACCAGGTCTTCACCAGGTCTCTGTTTACCTGTTCATTTTCAACTACAGCCCTTCTATACAGAGCTTCGGCGTTTCCAAACCTACCAACACCTCTTGTATCGTAATGAAATTTTCTAAACGGTCCAGCCCATGAAATGAAAGACGCATGGTTTGTGTAAGGCCATTTTATTAAAATAAAGAATATTAGCAAAACATAGACTAACATGCTTCACATTTTCATAGTATATAGCATATTGGCTTTGCACTTTATACAGACATACACTCTGTGGTTCTAGCATCCTCTACACCTGTATCCATGGGAGAATGCCTAGCCACTTTGCACCGTGACATTCTACTGTTTTGTTCTAAATACGAGCAAGTATGTAACACTAAATAATAACTTATTTATTTTAAAACAGTCTTTGGGGGGCTAAGAACCAAGTCTTCAATTTTTTAAAACATATTACACATACGTCTTTTTACAAGTCTTTCTATCAAAGTCCGTACACAACACTAGCATACCCCGTAGTTTTGAGCTTGGTTCACTGGCGTATCGGATCTCATTGAGTGCCTTGTACGGATCGAACAAACTACATATATGCTGGATTGTTCTTTCTCTGTATGAGTCACACAGGCACTCGTGCGCAGCCTGCTGAGGATCCTTCATTTGATGGCCGTAACAAAGGCTGTAATAGTCACGTTTGACCCATGCTAATACAACAGCTGCAGCAAAACTTTTAACAGACAATATGGCGTTGTGGGGTACCCCTGGAGTTTCCTTTTCACAGTCGCCGCTCATAGAGGCACAGGCACAATTCCTGCACCCCTCGTTGTTTTGGTATGTGGTACTTTCAGTCTGTTTTGAACACCACAGACAGTAAAAAGTTTTGTCATTAACTTTTGACGGCCATCCCTCGTCCCCTGTTTTTTTTGGGTTGCTTTCTACAGTTCAAAAGAAGGAAGAGAGACAACCCATTTGTTACAAATAAATTACACCAATATGTACGTTTACTGCCTATAATGTTTTTACTAACCTCAGTATTTTCATAGCCCTCTGCGGCGGCTCTGAAGTCTTGAGAGTAGCAGAGGTCCATCGATACCCCTTCATCTTCAGAGCTTGTACCCAGCTGTTGCACGACAACCGCCTCGGGAACTGCTTCCTCAAAAAAATCCATATCTTCATAGACGGGTGAGTTAGGAGGAGCTATAGATTCTTCACCCTCTTCCAGGTCGAAGAAATTGCTTCCAGCATGCCCGACACTATTACTTGAGCCCTCGCTGTCGCTGCTGTTGACCTTATTCGGGGACACTAGTTGAGGCCAATCTTTGAGACTGAGCGTTTTCATTCGACGGCACAGGTCATCGTGAAAACCAGTAACGTCGTAGCCCATTTCTTTAGGAGTTTCCTGTTGAGCATTCTCGTCCAAGACCACTGGTATTATGCTACGATAATATCTATCGATAGTGGCATGTCCACCCGCCAACGGGGTCCTTTTGATGAGTGGGCTGTATCTCTTCATATTGATAAGTTCCTCTTTCTGTATTCAGGCTCTTGGTTGCTGTACACGGCACTTAAGAACGCCTTATATGTATTCTAAGCAGCCCCTAAAAGAGGCGTACACCACTACATCACAACTTGGGTACAGGGCGTCGTTGGGTTTTGGTTCGCTGGGGTCTCCAAAACGAACCGCCTCTACGTGAGCCCACCCCCCTGGGACACGTGAGCGCTTGCGTCATTTCTGGGGCGTGGTACCTGTCACTTTTAGGTGATGAGTAAAGGTATCCCAGTTTACTACTACCGTGAAAGTGGAGGGGAGACGCTCTGAACAAGGCTACCTGTCTTACAGACTAAAGAGGGGGTGACTGGATGCTAGCATGCCTACTGAGGATCCTAAGACTGATTGAAAAGATGAAACATGATGGGTAAGTGAGTATTGCTGTAGGAAGAATTTAAGTGATGTAAAGTTCTGCTGGGGCTGATCATAATTAGATTTTGCAATGTCCGAAGCCCAGGGAAGAGAGGAGGGGTGTTTGCCTTTGGGTTGTCGAGGTATAATTCACTCCTTCCTTTAGTATTTTATACTATGTGGTGAGTACTAATGGAAGTAACCATGTGGCACGGTCGGCCCTGGTGCTTGGTCACGTGATTAATGTCCTCTTTATTGTGATCCATGAAATATTTAAAATTGGTTTACGAATAAAAATTCGGATTAGTATTTTTTGGGTCAGAGCAAAACATAGCACTGAGTCTCTTGCGTGCTTTTGCTCATGATTATGACCTTGGTGATAAGTAATGGCCAATAAAATAAGCATAATGATTTTGCACCACTATTGCTGGTACAAAGCACAGTGCTTTGTACCGGTAGTTACCCAAAATTAGCAGCTCGTGGTAACTGAGTGTGCAAAAACTGGAGCAGGCATGGAAGAAAATGACAAAATGAGTGTGAATGGGGTTTGTGTTCACTTTGGCACATACTCTTAATGTCAGCTATGTATTGTAATGTACAGAAGCCAGTATGCAGATATATTCTGAAGGTCTGCCCCCTCTTACGTACATTTAGCGTCAACCATCGATTTTGTGCATAATTCTGAATGTCATTAATTATTTGCAGTTTTGTAGACCTAGGGCGTCAGTCGATCCACTTTACAGTAAGAAATAGAAGGTATATTAGGGAGAGAGCAGATAAAATACTGCTCGCAGGAAGATAAACAGCATTCAGTCACACGGTGGTTAGGTGCTATGTTGGTACTGTCATTGGCAGCGCTGGCAGGGTATGGGTGGTGCAGGCGGCAGTGACCTTCCAAGAAGGGCCCTGGCACTTAATTGTTTTACAAATTAAGCACTAGGGCAACAAAGACAACAGAACAGGGATTTCTATATTGAGAGTTCGAGAGGGCAGAAGGGGTCTACAGCAGTGAAAACTTGAGGGGTTACATCTGAGGTAGCTTCTCACTGGCTTTGTTCAAAGTGTGGACCCCAAGAGGTAGGTTAGTAGCTGCTATTGGCTGTTCTTGAAGGCTTCGAAGGAGGGGTATCCCATACACATTTCAGGAGAAGGAGCAGGAATGGGTTTCTTTTGTTTTTAACTTGGGTGGTTTAATGAGTAAGGATTTGGCGGTATGCAGAAAGCAACAGCCTCCAGGCAACGTGATTGTTTTCAGTCAGATGTTTCAGGATTCTTTCGTGAATGGATTTGTGGATGATGCAAGGTGTTCTGAATGATTGTATGTCTGAATCACGCATGCCTTTTTAGAGCTGTCATTAGTACGAACGCGTCGCAACAACGCGTTTCTTTTGCACATTACAACGACTTGCCTTATGGGGGCGCTGGTCTTTGGATTAGTATCATTTACTAATCCAACTCCAGTCTGCGCAACAGGAGGAAAGGTGTTGGACTTTAAATCCATCACCTCTCCACCAATGCGCCCCACTAAAGCAAGTCGTTATAATGACTTGCGCGCTAAACGAATGCGTGTTAATGACACGTTCATTCTATTGCCCGCGCTGTAAAGGCACAGCGTGATTCCGGCATCGTGCTAAAGGCTGTTTCCCGTTCTGAGTATGCATCTGGCTTCAATCGGGAGCTAGCTGAGGGTGGTGAGCAGCGGACTGATGTGATTCGAGCATCTCATTCCTAGGTAAGTCTCATAGCAGCTTAGAGGTTTGCTATCAGTTGTGCCAAGTGTGATTTAGGGCATCCAGTGAGCAGCACATATCTTTAGTCTAGTCTGGAGATGACAAGAAATGTAAAATCTGATTCCGGGATGCAGGGTTTGGAGTTTCATAGACCATTCCTCGTTGTAACATTTGGCATGGTTGAAGGTTAAGGGTCTTATCGAGGGTTATCCCGAGCGACTTCAATGATTTTATTATGGCAGGTTAAGATATCTCTTGAGTCCAGACACTCTTGGTATTTCAAGATTTGCCAAAATAGCTGATGTACTAAAATTCAAAGGTATTGTATGATACATTCTTACATGGGTGGCTCCTCCGCTAAGGCGGAGGAGCATCGCCCCACCGCTTTAAGAGCAGTGCAGAGGAAATATAGAATGATAATAACGAAATGTTATTGTCACTTTATTTTTCCATTCCTAGGTGCGGGTAGGGGCAGCGCTGGCCAGAGCAGGGGCCAGGGGAGGAGTGGTGAGCACATTCAAAGTGCTCATGAATGTTTGTCCGTCTTGGGCCCGCCAAACAATCATGAGCACTTTGCATGTTCCCCACCAGGCTGCATTTCACAGCCTGGTGGGGAACATGCACAGGCTCCCTGTCACCCGTCTGAGCGTCGAACCACGCTGCTCAGACCAATCACAATGCTGCAAAGCAGTGTTGTGATTGGCTTAGGGGAACCACTAACAATGCTGCATTGCAGCGTTGTCATTGGCTTAGAGAGACTGGGAGCCCGGATTCTTCCTGCGACAAGGAAAGACAGCGGCTGGCAACGCGACCAGCAGGTAAGTTTTCTTTATTTTCTCTTCATTTTTTTCTTTTCTACCCACCTCTCCCCGACCCCCGCCACTGTTCCCTACCAGCCGCCACTGCATCTTTAAAATGTATTAACAGAAAAAGACATTGTACTGTCTATGTGGTCAGCTAAGCCAGCTGCTGGAGAGCCTTCAAAAGAATGAAGAGCTTTTCTTTTTACCAATCCTGTGGCTCCGAGAGGGCTCAACATGTTCCAGCTCAGCGCTGGGATCTATGAGCACATCTTCCTCCTCCGCTACACTTTGTAAAGATGACCTATGATGTACTCCCTGATGAAGGAGAAAGCTAAAGAGGCTTGGCGTGCTCTAAATCATGTTACAATGTAAGAAAATGTTTCTAAAGCCTAGAATGAAGGTCGATGACAGCCAATAACTATGTACAGAGAACAGAGGAAAATTGTGCTTGTTGATTGTCTGTGAAAGGATTCCAATAATGCGTTCTTAAGACTGAAACTGCAGGGGTGTTTTAATCAGATATCTCATATGTTTATGACAGTTCAAGCTGTCTATATGCAAAAATGGGGCCCTTTTACCATTGGAAGACCATTTGGAAATCTCAATTTCCATGTTTTAGAAGATAACAATAATTTGCATTATACAGCATTGAAGTGCTACTTGTGTTTCCTTTTCATCGCTTTTGCTGTGTCGATAATAATCTTCACTTACTCACAAAAACGGTGGCTGGGCTTATTGCCAGGGACCAACCTACTCGTTTATCTTCTAATACATCACAGATACCTCAAGCTGTTGGAAAAAGACACCTCGCCCACAGTTTATAGGGGCATGCTTCATCATTGGTGTCTTCTCCTCACTCGAGTAGGTGAATACCACTCGGATGAACTCAACCACAGTTGGGAGGTCGTGATAACCTTTTTACATATCTGGATAGAAGTAGAGATACAGTTGTCACAGGGTATACTCAAAAGATGTTTTACATTTATTCATCGGGTACCCTGCACATGGTTAAAAAGGGGATTATCCTGGATGTCTCCTGAAAGCGATGTTTCACCCACTTGAAATGTGCCCCGGAAGATGCACACCTATTAAGATTAAAACATCATGCACTGATAGTAGAGGCGTAAGACTCTCATACCTGTCTTTGCTGCCGATGTAATTACCTGTGAAACAGATATAATTCAAAATAGTTTAATTATTAGTTCTATCTTTTGATTTACAATTTTTTGCTAACAATTAGATAATCAATGATATCAAAGCTTCCCTGCGTGATCACTGTAGTAACACACTCTGTGACAGGTCCATATGTATCTTGTATACACAGCACACATATTTAAGTATAGGTAGTGTAGTAAAACCAGTGTGAGCTCGTTTAAGAATCCTAATTTACACCATTAGGGATTAGTTTCTTCTTCATTGGCATGGAAGGGGCACTACCATGTACAATAAGCTTGCAAAGGTAGATTATTATGACATAACTTGTGGTTTAAAACTTTAAAAGATTTTTTGATCACTACTATGTTTTTTTCCAATGTGCCACATCAAGAGCTTTCTTAAGGATGAAAAACCAGGGGAGGCTGGTCACCCCACTGCTCTTTGAGCAGGAAACATAAAATGATAGCACTGTAGTTACTATCATTTTATTTTTCGCAGGTTCGGGGCTGGGTTAGGGCGGGGCTGGAGGCACAGGGGGAGGAGTGGTTTGCACACTCCAAGTGGGCATGTCTGCTTGGCGGCCATCCTGGCCCTGCCAAACAGTTATTCGCACTTTGCATGTTCCCCACCAGGCTGCATTACACTGCCTGGTGGGGAACATGCCCAGGCCCCCGTCCCCATTTTAGCACCGATCTACGGCACTCAGACCAATCACAATGCTGCATTGCAGAGTTGTGATTGGCTTAGGGGAGCCAATCACAATGCTGCATTGCAGCATTGTGATTGGCTAAGGGGAGCCTGGGTGTTTCCTGGTAGGGGAGAAGCAGAGGAGAGACGCGGCCGGCAGACAAGGTAACTGGTATTTTTTAAAAATTATTTTGTCGTTTCCCCCGCAACCCTTTCCCACGCAACCCTCTCCCCCGCCCCTCCACCCTCATTCCCTGCCAGCTGCTACTTTGAAAACCACGCGATACCAAAGGGGATGATGGACGGAGCGTTTGAGCTAATCAAACACTCACCCCCAGTCAACTGATCTGGGTTTAATCCATCATCATTCTTTAGCTCACTGCACCACCCCAGTTCAGACATGGCCATATGCAATCAGTCTGACCCTGTGCCTCATGGGAACAGTCCAGCCCGAACTGCCAAGCCATGTCTCCCCTGGACCGGAAACAAGCATCCTAGGACCGGTTTCTGGCTATTCAGCCGTCATCAGCCAGGCTAGCTTGAATCCAGTGGCAAAGTGAGCAAGGGACCCAGGTCTGGGCATACCCTGCCAACTTAGGGCGAACAAAGCGATATCAAAGGGGATGATGGACGGAGCGTTTGAGCTAATCAAACACTCACCCCCAGTCAACTGATCTGGGTTTAATCCATCATCATTCTTTAGCTCACTCCACCACCCCAGTTCAGACATGGCCATATGCAAATCAGTCTGACCCTGTGCCTCATGGGAACAGTCCAGCCCGAACTGCCAAGCCATGTCTTCCCTGGACCGGAAACAAGCATCCTGGGACCGGTTTCTGGCTATTCAGCCGTCATCAGCCAGGCTAGCTTGAATCCAGTGGCAAAGTGAGCAAGGGACCCACGTCTGGGCATACCCTGCCAACTTAGGGCGAACAAAGCGATACCAAAGGGGATGATGGACGGAGCGTTTGAGCTAATCAAACACTCACCCCCAGTCAACTGATCTGGGTTTAATCCATCATCATTCTTTAGCTCACTCCACCACCCCAGTTCAGACATGGCCATATGCAAATCAGTCTGACCCTGTGCCTCATGGGAACAGTCCAGCCCGAACTGCCAAGCCATGTCTTCCCTGGACCGGAAACAAGCATCCTGGGACCGGTTTCTTGCTATTCAGCCGTCATCAGCCAGGCTAGCTTGAATCCAGTGGCAAAGTGAGCAAGGGACCCACGTCTGGGCATACCCTGCCAACTTAGGGCGAACAAAGCGATACCAAAGGGGATGATGGACGGAGCGTTTGAGCTAATCAAACACTCACCCCCAGTCAACTGATCTGGGTTTAATCCATCATCATTCTTTAGCTCACTCCACCAACCCAGTTCAGACATGGCCATATGCAAATCAGTCTGACCCTGTGCCTCATGGGAACAGTCCAGCCCGAACTGCCAAGCCATGTCTTCCCTGGACCGGAACCAAGCATCCTGGACGATGGATTTAGGCCCAGATCTCTGTACTGGGGTGAATGCATGACATTGTTCTGCATTCTGTCCATCAACTGTTGTTTTTGCATTTGTCACCCCGAGTGGGACGGGCATGCCCAGACGTGGGTCCCGTGCTCTCCATGCCACTGGAATCAAGCTATCCTGACTGAAGAGGGGTAAAACCCCGAAACCGGTCCTAGGATGCTTGTTTCCAGTCCAGGGAGGACCTGGCTTGGCAGTTCGGGCTGGACTGTTCCCATGAGGCACAGGGTCAAGACTGATTTGCATATGGCTGGGTTCAAACTGGAATGGCATGGTGAGCAAAAAAACGATGGATTTAGGCCCAGATCTCTGTACTGGGGTGAATGTATGAGATTGATCTGCATTCTGTCCATCAACTGTTGTTTTTGCATTTGTCACCCCGAGTGGGACGGGCATGCCCAGACGTGGGTCCCGTGCTCTCCATGCCACTGGAATCAAGCTATCCTGGCTGAAGAGGGGTGAAACCCTGAAACCGGTCCTAGGATGCTTGTTTCCAGTCCAGGGAGGACCTGGCTTGGCAGTTCGGGCTGGACTGTTCCCATGAGGCACAGGGTCAAGACTGATTTGCATATGGCTGGGTTCAAACTGGAATGGCATGGTGAGCAAAAAAACGATGGATTTAGGCCCAGATCTCTGTACTGGGGTGAATGTATGACATTGTTCTGCATTCTGTCCATCAACTGTTGTTTTTGCATTTGTCACCCCGAGTGGGACGGGCATGCCCAGGCCCGTCCCGTGCTCTCCATGCCACTGGAATCAAGCTATCCTGGCTGAAGAGGGGTGAAACCCCGAAACCGGTCCTAGGATGCTTGTTTCCAGTCCAGGGAGGACCCGGCATGGCAGTTCGGGCTGGACTGTTCCCATGAGGCACAGGGTCAAGACTGATTTGCATATGGCTGGGTTCAAACTGGAGTGGCATGGTGAGCAAAAAAACGATGGATTTAGGTCCAGATCTCTGTACTGGGGTGAATGTATGAGATTGTTCTGCATTCTGTCCATCAACTGTTGTTTTTGCATTTGTCACCCCGAGTGGGACGGGCATGCCCAGACGTGGGTCCCGTGCTCTCCATGCCACTGGAATCAAGCTATCCTGGCTGAAG
Source organism: Calotriton arnoldi (assembly GCA_963921515.1). NCBI lineage: Eukaryota > Metazoa > Chordata > Amphibia > Caudata > Salamandridae > Calotriton > Calotriton arnoldi. The sequence goes on from CAWUFW010003902.1 coordinate 814,477, forward strand.
AGGGGTGAAACCCCGAAACCGGTCCTAGGATGCTTGTTTCCAGTCCAGGGAGGACCTGGCTTGGCAGTTCGGGCTGGACTGTTCCCATGAGGCACAGGGTCAAGACTGATTTGCATATGGCTGGGTTCAAACTGGAATGGCATGGTGAGCAAAAAAACGATGGATTTAGGCCCAGATCTCTGTACTGGGGTGAATGTATGACATTGTTCTGCATTCTGTCCATCAACTGTTGTTTTTACTTTGAAAACCAAAACGGCATGTAAACAAACAAACATCAAAGGCTATTTATTATCAATTGCCATGTGTTATGTTCAGCAAGTCCCCAGTGTCTGATAACTTGTAGTCTGTGACAGTTTTCACTGTGTTTTAAAATACCTCATTGTTTGAATTACATAGCTGACTGTAGTTCTTTATAAATTATACTAAGGAATATTTTTATAGACATTAAATATCTATTTTAAACATGGTTTTATTATTTCTTTCTTTTTAACTCTTAATAAAAATTATTTTGAAGCCAGCGAATAGCCATGCGGGGAGATGATGCTACTGACAAAAAGAACTGAAAGAAGAAAAAAGTAAATGAAAAAGAGGAAACGCATGCAGCAATTCGTTTGTGCGTCCCTGCCCGCACCCCTGGCCCTGATAGAATTCCCAATGATTTGTATAGAGAGGGCATAGTCCTCTGGGGCTCTTATATAAATTTGCTTACCAACTCAATTCTGTCTGGTAATCCTATTCCACCTTCTTAGAAAATAGAAGACATAGTCCCTATTTATAAAAGGGGGGACAGAGCAATTCCGGCTAGCTATAGGCCCATAAGCCTTATTGACTCTCTTCAGAAAATCTTCTGTAAGCAAATCCTAGGAAGGATTGTTATATGGGGTTATGTAGTCCCAAGACACATTGTCGACATTGCTAAGTTAGCATGAGTTTTGCTTGCCCTATGCTGCTGCTTTTGCGCACGCCTCTGCTAAGAGTTTGTTTTCGCGACACTTTGCCTCTGCCCTGTACATGATAACAGATTGTTTTTCACGTTGTCAGCCTTCCCTTCAATTCTGTCTGAAAATAATGTGCAAGGTCGGTCAACAATGTGTCTCTTGTTATTCTGTTCTGGTCAGTCCCTATTACCTAGACAAAACATGTTACCAACAGCTGCAATGTGGAAGAACCGTGCTTTGATATAACGTTGTTGCATGTTTTTGAAACACACTCGAAGAAAGCCGTTCCATGGAGCTGAGCTCTGCTGTTCCTATGATGTAAACCTTTGCGGTTAAGCTTTGAGGTAGGGGTCTGTTAATAACGCCTGGAGATCTTCTGTTATATAAAATAACTTCTTTCTTCCGTGGGGAGGGTGATTAGGCCTAGTTATTTTGCCTTTTTCACAGTCTTTATAAAATGACGACTCCTTTTATATTCTATGGTATTGTAACAATGCTAACGATTCTTGCATTATGCATTTTGCTGCTAGTTGTGGTTCACATACTGTTTTATGAATCACTATAGTCAAAATAAACATTTTGAACTTATTTAGTGACTCTGATTATTTTTATTGTGGACAAGTATGTGAGAGCGAAAGAGTGTCTTATTCCCGTGACTCTGAGGTGAGTCGGGAGTGCTCGTGTTCCGAGTTGTCTAAACATTCGTAGCTTCTTGATATTTGTAGGAGACCGAATGAGACACTATTGCTATTCGGTTGGGATTTTGGGTACTAAGGTGATAGGAGGTACACCCCTATTTACTGAGGTCCTGTTTTCTTGTGCAAAATTCTGTGTATGAGCAGAATCCCCGCAACATGGCGCCGCCAACGTTTGGTCTGGTTCTTATCTGCGAGACGCTTTAGGAGTAATCGTGCTGGTCCACAATACCCTCACTTCTGTTTCCGGAGACAGCTGTGACGGAGTAACCTCCTATATTGACATTATTATAGGTTTATTCAAGCTTGAAGTATTAAAAGGTCTTTCTTTTCTTATAACCCGTGTTTGCGCTGCCTCTCTTTAAGTTGTTCTACTGTCTTCTCCGTAATGGCTGTATATATTCCGGCTCATAGCAGAGCCGCGCTGAGGGCGCACTTGACTCATTATGCAGTCCCTGATGCTGGGGTTGCGCTTATTTTTGTGGTGGAAGCCGATCCGGCACACCAGTTTGAAGTTTTTTACTCTTGGGTCACCTTTCCGGCGGTGGATGGGAATGATGATATGTTTCACACATATACTGCCACTGCTGTTCCTCAGCAGTATCAGCCTTATAGAGCTCTTGAGATTCCGCTTACAGCTTGGCAACACCGTATTTGGTTTAATGGCGCCCTTCTTCACCCGTTAACGGTAGTCCGTTTAGGCCCTTTATCTATAGAAGGGGCCACATGGCCCGTTTTGGCTGGGTTTACCCCACACCCACGTGCTTTTACAACTGCTACACTGGCAGAGCTCTGCGTCTTACATACATCGTTGGTACGTGTATATACAGCTGTAATACAGTACGTAACATGCACCGTTCAAGTGGGACCACCTGATGCTGCAGTACAACCTGTGGGTCCTGGTGGCGTCACCATCAGTCCCGTTATAGTTAATTCTGTCATGGGCAAGCGCCCACAAAATAAAGATGAATTTCCTTATTGGCTTGCCGAAAAATTTGGACAGATAGAAGCTGTCTTTCCTAATACCACTCCTGTAGATAAACACAGGATTTTAACTATTAGTTTACCCAAAGACTTAATTCCCGAATTGGCTGATTGTAACACCTGGGGCAGGGTGTTTGCAGCGGTATAATTTATGTGTTTCGGAACTCCCTCCATGACCGTACTCCCCTCTGTGATTAAACGCGTTCAAGATGAACACGGTGCAGAAGCAGCTGTTGAGCTGGGGATGAGGCTGGTGGGAGTATTCGACGTGGTTGCTGATATGATCCTTGCGAATGTCCAGGGCGATGCAATCAGCTTTCAAGTAGCAAACCGCTTAGAAGCGGTAGCGGAGGCTGACAGACTACGAGAATTACCAAAGATTATTGCAAAGGCTTATAAAACCATAGGCCGCAATAGTCTGGGAAATAAGCCTACGATTCAAACGCCATCGCAGTCTCAAACTCCACAGAAAGCCCAGCCTCACAAGGATGGGCGCCCTTTCTTTCCTAAAAAGAATTGGCAAAGAAATAAAAAACAGGGTTCCCAACAGCAGAAGCAGGGTTCGCGTGCCAGTTCACTGACCCCTGAAGCTTCTGAGCGTACTTATGACTTGCGCGATAGCGCTAAAATGAAGTCTATTGATAGATTTCAGGTTCCTGATCAGCGTTCTCCTCGTTCTTTACAGAAAACATCAGGCTCACAAGCCGGTGGAGGTGATCGCCAGGATCGGGGTAGAAGTCAACCTGCGTCACAACCTCGTGAACAGCCTCGACAGTTTGAAGTCAAGGACAAGCAGGGTGATTTCCCACGAACCCGACCACCTTTTCAGAAAAAAAAGGTTGCCGCTTTAACGGCGAGATATGCCACAGACGGTGAGGACGCGACTCCTGGATTGGACTTGGGCGGGGACTCTGCTCGACAGCGCAGCGGAGGTTACCATAGTCAGGGAGGCTCTACGTCCCCGTCTGGATGTGACAGCAACTGACACATTTGTTACAATTGAGACTGCGGATACCCGGGTTGCCCCCCCGGATAGACTGTACGAAGTCCTTTTCCAAATTGAAGGTGATATACTGTGACTCATAAAGGTTGTTTTCTGGGAGAATCTAACCGCTACATATGACATTTTGTTGGCGGAGAAGGATTGGCCGCCACCCTTTGTGTTATCCTCTTCTAGAGGGGAAGATGTGATACTTCCGAGTTTTTCACGTTGTGTCCCTGAGGAACGAGCGCAGGCTCTCGCGGAGGAATGGGCTTTGGCCTTGGCCCCAGCGGTGTATCGCAATTAGGTGGGTTGGAACGTTGATTCGCCAGCTCATGAAATACCATTGCGTTCCATGCCACAACCTCAACCTCAATATCCCATCAAACGAGAAGCGAAAGCTTCGGTTTGTGACATTCTAAGACAATTGGAGTATCAGGGAGCCATTGAGTCGTGTGTATCACCTATGAATAATCCTCTTTTTACTGTCGCTAAACCTGATGGTTCTTTTCGGATTGTATTGGATTATAGAAATTTGAACAGCCATTGCCGCACCTTTGCGGTACAAAACACACACAGTTCAGCGCTGGTGAATAATATTGTTCGTAAAAAATACAAAACGACACTTGACATTTCCAATGGTTTCTACAGTCACAATCTCGACCGTGCGAGTGGTGACCTGACAGCATTCAGTGCCGTCGGAAATCAGAAAAAATTCACGAGATTGCCAATGGGGTACAAGAACAGCCCCGGGGCATTTGCGGCACGCATAGTGTCTTTGTTAAATGACATTGACCCTGAGGCCTTGTCGTATGTTGATGACATCTATTTGACTGACGATGACCTCGCGCCGCATCTTGACCGAGTCGACCACATAATACTGTCTTTTGCCAACTACGGTTATAAATTTAATTTTGCAAAGTCACACATTGCCCATTTGGCAGTGCTCTTTTTGGGCTACGAACTCAATAATCAGGGAAAAGGTCTAGCACCTCACTTCCTAGAGTAATGTGCACGTTTGCAACCTCCTTCTTCTTTGAAAAAGTTACAATCCCTGCTGGGTTTTTTAAACTTCGGGAGGACTTACATTCCCGATTATGCCCAGCGTATCAAACCACTTTATGCGTTGATACAACCTAAGTTTTCTTCTGCCAGCTGGCTTCCGGAACATACTTCCGTTCTGCAGCCTTTGCAGGCGGATTTGCTTGCGACTAACTTCTTAATGACTCGTGACAACACCACCAACCTGGTAATACGTATCGTTTCTGGGGCATTGGGTTTCACGTATTTAACATTCAATGAAGGTGACACAATACCTATTGCATACAAATCACACTTGTACACTGCGGCTGAAATGAGTTTTTCCTCTGTCGAGAAAATCTTAACTGCAGTGCAGATGGCGATTCTAAAAGAACGTTCGCTGGCACAGGGCAAACGCATTCTATGGTCACTCCCTTCCCTGCTTTGGAAGTGGTGACTAAAGCTAGTGTGCCAAACTCTAAAGCATTGCACCCACGTTGGATTCAGTGGGCTACTTCTTTGACGTCTTCGGATGTCACATTTGTCTTTGATCCATCTCTTCAGACTCAGGAGTTTCTGCAGTATGAATTTGTTCATCCTCCTCCTTTGTCGCTTCTTCCTCTGAGTGAATACAAATGCATAATTTACACCGATGGCTCAGCGCAACCGCCACGGATTGCAAACATGCTTATTCAGCAGCTTGCGCTATTGTAGCTGGCTCCATTGTAGATGGAGAGTTTAAGTCATCCATTGTGCACACACAGGCACTAGGAGACTGCACGGTGCAATTGGCAGAGCTGCGTGCTCTTGTTCTAGCTCTCGAGTTTGCTCATCCTCTTGTGAATTCTCTTATTGTGTGCGATTCTTACTATTGTGTCCAGTCGTTCAATGACAACTTATTCTTTTGGTCTCAAAATGATTACCGCGATTCTAAAGGCAGCGCAATTAAGCACAAAACGCTTTGGGTTCGAGTCGCAGATCTTAAACAACGTCTGCCTCTCACACATGTTATTCACACTCTTGGCCACCAACGTGTTCGGAACACATGCTGTTGGTAATTCTCTGGCTGATGAAGCAGCCAAGTCTGCAGTAGCCACGTGTTCCGTAGCAGTAGTTACAAGATGAAAGTCTAAGATTGATTATGATATTCTGGCAGTGGTTGCTGCAACTAGGGAGGGATGTAATTATCCTGCGGGTTTCCCTTCTAAATACTCTTATCATGTAACTCCCGAACGGGTTCCTTATGCTACCATTCCTTCGGTTGGGGATCGACCGATTCCCAACTCTGACCGCAGACAAGCTTTGGTCAAGGCTGCACATGAAGGCATTGCTTCTGCACATGCTGGTGTGTCGGCAACAGTCACTATTCTTCAGCAACGTTACTGGTGGCGTGGTTTATATAAACAGACTCGTAACTATGTTCTTTGCTATGATGTTTGTCAACAAATCAAGCCTTCTACAGTCACACGTCTGCCACAAACACAGCTGTGTATTTCTAATAGACCCTTTGGCTGTGTCTATCTTGATCACTGCGGTCCTCTTTCTTCTGATACTGCATACAAGTATATCTTGGTTGCGGTTGATTCGTGCACTCGATTCCTGTGGGTATGGCCACAACGTAGTGCTGACGCTCGAAATGTCATCAGGGATTTGCGTGTCTTTATCAGGATGTTTGCCTGTGGTACCATTCATTCTGACCAAGGTCCAGCGTTTGCCTCTAAGGCTTACAAGGATGCGATGAAGTCGTTGGGAGTACAGGTGCAGTTTTCGTCTCCATACAGGCCTGAGGGCAATTCAGTTGTGGAGCGAATGAAACGTGACTTAAAGCAATCCTTGACAGCCAGAGTCTTAGGTACTGGCTGGGACTGGCTGTCCCACTTGTATGGGGTCCAACATGCATTAAATAATCTCCCTAGAAGATCTCTGGGTGGGCGGACCCCTTATGAAATGCTCTTTGGCTTTCACATGTTTGTTCCTGACCTTGATGGTCTGGACATTGTGGCGGCTACCTCTAAGTTTGACGTAGATAATCATTCTGCTATGTGACAGGATCTACAAAAGTCACGTGATATTCTGGCAACGGAGCATTTACCGTCTTCGCCTGCTGATGCACAACTGATTCCTGTTACCGGTTGGCTTCCTGAAGTTGGAGATCTGGTGCGGGAGAAGATTGAAAACAAAAAAGAATTTGGTCCCTCTTACCGTGCTCCGGTTTCCGTACTTGGACTGAAGGGTACTCGTACTGTCATTCTACCGCCATTGCCAGGTCGCAAAGACAACAGGTACATCTCAGTAGACATTGTCAAGTTACACCGTGTGGCCGATTCTGAATAGTGTGACACCTGCAGTTTCGTGCAAAGCAATATCCTTAACACCATTGACTTTGTCACCTCCTGCCACAAGATTGTCTACTCATATGATGGACACTGTAATTGATCTTCAGCCCTTGCGACAAGTTTCATCTGCAATGGATATTGTGTGCCCTTTTCCGGGACTTGAATCCGTGAGTGAGATGCCATCTAGCCCACGAGTCCGGTTGGACGATTCAACACTTTCACCTTTGCTTGCGAATCCAGTGAGTGCCTGTGATGGAGAACCGGCACACCTTTCTTCTGCTTCGTCCTTCTCATCATCAAGTTTGTCTGGTGCACCTAAGTCTAAGTTGCATATTTTTGACTCCTGGTTCAAAAAGACATACTTTGTTCCCCCATGGACCTATATTTTGGTTGGTGCTCATTCTGTTATTTCTCTTCATGTCAATTGGATTTGTGACAGCGTTCTTTTTACTTATAAATGGCCATTATCTCCCTGAACGCTCTGCAGTAAAAATGGTCGATGGAACTTTGGCTCCTCACACATCGTGACAAGTCTTTTGTGAATATCTCAGCTTTTCCTGTTCATGAGGGCATCGTTTGGGACAAAGTAGCTTACGAAATCCATGGCCGGATCTGAGGTCCTTAGAGTTCCGTACGTATTTCGCGTCTCACTAGGAGATGTGGCTGACACGGGACATACATTCGGATGATTGGGATGTACAGGCAGTTCATGCATTGTTTTCAGATTTAAAATATTATGCTGCGTTTGATGCTGAAGATTTGTATTTAAATTCTGCTAATTATGGTGATCTCTTTTGCTATCAACATTATGGGCATCATTTTTTACACAAAACGAACTCCATGAGACCTGTTTTTAATTTTACCCAATGGGAACATTGTCCCACTCCCTTACAAGGGAGTTCTAAAACTCTTAGAAATAAATTCACCTATTTTTCAGATTATGATTTGACTAATCCTGAATCCTATTTTTTTCAGCTTCAGAAATCCCCTACATCTAAATACCTGTTATCACACACTAAATGAATTTACACCAACTCGTTCAGAACACAGTTGGCCACACATGGTTATGACCATTGGAAACAGTCTATAGATTTAAAATCAATCTGGGGCACAAAGCCATGGCAGGTTCAGGGCACTGAGGCATTACATCGTGCCTAACACAAAGGGGTGGGGCGACATTTCGCCCCAATCAAACGCACTGCGAAATGTGCCACAATGGCAAGCAGTTAATCATCTTTTGCCGTTTATCTCATTACTTCAATTTTTTCATTCATGTACTCCTCTTAATTTCTCTTGAAATGTAGTCCCCACACAAAGTCATACGCCATTTTCCAAGATTTCTTAATGTTCAGACTGTGCCCCTCTGGACCTCTTGAAAGAACATGACCATTGCGAAGTTCATCAAAGGCAGTGTTTATTCAAATAAAACCCAATGCATTTCGGGCTATAAAAAGCCCTTACGTCGGGGTCACTATAAATGCAATGAAAATAATAACCAATTAGTAATGACAATGCTTTGACATTTGACTCTATTTATCACCACGAGTTAATGCTCGATAAATCAAAAAAATACTCTCTACTTTTCTGCCTGCTCTTATTCACCCTCATAAAGCCTTTTCTTCCGTGTGCGATAAACCTCCCACCTTACTCCAACGTGCCAATGTCTCCGTTTAATCGTTCCCCCATGAAACTCCATCAACCTTCCTATTCCTTCATAAAATTATCGCTACTGCCTCCTCACGGTCCGCCCAAGTGTCCCACACTGACATCCCCCACCCTACTGGGTGCGCTCAACTCACCAGTGATTTGTGAAAGTAGTTTTGACAACAGGAAAGGCCAATCAGTGAACCCATTGGAGCATATTTAAAAAGCGGGAGGGAAGACGGGATGAATAATGATTTCCTGTAATGGAGACGAGTAAGGGTGGTGGTAAACACCAGCGGCAGGTATGTGTTCAGCAATGACGTTCACAGTAATTGAAAATAGAGTTGAGGATTTAAGTACGGGTGAAAAAGGGATCGGATGAATTTGAATGTATACATTATAAAGAGATCACGAAGGAGAAGGAATTGAAGCTATAATAGACTCGAGTCAAACTGTTTAAATTGGGCAGCTGTTAAAGTCTATGGAGAGAAGTAGGGTGGGGGATGTCAGTGTGGGACACTTGGGCGGACCGTGAGGAGGCAGTAGCGATAATTTTATGAAGGAATAGGAAGGTTGATGGAGTTTCATGGGGAACGATTAAACGGAGACATTGGCACGTTGAGTAAGGTGGGAGGTTTATCGCACACGGAAGAAAGGCTTTATGAGGGTGAATAAGAGCAGGCAGAAAAGTAGAGAGTATTTTTGATTTATCGAGCATTAACTTCGTGGTGATAAATAGAGTCAAATGTCAAAGCATTGTCATTACTAATTGGTTATTATTTTCATTGCATTTATAGTGACCCCCGACGAAGGGCTTTTTATAGCCCGAAATGCATTAGGTTTTATTTGAATAAACACTGCCTTTGATGAACTTCGCAATGGTCATGTTCTTTCAAGAGGTCCAGAGGGGCACAGTCTGAACATTAAGAAACTTGGAAAATGGCGTATGACTTTGTGTGGGGACTACATTTCAAGAGAAATTAAGGAGTACATGAATGAAAAAATTGAAGTAATGAGATAAGCGGCAAAAGATGATTAACTGCTTGCCATTGTGGCACATTTCGCAGTGCGTTTGATTGGGGCGAAATGTCGCCTCACCCCTTTGTGTTCGTTAATTTTGGTGCCATTTGGGCAAGGCACTACCATCAAGCTGCACGCATATCTTGGACAATTAACAGATAATTTCTAAAAAGTCAAGTAAAATTGGTGTGCATTCCATTCCCCAAACATTACATCGTGCCTGCCTGATCCCGACTCAATTGCTGTTTTTAAATAGAACAATTTACCAAACATCCTGTTATGGCCTTGCAACTGTCAAAAACCTCAATACCCCCTCCATTCCATCATTAGCTGAATATGACAATTTGCAGTTACATAATAACTACACCATTGAGGCTTTGCAGGCTCTCCTTCAAAATGCCTCCTTTAATGTTTCTGAAGTTGATTCATTGGGATGGTTGTTATGGCAAACTAATGCAAATGCATGCCAATTGCGTTTTTATAATGTTACACCTGGTTTCATTCTGACCAAGCCTGACCCTCGTTATTCACCTCATCATTCTGTGACTACATACTCGGTAGGTAAATTGTGCCAGCAGTGGCTAGAACACTCTACCCTTGCATCTGTCAAACAGCACCTTTCGGTCCTATCGAATGATATAGATTTGGCTGATTTTCTCCTAGGCCCACGTAATCCAAGGGCCAAAGATTTCTTTATGCATCTTATAATGAGATTTGGAAACTTTCACAGATGGAAGCCGCCTTCCGTCTGCGTCAAATTGACCAGCCAAACTTGGAAAAAGTCCTTGCTGTAGTGGACAACAGCATTAACACGCTTTCTTCACGCATTTACACCTTAGATAATATTGTTTCTTCTGTAATAGATATTGTGCAAAGTGATGTTTCTGTGTTATATCATGGTCAGAATCAGTTAAGGTTGGTCATGCAATTTGCTTGGATGTTGCAGACACTGAAAATGGGTAAAGTGCCTTGGGATTATTTGAATGCCACTGCTTTATTTTTACCGTTTAACCTGACTGATAAACAGAGGTTTATGTCCATGAAAGATGCTGTATACACGCTGTTACATATTGAACAATTAGAGCCTTTGCCGTTCTCCATAGCGGAAACGGACTCTGCTGTTTGGTTAGTTCATGGCGTTATCACTTTGCCCTTTTCGCTTTTTCAATTTAAATCATGTATGCAACACTTTCCTGTTGGCCGCTTTGAACCGCTTGGCACTGCTTTTCTGCATGAATTATGGGTCCTGCCCTCTGCTTATCGGTGTTTGAGGGAGGATAAAGAAGTTTTCCTCACAGGGGAAGAGTGTGATTCGGTAGTGGGTCACTCTCTTGCGTGCAAACACGTTAAGTTGTATGGCGAATGTAACGTGTCAGCGCCCATTCTAGCTTGCTTTTTAAAAGGGACCCCAGTACCATCCATCACGCCCGTATTTACATTGCTGACTAATGGCAGCTATCTCATTTTAAACAATCAAGACTGCTGTGGTTTGCGGGCAGGTGTCCCATATTTGGTAACTGTTTCCCAGCGCGTAACTTGCTGTAGCAATGTCCTTTTCCCGCCCCCGCAAGGGAGTTTAGGTTCTTCGCTTTGGCCTTCCATTCCGACTTTGAAAACAGAGTTCAGCAAGTTGAGCAGGCTCAAAGCCCTTTTATTCCAACAGGAGGTGGCCCTCACTTCCGCCCGTGAGACATTCAGATTGCAGGTGGCTCGGACCTCGAGTGAGATACAGTCGCTTCTTAACACTAACCTCCCACTTCATTTTGGGGAACTAATTCACCAAGTATTTAATGCATCTGATACGACAGGCCTTGCCCATTTTTTTAAATGTGTGGGATCTGGCCTGGTCTCTTCCTTTCAAACTATATTCGGGGTAATACCGGCTTTTATTCATTCTATATTTTCCAGCGTCTTCGGAGGGTTCCCCTTAATATTGGCGCTGGCAGCTGGTGTTCTGCTTTCTTCTCCTTGTGCTTCCCAATGGCTGCTCACTTTGTGGCTCTGCACAGGCCGGACCAGCTTCAACTGTACCGTAATCGCCTGTATGAGGCGTTTGGATGCTTGCCTTTAGCAACGCTTGGCGTGAGTTATGACTTGACTTTCCGCTATGCCTACTTTACTTACGTTCAGCCAGTGCTTCATTGCAAAAGATGTCATTTCTCCTGGGCGATGGAACTTTGCTTATCGAACACGTGGTGTCCAATCCCTGATTTCGGCCGGTTGATGGGTCCCTTAGAGACGCATGACGAGGCTTGTTCTGTGGATGGTCAAATGGCGCGTGCAGCTTTACTTGGAATCTTGGGTCAATGGGATATCTGTGCGGCTGCGCAGACCTTCCTACAACGTAGTTTTCTTGAATATGACCCAAGTTTGCAGTTTCTATTTCTGGAAGCTCCTCCTTGTGCGGAACATGAATGCTTGTTAGAAATGGGATTTTTGGTAGGCTAGGGCATGTGCCAAAGCCAGGCAGAAACCACCACTCTAGTCAGGATAAGGGAGTTACACTCCTAAAATAACCCCTGCTCACCCCCTTGGTAGCTTGGCACGAGCAGTCAGGCTTATCTTAGAGGCAGGGTGTAAAGCATTTGCACATAATCAACAGTAATACAGTGTAAGCACTACAAAAGGACACCACACCAATATCCAATATTTTTATATACTTAAGACAAGACCAAAAACGATAAAAATACACAATACAGTACTTCAAAATCTTCAGTTATCAAAATAGGCTTTAAAAACAGTTCCTTGATGTCGATAGCTCCGTCCGGGGCTATCACGGCGTCGTGTGCAAACAAATCCAAACAGTTCTGGCTGACCGCGGCGTTGCAGGCCAGCTACGGTGTCGGGAAGACCCGCAAACAGTACCTTTTAGAAATGCAGGGCGTCGGCGACCTCTCGTTGAGCTTCCGAAAGCACGGCGTCCGCAGGCGTCGGTTCCGGAGGTCGGTGCAGGAGTCGTCGGGGCCCTCGAAGTCACACGCGTTGCAGATCGATCTCCTCTCAGTTGAAGTCAGGAGCGCTGGCGTCGGCAGGCGCCGGGTGCTGCTGTGCGAAGTGCAGCGGTGCGGCATGCGGTGCCCTCAGGTCGCTGTGTGAGCAGCGGCTCGGTGGCGGCGTCGGATGGCGTCATCAGTGAGACCAGGGTCGCGGTGCGAGATGAAGGCGGTGCTCGTCATGGTGCTGGCAGGTCACGGTGCAAGCAGCGGCGTCGTCGTTGCTGAAGCACTGTCGTCGGCTGACGAACTGGAGTCGATGGCGCCGGCGTCAGTAAGCCAAGGCTGCGGTGCGGGATGAGGGCGGTGCATCGTGTAACTTTACGAGCGGTGCCCTCGAACCACGGTGCAAGTAGCGGCGTCGATTTCGGCATGGGGCGGCGTCATCGGGGATACCAAGGCGTCGTCGTGAAGCGAGGCGGTGCGGAGTGCGGTGCCCACAGGTCGCGGTGCGAGCAGCAGCTCGGTGGCGGCGTCAGCAGGCGTCGTCAGTGAGACCAGGGTTGCGGTGCGGCATTGCGGCGGTGCCCTCTGCGGTGCCAAGGCGTCATCGTGCAGCGAGGCGGTGCGGAGTGCGGTGCCCACAGGTCGCGGTGCGAGCAGCGGCTCGGTGGCGGCGTCAGCAGGCATCGTCGGTGAGACCAGGGTCGCGTTGCGGCGTTGTGGCGGTGCCCTCTGCGGTGCCTTCAGGACACGGAGTCGGCAGCGGCGTCGTAGACGTCGTCGGGTTGCTTTTCTTCTGTTGCAGCACAAAACACACAGTCCCCAGTGCTGAGGGCAGAAGAACTTGAAGTCTTTGCTGTTCCTGAGACTTCTTGAACAGGGGGCAAGCTCTACCTCAAGCCCTTGGAGAAACTCACAAAAGTAGATTGCAGAAAGTCCAGGCCAGGCCTTTCACTCCCCAAGCCAGAAGCAGCCACTGCAGGCCAACACAGGATAGCACACAGCAAAGTGGTAGTTCCTCCTCACAGCTTCTCCGGCTCTTCTTCTTGGCAGTCTTCTTGATCCAAAAGAGTTCTAAAGTTCAGGGTCTGGGCCCCAGTATTTGTATCCAAAAATCCTTTGATCTCTTAGGCAGAGGGTGTCTGTGCCCAGCCAGAACCAGTTCTGCCTTCTCTGGTGTGATTTCCTGGCAGGAGGTGGAGACGGCATTGTCAGAGGCAGACCAGGCCCTTTGAGGTGCAAGAAAATCCCCTCCCCCTTCCCCCATCGCAGCCCAGGTCTATTCAGCCCTTTCCTGACCTACCTAGACTATCTGGAGCCACTCCTGCTTCCTAGCCTTCTGTCATCCAAAACCCAGACAGGCAATCCACATTCCAGCAGAGGCATACGGGATGACTGAGCAAGAAAATACCCACTTTCTAAAAGTGGTATTTTTAAACACCGAATGTAAAAATCACCTTCACTAAAAGATGCATCTTTAGATTCTGAGTTCAGGCATACTAAACTTTATTTTCTTACTTAATTCCCCGGGCGATTTATGTTTATAAGATGTTATAAACAAACTTCCCATTCTGTCCTATGGGGAATAGGTAGCCTTGCAATAGTGAAAAACGAAATTGGCTGTAATTCACTATTAGGACATGCCACACACACCAGGGCATGTCCTACCTTTCACATACACTGCACAGTGCCCACAGGGGTACCTTGGGCCTACCTGAGGGGTGCCTGACATGTAAGAAAAGGGAAGGTTAGGGACTGGCAAGTGTGTGCACTGGCCAAGTCGACATGGCAGTTACAAACTGCGCGCAGACTCTGCAATGGCAGGTCTGAGTTACCTTTTTAGGGCTACTCACGTGGGTGGCACAATCAGTGCTGCAGGCCCACTAGTAGCATTTGATGTACCGGTCCTGGCACACTCAGTGCACTTTACTAGGGACTAACAAGTAAATCAAATATCCAATCATGGAAACCCCAATCCATAACACAATTTACACTGAGAGCATATGCACTTTAGCACTGATTAGCAGTGGTAAAGTGCCCAGAGTCCTAAAACCAACACAAATAGGTTAGGAAAAAATAGGAGGAAGAAGCAAAAAGTTTGGGAATAACCCTGCAAAAAGGGCCATTTCCAACAATGTTCCTTCGATTTGCTTAATTGGATGTCATCGCTTTTTTCTACCAACAACAAAGATGACCTATTGGAGGGAATTGCATTCCTTTGCACCCAAACCTTCATGGATTGACTGCTTGTGTCGTCCCTACTCCGCTGTCTGAAATACAGACTGTTTTTTATTTTTTTTCAAGCTCAAAGTATTTTTTAGCTTTTCATCGAACTTTCCCTTTTGTCCACCGATCTGTTTTTTTTAGAAAGCTCCTCACCAATATTTTACATGATGCCTGACTTTTTGAACTCTGTATTTATTCTTCTGTCTATGTCCTACTGACTTACCAGGGGGAGGGTGTTATATGGGGTTAGGTAGTCCCAAGACACATTGTCGACATTGCTAAGTTAGCATGAGTTTTGCTTGCCCTATGCTGCTGCTTTTGCGCACGCCTCTGCTAAGAGTTTGTTTTCGCGACACTCTGCCTCTGCCCTGTACATGATAACAGATTGTTTTTCACGTTCTCAGCCTTCCCTTCAATTCTATCTGAACATAATGTGCAAGGTCGGTCAACAATGTGTCTCTTGTTATTCTGTTCTGGTCAGTCCCTATTACCTAGACAAAACATGTTACCAACAGCTGCAATGTGGAAGAATCGTGCTTTGAAATAACGTTGTTGCATGTTTTTGAAACACACTCGAAGAAAGCCGTTCCATGGAGCTGAGCTCTGCTGTTCCTATGATGTAAACCTTTGCGGTTAAGCTTTGAAGTAGGGGTCTGATAATAACGCCTAGAGATCTTCTTTTATATAAAATAAGGGTGATTAGGCCTAGTTAGTTTGCCTTTTTCACAGTCTTTATAAAATGACGACTCCTTTTATATTCTATGGTATTGTAACAATGCTAACGATTCTTGCATTATGCATTTTGCTGCTAGTTGTGGTTCGCATACTGTTTTATGAATCACTATAGTCAAAATAAACATTTTGAACTTATTTAGTGACTCTGATTATTTTTATTGTGGACAAGTACGTGAGAGCGAAAGAGTGTCTTGTTCCCGCGACTCTGAGGTGAGTCAGGAGTGCTCGTGTTCTGGGTTGTCTAAACATTCGTAGCTTCTTGATATTTGTAGGAGACGGAATGAGACACTATTGCTAGTCGGTTGGGATTTTGGGTACTAAGGTGATAGGAGGTACACCCCTATTTACTGAGGTCCTGTTTTCTTGTGCATAGTTGTGTGTATGAGCAGAATCCCCGCAACAGGATCCAGGATTGGATCCTAGAGTCTCAAATCATGAGTGACTTTCAAGTGGGCTTCTGTGCAAAAACCAGTACCTTGGACCAGGCCTTTCGCCTCCTTTGTATTTATTGGAAGGAAGTGGCAGTTAAGGGAGGGAAGCTCTAGGTGGCCTTTATTGATCTATGGTCTGCGTTTGATCTAGTCCTGCGCGCTAGCCTATGGAGAGTTCTAAATGACTTGGCTTACCGAGAAACCTTTTAGATGTTTTAATCAGATTACATTCATCAAACACAGCACAGGTGAGGGGAGGGAGAACAATAAAGTTACAGAAACCTTCCAAGGCCAGCGCGGAGTGAGACCCCTCCGAGAGTAAAAAGTGTGGGGGCTAACACACATCCTTATGTGTGTTAGCCCCCACACTTTTTACTCTTTTTATTAATGGGGTGGCCGACTTTTTAGACAGAGATGGGTGCGATGCCCCAAAAATTGGCGCAAGAAGAGTTCCTGCTCTTCTTTTCGCCAACAACACCCTTCTAATTTCTAAATCCCCGCAGGGTCTACAACAACTCTTAAATGATTTTATTAAGTTTTGTGACGAGCGGGCCTGGTGCTTAATGAGGCTAAAACTAAAGACATGATTTTCATGAGAGGAATGGCCAAACCCTCTAAAAGACCTGTGTTAGTTGGAAGCAGCAAACTGGAGCTAGTTGATGCTTTTGATTATCTAGGTATTCGCTTGACCCCGACAATACACTGGGCTGCCCACATCGATAAAGTGAAACTGCAACTAATCCAACAGACCGCTCACATTACTAAAATCCACAGGAAAACCCTGTCCAGGCAGTTAGCTCCAGCCTTGGAAATCTATAATACCAAGGTCCTAGGGGGTGTCCTCTATGGAGCAGAACTCTGGGGCACGGGTAATACTAATTGTTTGTCTACCATTGAAAATCGTTTTCTTAGATTCCTGGTTGACCTACCCTCTAGTACCCCTCTGACGCCCCTCTACCTGGACCTTACTCAGAGACAGCTGGCCCATGAACTGAATTATGAACTTTTCATGTTCTGGCACAGGCTGTGGTCCATGGATGAGCTCATGCCCTATCGATAGGCACTAATTGGCCTCTTGAAATTGCCCCAGGTAACTTCGATCCCCTGGTTTAGTTCACTGAGGGATTTACTGGGGAGGCTTGGGATGGAGGGGTTTTGGTCAAACCCAGAAATTCTGGCCATCACACCAAGGGCTAGGCCGAAAGTGATGTTTTGGGAAGCCATCTCAGAAAAGGTCTTGGCAAAAACTGAGGGATGCTTGACTAATGAATTCCTAAATTTTAAACTTGCATCCCGCTTTGAGGATACTATTGATGAAATAGTCACCCCTCTGGCACGCAAACTATTTTTCCAGTTTCGCTACAAGACCTTACCCACAAAATTGTTTTGTATAAAGTGGCGGTGTAATGCTTTTAATGATGATTTTTGCCTTGCGTGCGATGTCAGTCCAGAATCCATTGTGCATTTACTTTTTTTCTGTCCACACTATAAATCCTTGAGGAAAAAATGGATAATTCCGCTATGTAGACTGGTTGGCCCTGGCCACTACCTTGAGGTGTTGAGAATCTTGACCACTGACACACGCAGATTAATGGTCTATGGTTTCTCCAGATACTGGCATGCACTGTGGATTAAGCGCTCCAAATGTATTGTATGATGCACCGTACATCTTATCTGCTTTTATTATTCCCGTTTTTAAACTATTTTATGGTATTTTTGTAATTCAAAACCAATCTTTTTACATTTTGTATTTCATCTTTCTTGTGCTGTGTACTTTTATGATCTTTGTGATCGAAATATTATTAAAGAATTTATCGTGTAGTTAGTTAAAACCATTACAATTTTAGCATAAAATCATCAAGTGTAACAACATTCCTATTTGCATGTTGAATTGTGCAAAGTTGAAAGTTTGTTCGATCTTCTTAAAATGAGACAATGAATATAGTGCATCTAAAACCAAGTCAGCACATTTATGTCCAGAATGTAGAAATGTCCGCTGACTGCTTCACAGGGATTGTATGGAAGCTCTAAGCGTTTTTTTTTGTCTACCGCTAGGCTAGTACAGATGTTTCCCTTACCATTGTTAAAAAAGTCCCAGCTAATAAGTAATTTCAATTCTTAGCACCAGTCTAAAAAAGTTGGAGATATACATCTAAAGCCGGAACAAAAGTGAGCTATGTGCAAGTTAATACCAGGTGACAGTTGTCCTCCATTACGACATCTTCACAGGGCCCTTTTTAGCTGCCACGTGGTTGGAGTTCGTGTGCAAAAATGCGAATCAATGTAGCGAGCATTTAGTAAATGGCGCAATCTTAAACAGTTGGGCATAGAGTACAATCTGAAACAAGAAAAAAATGTGCTATGTGCAAGTTGATACCAGATGACAGTTGTCCTCCATTACGATTTTGTGTACATCTGCACTGTGCCCTTTGAAGCTGCCACGTGATTGGAGTTTGTGTGCAAAAGTGCAAATCGATGCAGGAAACATGTAATAAATGGTGCCATCTTAAACACTATTTGTTTGATATTTGTAACAGTTTGCTGACTTGTTGCAAGAACTTGGCTGCCCTGCATGAGATCTGTAACGACTGGCTGTTTAGTAATGCCATTACGGCAGGTCGGCATGATCGAATCCGGAGAGAACGGAAAGCTGGAAATAAAAAATGCTAGTTATTAACAGCTGGGCAGATACACAGGAAGTGTAAGAGTGATTCTTCCGCCTGTTCGCAGAGTCGGCACAGACTGGTCGGCCATGTTCGTTTCCATGTAGGAACCTGATCTTTTGAGCAAAAAGCTCCCAGTCGAATCAAGAGTAGAAAGTGCTGTATAGATATGTGTTGTACCAGATACGGCTGCGGTGACCAGACCCCATACGAAGATAAAACCATTCATCCATATTTGTTCTTTGCCAGGGCAGCTTTGTCCAATAGCCAGGCTTTTTGTTTGGCAGCATTGTTTGCTATTTTTTTAAATGCAGGGAAGCTATAGTTTGTGCCCTATGCTTCGTGTAAGTTGAGAGTGAGTAACACTTGGTCATGTGCGGTTAGCCAGTCTTTCTTTCCTTTTGGCTGGTTCTTCAGTTCCGTCCAGCAAAGACCTGGCAAAGATTCTTCTTGAGCTGCTCTCAACTTCCAACACAATTTTAGTATTGCTGCTTGCCTTTCCGGGAGTTGATTAAGTAGCCCAAATTCCAAGCGAACTCGTGCCTGGGATATAAATTGCGGAATCAGGAAAATTTGTTTGAAGAGGCCGGCTTGTTGGAGATTCAAAAAGTTTGCATCTTGGCCCTTAAATAGTTCGGAGCCGTAAGTAAGGGTTGGAAGAAACTTAGCAGCAATTACTTTTAGAAGATGGGAGTTGGATGGACATGTTAATTTCAGTCTTAAAGTGTTTAGTGCAAAACGTAATTTGTTCGCCTGTGCTCGACTTTTCATTAGATGCTCTTTAAGTGTAAATCTGGAGTCTACCACCACTCCTAAGTATTTGTAAGAGCCACTCTGCTCTATGCTGTTCCCTGCTGCATAATACTTATGTTTTTTGCTGTGGGGCCCGGTGTTTACAGAGAAACAGATGACCTTTGTTTTGTTGTAATTTAGACATAGTCCAAGCTCCTCTGTGTATTCCAACAGCTTCGTAATCAGGCGCTGTAGGCCAACCGGCGTCTGGCTGCATAGAACAATGTCATCAGCGTATTGCAAACCTCTAACTTGGCGATGTGCTAGCTTTGGAGGGTCGCTTTGGACTTCTGTCAGCCTTTTATCTAGATCTGCTGTAAATAAACTGGGGGCTAGCACGCACCCTTGTTTTAGGCCTCTGTGCGTTGGTATCCTTGCTGTGGTTCTTTCTCCATTTCCTAGCTTTATCTGGACCCAGGTGGCTGAGTACAAATTGATTATGGCCCTTAGTAGCCGTGGCGGGATGCCCCATTTTCCCATCTTTTGCCATAGAAGTTCTCTAGGTACCATGTCAAACGCCGCTTTCAAGTCGACAAAACACGTGTACAGTTTGATGGACTTTCGCTGCGCTTTTTCGACAAGGAGGTTCAGGGCCAAAAGGTTACACGTTGTACTTATGCCTGGTCTGAAGCCTGTTTCTGAAATTGGGAGGATCTTGCTGGAAGTGACCCATTCTTCGAGGTCGACAAGAAGATTCAATGCATAGACTTTGGCTTCTACATCAATGAGCGCAATTAGTCTGTAATTTGCCAGGTCTGATCTACTGCCAGCTTTGAATATCGGGTGCAGGATGCTACCTCTCCATGATGCTGGTATACTGTTTGATTGAAAAGCGTGATTGAACAGTAGCGTGAAGAATTCGGCCCAGAAACTTTGATCTAACTTGAATAGCTCGTTTGGCAAGCCGTTTGGGCCCGGGGCTCCACTAGATCTAAGTTAATTTAGGACTATCTCAACTTGATTAATTTTAATCCAATTACCCTCGGACACATTTTCTACGCACTCACTTTTGGGTTGGTACTGGGCGTGATGATTTCGTCCATAGCTACATGTTTGTTAGTGTGGCTCAGATGGGCTATCCAATCGGCCTCAAGGATATTTGCATTGTGATGCCGGAAGGAGCCATTTGCTATGTTGTTTATTTCTACCCAGAACTTCTTGTTATTATTTGATTTACTTGTCTGCAGCAGCTTGAGCCAGATATTTGTTTGATGTGATTTCTTTGCTGTCCATACTTCCTGTTTGTATTGCTGCCTTAGCTGAATAATTTGGTGATTTACATTTTCGCATGTTGTTAGTGCGTTGCCACGAAGTCTTCTTATTTCCCTGTGGAGCGACCTTTATTTCCCTGCTAACGAGCTGACAAACTCTGGTATTACTTTCCTGGTTCTGTTTTCGTGTCGCTTGTTGTGTGATGAGAATTTGGAAATAAGAATCGTTATGTTTTCCCAATTTTTCCGTGACCCTTGCCCATTTGGTGCTTGTTCGTTTACCATCATATTTTTTATGTAATTCATTAATACAAAAGCGTTTTTGCCATTTCACGCTAGACTTTTTAGGTTATAAGGGCTTGGGACCTCCAGCAGGTCATTAGTTTCAGCAGCTCTCATTGGATGAATGCGAAAATCAATTGCCTGGAGACTATGATCGCTGTTTAGTCGGTGGATGATTTGATAGCTGGAAGTCATTTGAAGTATCCACTATTGTATAGTCTAAAACGGAGTTAGCATGCCTCGATATTCTGGTTGGTGCGGCTGGTTAATCTTGTGTTAAACGGCCATTTAGGGTTAGCATCCCTATTTTGACTAATGATGAGGCACAGAGTTTGTCATATCGATCATATTTGCGATGATTTGTGATTGCTGAAGGAATGTTTTTCCCGTTGTGATCGAAATAAAGTTATATGAATGAATGAATGAAATGAAAAAGTCCAAATAGCAACTCATTCCAAAGGTCTCAGTACCTATAAGTGCACAACTGTATTCATTTTAAATAGGCTATCTGTCGGCAAATACTTTCCTGCACCTCTAAAAAATATATTCCCTTGCATCCAAATGGAAGATGGTGAACATAGGCAGGGTATCTCTCTCGTTAATTATTTTAACTCTTTAAAAATATGTTATACCATAAATCACTAACAACCCCTACTTCCCCTCGCAGTTATTTTGAAACACCTAGTTTCATATCTCAATTAACTCAAAAATGTTCTTATACTTCAACCTACTCCACAGAATAGGCTTTTTAGCTTCAATAGCCTCTGTTACAGTAAAATGGCATTCAGGGGTGTCTCACTTTTGTCATGAATATAGAAAGTTTGCATTCTAATTGTTCATTCGAACTCTGTGGCAAAACTGCAGTAGAACACTCTGGAATCAACTGACAAACTACTGCTTCTGTTGGAAGTACTTGTTTCACTCATCATGCCTGAGTTGTTTTCTCATATGGATTAGGAAAATATTTAAAAATTTATAGAAAATGTGTCCCCATTTTAGCTTTCTGGAACACTTTCAGAGACAATTGCAACCCCTAATTTTATTGATATATTGCAGTCTCCTCTATAAGAAATGCTTTAATGTGTTTGATATTGCAGAATTCCTGCCCCAGGCATTTCACCACCTGCACTTCACCGCGGTAATGCAAAACATGCATTTGCAGGCAGAACAGTATCGGAGGGAAGAGCCATGGGCTGGCGGCAAGGAGTGGTGGTGTGGGCCAGGGCACCCCTGTAAAGAAAAGAAAAAGCTGCAAAACACGGGTGATGGGAGCCCACTATTAATTAAACGGCTGGCAAAATATGCCTGGTTCACATCCAGGTTGCAGTCCACCCATACTGGTCAGATAAAGCCGTTTTGCAAAACAACATGAAGAGCAAAAATTTAAAAAAACAAATGAACAAGGAGACCTGTACTAAGAAACGTGTAGAGCTATTACAGTGAGACAAACATCCATGCATATAGTGTATGGGTGTATATGCTGCAGTGAAATGTCCTAGAACACATGTGTACAGCTCCTATTCTAGCAACATGGTATTCAGGTGTGCTCACATTTGTCATGAATACAGAATGTTAGCATTCTAGTTGTTCATTAGAACTTTATGGCAAAGCTACGATAGCACACTGGGGAATGTAAAACATCCTAGCTTGCATATCTAAAAGAGTTAAATCTATTAAGGACACAAAAGTGAGTATTATTCTTTTAGTCGGTCTTTTGATGCACTAGCAGCTTCACAGTAAACATATGACAAATTCCAATTACACAGGGTGGCTAAACTACAAATCAAAACACTTGACTTTTACCAACCAAACAAGGTAAACCAAATCCTTAACATCACACATCATGCCATCTTGGCCTCCTTCCTTGTGCAAAGATATTTCAGCCACTCTTTTATCTTTGTTCATTGGTCTTGTGTGTTGTTTGCATCTGTGAATAAAAACAATAATGTGAATCAAAAGCATTCAAATTCATAATTTCGACTTTGTGATCTAAACCTGAAGAAAATCAATAACATTCTTTAATCATATCAATAACTTTCTCTAAATCCATCAAAAGGGAGGGTCAAGATGCATAAGATTATGATTGAAGAAATGTATCACAACTTAATTACACCACTGTAAGACATATGGGATAATACTCAACTCCATGCACTTAATAGAATTAAAGTTTTCAGATGGAAAAGCTGGTAAATTTTGCATTCTGTGCCAGGGCTGGAGGTGAGTAATATGTTAATTAAAAGCATAGCAATTACATCAGATGTAATATCAAGAATAGGCTTAAAGAAAAAACATTTTAAAAGTTGAATCGTTAGCTCAATCATCGTAATTCATCATATTTTTAAAAGAAAAGTCTCCATTACCCAGTCACAAATATGCCACAAATCTGCCAACTTGCCAACATTAATTTGAGACAGTAGTGGCGGCTACCGGACCCTGGGGAGGTGGTGGGGGTTTACGAAAATAGAAGAAAAAAAAACACGTACCTGTAATGGCCGGCCGCCGCCTCTCCTCCGTCATCTTCCTTCTTCCAGCAGTCCCGGTCGGCAGCAGGAAGAACTCGAGCTCCCAAGCTCCCCAGAGCCAATCACAACGCTGCAATGAGCGCTGTGGTGAGGAAGATGCAAAGTGCGCTGGACTGTTTGGCCGGCCCAACCACTCCTCCCCCTGCTCTGGCCAGACCCGCCCGAGAGCCACTGACTGAAATAGGAAAACTAAAATGATAATAACATTTATTATCATTTTATTTTTCCTTTTGTTCAGTGAGGCGACACTCCTCCGCCTTATCGGAGGAGCCGCCACTGATTCGACATTCAGACCTAATCCATTTTACCCAACTGACCAATGAAGCTGCAGAAAATGGAGCAAAATATTTGACATAGGATATTAACAATTGTCTCTCTCCGATAGGCCTAAGTTCTGCTCTTGTATTCTTTCAAGTCACTCTCAGGTCACAAGACACGTTTGGGCACAAGAGACTGGAAACTTGGAAGAGATGGCACACAGGACAGTGGAAAATGAGTACTTATACTTGAAAGACTAAATTTCACTGACTCATGCGCAGTCCCAGCCACTAGAGGCCGAGCATTATCAGGTGCACTTCCAGGTCAATACTGGCAACATTTCAACCCTCCCACCCCATCCCTTTAGACGAGTTCCCTTTTTTGGCAACAGAGGTTATTATGACTATTTGCTTTTTGCTGTAGTTCACACTCGGCTTGCTCAACCCCTCTCCTTTTTTATTTTCTCTTTTATTTGGTTTCCTTTCGTCCTCTGGTTCCCTTTTCCTTTGTTGGTGAATCCTGCTTTGTTACCCTTTTGTTAGTTTGTCATCTTGTCCAGGCCTCCTGTGTCCCTTTGCAGCATGGGGTTCATTCTTCGGCTCCAATGCAGGGACTCCGATGCGCCTGGGGATGGTTACAGCATTCCCTCCACTTGCACCAGGTAAGTCCCACACCTAGTGTACATGTTGTAGATCCTTATGTCTAATGTTTGTTTCATGTTGTATTTTACGTATTAATTGTGTTCTCTCATCCTTAGGTGGAGAGCTTGATATCCTTCAACTTGACACTGAGACACTGTGACTCCAGACTGCAGGAGTGTGTCTCACAATCTCTCTCCTTACCCCTTTTCCCCTTAGTCTGGGTCTTCTTTAACATCCTTGAACCAGTGCTAGGGGTTAATTCAACCTCTTTGGGGAGATGGAGAGATTGACCTCAACATCCACACTCTTAATATACTGTGTTCATGACAGCAACCGACTACACTTAATCGAGGATTACCAGGAAAACATGGGTAAGAAATTGACCTTGTAAAGTTTTGTTTCCTACCTAAAAGAAAAGTCACTCCATGAGGAATAAAGATCCTGCGAGTAACATGGTCAATTTTGCTGATAACTCTTTGCGAACTAGGTTCTTGTTGGCTGGCCGTGATCTACATACCTCAGTATTGTGTAGGCATCCCAAAGTGAAGAATAACTAGGTTCTAAAGAAACCGAAAGTCTTATTCTTTTCAATGTTTTTTTCACAATAGAGTGTTCCCCACCTGTGATGTTGTCAACAGGGCAGTGGCCTGCCAGAAGGGCCTACTGATAGGAATGGATACGCGCCAACAGGAAATTAACTTCATTGGTAACAGTTGTGCCCATCTGAACCAGATGTTGCATGCATCACCAATTAATTCACTTGGAACATGCTTCTCAGTATTGCTGTTGAGTACTCAGGGACTAGGCCTGGCTATTATCAACACTAGAGTATGGCAAAAGTCCTGGGACTTGCCATCATCTCCAAAGGTCCAACACACCATTAGATGTAGTTGTCCCAAAGTTATCAGAGGTTGAAACACCCTTTTCGTATCCTTCAGGATTTCGGGAGAAATTGAGGGAATCAAATAGGAGAGGTGACTGATAACTCCAAGCAGCTCCAGGAGCCGAATCTGTGATCGCCACAGGGGAGTAACATGAACAAGTTACACCCTTTGTCTTCTCACTTGAATAGCTAATCTTGGTAGCATGATGAAGGGGGAAAAGTATCCTGCGAATTCTGCAGGGCAGGAACACATCTGTGGTTGTCACACCTGGAACTGGGGCTAACTCTAAACCTGATCCAGTTACACTTCTGTTAAACAGCAAATAAATGTATTTTGCAGGG
Organism: Calotriton arnoldi; assembly: GCA_963921515.1. NCBI lineage: Eukaryota > Metazoa > Chordata > Amphibia > Caudata > Salamandridae > Calotriton > Calotriton arnoldi. The sequence continues at coordinate 840,018 of CAWUFW010003902.1, forward strand.
GCCCCAATGTTGCAGCAGTTGTTGGAAAACCTGCAGGTCTGGTATCCAGTCTCTGGAATCTACCGGGCTGCTTGATTTTCACTCCACAATTATGTTGGTTTTGCCACTGTAACTGATAAATTATGTTCTAGGGAACAATGCCCAGAAACATTTGACAGGTTTGCCAGAACACCGGATCTGGTCCCTCAAGACGTTTGATGTAACAGACAGCAGATATGTTTGAACTCAATATTTACATCTGGTGAGGATAGGAAAATTGCTCTGCTGTGCCATTCCTTCATGTGTTGGGGCGACCTCTGAAGCTTTGCTATGGTCTCATGCGGAAGATCATTCACAACTTTGTCGGACTGTTCTGGAGGTGATTGAATAACATAGAACTCTTAGTAAAATCACCTGGATGGACGACAAAAGAAAGCCAGCCAATCTTGCCAATTGTCTAAAGCAAATCTTTTTGCAGCAATTGTAAGCAGAAGTTAAAGATCACAGGTAGAGCCTTAATGAAAGCCCTGGAGAATGCGTCTTTAGGATTAAAATAATGTTTTCTCCCCAAGTGTTCAAATTGGAAGTCAGTTTGAAGTTAAGCAGTATAGCTTAATTAGGACTGGAGCTGATAAGTTCCTGGTGTAGACCTGCTGAAGGGCCTTGCTGTCCCTGAACTACTACACGAACGTCTTGCTCGCAGTAGTGACTAGGATACATACTAGGAAGAGAGGAAGAGGACTAGACTAGAGTTACCTCTTGGTCTGGACTCTGCACATGTTGGTAGCGGCACAGGAGGATTCACAGGCAGAAGTATGATACAGCACTGCATGGCCTATTCCAGTGGCAGATGTTACTGTGATGAACCTGATCCAAGCCAAAATACTAAAAGGAGACCCCTGTATGCCAGTGCAGCCAAAACCTGGATCTGCAGGAGGAAGCCAAAGAGAGCCTTTTGGAGGAGTCCATACAGATGCCTTCTCTGGAAATCTTGAAACAAAAACGGATATTGTGAGAACCTTAAGAAAGCACTTCTCCAGGTTGGAGTACAAGGAATGTTTTTTCAATCCGATCAATATTTCTATAACATGACTACGATATTGTTCTTCAGTCTCTGACTAGATCAAGATGTCATCCAAGTAGACCACCATGTAAACATCTAAAAGAACCCTGAATATGTTATTGACAATGTTGGAGCACTGCTGAAGCATTCCAAAAACTAAAAGGTGTCACTAGATATTTGGAGTAACCATAATGTGGGTTAAAGGCCTCCTTTCGTTTGTCCCCTTCTAGTATTCTCACCAAAATGTGCGCTCCATGTAGATTGAGTTTGGTGAAAATATTGTTCGTTTGAACTTGATCTAAAAATCAAGATTAGGGAAAGAGGATTTTGGTTTCTAATTGTGACTGAATTTAGCTCTTGGTAATCAATGCAAGGCTGATACTCCCTGTTAGCTTTGGCTATGAAAAAGATAGGAGAGCCTGCAGGAGATGATGAATGCTTGAGGAAGCTTTTCTTCAGATTTTCCTTCAAGGGTTTTCGTAACATTTCTTTTATCATGACTGTGAAGTGATACATTTTTCTGTCCTGGATTGCCCCTGCAAGCATCAATTCTGTGACACATTCATATTTCTGATGTGGAGGGAGAGTATCTGCTTCCTTTTTAGAAAAGGCATCTCAAACATCTCGATAAGGCACTAGAAATTAATTGCTTACTTTATCGATTTCTTGCTCTTGATCCTCTGTAGGTTTTTGTAAACCAAAAGAGACCAGCAGGTGTGTCTTTTCTTTGGGAGAAACTTGAAAGAAATACTGTGAGCAATAGTGCAAAGAAAATGTTGTAGTTGGACTCTTCCAGCAGATCTAATGATCATGAAGATGAAGCTATTTTGTTCCAAAAACATTAGAAAATACAGTAGCATCAATAAGATCAATTCTTCTCTGTTCTACATGTCTGGTCTGAGTAGCCATTAGGAAGGGTTTTGTTTTACTCTGTACTGCTGCAGAAAAAACAGTTGTTCTACTAATTGCTTATATTTCCTCTTTTTCAGACAGGTACCTGAATCTCATTCTGAAATTTTTGATCCATGAAACACCCTAAAACCTCAGAGGCCATGACCGTAATCGAACCTCCTATGGTTGTTAATAGAACTTGTAAGAAATATTGGGCCTTGTTGGTAATGGACAATTCTGTGATAACATTACTCATCCCTGGTCTCTGTGGTCTGTTATTAAGCGTTGAGACACTTGGTTTACTGGCAACTGTGGAGACATTTTATCAAAGTGTCCTATCTTTCTTCAGTCAAGGCATGCTAGAGGGATCACTAGCAGAAGTAAAGTACTGCATTGCATGGGTTGGTCCAGTGGCAGATGTTGCTGTGAAAAACTTTTTTCCAATCCAGGATATGAGGCTGAGATCCCTAGATGCCAAGGGAAGCCATACCGGACATGAGCTGTGGGAGCAAGCCAGGGAGGGGCAATGTCCCTAAAGGTACATACACACAATTCAGAACAAGAGGAGCGAGGAAGAAAGACTAGGGATGTGTGGGAACTGAAATTGTACTAAAACAACACAGGTGACCGACACCAGCATAGGTACGACAATACAAAAACTAACAATACATTGATATGCATCATTTACATATTAGTTCGACCCTTAAATACTGGCTCTACGTCTTCTCCCACAGAAGTGCCATAAGACCAGGGAGTGAGTATAGTCCACAAGTAAATGTCAATGTTTGAGTCCAGTCCTTTCAGTTTCCATAGCCTTTTCAGAGTCTCCAGCCCCAACTAATCTTGCACCTAATCCCATATCTCTGCTGAAACCAATTCTGGATAGGAGGAAGGGTGGCAAAGAAAGAGTCTAAGATGATTGTGACATTTGATGTCATTGACCTGGTTTACCTCAATTGGTTGTTAAAGTCACATGTTTTGTAATTTAACCCTTTTGACTATTCGGATATGTAGTTTCCATATTTTTTATTGCGAGACTGCAGTTGGAAGTAAAGAAAGACTAAATGCATATTACTTGCCCCTGGTTCTGCCATAGAATCAATTGGCAGGCTGCAGCTGCTGTTGGAAGTATATCTTACTCAGCATGTCAGACTTTTTTCTCTTTTTTTCTCTCAAGATATATGTGAATTCATAGAAAATATGTATTCCCTTCAGGTTCCAGTGCAAAAAGCATAATTTCCTGGGAAAACGATGATTCATCAAATCCTAGAAAAGGGTCAGCATTTTTCACAGGGTGAAATCACCTTAGAACCCATCACAGTTACTAAAATTATTATGGCACCAGCAATAAATGGCTTACATAGTGATGAAAACTTGTTATCATCCTTTCCATATGCTCTTTTTCACGACCCTCCAAAACAGGCATTCACAACAATCTATTTCAATAGGACAAGCGGCAGAGCCCTATCCCAAAAATTCAAACAGGTAACCTTCTTGTAACCTTTCACCTAAATTGTACCATGAAACCACACCATCAAACATTTTGTGAATCTCAACCCAAATTTAATTTCTGATTTTCAATAGCAATACTATCCACAGGGGGGAACTCTCAGGAAGTTATTGACCTGGTTGAAGTAGGGCCCTCAACTTTGACTTGGGCCTTTTAGCTCTACCCAGGTCAATAACTACCTTGGAGCGCCCTCGCCCTTGGGTAAAATCTTTCAAGTATTGAAGCTGAGCCAATCCACTGGCTAAAGCGCTCAAGTGTCACATTTTATAATAAGTGTAAGTCACAAGCATGTAAACACCCTCTGGGCCCTTCTTTCCCTGAGGTAGAATACTGAGATTACCTAATATCTCCTGCGTGCAACTAAAACCTGAATGAATAGTGGCTGTGGGGTTAAGGAAGTGTACTGCACCGACGCATTGAACTTACACTACCAGTGCCCTTTGCCACACTGAGTGTAACATCTGTATATCTTTCTTTACTATTTGTGTACAATACATGGAGAGCTCCACTTACACTGCTTTCATACGTGGACAGCAAATTGATCTGCAATGAACTCTAAAGTAAACAATTGTCACAGACTTGTGCAGTCTACCTTGTATTTTTATTACAAGTCTCACAAATATCTGATCAGACCCAAAAGTAGTTTCTTGTTAAACTAAACGCGAAGGAACTTCTCAGTGTTAATTCTGTTTCTGCAACACAAGAATGAGAGAAAAAAGTTGCCCTTGACCTCTATCCGAGTATGGATAGCATTATCCACCTACACAAAAATGTTGCATGAGATTTCTTGCTCAAGATAAAGGGGGATGTGTAGTGTTAATACATAATGCTGTGATGTAGTCCTGGATTTGAATGTCCAGGTAGAGCTTAGACTGTCATGACTGGTAATGTTCTATGCGAAGCTTCAGGACTGTTGAGACAGCGTGAACTACACAGCTGTAACTGCTGAGGACATCAACTTGGAATAAGCACTACTGGACAAGCATCTGGAGTAGTGTGCTTTCTACATTTACTGGCGATGAGCTGTGTCTGCGCAGGGGGCAGACTGAATGATGTCCTCACCCCTGGTCTAAAGGAATTTGTATGAGGGGTGATCTACACAGCCGGTAAGATCATCTTAAAAAAGGGAAAAGGAGTCAAAGTATTGCTATTTTATTGATGTTGCATATTTTCTTATCTGCGATCGTACTTTTCTGGGAATTTGTGAGCTTTCCTGGTTCTGTGGATGTGGATACCGTTATCTCATGAGCAACCGTTTGAAAGTGACGCTCGTGACTGCTCCGCCACGAGCGCCTGAAGCGTCTGATGCACGTGCTGTCCATATCACATGCAATGAACACATCGCGGCGCGCACTAGTCTAGTGCCGATACACTAACAACTATTTTAGTCCCGCATCTAATTGTGCCACACGGGATCCGAAACATTGTCGGATGAGAGAGGAGTGTCTATGAAGCCGCGTCGGGCACGATATCGAGTGCCGGTGAAAAGATTGTGGGCTGTGCCGTATGACGAGCACGTTGTTTAAATAAAAGAAAGAAGCATCTTTAATGAAGTGTATTTAAAGGCGTGTCTGGCACAATATCGAGTGCCAGTGTGGTGATTGTAGGTTGTGCCGTAGAACGAGCACGTTGTTTAAATAAAAGAAAGAAGGGTCTTCGGGCACAATAATCTATGTGCCAGTGTGACGATTGTATGCTGTGCCATATGACTTACACGTTATTTGAATAAAAGACATTTCTACTTACTAGATCTTTTGCTTCTGAGTCTCGAGGACATCTGTTCAACGGCGTGCATGTGAAGAGACTGATAAAGAAAAGAAAAAAAGAAAAAAAACACAGGAAGTGAATCACACACATGAAATAGAAATAGGACAAAAGAACAAAGAATAGCCACAGATAAGGAAGAAGGACTAAGATGGAAAAGAAGAAGTGAAGACGAAGAAGGAAGGAAAAAAAAGATATACACATGGAATATAGAAAATGTATTATATTAGCTCATTGTGTTAGTCTATTTTATTAATTTATTATTCTACTTCTTTACTTTAATTAATTATTTCAGTTTGTTATTTTATATTCTTACTATAGGTATTGAACATGTCTGATCAAGCTATGGCATCGCCTCCACCCTTTCTTGCCACGCCTAGTAATCCACCTATTCCATGGGAACATTGGAAAAACTGTTTTTTACAAACATGTTAGCCATAGGTGGTGATAGGTATGGTCCAGTTAGACGCCAAGCTATTTTGTTACATCATTTGGGGGTAGAAGGGAGAAGATTGTACGAAAATCTACCCGAAGTTTCTTCAGGAATGGGAGATGGTCAGCCAAATAATGTTTACGAAATGTCTATTCACATGTTAGATGCCAGGTTTATTACCAAGATTAACGTACTAATGGAATGCCATAAATTCTTTTCAAGAACACAATTGTTGGAAGAAGATAATGACACGTATGTAGACGGTGTTACAAGGGTTATCCTTGACTTGTAAATTTGAAAACTTAAGTGATTCTCTCATTAGGGACCAGATAATAAGGTGTACTTATGATAAAAGAGTGAGAGAGAAATTATTGACGATGGATCTTAATCTTGAGGAAGCTATTCATGTTGTGAAATGCATGGAACAAGCCGCAAAGTGGCTGAAGGAAATGGACAGCTCATCAAAACTTGTTCGCAAGTTTGAAGGGGAGAGTGCTCCTATTTTGGAAGTACAAAAGCCTAGTGGAAACACAACGAAGAATATTACAGGAGAGATGACGAAAGACATGTCCAGTATCGGAGGCAAGAAGGAAGTTGTAACAAGAGAAATAAAATGTTTTAGGTGTGGTGCTCCTGGACACATTGCTACTAGTTTTAAGTGTGCATGAAGAGGCATTGTGTGCCGCAACTGTGGGAAACAAGCATTGGCATAGCCAATAGGTCTCGCTTTTGGGACCTTATAAGTATTTCGTTATGCAGCACAATATCCTTGGTACAACAACATCAACTGTTGCATGGCTAAACACTTATAAGGTCCCAAAGGCGAGACCTATTGGCTATGCCAATGCTTGTTTCCAGTGTTACCCATGTATAATATTGGGTCATGTATGGTCTACCGAATCATCTGCCCCTGCTTTCAACTGAATGCAAGGGCAGAGAAGTAATTGAGCAACCATACATTAAATAGCCAAACATTTGTTTTTAAAAAAACCTTGCCTCCTGCCACCCAATCCACCACATCTGAGCCTTTTACCCCCTCTCCTCCCAATGCTGACCGCAGACAACGCTGCTCTGTTGAGCTCTCCGACAGCCAGGTCAGCTCTACCTAAAATTCCTTTGGTTTCCCACTGTTGCTGCATCCTAGCAGCGAATACCCAGATTTATAATCTGGTATTCACGCTAGTGGGTTCCATTGAGGGCTATACATAATATTGTGCTGCACTGCGCTTGTAAACTACGGTTTTACATACCTTATTTTGAAACAGCTCGTTGTACGCTGGAATTAATTGGTCCTTCTTTGCAGTCTTGGCAACATTTTTTATATTCCCCAGTAACTTATGCTCTGCAAGAAACTAAATAAACAAGTGGCAAACAGTACCCCCAGTTCTAACAGACTACTCATGTGGAGGACACAATCAATAAAAAAAACCTCTGCTGGTAACAAAGGAAGAAAGGGATACACTTTCAACTTCTAGGCAAATAATTTTTTTGCAAAAAGGCACTTTTAAGTGAACCAGAAGGCAGCTGCACTGCAACAGAAGGAAGGGCAGAAGTGGCCATGGGGGCTCGCAGCTTGAATGCAGGAGGCCGGGAGCTAAGGGTGCCTGACCTAGTCTGGTGTGATAAGAATCACATGAGCACAGTGTAAACTGTGAATAACCCTTTAATGAGAGGAATTGGAGGAAATGCTTAAAGAAGGCTGAATGTCTAGTCCAGAACTAATGAAGCCTCAATGAAGTAAAAAATCGATCTTTCCAGAGAGCAGAGCAGTTGTCGCTTTGCTGGTAATCTCAATCACTGGCCCTTCACACAACAGAACAAGCTGATCGCAGCAAAAGACAGAAGTGGATGCCTGCTTGTGCCCCGGGGAACTGTAGGTCAGCAAAAAGACAGAAGTGGATGCCTGCTTGTGCCCGGGGGAACTGCAGGGTGCGTGCTGGTTCGGAGCTATGAGCGAAGCGGCAAAGTATCGGGTAACCTGCACTGTTTTTATTTTATGTTTATCATCTGTAATGAAATGCTTTTTTTTTATTGGTGTACTTTCACGCATCTTTGAGGAGCGAAAAAAAGTTGATGATGATAAGTATCGGGCCCTCAGAATCACTGTCAAAGGGAGGTGTTTCTAAAACATAATCTATAATGTTGTTTTAGTATTAATTTACAGGACTGCTCAATGTTTAAGACTAGATACGATAGTACTGGCTTATGTACAGGGACCTAATAATGGTATACTTCGTTCTATTGGCCATGGTAATATCAAAAGGGGCTTCAGCAACTGGAGAGAAAGGTTATAGGAGAAGCACCACCGTGCACAGCTTAGAAAGCATGGTGCACAACTTAAAACTATACAGCGATACTGAAGCACCGTTTTTCTGCCCTTTCTAACAATGTATTCCCTCTATAAGTGTGAATGTGCAATGCAGCAGGATCAAACACTGGGGCACATTTAGCATAACTATTATGGGATAAGCGCAATCACGGAAAAACAACAACGGCATGTACTTGTTTCCAAACATCTCATGCCAACTAAAACCATGATAGAACTGCTTGAGTGATGAGAATGGACGGAAGAAAATCAAAGGACCTGGAGAAATGTCAGGGGAAGTAAAAACATCAGGTATTGATGTAGGCAGGAAGTAAACAAACACACACTCTCAACACGCAGTTGAAAAGCAGACACTCATGAAGCTGCGCTTTTGTTTTTTGCCCTTTTGCTTGGCCTATGACAGTCGGTGACCAGTGTGCTTGGTCAGACGCCTCCCTTACCTCCTCTCTCGGCATTCACAGCAGACTCCACAGAATCCACACAAACCTCCATGAGAAAGCCATTATCTGCCATTCCTAAGGATTAAACAAACTAGAACACAAGCTGATCGCAGCAAAAAGACAGAAGTGGATGCCTGCTTGTGCCCCGGGGAACTGTAGGTCAGCAAAAGACAGAAGTGGATGCCTGCTTGTGCCCGGGGGAACTGCAGGGTGCGTGCTGGTTCGGAGCTATGAGCGAAGCGGCATTTTATCGCCGCCAACGAGGGAGCCCGAAGCGGTGCGCGTGAAGGCGATGCCAAGGACAACAATGGAGGAGCGGGGGCGAGCGCGGCAGCCTGCTCCAGCTGACCAGACGCTCGTGCGTCATGGCCTCTTGCCGGCATGTGTTTACAATTATCGCGCCCGCGTCTGGGCACGATAATTGGAAACACATGTTTGCCGCGCGTACCCATCCCAAAAGGCCAGCCACGACGCACGAGCGTTTTTGGACTGCTTTTCAAACTCACTTACTAAAAGTCTTCGCCTCTAGCAGCGCTTGCGCGCTACTCGAGGCTCGACCTAAAAAGGACATTTTGATAATATGGGCAAGATCTAATCCAGCGAGTATTAGTGTTAAGGAAGTTGAGGAGGTGTGTGAAAATGTTACCGAAATTCTGCTGACCATTCATGGAGCAGAACACACTGTGCAAGCTTCCAGTGATATTACACATGAAATTGTGAGGGAGCTTAATGGTGTGAAGAAAGAAAGCAATGAGAAATTAGAAAAACCACATTGCGTTGTGTATTTTGATGAAGTAAATATGTTGGTGGATTCAGGGAGTATGTACACCTTAGTGTCAAAGGACACTTTGTCTAAGAATTCATATGACGATTAGTCTGAACCTGACATAAAGGCTGTGGGATATGGTGGAAAAAGAATTGAAATTTCTGCTATGAGATGGATGAATATATCATTTGGGGGACAGGTGGTGCATGGTCGGGTGTATCTAACCAACTTTGGTTCTAACCTTTTGGGATGGCGCCATCAGAAAGACTTGATAATTATTTTGAATCCTAATGCACAAAATCCGGTCACGTTATTAACGCTCGGATTGCAATGTGTGAATCAAGTGGATACGTTTGACGAATGGGTGGTGAAAAGGTTTCCTCGTGTTTTCAAGGATGATTTGGGATTACTGAAAGGATTCTCACACAAGATAATTCTTAAAAATGGAGCAGTTCCAGTAGTACATAAAGTGAGGAATGTCCCACTTCTGAGGAAGGAACCTTTCAGGGGTGTGGAAATTTTTAAATAATCTACTTGTCCATGGGACAAAATGCAACATAAATCTACCTGTCCTGTAAGACAATCAACTTGTCCCACCTATTCCCAAATCAATTATGTGGGATGACACAGAGCCATTAATGGATTTTTGTTTTAATAAAACGGACCAGTGATATCAATTATTTGTAAAAATGTTGAAGGAAACCTTGACTTTACTGCTGAGAAAAGCGATATTCTCCTTAAGTACTGAAACACAACAATAAATGATCTTCAATAAAATCAATCAAATGACATCTGTTAAAGTGCACAGCTGCTTCAAAGGTAGCTTGCAAGTGCTCTAGCAGACAGTAAAGGCAGGCCAAAGTAACAAGAAACTAAACGGAGTCAAATAGCCAAGTTTTAAGTTGCCTTTTGAAGGCTGACAGTCAATTAACCATAACTGAAAAGGAAGACTGTCCATAATTTTGCAGTGCCTATGGTAATGGGGTTGCCGCCACAAGACTTCAGAAATTTTGGAATCAGCAGAAGGTGACTATTGTTGGATCTAAGTGCCCTCTTTTGAGTATACAGAGAGTCTATTCAGCAGATAACATGGGGCCTCACCATGATAAGCGCTGAAAGCCACTGTTAGAGCTTTGAAGTTGATACGCTATTCCACCGGAAGACAGTGCAGATGTCTCAAATATGGAGAGATATGGCGCCTCAGCACTCTCCTGATTAGTCGTGCTGCTGCATTTTGAATTAGCTGAAATCTGTGTATCAAATATGAAGGAAGACCAAGGTAGAGACTGTTAAAGAAGTCTAGACAGGACTTAATTAAAGAATGAACTACTGTTTTCCTAGTCTCATCAGGAACCAGATCAAGAAACTTCTTTATAATTTTCATCTTCATAAGGCAGACAGGCGAAATATGTTTAATTTGTGACATAAAAGAGAGGGTGGAGTCAAAGATGATGCGTACATTTCTAGCAGACGTGGTATGATTAGGACAGGTGTTTGGCAGGCCACCACCCGATAGAAGGTGGCAGGGACCATTTTGGTAAAAACCAAAACATTTATTTTGTCAGAATTTTGTTTTAAACAATTTGCATCCATCTAAGTTGCGACTGCTCTAAGACATTCTTTGAAGTTGTGAAAAGCTTCCTCCGTATTATCTTGGAAGGATCTTGAATAACTGACTTCAGGTATGGTAGTTTGGATATACTGGTCCAAAAGCAAGTTGCAGAATATTTGCACATCCATCCGTGTTGGTTGTATGTGGAAATATCTACTGCAGAAACATCATGCTGCCAAAATACTGAGGACCAAAATATAGAGTCTGGAGTTAAAAATAGTAAATCTTTACTTACCAATTAACTTTTCCAAATTTTGACCCTCAATATTTTGTATATAATATTCGGGTAGCACGATATTCTGTCAAAATTAAGGTGGAGTACCTCAGTGTTGCAGTAAAAAAAAAACTGGATGAGAAATTCTGTGCAGTTTGGGAGGTGCTGTCTGTCACGAAACGTCTGGCCTGCTTTCGTCCTAATTGGTTCTTCCCCTTTCATCATGCCATACTGACATACTCACTACCCAACTTCACTGACACACTCCAGGGAGAGACAAACACACCCACTGCACATTCAAACAACACCATTGTACAGACACATAGCTACACTATAGATGCATAGACGCATACATCACTTAATGGACAGACACACAACCCCATGCCGGACAACACCCCTAGAGGCATACCCCCCCTGCGCAGACATAAATACACCCTCTATAGATAAACCCCAACACTTCCTATTGACAGGTTGTGCCTAACAGGAAAGGTTTGCATAACATGTGCCTAACTTGGCCCAGACTGGAGCAGAGCTACTGACCGCAAAGATATCCATGGATTTCCAGAAAAGGCTGAAAGAAGCCACTCGTTTTCTATTCTAAGGAAGGACATTCCACAAATGTATATGAAATTCAAATGTATCTTGCAAAAGGGGAAGGGTTCCAAGGAAATTTAAGATTAGGTGGCAATGATGTTCAGCATAGGTCCACGAGGGCAGGTCACAATCCATGGCCAGACTTTCAAAATTACCACTGACTATTCCAATTAGTTCCAATGAGATTAAATTGGTATTTGTTTATTTTATGTGATAATCGTGAAAATCTAGTATGGGTTTGGCCCTCCTTGGCACATGTTGGACACCCCTAGTCTCTTTGGCTGTTTAGGATCTCGTTTGCCAATGCTTATTTCAACTTCGGTTCGCAACTAGCACAGCTTTTCAGTTTGTTAGGCTCAAAGTGTAGAAGTGCACTTGTAAAAAGATTCACTTACATCTACCTTTTCTTGTGAAGAAATATTTTCTGAAGTGTGAGAAGAGGGTGTTTCGGGGCCTGTGTGCCCTGGGAAGTTTGTGCACACCCACAAATAATGCATTTGGGAGTATTCACAAATCTTTCCACAACCCATTCTCATCATGGACATGGACAAATATTTGCTCATTTCAAAGATCGAACAAAATCTGTGTCCAGGCTGGAAGTGGGAAGAGAATTCCACCTAATTTGGTGGGATTGAATGGAAAGGTCTCACTGCTTGCTTTGTGGTTCATTTTCCAGCGAGCATGGAGAAAAATGGAGACAGTATTACTGTTGGGAAAACTACATGTGTTGACTCGGAAGTATGTTGATTTTACTTTAATGCATAATATATTAAATGACACAGTTTGGAGTAATGATTCTCCTGTGTGCTATGTGTTTTTTGTTAGTGCTTAGAAATGGCAGGAGGGTAGGTTGAAGCACTATATTAAACATTACTGCTTCTTTTAAAAAAGTACTCTTTCAGACCATTGAAGATGCATACTAATTAGATCTGAAAAGAATATGCTGCCCTGACCCTTAACATGGCAAAGTATCTTTGAGAATTAAATCGAACATATTCATATATTGGTTAATTGTAGATTATATTCAATCCTAATATTCTGCATTGATTTCTCAGTCAGACAGCCTCACGTTCTTTACTTGTTTTCTTTTCAAAACATGCCCAGTAGGCTAGATCGTCCAATTCAGGGGTTTTGTAGCAGTTCACATTGCTCAAAAGGGGTAATTCCTGATATGCATTTCTTTACAAGCCTTCGTTATTCGGTTTACTCACAATAAAATGTCACTCGCGGTATCCAACATTTGACAGTAGAATGTCACTCATAAGTACACTGAAACCACGGAAATGCCACACATAGGCAATGAAAAATCGGCAGCTATGAGCACATCACACAAAAGGCCTTCAAAATGCTGGGCTATGTGTGTTGCTAAAAGAGCCAAAAGCATAACTCTTAAATTTCACACATAAAATAAGACAATGTCAAATTTAAATACCCTGAAAATATGAAACTGTAACGCCTAAGCCCACTGAAAACTTGCCAGCACCTCGCCCGAACACAAGCTCACCTTTCAGCACCTGAATGACAAGGTCCATGCCCTCCTGGAGGCCAATCATGGTCTCTTGGAACTTAAAGCACCATCCAACTCCACTGCCCTCTTTAGCACAGCCTCAGCCGACTGCTCCAACCCCAGCAGAGCCTCCAGGGCCAGAACAGGAGTGAATCTGAGCCAAACTGGACCCCGCACGCCAGATGAGACGGCCCTCTCCAGCGCTACCCACGCAGGACTGCTTCCGGGCGCACCAGTAGATAAGGCATGTAAATACAAACTCACTATCCTGCATGAGCAATCTTCACCACACTTTCGATTTGTTTGGACAGCTGCACCACAGGAAAAAGAGAAAATGGACAACAAAACAGATGGAAGAAAGGATTTACCGTGCCTCAGCCCATTTTATATTGCATTCTTCTTAGAACCCAAAACAAGTTCAAATAACTTTACTATGGAGTTCCTTCTTGTATATTTGTGGCAATTCGTAAAAAAACAAACATGCAGGCAGTACGCTCTCAAAGACCCCTCTCCTTGCTCGTCCCGGTTTTATTCTCTTTCTACCGCCTCTTTCCCCTACTTGTGCTTGCAGAACAAAAGTGTCCACTTTTCAGCACTAGCCACGCAGACATTAGCTGCTCGGAAAACACTAAAGCGTGTTTTTAAAATCCCACCTGCAAGGAAAATAAATTGTACGTTCTGTAATCGGCATCCTGTGCCAACACGCATACTATGTCATTATTAAATCAAGTGACAGAGACTTGTGGAGCAGTCATAAGCAGACCATTGTTCTTGTGCGCACTTGTAATACATAAGAGCTATGCCTGCCTACAGAAGCTACAACCAGTAGCAGAAGAGAAGTTGCATCTGAGAGAACACCACCGGCCACTCACGGAGCCAATGGCTGTAGGGGAGGGGCCGAGTAGGGACATCCCCGTTTACTTTGATTTAATGTCTAGTTGTCCGTCGGACAAAATAGACATTAAATCTTCTTGCCCCTGACAGAAATCAACATGTCTCGGGCGTCGGGCGATATGAATTCCCCACCCCTGCCTTTGCAATTAGAATTAGACAAGTTGTTAAAAGAAGGAATAATTGAGCCCATAGAGTCATCGGAATGGTTAGCCCCAATCGTTGTGGCTCCCAAGGAGGGTGGTAAGATCAGGTTATGCATAGACTTAAGGGACCTCAATAGAAATATTTGGGTTGATAGACAACCACTTCCCAATATTTCAGAAATGCTGTTGGCAACGCCTGGGGGTAACGTGTTCAGTGTAGTCGATATTTCGGCAGCATATCACCAGGTCAAATTGCATAAGGATTCCAGGCATCTAACATCTTTTGTTACTCCATTAGATGCATTCCGCTATTTACAGCTGCCATTTGGGCTGGCATCAGCATCAGCAGTGTTTCAGAGAGTAATGAAGCAGATTTTTGAAGGTTTGGAAAATGTGTGGTATTTCCAAGATGATGTAATGATAGCTGGAAAGGATGAGTTGCATCACAATGAACTGCTTGAAAGAGTGATGAAACGTCTGGATGAATATGGATTGACTGTTAAGTGAGAAAAGTGTCAGTTCAAGAAAAAACATGTCACATATCTTGGACATGAGATATCAAGCGCAGGGATACAACCGAAACAAAGTATTGTCCAGGGAATAAGTGATGCACCCTGTCCTGAATGTAAGGATCAACTCAAATCTTTTCTTGGGCTAGCGGAATACTGTTCAAAATTTGTAAAGAATTTTACTGAAATAGTTGAGCCCTTAAGAGTATTGATGAAGAAGAATGCGGTATTTGAATAGAGTGATGTGTGTGAGAAGGCATTTCAACAAATCGAGGAAAGAATCATGCAAGCCACTTTGAAGTAACAGCTAAAACGTACCTGACAACAGATGCTAGTAATGTTGGCTTAGGAGCAGTGTTGACTCAAGTAGAGATGGATCAAGAGAAAATTATAGGATTTGCTACCACGAGGTTGCAGGGTGCAGAGAGGTCCTAATCCGTGATTGAGAGAGAGGCTTTGGCATGTTGTTGGGGCATCAAACATTTCAAGCATTTCCTGTGGGGTCTGCCTTTTAGAGTCAGGACTGACCATAAGCCACTGGTGCATTTGTTTAAGGGTGGCAGAGGATTGGAGGGAGGAGTTACACCCAGAATTTCAAGATGGATATTATCCGTCCTGGAATTCAATTTTGAAACAGAGTATTTGAAAGGGTTGAAGAATGTAGTGGCGGTTTGCCTTTCTCGTTTGCCTACTAAGAGGATAGTAGAAGATGAAGAAATTGATGTAAATGACGCATGTGAAATTCAAGAGGGCATGGCGTTGAAAAAAGAGGAGTGGGACATTGCCATGGAGGGCGATTTGGTGTTGGAAAAGGTGAAAGAAAATATTAGGCAAGGATGGCATCATGAAGTACATCATGATGATCAGATGGAGGAATATTGGAGTGTTAGAGAAGAATTGAGCATTTTGGGCAACAAAGTGATGAGAAGGAATCGTATTATTCCCCCTGTAGTACTTTGTGATCGGATTGTTCAGTTGGCGCACGAGGGGCATCCTGGGAGGAACATGACCAAAAGAAGGATAAGACAAACATATTGGTGGCCAAAATTGGATAGCATGGTGGAGGATGCAGTAAGACATTGTTGTGCGTGTGCCAATAGTGATAATACCTGCAAGACCTTGGGAGGGATTAGTTATGGATTTTCACGGTCCCATAAATAAATTAGGTACTGAGTGTAGGTTTATTATGGTGCTTGCTGATTACCATACCAAGTGGTTTGTGATCAAACCTATGTGTATGATCAATTGTAAGAGTGTGATGGACTTTCTAGGAGAGGTTTTCTTGGAGGAAGGTGTGCCAAAAACGATTGTTTCCGATAATGGCGTACAATTTGTATCACATGTGATGAAGGAGTTTATGGAGAAATGGGGCATTGTCCATGAAAGGGTGGCTTTGTTTAGACCACAAGCGAATG
Organism: Calotriton arnoldi; assembly: GCA_963921515.1. NCBI lineage: Eukaryota > Metazoa > Chordata > Amphibia > Caudata > Salamandridae > Calotriton > Calotriton arnoldi. Next base: position 856,078 of record CAWUFW010003902.1, read on the forward strand.
GAATGGTAGAAAGAATTAATTGTTTAAGCATGGACAATATACAATTGTCATTGGCTAATGGGTTGTCCTGGAAGGAAGAATTGAAGAAATTGGTGTGGGCCCACAGGACTACTCCTCATGCTGTGACTGGGGTCTCTCCTTTTGTTTCTTTGAATGGAAGGGAACCTGGAAGGAAGGAGAATCCTGTTTGGTTGGTTGCCAAGGATCGTGTGTGGGTGGATCATGAAGGTATAATAGCTGGTGTTACAGTAAAACAGAAGTGTGCAGAAGAGTACTATAATGTGAGAAAAGGTGTGAAGGAACCAGGTATTGAGGTGGGCGATTGGGTTGTAAGGAGGAAGAGTGGAATAGTGGCAAAGGGAAATAGTAAATTCTCTACCCCACTGAAGGTTTTTGAGGTAAAGCGTAATGTGGTCGTGTTGGAGAATGGGACCGTGTCGAGTGTAGGGAGTGTCTGCAAGGTTGCTGAACATTCAAGGTAGAGAACCAACATTGTTGAAAATTCTAAGTAGAAAACCAAGATTGTTAAAACTTGTTTGTTGTTCACTATGTTATTTTAGTTTTTTTCATATTCATGTAATCGGTGAGTACTTAGTTGAATTATTTTGCATTCAATTCGTTTCTTTTTTGTTTTCCTATAAGGGAAAAGATGTGTAGTGTTAATACATAATGCTGTGATGTAGTCCTGAATAAGAATGTCCAGGTAGAGCTTAGACTGTCATGACTGGTAATGTTCTATGTGAGGCTTCAGTACTGTTGAGACAGCGTGAAGTACACAGCTGTAACTGCTGAGGACATCAACTTGGAATAAACACTACTGGACAAGCATCTGGAGTAGTGTGCTTTCTACAGGAATCTTGTAAGCCAAGCCTTACAAGAGGCACATCCAGTTCATCCACATAGCTGTCATAGCTCTTTGAGAGGACATGTGCTAATAGTTTACACATGGTCATACAGTCGAGATGCTGTAATGGATCACTTCATTGGTGCCATTTCAAGGAGAAAATGCAATATTCTACCTGGTCTTGTACTCCTAGGGGCTAATTTCAATTTGTGTGGTGCAGAATTACCCCTCCACCCCTACCTGTTGAATACCGGATCGGATCACCCAACTCCTGATAGAGGCCTCGGTGATTGGAGGGATCCTGCTCTACTTGCTGTTTATCCTGAGTAATCTGATATGCAGCACTAGTGCCCATATTCTATGCCTGACTGTGACCTACAGGGGTTTAAAATTGACCAATAAAATGTACACATGAAAATAAAAATGTTGGATGGCGTGGGAGCCTCTGGCACCAAACCCCAAAAGCCTTTTTGATTATTTTCTAAGGGTTTTTGTAATCATATATCTTGCTGAAAAGTATTCATATGCTTCTTAACCTTTTTAATTACCTTGGTATTAACTCAATCCATGTGTAGTTGGCTTTTCCAATGCATACCAGTTATAAGTTGTATCCATATTAATATTTTTTTACTACTGAGATAAAAAAAATTCCAAAGTTGTTCACTATATCTTGCATAACAGCTTATAAACATTGCCTAACCCTTACCCTCCTTTACCTATTACCATTATTTAGACTCCTGCTTCTACGAATGAAAGATATTTCTAGATATATTATTCCTAGAAGGATCTTTTTTAAATGATTAGTTGTCACATTAAACCCTGATGGCAAGAGCATAGATAAAACGCCTATGCCAGAAGTGGTAGTCGACCAAAATATAGCCAATAACAGGTTAGGGGCCCATTACTGACTGGTCTTAGAATGGATATGCAATTTGTGATGTCACCTATGTATTAATAGGTTGCATTGCAAATTGCACATTTGCAGGGGATTGTAAAATGGTGTGGCTATATTAAATAGCAGGTCAAAATTTGTGCTCCCCTGCAAAATGACTGTGAATTTAGGGATGGTGGCCTGGCCGAGACAACAGACCATCATGCTTGCATTTGCTCTCCCAAACGGAAAACATTTTTTTTAACAAAGAAACCCTAGTCCAATATTTCCCACTTGAAAACATACGAGGTCCCTATGAACGCTGCCTGCTCCCCCAAGCCTGCCCAACTTGATTCCCAAAAGGGAAGTTATTCCCCAGGGACAGCTTCCCCTCTGCAAATCAGTTACCACCCTCTTTGAAGTGTTGGTAACTTTTCATTGTTTTTTTACTGCAATTGTGGTCACAAACTATTGCTGCATACCACTGCGAATCATAATTAGGAAGGGATGCATCTTTCACTCCCCCCCCCTCCTAAGTGCGGTTTACAATGATTCACAGAACGCTTTTACATGTCAGAAAGGGGTTTAGTACATGGTTCAACACCATTTTACAGTTACAGACTCTGTAATTTATGGAATTAGAGGGTTGGCATCCACAAAACTGTGTAGTGCATTTGACCCAAGACCTTAATGTAGACATAACGTCACTAGAAAGTGTGCGGTCTGGTGGCTGCATCACCTAGTCCATTGAAGTGGACGGCTGAAGTAAAGAGGTACAGACAATAACTCTTGAAGATCAAGTTTATTCAATAAAGTGTCCCCAGCAGCGGAACAGTGTCCACACAAGTGCATGACCGGTAGCCAACTGCCAGTACAATACAAATTCCTACAACATTCCATATTACATCACAGTGACCACAGCTGGCTCGAGGAGCAGCTCGTGCCCTGAACATAACATATTTATAAATACAAACTACTTCACATGTCCCTCCTTTACAAAGTGAAATGTAAAAATAGAATAAAACAAAGCTATAATAGAAACATGAACAAGAAAGAGACACCAAAATGGTGAAATTCCTAAATAACCTTAGGGTAAGATAAAGCTGTAACAATGCAAGGTATCCTGAAAGAAAGGACAAGAATAACAAAGCAAAACAACATGTAATAATAAAAGTCATCATTAAATGAGAAGAACAGTAAATTTGAAGAGCATAAGTTTAACCTAAAACAAGAATCATCACTTTCAGTAGGTGTGAAACCAATTTCACTATTACCTGGAGTTATAGAACTCGAATCATCTCCCTCCACCCTTTCTTGACCATAAGACGAAAGAGGTAATACACACGATCCCGCAGACACATTTCTACAAGGAAGAGTGTTTTTACAATCTGGAAAAAAAACAAATTGTGAACCAAATCTACAACAACAGCATCATCTAATATCTCATTTTCATCTAATACATTATTATTTTTTAGTTTCAAGATTCTTTTTACAAACCCACAACATGTCACAGACCTTAGCCAATCTGTTCAAACACCAACAAGAACCATTACTAAGCTTTGCAGATGACATTCCCACGCTAACCACTTCTAACACAATCTCCCATTTGAATATCAAGGCCCCTTCTTAACACTATTTTATTCTCACCACTGGTTAAATCTACCTTTCATTTTGCCTGAAAGTTTTTCGTGGCAGACTCATACATTTGTTTGAGATCCAAAATCGGTAACTCTCTTTCAATCCATACAGGAATCAATGACGTTCTTGGTGTGCGACTTTAAGCATGGAAAATGGGGAAAATTCAGTGGTAAGTTTTATCAGAATTAAAACAAATGGCACAACCTTTTACAAAGTCAGAAATTTCTGCATCCATGTATGGCCACCAAAAAACTTCCCTAATCCTTTTCTTAGTGAGGTTTTCACCTAAATGGCCCATATGAGCCAGTTTGATAATGGCAGAAAAAATTCCCTTAGGCGGAATCACATAATCTTCCATGAGCACCATATCACCCCCCATAGAAATAGAATCATTAACCTTCCACACAACCTGTAAAGTAGGACTTAGTACTTTTTCACGCGGCCATCCCCTATTGATGAATTTTTGGATTTTAGTGAGAGGCTCATCTACTTGACTACTACTCAGCCAAGCTTCTCTAGATAACTCACTCCCAAATAAAGTCAGAATCTCTTTAACTGAAGCCAAAACACCCTCCTCAACCGACTCCATCACAGAAGTATTACTCTCATCAGGCGAGCTTGACTAACAGTCTGCAACAACATTTATAACCCCTCGAATATGATCTGCTCGAAGGTTGTACTTATACACTTTAGATAGTATCCTGACCAGTTGTGCAGATGCTCTTCCAATATAATTGCTACTGAGTAAGGATAATAAAGGTTTGTGGTCAGTTTTGATAGTAAATTATTTACCCCACAAATGGGTTTTAAAATATTTCACTGCCCACGCGCATGCTAACGCCTCATGTTCGATAGTGGAATATCTACATTCAGCGCTTGATAGGGGTCTTGAAGCAAAGGCGACTGTTTTCTCCCGACCTTGATATTTCTGATTAAGCATGGCACCCAGACCCCACGCACTGGCATCAACATACAAGTAACTTCTGGTTTTTTTAAAATCAAAAGGCAATAACAGTAGTGCTTTGATAATTGAACCCTTCAACTTGGCAAAAGCTTCTGATGTTCACTAGACCACAAAAACGTCACACCTTTTTTAGTAGTTCTCTTAACAGTAAGGCTATGTGTGAAAACTTATCTACAAATCTGGAATAAAATTCCCAGAATCCCAAATATGAACGCAGTTGGTCTTTGTCTTTGGGTGTGGCCAGCCTTTCAATGGCTTGAATTGATTCCCTTCCTAGATATTATATGCCCCAGATACTCCACCTCTTGAGTAAGAAATTTACCTTTCTCCATTTGCAGTGTCATTCCCCTGTCCTGTAAGATAGATAAAACTTCTGACAACCGTGAATTGTGCAAGTCTATAGAGTCTGCAAACACCAAAATATCATCCTGGAAAGCCATAACCCCTTGCATACACTTGAACAGTGTAAACATGAGCTTCTGAGAAACGGACGCAGCAGAGGCTAGTCCAAAGGGCATGTGTATATACCTGTACGTTCCATCAGGCGTGATTAAAGTTGTAAACTGTCTACAACTTTCCTCCAACACAATCTGGTAGTATGCAGACTTAAGATCCAAAGATGTAAAATATTTTGCACCCTCTAACTGAGCTAATAATTCTTGCATTTTTGGTAGAGGATGACAATCTACCATAATCTGCTTATTAAGGTATCTCAAGTCTGCACTCAACCTCAAAGAACCAGTTTTTTTTCTTACTGAAACAACTGGAGAAACCCATTCAGATAAATCTACTGGTTCTATGACACCATTAGCTTGTAATTGTTGCATTTCCATACTGAACTCTGTTCTAACACTCAGTGGTACATTCCTAAGCTTATGTTTGACTGGATGTGCTCCAAATTTCAGTTTGATTTCATGAGCAAAACCATTAACCCTCCCCAGCTCTTTCCTAAAAATATCTTTATAACAAGAAATCACATTTTCAATACCTTGTTCCTGATTAGTCATACAGTAAATAGGGCTATCAGCAGATGTATCAAGAACGAGTCCTACATTTCCTTAGTGCCTCCATCCTAGAACATGCTGGCCATTCTTGACAACGTAGGTCTTCTCTAAAATAGTGTGAGATATCATGAAAATAGTAGACACTAAATAACCAATAATGTTGATTATGGATGTGCCATAAACATAAGGCTCAATATCATTTTCTTCGAGATTTCTGTTTTTCCAGTGTTCTTTGAAAAACACTTCTGACACCAACGAAAAAGGTGATCCCAAATCAATCAACATTTGTGCCATGACACCATCAATGACAACTTCATATGTCAGAGTTTTACAGGAGTCCGCATCCACAGCAGTAAGCAGAACCTCCATCTCATTTTTTTCTTTATCACCACCTTCAAATCATTAAAATTATATTTTCTTTCTTCTCAGATTCTTGTGAATTCTCCATTTTATACTCTGAAACCATGTTTATACTGCTTTGAGATTTACATACCAGAGAGAAGTGTCCAGATTTACCACATTTAAAACAATCTTTGGCTAACGCTGGACATGAAAATTTGGTGGCATGTACATTGGATCCGCATCTAGAGTATTTGGGTCTACTGGAGAATCTGTTTGTGTTATCTTGTTGAATCTGCTTTTGTTAACATTACGCACCAATGCAATCTCCGAATGGTTATCCTCATTTAGTACCCTGCATGACTTAGCAGATCTTTCTACACCCTTGGCGATCTCTACTACTTCAACAAGCTTTGGATTCTTATGATGTAAACGTTGTTTGTAGATCTTTTTGTTGGCACGATGCATAATAATCTGATCTCTGGTATATTGATGGTTCCAAAAGCACATGTCGATGCTAAAATGCGTAAAACTGCCACATAGCTTTCAATAGCCTCATTAGAAGATTGGTGCCGTGAATAAAAATTGAACCTCTCCATAACCAGATTAGGTCAATACAAAAATGTAGTTTAAGCCTATCAAAAGCTTCACAAAATTATCATAATCCTCAGCACCAGCAGGAATTTGGATAACTGGTAAATGCTAAAAAATGTCCTGTGCTTCTGCACCTATAGCATTTAACAATAGACCTTTTTTCCTGGCTGCAGAAAATATGTTAGCATCAATGGCAATTATAAAATTGTTATATAACCCTAATCATTTCTTCCAATTCATTGGCTGATCTCCAGGACACTGAAGTAATGGAGATAGAGGATTGCAATATTGTTGCATGTTTGCCAAAATGAGAGTAGGCTACTGAAACAATAGGATATGCCAAGAAAACTTCAATTGGTTTCAGCAAGTGGTTGGAGTAAGTGCAGAAGAAAATATATTATCCCCAAAAATGCTAAAAATAATGTTCAAAGATGTCTTTTAAGTTGAAAACCACAAAAATATCACCAGCTTACCTACTTGCCCTACTTATATAGTAGCAGGGCCCACTCAGTAAAATTGCAGAGCATATCGGTCCATGTCGATATCTAGTTCTGACACGATCGGCATACAGAACCGGCATAAACACCCAAGCCAAACAAGATGGTGGCACGCAGAGCACGCCATGCACCAAAGCTCTGTGCGCATCCAGTTAAAGGGTTTTGTGGGTCAGTGACCCGTACATGGACGCATTTGCCAAACGAAGGCCTGCCGGGGTAGAATTTATGCAAAATTTGACGAAGGCGCTGTAGGATGTTCCAAAGACTCCTGCTCAGCATCCTGAGGTTGCTGTAGGTCGTGGGATGCGGAGCAAGATTGAAAATAGGAAGCTGCGATATATATATATATATATATATATATATATATATATATATATATATATATATATATATATATATATTATCTACTGGCGGTCGCCAGTAGATAGTTATAGTTACAACCTATTATCCATAGGAAATCCGCGACATTCTATTTGAAATAACTCTCTTGCCGGTTGACGTATCTTCGCAAAAGTTTCAAACTTTGTGGCCCGCTCCGGTCCGCTCCTACCCTGAAAGTCTCGGGGGATTCGTCAAGCGGGGGCCGAGAAAAAGGGGGTCCCAAAACGCGTTTTCCCCATGCAATTTTCCATAGGAAACTTTAGACACGGCTACAGCTCGAACTGCTGAACGGAATTACACCAAATTTGGCAAAGAGGTAGTTCTTGGTTCAGAAAGAACCCTTTTTGTTAAATGGTGTAAATCCGTTCAGTAGTTGCTGAGAAAATCAAAAGAAAAAAGATAGGTATATCTAGGGCCGCGGATCCTCCCGAGCACGAGCTTTATGTTAATTGGCTGTCAACACTCCAAATCAGGAAGTGTTGGCAGCCATTTTGTCCCTCGGTAGAACCGAGGGACAGAAACAAGTGCGTAAAGCGCACAAAGGGGGCAGGGTAGAAACACCCTGACCCCCTAGGTCTGCTCAGGGGTCCCACAAGGACCCCCTGGGCAAAAATGTTTTTTTTTTTTTTAAATCGGCAGGATGCGCTCAGGGAGCGCGAACTCTGCCGAGAAAAAAATCGAAGCGCGGTCTCCGCGCTTCGATGCTAATTGGCCCCCGGGTGGGCCAAGTCCCGGGGGCATGCTGGGGGGTTCATTTTATGTGTGGGGGGCCTCTAAGCGCCCCCAAGCCCCGGGGACCACCACCCCTGGGGCTTTATGGATAATGGTGCGGGAGGGCTCTGAGCCCTCCCGCAGCCCCGGGGACCACCACCTCCCGGGGCTTCTTTTATATTTGAAAAACCTGTGTGGGGGGCTCCAGCCCCACACGCCCGAGACCACCACCTCCCGGGGCACTAAGAAAAATGAAAATGGGGGTCCGTTTTGGACCCCCAAGCCCCGAGGACCACCACCTCCCCGGGGCTTTCTCGATGTAGGGGGAGGGGGCCGCGCGGCCCCTCCTGGAGCCTGTGGTGGCCCTGGGGACCGCCACCCCCAGGGCCGGCTCCTGCAGTGTCCCGGGGTGCCTACCCCGGGACACTGCTGTTTGCAATGACAGGACGGGAGCCTCGCGGCTCCCGTCCTGTCATTGCAAGCTTGCTTTGGATATTGGAAGAGAGAGCAGGAAACCTGCTCTCTTCCAATATCCAAAGCCGACTGCTTTCCACATGGGGAGCTGCATCTTAGCAGCTCCCCATGTGTAAAGCAATGCCGGCTCCCGTAGGACACGGGGAGCCGGCGGGACTGTGGGGGATTGGGGACCCCCACAGTCCCCAACCAGAGGCCAGGCCCCGGGGGATGGGGTCCCCGGGGCAAGTAGTGGCCCGGGAGGGGGCCACGCAGCCCCCCTCCCAAAGTAAAAAAAAATTAAAAAAATTAAAAAAAAAGTGCAAGGCCGGCCCCGGGGATGGGGTCCCGGGGCCTTAAATGGCCTGAGGAGGGGGCCACGCAGCCCCCTCCAAATAAAAACAAAAGAGGCCATGCCCGGGGGATGGGGTCCCCGGGGCCAATACAGGCCCAGGGAAGGGGGCCACGCGGCACTCCTTCCCGTTTTTTTTAATTTTAATTTAAAAGAAGGGGTAAGGCCCTGGGGATGGGGTCCCCAGGGCCTAAAAATAGGAAAAAGGAAGGGGGCCACACGGCCCCCTTCAGGGGAAAAAAAAACAACAAAAAACGATCGGTCCCGCAGGCCCCGCCCCCTTCCTTCACCACTCTGCAAACGCGCCCCTGGCGTGTTTGCAGAGAGGAACAATTCCCCTTGAATACTGGGGGTCTCTGGGGCCAACTAGCCCACCAGGAACCTCCAGTATGCGCCAGGGAGCTGCCTTGCAGAGAGGTGTACAGAGGCCACGCCCCTTTTACACCTCTCTGCAAGCGCAGCTCTGTGGCGCTTTTGGAGGAACATGGTGGGCTAGTTGGACTCCAGGGACCCTCAGGATTCAAGGGGAGTTAATCCCCGACTTAAACGCGCCACGGGCGCGTTTGCACAGTGGTGAAGGGAGGGGCGGGGCTTCAGGTGACATGTGTGCAAACAGGCCCCGTGGCGCGTTTTAAGATGGGGAATTAAATCCTCTTCAATCCTGAGGGTCCCTGAGGGCCAACTAGCCCAACAGGTACGTCCAGAAAGCGCGACAGAGCTGCGTTGCAGAGAGGTGTAAAAGGGTGTGGCCTCTGTACATGTCTCTGCAACGCAGCCCCCTGGCGCATACTGGAGGTTCCTGGTGGGCTAGTTGGCCCGTAGAGACCCTCATGATTCAAGGGGACTTAATCCCCCAACTTAAAACGCGCCACGGGGCGCGTTTGCACAGATGTCACCTCAGGCCCCGCCCCCTCCCTTCACCATTGTGCAAATATTCCTCTAAAATCAGCCGAAATACGAATTCCGATTTACTCACCTGTTATCAGGAGAGACCTCAGTGCTGCATCTTTCAGCCCAGTACTGATCCTCAAAAGTAATTTTAACCGTACTTACCGGTAACTTGAATTTCCTTCATAGGCTAACATTGACTGGTTTCACTTGGAAATTCTTCTAAGTGTGGAGTTTTGGAACTTTAAAATATTCCTCTAAAATCAGCCGAAATACGATTTCCGATTTACTCACCTGTTATCAGGAGAGACCTCAGTGCTGCATCTTTCAGCCCAGTACTGGTCCTGAAAAGTAATTTTAACCGTACTTACCGGTAACTTGAATTTCCTTCATAGGCTAACATTGACTAGTTTCACTTGGAAATTCTTCTAAGTGTGGAGTTTTGGAACTTTAAAATATTCCTCTAAAATCAGCCGAACTACGAATTCCGATTTACTCACCTGTTATCAGGAGAGACCTCAGTGCTGCATCTTTCAGCCCAGTACTGATCCTCAAAAGTAATTTTAACCGTACTTACCAGTAACTTGAATTTCCTTCCATAGGATATCATTGCCTGCTTTTTGCTGAAAAAGTTTCTAAGTGTTGATTTTTGAAACATACAAATATTCCTCTAAAATCAGCCAAAATCCGAATTCTGATTTACTCACCTGTTATCAGGAGAGACCTCAGTGCTGCATCTTTCAGCCCAGTACTGGTCCTGAAAAGTAATTTTAACCGTACTTACCGGTAACTTGAATTTCCTTCATAGGCTAACATTGACTGGTTTCACTTGGAAATTCTTCTAAGTGTGGAGTTTAGGAACTTTAAAATATTCCTCTAAAATCAGCCGAAATACGAATTCCGATTTACTCACCTGTTATCAGGAGAGACCTCAGTGCTGCATCTTTCAGCCCAGTACTGATCCTCAAAAGTAATTTTAACCGTACTTACCAGTAACTTGAATTTCCTTCCATAGGATATCATTGCCTGCTTTTTGCTGAAAAAGTTTCTAAGTGTTGATTTTTGAAACATACAAATATTCCTCTAAAATCAGCCGAAATCCGAATTCCGATTTACTCACCTGTTATCAGGAGAGACCTCAGTGCTGCATCTTTCAGCCCAGTACTGATCCTCAAAAGTAATTTTAACCGTACTTACCGGTAACTTGAATTTCCTTCATAGGCTAACATTGACTAGTTTCACTTGGAAATTCTTCTAAGTGTGGAGTTTTGGAACTTTAAAATATTCCTCTAAAATCAGCCGAAATACGAATTCCGATTTACTCACCTGTTATCAGGAGAGACCTCAGTGCTGCATCTTTCAGCCCAGTACTGATCCTCAAAAGTAATTTTAACCGTACTTACCGGTAACTTGAATTTCCTTCATAGGCTAACATTGACTGGTTTCACTTGGAAATTCTTCTAAGTGTGGAGTTTTGGAACTTTAAAATATTCCTCTAAAATCAGCCGAACTACGAATTCCGATTTACTCACCTGTGTGCATCTTTCAGCCCAGTACTGATCCTCAAAAGTAATTTTAACCGTACTTACCAGTAACTTGAATTTCCTTCCATAGGATATCATTGCCTGCTTTTTGCTGAAAAAGTTTCTAAGTGTTGATTTTTGAAACATACAAATATTCCTCTAAAATCAGCCGAAATCCGAATTCTGATTTACTCACCTGTTATCAGGAGAGACCTCAGTGCTGCATCTTTCAGCCCAGTACTGGTCCTGAAAAGTAATTTTAACCGTACTTACCGGTAACTTGAATTTCCTTCATAGGCTAACATTGACTGGTTTCACTTGGAAATTCTTCTAAGTGTGGAGTTTTGGAACTTTAAAATATTCCTCTAAAATCAGCCGAAATACGAATTCCGATTTACTCACCTGTTATCAGGAGAGAACCCAGTGCTGCAATTAAAAGGCACAACATGACAAAAAACAGAAGAATAAGACTTGCAAGTAACTGGAACAAGATCGAACCAAGGCTAAAAGGGGGAAGGGTTTTCTAGACAACTGTTACTGAAGCATTATTATGAACTGAGGAGTTGGGAAGGCTGCATTATATAAGTACTGCATAAAACCTTTGTCCCAGAAGTAGAATATCACCACTTTCAATTGGGAATCTGCTCAACAAAGAACCAGGAATCCACCTTGGAAGGTAAAATATAACAATACATACTGACTGCCAGGAAGCATGCAGGAAAATTCATGCTGCATGTGTGTATTGACCTATGGCACTGTGCCTTACCAGTGGTGAATATGTATATGTAGTTGACCCATGAGACTACATCAGTGCGCCAGTGTCAAAGGCAGTAGACACTGGGCTCAAACTCCAGTAGGTGAGCCAAGTAAATGGTCAATAACACTCTGCGAAGAGGGACCATCCACAGGATTCTTTTTTTATATATTTCTATTAGCATTTTGCAGTTTACAATAGTACACAAAAATTGTAGTACAATGCAATAACTGTGATCCAAAGAGAGGGATGAGTAGTGGTGGTAAGAGTAACCACAGGCTTCTGAGCACTATGAGCAGTCTGTTTCTGTGTACTCTTGTGAACTGTAAGTAGAAGTTGCCAGCACAAGAATTATGCCCATTTCTTGGAAAAAGAAGTATGCATCTATAGGTAGTTGTAAGAATCTCACCTGATTTTCCATGGGAGCAAGATGAGGAGGCGAGTCTAGGTCTCAACCTCCCTATCAATCGAAATGATCCAACAGAACCCAAAGCCAATCTCGACCAAAGGTGAAGAGGGGAAGGGAAGAGAGAAGAAGCAACATCTGCTGATGACTGCTCTGCCAGGGATGCATCTATCAGGACTGTTCTGGCTCCTCCTGTGTGAATGAAAAACAACACTTAACAGATAAGCAATGGGGTTGCCCACTTGTCATATACTATCTGCTATCTTCTACCTGTGTTAAACCCCTCTTCCGGTAAACGTAGACGGCAGTGAGGTCTATTAGTAAAGATCGTAACTCTAACGAGGAGAAGGAGAAACATATGTGTACATATCTGAACATACATATAGCGTTTTCTGGACTATCACATAATATCTAACATGGCGTACCTGTGGTGTACCTTATCTCTTCTTAACTGTAAGCTTTATATGGCATGGTTGGAACATACATAGGAAAGAACAAACACATTACTATATGTGTGCATAATGTGGCGCATTACTTCATGCACCCAAACAAGATTCAGGTGTTACAATAAATCAGTGGACTAGCGAGTTACCAGAGTTGAACGCCTGACTTGATATTTTAAGTTTGTCTTCTTTTTTTTGCAGGAGCACCGTAGGATGTCATCAAGAGTAGGAGGATCAAGACACGATTCCAACTGAGGGCAGGCAAGATCTAGCCTGACGAGAGAAGACTGGCGCAGGATACCGCGAGGGAACACGGAAGCCCAGGTACGTGATGCGACGGGAGGAAGCTGCTGGAGACGGATGCACAGGGGTCCGAGTACAGGGCGTGACCGGTTTTAAGAGGGAAACATGAAAAATGGGATGTATTTTCAAGGTGGTGGGTAGCTCAAGTTTCATCACAACATCATTGATCTTCTTTGAGATTGTGTACGGCCCAATGTAACAAGGTTTACATTTGTGTGACCCCTTGATAGCAATATGGTTAGTGGATTACCAGACTTTGTTTCCGACATTAAAATTTGGACTGACTCAATGATGTAGGTCTGCATATTTTCTGTACACTTCCTTAGCCTGTGTCAGATTTTCCTGTGCTGACTGTTGTATGTCATGCATGTGATCAATATAGTCCTGTACAGCTGGGACTTTCGGAGTGAGAGAGGAAGATAGCAACAGGAAATGGGGATGAAACCATAATTACAAGAAAATGGTAAATAGTTAGTAGAACTATGAGTGAGGTTATCTTAGGTGTAATCTGCTGCCCAAAGATGCCCATTCCAGTCTGTGATGCTATGCTACAACTGACACCATAGATACTGTTCTAATGTGTGATTCACCCTCTCAGTCTGCCCATCTGTCTGAGGGTGGTGGCTAGAAGATAAACAAATGTCTATCTGTACCATATTCCCCAACCCCCTCCAGAAACAAACTGCGAACCACAGTCAGAAATGATGATGGATGGGAGTTCATGTAGACGCACTATGTGTTGTAAGAGCACTTCCGCCAACTCGTTGGAGGTGGGCAAACTCTTCATAGAAATGAAATGGGCCATCTTGGTGAACAGATCCACTACCACCAAAATTGTAGTATGACCCTGACCTGTTTTGGGCAAATCAACTATAAAATCCATGGAAATGATATGCTAAGGAGCAGGAGGAGTAGGAAAAGGCGTTAACATGCCTGCAGGGGCTTGATGAGAACTTTTACTCTGTGCTCATGTACTACATCTCTGTACATACAATTTTGTGTCTGTGGTAACAGTAGGCCACCAAAAGTGTCTCTTAAGAAGGTCTATTTTTTTTCTTTCACCAGGATGACCCACTAGGATATGTGTATGACACCATTCTAAAGCCTGTTGCTGAAGCAGGACAGTGGGAATGTAGAGACCCCTTTGGACGTATATCAGATCATGTACCCTTTGAGCACCATGCGTCTGAGCCTCAGCTTCTTTGTTTTTTTGCACCTTGGCTATGTCTTGGGTGAATTGCTTCTCAGTGTACAAGTCCTTACTATTCGTTCATGTGAAATAATGAATGGTTGTTCTGATGTGGGCTCCTGTACCTACCTCGTATGCCAAGCGGGAAAGGGCATCCACCTTACCATGTCTACGTCCAGCTTGGAACTGAATAATAAAATAAAATTCACAAAAAAGTGTGTCCAGCGCAATTGTCGCATGGACAGGGCACTGGCCGATTTTAGGAATTTCAGTTTTGTGTGATCGGTCAAAACAGTGATTGTATGAAAAGAGCCCAAAAATAATGTCGCCATTCGTCAAAAGCCCTCTTAATGGCTAACAACTCCCTGTCCCCCACTGTGTAATTGATTTCAGCTGAACTCAGTTTATGGGAGAAGAAAGCATCTGGATGCAATTCCCCTGTATCCTTATCCTTTTGGGACAATACACCCCCCACCGCTACCTGAGAGGCGTCAGCTTCTACAGTGAACAGTTGGGTAGGATCTGGGTGTTGCAATATTGGGGCACTGCTAAAGGCCATTTTTAGCTGTGTGAATGCTTTCTCCGCCTCATCGGACTACTGGAATTACTTGCCTTTGCGTAAGAACCTGGTAATAGGTGAGGCTAGGGAGGAAAAGTGATCGATGAATCACCGGTAAAAATTAGCGAAGCCAAGGAAGCTCTGCACTTCCTTGACTGTCTCGGTAGATTTCCACTGGGTAAGTGCCATCACTTTTTGGGGATACATATTAGCTCCCTGTGCAGACAAAACATAGCCCAGAAAGGAAACAGTAGCAACATGGAATTCACATTTTTCTAGCTTAACAAACATGCTATGGACCCTTAGGTTCTGCAAGACAGCCCTCACATGCTTTTTGTGTTCCTGTTGGGAGGCAGAATATATCAAAATATTATCAATGTAGGCTACAACACATACATCCAAAAGGTCACGAAAGACCTCATTGATAAAAAACTGGAAGGCGGCTGCAGTGTTGCAAAGGCCGAAGAGCATGACCAAGTATTCGTATAAACCGAATTTTGCCCGAAAAGTTGTTATTCCTGCTCATTGAAATGACTGCTATTCTGTACCAGGCTCTGTACATAACTGATCTGCATTCAATGTTTACAAGGGCCTTACTGTTTATCATTGTTCACTTGTATTCCCTGTAATGAGCCCGTGCCCGCCTTTCATTTTCCCATTCGTTCATCCTACAGCCTGTGTCCTGCATGTGACGCCCACTACCCCACACTCTACACTTCATCTCTTCAGACTCCTCTCCCAGTTGGAGATGTTATTTTTATCATGTGCCTTGACCCTACCCTTCACACAAACTATCCCTTCCAACCTACCGCACACCCTGAGTCATGTGATATCAATGCTCGCCTATCGGCAGTAGCACACCCTGTAGCTACTCAAGATACGATGCC
Organism: Calotriton arnoldi; assembly: GCA_963921515.1. Lineage (NCBI taxonomy): Eukaryota > Metazoa > Chordata > Amphibia > Caudata > Salamandridae > Calotriton > Calotriton arnoldi. Next base: position 871,678 of record CAWUFW010003902.1, read on the forward strand.
AATTCTGATTTTAACACCCTCATATTACTAAAACTGCTATACTTAATGTGGTTTCCCTTAATGCTACCGGACTTAGCCAGCCTATAAAAAAAAAAGTTCCATGAATATTGCCACTCTCTTAAGGGCGACCCGGTATTTCTGCAGGAAACCAAAATCGGCTACAAAGAAGCTCTCTCCCTCCCTCCGTGCAGGTTGGGTCTCTGAAATTGCTTGCTCCCCCGCTATCTCCATAAAACATGGAGTTGTTACACTGATCTCCAAGTACTCCGGTCTGTCTATCACATCCACTGAGCCAGACAACGATGGTAGTTGGGTAATTACAAGACTATAAAATCGATCCACGGAAATCTACGCAGTAAATATAGACGTCCCTACCTCAGATGATCCTACATTTTGGAACGCCCTCTCAGCCAAACTTGCAATTCTTCCTCCAGAGGCCCGAATCATCCTTGCTGGTAATTTCAATCTCCCCAGTCGCTCTCTGGGACACCCTGAAATGCTAATGTAGAAACCAAATTATACGCCATATGTCACACAAAAATAAACTCATTAAGTCATTCCTGGATCAGTTAACTGCAGAGATCAAAGCTGCAGAATTAAGCTACCGATAAAATAACGAATTGACTACCCTGGCGCTCCTAAAACGTCTTAGGTACGAATTCAATTCCATAGTAAGTAAACAAGCGCATCTTTGGCTTCACGCCCAAGAAGGCAAAACACTTTTCTACCTAAATAAAGCCAGGAAATCGCTAGCGGACTACCTAACATTCAAGAAGAACTCCAATTTGATTTAATCGAATAAAGATGAACAATGGAAGTGATGTGTAAGGTTTTTCAGCGCTTTTACACCAAACTTTACACTCCATCTGTTAACACGCCCACTGATGCCTGCTTTAAATTTCTGAACTCGCTACCAATAAACAAATCTCCGACACTGACTGAATTGCCCTAGCCAGCCCAATCTCTAGAGAAGAGATCCTCCAAGCCATCAAAAACATCCCATGTGCTAAAGCTCCGGGACCAGACTGCATCCTGATTGAATTCTATAAAACATTTGCCCTCTCAATTATTAATACTCTAGAGTTGGTCCTCTCCCACCTTGCAGATTCTGGTTCAGTTTCTGGATCCGCATCAGAGGCGACTATCATGATTATCCCTAAAGAAAGTAAAGACCACTTTGACCCAAAAAACATTAGGCCCATTTCTCTATTCAACATGGACGCAAAAATGTATGCTAAAGTCCTCGCTAACCGTCTCGCCCCACTGATTCCTAAACTTGTTCATCCAACTCAATCTGGATTGATCATAGGATGCCTAGCTAGTGACAACATTCGCCTCTTCTCCCACATCATGGAAAGAACCTCAAATCCGCTCTCTACACCAGCCGCCGCTATAGCCCTACACGCAGAGAAGGCCTTCAATAAGGTCTCTTGGCCAGACCTTGAAGCCGATCTTTTCAGACATGCCCTGGGGAAAGGGTTTAGGACGATGACCATGGCCTTAAACTCTAGTCCCTCCGCAAGAATTAGAATCAATGGATCCTTATCACAAACCTTTACTCTTCCACAAGGAACCCGACAAGGGTGCCCCCTATCCCCGTTACTGTTCTTACTTGCCATTGACCCCTACTACTAATGATTAATGAATCACAAAATTTTCCCGGCATTTCATTTGGCAATACCCCATATAAAATCAGCTGCATACATGGATGATATTCTGCTTTTTATGGAATCCCCAGAGCTCCCATTCTCTGCGACCCTTTCCAATATGGAGAACTTTTATAAATTCTCAGGATACTCCCTAAATAGGGATAAGATTGAGGTCCTCCTTTTAAATATTTACTGCCACCCTTCAGTGTGTGGCTCATCTAATTTCCAATGGAAATCTACAATAAAATACCTCAGGATCTGGTTCGGTAAAACCCTCACCGAAACAGTGACCACTAATGAGAATAAAACTCTAATTAAAATAAAAGAGCTTCTGTGGGCTTGGTCCCCAAAGCACATATCCTGGTGGGGGAGATTTGAAACTATAAAAATTATGGTTTCTCCACTGATTAATTTCCTATCAAGCATTCTACCTACCCGACTCTCCCCAGGCTTCTTCACTAAAGTCGACAAAGCTGTCTCTGATTTCCTATGGGAAAACAAAAAACCTAGAATTAGCCTTACAAAACTGCGAACAATGTCGAAAATAGGGGGTTGTAACTTTCCTAACTGGATCACCTACCAGATGGCCTTCTTAGCAGCCCAAGGCTCTCGGGTTTGAATCTAATCGACTAAAGAAACGTATTTGGATCAACGTGGAACTCTCCATTTGCCACCCCATCTCACTCGGCTCCTTACTAACAATGGCTCGATTCCTTTTTCCCCACTCCCACACAATATTCCAAGACACTATTATCCGCCATACTCACATTAGACACAATTTTGGAGACTAAAATCCATAAATCCCACCTTACATCTACGTGGTACAATAAGAAACTGTATATCCCTAACTCTCCAACCATTGGCTCAATTTGGGCTTCTAAAGGAATTACAATGATATCTGACCTCTACGATAATACTGAACTGCTCTCCTTTGCCTTCCTCCAACATAAACATGGCCTCTCCAATATGGACTTCTACGATTTTCTCAGTATCAAAGCGAAAATCTCCAAACTGGGACTTATTCATAACTCTCCCCTATTACAGAAATTCCAACTAATACAATCAAATGGACATACTGCCTCACACGTCTACAGAATCCTCACCACCTCAAAAATTCTGCGCCACACACCGCTAACACAAAAATAGACCTCCTACTTCTCATCTAAGAACATGGTCCCCGCGAACACAGGCGCTTGGAGTAAGATAGGATCACACTTACTACAACACAAAGTGATCCCTTCCACCCAGACCAAGTTCTTCGCTGCACTTTACTGGACCCCTGTAAAGTTATTCCGCCTAAAACTTAAGGATGCCAGCACGAGCTGTGCATGTGACTCATCCCCTGGTGACAAAGAACCCATGTTCTTCTCCTGCCCTCACCTGCACTCATACTGGCAAGATATCGCCATACAATTACAATAAAAAATCAAAACGAATATTCCACTGTCCTTTCCATTCATTGTGCTAGGACCATTTCTGGCAGATCCCCCAATAGATCTTCCCGACGCAGATCTCTCCCTACTTGACCTATTACTCACCATCGCCATCAAAGTTATACTTATCGACTGGAAGTCTAGCAATAATGTATCATATCACACTTAGTGGGCCTGGGTAACCGAACTGAGAAGTCCACACATGAACTTATCTAATACTAAAGATTGCCCTGTAACCTCTCAACATATTTGGGACACGTTAGACATCTTTCTGTGTAATTCACCATCCTGGAGGGAAATCGTTCACTGTTACCACCAGCCACAGGTAGCACCACATCTAGGTAGTGCTCAGCCTCCTCCTTGATACACATGACTCCTCCTCTTCCCTCTGCCCTATCCTTCCACTCCCTCTCATATCAGACACCACTCTAGAAACGCTTCTGAGATATGCGCAACATGCACACCCCGCTGACTGACTGTCTTCGAGACCGATTTTAGCGCTTTTCGCTCCTCAGCCTGTATCATTCTCATTTGTTCACGAACTACTCCGAGCTATAACTACTTGTCTTCACATTTCTACAACTAATGTAAGGCTGCGATTGTATTCGTCACCAGATATAATGTCACACTGTCGTGTATATCTTGAAAATGCTATTGATTCTTGATTTGTTCATTTAATTTCTATCCCTCTTGCTTTTTTGTTTTGTATTGTTTACATTCTATTACAAAAACAAATAAAATATTTTGAACACAAAAAGGTATTCTTTTGGAGTCACCAATGCCATAGGGCTTCTTTGAAGGCAGAAGGGTTCCTTGACATCTGCAGGCACCCCATGTATGTAAAGAACCTGTTCAGCACTTTGCTCAAAATTGCATTTATTAAATGGACTGCCCACCAAAATTCTTATGATGAAGTTTCTCAGGGAAATTCCCTTGTCGATTCTCCTGCTAAAATAACTGTTTTATCTTTAAGTAGTGAAGCTCCTGTGTATGTTGTGCTTAGCGATTTATTTCCTGTTCCCTCATTAAAGTATTTGTCTCTATTACAGGCGCAAGACTCACAAACCAAAAAGCAATTTTAGACAATGCAAAATTAGAGACGTGGAAGAGTGTGGCCGTGTGGTTGCACTTAAATGTCTGCTCCCCAACCTCTCATACTTGTATCATGGAGCTGCCCATTTTGGAAGGTATGGTATGATTTGTGCCATGGCAACACGTCATGTGTCCTTCTTTTCTTCTATCGCCCCTCCTGTGCCATCCACTAGTCTCCTACCATTGGTAAGGGAATCAAGACCACCCCGCCAGCGGCCCACCCACCTCCTTAAGGCACCTTTGTCCATCTACAGATGGATTTTATACAAATGCTGATATGTGCATCCTGCTTATGTGCTTGTGATTGTTTGTATGTTTTCCAGGTGAGTGGAGGTATCTCCATGGCCTAGAGCAGCTGCTATAACCGTGGATAAGCACCTACTCAGGGAGTTTATTCCACAATTTGGTATTCCACATTGCCTTTCTAGTGACCATGGAACACACTTAATTTCAGCAGTAGTTTAAGAAACATGCAAAGGTTTATGGATCAAGCAACACTTCCACTGTGCCTATCACCTGAGTCATCAGAGGAAGTTAAGCGCAAAAAAACATGTTTAAGAATTATATAGCAGAAATCTGTACAGTGAACTTGCTCAAGCAGCTTGGTGCCTTACCCTTGGCTTTGTGGTCAATCAGGACCAGTCCAACTCAAAGACCTAAACTAGGGCCCTGGGAGATAAACATGGCACACCCTATGATGTTGCCTTTGGAACCACCTGTTCCTGCTGCTAAGATAAACTTTCAATTGAATGATGATGCAGTTCTACAATACTGTCAAAAACATATTTGCTTTCTCTACAGTTTTCATTCTCAGGTTCCGGCTACTTTACCTGACTGCCTATCTGAAGTCTCCTAAACTCTTCAGCCTGGTGACGGGGTCTTCTTCAAAGTGCATCAGAGGAAATCTGCCTTGCTGCCCAGGTAGAGAGGGCCATATCAGGTTCTACTCATCAACAACACAACTGTGAAGCACTGCAGATTGCCAGATTGCCAACGGAGGTCCATTCCTCCCAATGCTAGCCTCCAACACCCAACTGGTCTTATGTGCCCACCAGCGCCCATCTCCAGACCCGTACCTGCCTCCAGACCAGTACTCCCTGCTGAAGCTGCTCATGCACCTTCTCCTACAGTCAAACCAGACAGCCGAGACCAGCGTGCCTTGCCTGCTCTTAAAGAGACTCAGCCCTTCCATCCTGCTATGTTTAAGCCACACCGCAACGCGCCCACCTCCTCTAATTGTTACCACCTTTGTCTATAGTGATTTAATGGTCACTCAGTGCCGGATCCTACTGTGGGTCTCGCACTTCCTTTTTGTCTTTGGGTTGATCATCTGCCTCACTGTGTGGTATCTGATCATGGTCGTCAGTATCTAGCTGACCAGCCACAATGGGACAGTCCTCTCAGCCCCTCCTCGGGACAGTCATTCGTTCTACTGAGAAAATACCTATTTGCAACTTCTTAAAAAACTACAAGACTGTTAATCCTTCTACCTGCTGACTCTGCACTCATATGACTGTTGATAGAAAAGGAGGGCTTCCACTATCCTCTAGACCTCATGTGCTGAATTTTTATTATCATGGGCATCTTTGCAGGGATGTAGTGACCTCACCATCCCACACCCTATACCCACCGATGATACAGTAACAAGGTTTCCTGAGGAAGATGCTCCCCCTGAACGCATCCATTGGCCTACTCAGCCACGGGTACTCCTTATGTGACACAGAATGGCAAAGTCTATGTAGTTTAAAGTGTGTATGGCACTGTTCTAGTGGCTGCATCGAGATGATGTGGAGGCTCCAGGTTCACTACACTTAGCTGCCGCGCCAAGCTTTGACCCTTCCCTACCCTCCTGCGGGCCACAACCGGACTTGACTGCGGAGTGGGGACCCCGGCTGTATGGTTGTGTGCAGGGGTGTCACGGCTGAAGCAGGAGTTTGGCAGGAAGGTAGGAGCGCACAACCATGACCCACTGGTAAGTGGTGCACCGCACCCTGCGCATACCGGGTGAGCAACAGGCTTAGGTCCTGCAGAAGTGGCCCGACTTGGCTCCCAGGCTTGGAAGCACCTGGATGCACTCCCTCCAGCAGTGCAGTGGAAGTGGAAACCGGAATTCCGGCAATCTCAGGCAACCTGGTATTCTGGCAACTTGCTCAGACTCTTCTGCCCTGACTAACTCTTTTTAATATCGTGCAGCCAGCCTCAACCACACAGCTCTATCTAGCAGTGTGCATGCATATGGCAAGGAGTCCTCGACCCTGCAAAAGCAGAACTAGCTCTAGCTGCCTCGGCTCCCGTCTAATGTTGCTTCTAAGATCACCCACCACCCACTGCTCATTGATTTATTATAGAGTCATCTTTGTGGTCAGCCTCCAGGCACACTGTTCAGGATTACAACATCCTTTTCGTGACCAGAGTGTGGCTGCTGTTCTAGGGCTGAGCCACAAGGCCACTCCTGCCGTAACTGTTACTGTTGTAAGTGCCTGACGTTACACCTGGGCCAGGACATAGGGCCTAGAGCCTTGGACCAGTAGCTCCTTGGTGCCACAATTGTGTCAGCTAATAAATTCAACATCAGCCAGCAACAGAGAAACATGCCTTAGGCATGGAGTGTCGCAGTCGAAAAGGCTGACCACTAGTTTCTCTGAAGAGAAGAAAAAGTTTTGAGACAACAGTCGAAACAAATTGAAAACAGATAATGTAAAACAATAAGAGGTCTGGAAAGACTTGAGCGACCCTCACGAATAGAAAGAAGTGACAATGGGAAATCCTTGAGAAAGCCAGGCCTATTGTCACAACGATGCAAAAAGACAATGTTGATCAAGAAGCCAACTGTCCAATCTCTCCTTTGGTAAAAATGTTTGAGGAGCTGGAAAATTCCATCGAAGTTTACATTTCTTAAAGGCAATCTTCTCTAAAATGGATGACCTGCCAGAACTCCCAGACCTTCTGACCTCGCTAACATTGACCGAGGGTTGTGACTCAAACCTGGACAAAGTTGTTGACAAACCAGGAATAGCATATAAGGAAAGCCTTCATCCTGGCTTAAAATCTACAATCAAGCACACACCCTCTAAAGGACAACCAGAGATAACTCCTGCATCACCAACACCAACAGCTAACCCGCGTACGGGCCGAGCACCAAACATCATGGGACTATGTCCCAGTACAAAGTGGCCTGAAAGGGTCTCACACCCCCCAAGGCCCACGCACTCAAGGGCCAGCTGTGTCCATGCAGCCACAATCCTTCACACAGAAACGCGTCAATAAGGCTGAGGTGCATGCATCACCGTTGACCGGTCCAGGATTGGTGCAGGAAGTCGGAAATTCCATACGAACTCTTGCCACTCGTCAGCAACGTAAACTTGTGGGGAGCACATGAACTTGTAAACTCAGGAAGAGGGCATGTGATACAAGTTTGAAACTCTGTTCTTGGAACATTGCTGGTCTGGAAAGTAAAACAGAGAGCGACAAAACCCTACTCTTTTCGAAACAGTTCGAAATAGTCGCCCTCCAGAAGACCTGGGCAGTCACACCACTCTCCATTACAGCCTACTCATACGACCATAAACCTGCGGAAAAAATAAAAAGATTTGGTCATCCAGCCGGGAAAGTGGCCACTTATATCCCACTGTTCTTGGCAGAATAGATCGAGATGCTACTTGAACCGGATCCTGGCATCCTGATCACATCCATAACCAATTCAAGATACAAGTGGGCTTTAACTATAAGAAACATCTACAACCAACCAGTTCCTCGCTTAAAAAACTAAATCATCACGAAAATGACATCAATCATCCTGAACCTTACGAATCGATCATCAGAAGCCGATTTTTTTAGCACAAGGGATTTTAACATGAACCTTATTGGCGCTGCAGTTAATGATGCCTTTCTAAAAGGTCAGAATGTCCATTGGACCAACCAGACCCAAGTATTGAATTTAGGAAAACGGAAAAACAAACACGGGGAAAACTGTGTGTTGGACGTTGAATATCTTGGGCTGAGGGCGCCCAATGGCAGACTACCTGACGACTGCCTGGCAAACCCTGCCTATTGTGGCCCTCGATCTGGGTCTATAATTGATTAGACTTTCCCATACCTTACCCTTTTCCCTGATTTTCGATCCTTACAAATTGCTGAACGCTTAGAGAGCGATCACCACTTACACTACAAGTACTGGTACTAGATCTGTGAAGAGAGGTTGTCGAGAGCAGACCCATCATGGTCGCTACCAATTCACTTTAAACTATAAGAAACATCTATAATGAAGATTGCCCACAGTGCCAAGGCCGTAATAGAAGAGTGTGAAGGGCTAAATATGGACCCGATAACAAAATGGCACAAATTTACAACTGACCTACTTGCAAGTGACAATCGCGAGACAGGGGGTGCCCACAGGACAAAACCGGGTGAGCCCCTAGGAAATAGCCAAAAATTGAAAACAAGATCACTAGCCTTTCATTTGCCCAAGAAGAAGCTAAATCTGGCGCTGAGGGTCATTCAGAGGGGATGCGTAAAAACACAAAACAGCCTAGAGATGTTAAGATCGGCAAAAAAAGAATATAGGAAGCCCATCTGGGCTGACAACAACAAAAAATTTACTTTTTCTCTGCAAATCTGTACCATGATAGCAAGCAACTACACTCTAGGAACTTTTGGGCAACAATAAATAATTTAAACCGACAACGGCAGGCCCCTAAGTAACATCCCTGTTAGGGATGAGAGCTGGGCGACCTTCCTTCAAAAACATTTCTCTACAGCAGAAGTCTTGCTAGCCATAAAGTTACAGGAGGCACATCCCACATTGCCACGGTCAGCGTGCTCTGCCTCTCTTTGTAGAGGGTCAGTATCGAACACCCATCCCACCCAGGTTAAGGTATCCTTTCAAGCTGCAAATCCAGCTGAAGAATGCCCCTCCACCATACTTTCAGTCTTCTCATCCTCCTCATAGAGTCCTTTTGTTACAAAATAAACTTCCTCTAGGGACAGTTTTGTACACAGCCACCAACCTAGAAGAAGCACGTACCTTTGAACATGAAATTGCAAGGGTAATTGAAAAGGAAGGAGAGACGGTGCCCCCGGGCCCAGCGGGATACCCCAGGCCCAGGCTATCTACAAAACAGAACCGTTGTATTTGGGCCGGAAAGTTGGCTCCACTCTACTCTAATGCAAACATCCCAATGCAGGGCGAGGCTCTGTTATCTCTCCAATCTACAAAGGGGGAGACAAGAGAATTACCATCCTACCACCCTATTAGACAATGAAGCAAAATATTTTATAATGCTGGCATTACAGGACTTGACCCCATGGGCAGAGTCAAAATTGATAATTCCAAAAACTCATAGTCGTTTTAGAAGAGGCTCCGGCACGCTTACACATATCTTGGCCCTGTCAACTCTATTTGATCAGATGGAAAAACAGCAACGCACAACTTAGCTGTTCTGCCAAATACAAGGCAACTTCCGACTGTGTAAACCGAGAAAACCTCTGGAGGAAGCTCAGGGCTTGGAACATCCCGCCCCACGTGCTCAGAACCATAGAGTCACTCTAAAGCCCTACTTGAGTGTGGATTAAAGTTGGAAACTGCTCTCTTCTGTCAAGAAGTATTTTACACATCAAGGCTTGAAGCGGAGATGTGTGCTGGCCCATATCTCTGTAATCTCTTTATGCAGGGGCGTAACACAGGCCCTCGCAGGGGGGGGGGGGGCAAGCTCTAGGGGGCCCCCTCAGCACAGTACTCCGGCCGGAGAGCTCCTGATTGAGGCCGGAGGGGGCCCCTCCAGGTACATTGCAGGGGGGGTCCCCTCAAGTTTCGTTACGGCACTGTCTTTATGGCCGACCTCTCCCAGCCCTTGACGCATCAAACAGTTACGCCTGTCTTGGAATGTTTGCACTGAACCACTTACTCTATGCAGATGCCGCGGTCTTGTGCAGGAAAACTAAAGTAGGCCTGCAAAGGCTGACCTTGCAACTGCATGCTGCACAAAATGACTTAGTCATCAACAAAAATAAAACAAAGGTGATCAGGGTCGGATTGGGATCACAATTCGGCCCGGGCACTCCCAAAAAAGTGGCCCACATTCCTGGATCACGCCCGTTCACGAAACAGCATTTGGCTAGTCTCATCGGGCTCATTTTTAGAGAAATGTTTGATAAATTATGTATTTTAAAGCTCATAGAGCCAGAAACATTGGTGAAAACTAGAAGCACTACATTTTGGCGGGCGGATGAAGTGAAATAAAGTGTCCCAAAGGCCACAGCTCCTGATATGGCTATGTTTACCACCTGGCCGTTTTTTTTAACCAGCATTACCAGTATTTCAATTTTATTTATTTATTATTTATTTGTAAAGTATTCTAAAGCGCGAACAAGACCCAGACGGGTATTAGAGCGCTGTACAAAGAGGAAAATTAATGTTGACGTGAAGATACATAAAAGTACAATACAAAAGGCAACATAAGAGGAACCTGAGTCAGAAAGGAACATGTGGGTGCTCGGGGAAGACGAGGTACAGGTGATCAAATAGGAAAGCCCTACTAGACGAGGCCAAGCAGTTTTAGCAGCGCACTACGTCCAATGAACGAGAAAATACATTTCAAATCCAACGTAAAAAAAGAAAATGATTGTCAAGTACATATTTCAAAACATAAAGATTGTCAAGCATATACATTTCAATACACAAAGTATAAGTGATTGTCCAGCACTAGGGGGAAGTGACAGTCCCAAGACATAGAAGCTATTGCTGCTGAAGTTCTTCTAAAAGTAGCCATTTAACCTGTTTCTTGAATGAAGCAGTTGAGGGGTTGGCTCTGATCTCCTTCGGTAGGGCATTCCAGATTCTTGGGGCCAGCCCTGACAAGGTGCGATTGTAGGTTCTTTTTTTGTTGAATTTAGGTGGTTTCAGGAGTAAGGTATTGGAGCTTCTTAAGTTTCGACTGGCACCAGAGAGCTCAGGTTTCTTTGCCAGGTAAGCGGGGCTATTGAAGTGTATAGCTTTATGTGTCAGACAGACTATCTTGAAGCAGATCCTTGCTTCAATGGGAAGCCATTTAAGTTGAATTAAGTCAGGTGTAATATGATCATGCTTTCTGGAGCCTGTGATTAGTCTGGCAGAAGCGTTCAGAGTAGCTCTTAGCGGAGCTAACCTAGATTTAGGTAGCCCAGCTAGGGTCACCAAGCCATTTTCTACTCGCGAGATAACAAGGGATTGGACTGCTGACTGGATGTCCTCGGGCGGAAAGAAAGGTTTGATTTTTCTAAGAGTGTTGAGTTGATGATTGGCACTCTTAATGGTGGCACTGATGTGACCTTGCATGTTTAGAAATTTGTCCAGAGTGACACCTAGAGAACAAGCGAAGTCCACCATATGCGGGGTGCAGTTGAGTGCAGAGATATTTTTGATCCAGTTTTGCGTTGGGGACTCTTGGTTGTGGGGGGTAATCAGGAGAAATTCTGTTTTGAGGGAATTTAGTAACAGGTGGTTATGAGTTAGCCATTGTTGAGTTTTTTGGAGCGCTCCATTAATAGTTTTAATGTCATCTGGAGAGGAGATCTTCAAATTCAGTTGAGTGTCATCCGTGTACATATGGTACTGAATGTTTGACCCGTTCAGAATAGCGGTTAGTGGTTCCATGAAGAGAATGAAGAGCGAGGGCGAGAGAGCAGATCCTTGCGATACCCCAATAGTGACTGTGGTGCTGGCAGCCAAAGATTGGTTGACTTTGATTCTTTGTGTTCGGTTATGTAGGAAGGAGGAGAACCAATTTAAGACAGGGCCAGATAACCCCATCCTATATTGCAGAAGGTTAATCAAGTTATCATGTTTGATAGTGTCAAAAGCAGAGGGCAAGTCCAGAAGAATTAGAAGACAAGGCGTATCTTGGTCAAGAGCTCTCAAGGCATCATCAACAATGTAAGTTAGCGCTGTTTCTGTACTATGACCTGATCTAAAGCCTGACTGATGTCGGTCTAGTAGCTGAAATTTCTCGATGTGGTCGCAGAGCTGTATGTGAACGCATTTCTCAAGCAACTTCGCTAGAGACATGATGTTGGTGATCGGCTGGTAGTTATTGGGGTCTGTTAGATCTGCATTGGGCTTCTTGGGGATGGCTGTGACTTGCCCCATTTTAAGGCAGTCGGGGATCCTCCCCTGTAAAAGGAATTGTTGGATGATCTTGGCCCAGAGAGGCAGAATGGCCAGGTTGAGCAACTTAGCGGGGAGTGGATCACTGAAATGGTTGGATGGTTTAAGAGCTGCCAAGGAATGTGACAACTCCTCAAAGTCCGGGAGTAGGAAGGTATTCCAGCAGGCATTGTTTTTGGGTGTGTACTCTGTGGTGTAAAGCGGCTCACACACTGCTGCTGGTACTGTCGAATCCAAGGAGCTCATCGACAACAGGTTAGCAGCGGCACCTTGCAGCTCCTGATCAATATTCCTAGACTTTTCAGAAAAGTGCGCTGAGAAGACCTCCTCACTGGGACCAGTTGTTTTGATTGCTGGAGTAGGATTAGCCTGTTGTTTGATGATATCAAACAGTTTTTGGGACACTTTTTAGCGCTGTCAAGCTGATCTCTGAAATGATCTGATTTAGCAATGCGAATGTGTTTGTTATAAGAGCTTCTCATCTTCCTTAACTGTTTGAGACTAGAGGTGGAGGGGGCATTTCACCAATGTCTCTCAGAGAGCCTTAGATTGCGTCGTTCATCATTAAGGGCCCCATTGAACCAAGGTTTGAATTGTTTGCAAGGCATCCTTTTGAGTTGCTTCGGGGCTGCAGCGTCGAGAATGTTTGACATGGTGTTGAAGTAATGATCCGTCAACTCTTCCAGATTATTCATGTTAGTGGGAGGTTCTAGAAGATTTTTGCTCAAGTTGAGGGAGGTTAGGGATGTTGATGTCTCTCAGATTACGAGTCAGTTGCTTGTTTTTGAGCGGTTGACCTTGCCTGAGCAGAACCTTTTCCTGAATGTGAAAGGAGATTTGGTGGTGATCCGACCAATCACATGGAACAATGTCATCAAGTTGAATGACATGATCTCTAGCTATGATAAGGTCGAGGGTAGCGCCCTTGGAGTGGGTGGGTCCGTTGCAGGCCTGTATATAGTTGAGGTCGGAGAGGAACGTCTTCAAAGAGCAAACTAGTGGATCATTAGTGTCATTCCAGTGAAGGTTGAAGTCACATAGGAAGATATGGTTAGGGTGGAGGGCTGAGCTGGCAGAGATGGATTCCCATCAGTTGCTCTACAAAACGTAAGTTGTCCCCAGGGGGATGATAGATCGAGTGAAGCACACAGACAATCTTGCCCTTGTTCCAAATTTCAGTGACTAGGATCTCACAGGAGGACATCAGATCCTTATGAGTCTGCTTCAGAATGAGCCTAGAACGATGGATGCAGGCAAGACCCCCCCCCACCCGATTTAATAGCTCTATCGCATCTGATAATGTCATAGCCAGGAGGAATTAAGATGTCGAGTATAGGGGAGGAGGAGTCATTAAGCCACGTTTCCGTAAGAATCAGGAGATCTAGATCTTGTGATAAGATGAGTTCGGAGATATCCGCTGCGTGTTTCACTGCTGATCTGCAGTTGAGAAGTATCGATTTGATATGAGAGTTTGTAGTTGCTTCCACTCAGTGCGACGTGGCGATCTGAAGTAAGTTATCCTTATTCAATGATCTAAAGTTAACGCTAGGTTATCTATCCGGGTCAGATGTGATAGTGGGTATGCTGCTAGTAGAGACCGCCAAGTCATCATATGATAGTAGGAGTGCGAGCGTGTCCTCCTCAGACATCTGAGGCTGGAATCTAAGGGGTCTAGCATGGAGGTTGGGAAGAGGGCGAGAGGGCCAGCGTGTGTTATTAGGGTAAGTATCAAAGGGCCTATCCATTCCACCACTTAAAGTAGTTGCTATGGGCTTAGGGAGAACAGACCCCGGGGGAGGATAGGGTTTGCACAACTTCTCATTCTTCAATGAGCAGTGTAGGAGGGACTGGAGGTTATCCTTTACAGTAAGGAGGTCCAACTTCAGTTCAGCCAGTTTTTCCTCAATCCGGCGCAGGCTGTCATAGTCATGTACCCGCCCAGAATCAGATGAAGGGGGAGGCCCTTTCTCCTCACAGCGCTTGCACAGGGAGATGGACCCCTGCTTGGGCTCATTTATGGGCTCCAAATGTGGGATGGGATTGGCATAGATGGTGTTCGGGCTCTGAACAGGAGGTTGGGGAGAACACCTTTGAGTGTGCAAGTAGGGGGGCCCAGTGGACGAATCCTGTGCCCTGGAAGTAGCCCTAGAGGATGCGGAAGGTCGAGGCGGGTTCATAGGAAAAGTGGGCCCTGATGTAGTATCCAGTGCAATAGGTGAAGAGGTAGAGGAGGAGGGAGGACGTGAAGAGGAAGAGGGGGAGGGAGGACGTGAAGGGTTCAAAGAACGGGTGCTGGGGGTTGAAGTTGTGTGCGGGGAAGGAGAAGCAATCAGATTAGAGCTACTGGTACTAGGAGATGCAGTCCGAATAGAGTTACTGTGACTAGGAGATGGGACGCATGTAGTGTCCGGGTTGGTATTGGTAACGTTAAACTCATACGTGTTGCTGGTGGTATCAGAGCGGATCAGCATGAGAGAGGTGGAGGTGGAGGGTGTGCCCCCCGAGTGTGTGGTAGCAGGCGGTTCCATAGTACTGGGGCATCTAAAATGTTTTGGTCTGGTAGGTTTGTGGTTGTTGTTCAGGATGTTTGGAGGGGAGATAGGAAGGGAGGGCGCGGAAGGAGTTGCCGTGATGGTGAGATTGGGATGACCTAGATTGGCAGGATTAGAGTTATTGAGTGAATTTTTAATCTTATTAAAAATGCTGTCAAAACAATTCAAGTACAAGTCAGAGGCTTGAATAAGGATGTTGCCGTTATTGTAGAGAGAGATGGTCAGTTCCGCATTGAGGAAGCGAGATGGCGTTATGTTAATACGGAAACCGTGGGGGTTTTTACATATAGCTTTGTAACGCAGCGTATCAGTAAGAACTCTTCTCCATTGGGCTCTTCTGGTTGTGTAGAAGATAAGATCTGTCACCACTATGCCCTTGGATGCACATAGGTAGGTATCAGAGATGAGAGTTTCAGGGTAGCGTTTGAGTAGATTGTGTTTAAAAGCCTTGGCTGCCTTCTTCGAGAGGTTGGGAGGGTAGATGATCTTGCAGGCATTAGTGCCTACCCGTGTCAAGCCCTTAGAGGAACGAGTAGAAGGTTGAGTTATGGTAGCTAGTTGAGTCGATAGATCCAACAGAAGCGTCAGTTTGAACAACAGCGGACCACAGGTACCGCACGTCGTGCCAGTTCCAAAAAATAAAGTTTTGATGCGCAAATCTGCCCCTACGCCAACCGTTGCGTGGCGTCACTGTGCTCCAGATCAGAAAATCAATCACTTTCAAAGGGCGTGCGCATCACACATAGTCCAATAGTCAATTGTATTTACAAAAATTGTGATTTCTTTATTTTCATCAGTTTAAAAAAGCATTGAACATTAACACTCCAGCCAACGCGTTTCATTCCCACACTGGGAACTTCATACAAATACAATACAATTGACTATTGGACTTTGTGTGATGCGCACGCCCTTTGAAAGTGATAGATCCAACAGAAGCTTCGAACCTTGTAACGGCCAGGTAGAATGCATTCAGGTCATGTCCAAGTGTGCCCGGGGGACATACCCACCTTTCTGACAATCAGGACTGAAAGTAGCCAAACTGTATCTTAGTGCGACTTGACTGAACCCAGATGGCCTCCCGTATACTAGCTATTGAAATGAACTGCCTTACTGATCAAGAGTTTAGAATAGGTCTTGAATCGAAGGGACCTCAAGCAATATATACGAAGAAAGTGGTGATCCCTCCCATCGCCTTTAACTGGAGCCCGGTGATAGTACGCATGGAAGATTGGGTATGCTCCTCCTCTAGAATGGTTGTAACTCCAGCCAACCAGCAGGTAGCTTAGTGTCCTCAGCAACGCTCTGATAGTAGGGGAAATAGTTTGTCCAAACCCTAATTAGGGCAGCAAACCAAGGAGCTGCGCTCTTTATCGAGGCGTCTTCGCAGTGAGGTAGTCTGTCCAAACCCTCATTAGGGCATCAAACCAAGTAACTGCGCTCCTTCTCGGGGCGTCTTCCCAGCCCGGGGATCTAAGAGCATCTCCAGGCACACGCAACAGGCACGAGTCAAAGCTCCAAGGCTCCCACCCCAGCATAACCAGCATCAGTAACACGGCCATCAGGTGACCAGGCAGACTTTCCCTATGTAGCACGACGTGGGCCGTGGAATACCTCTTGCATACCCATAGTAAGGAGCCAAACCAACGCCAATAGTCAGCGAAATGCGCCTTTCATCTCACCACCTCTACTACTCAGTGACCAGGGGGGGGGGCAAGAGGACTCACCAATTCGACCCACAAGACTCACCAGTTCGACCTTCAGGAAATGGCGCTCCTCTCCCCCGCCAGCGCAGCCAAAGAGTGAGTCAGACAGAAGCAATCCAGGCCGTTTCAGCGAATGCCATCCTTCCTACTCGCATCAGACCTGCATAGCTCAGCACAAAAGGAAGTGCGAGGGCAGCCCTTCCAGCACTCATCGGCCCTCCATGGCTCACTGCAGGAGGAAGCACCAGGCCAGACCTTCCAGTACGCAACGTATCTCTGGAGCTCAGTAGAAAGGAAGTGCGAGGGCAGCCCTCCCAGCACGCAACAGACCTCCAGGGCTCATCGCTAGTGCGAGATCACCCCTCCGGGAAACACATAAACAGCGCGAGAGTAGCCCCTTCTGCAAAGGAACGGAAGGTTCTCATACAGCAGCACGTCGCGTTCTGTTATCTTGAACCGGCGCTCTCGCCCATCCAGGCCGTTAACAAGTCCAGCAGCAGGGGGCCGACTTCAATTCTCCGCCCTCGAGGTCACCCCTGTCGCCCTCCCCTGTTCAAGGGGCAAGAGGGTTTCACCTCACCCAGCCGATCTCTCAGCAGCAGTCAGGACATGCACATCGCCCCAACCCTGCAAGCGGTTACTTGACCGAGGGGCGAGAGGGCTCCAACTCACCTCGTCGATCTCGCAGCAGCAGTCCGATCGAGGAAACCAAGCAACAGCGGACCAGCAAGCCGGATCCACCCAGGCAGCCTCCACAGCGGCCTGCAACGATATAGAGGCTCTTTCAGAGTGCCAGACGGTCCATTGGGATCTCCGCTCGGTCCGTGCCACAGCAAACTCCAACTGATGTTCAATCGGGCCACTGCTTATTAGCTGCAAAACTCGGAGAGTACAACTCACCCCAGCCGTTCCAGCAGCCAGCCAGCCCAAACGGGGAGACTGATCACGTAACAGCGGGCCTGCGACAGCGAGCCCGATCAGCCAGTCGAACCTCCACGGCCACCCACAACGATGGAGAAGCACCCAAACCGTGCCGGACGGCCACCAGGAATCCCAGCTCGATCAGCTCGGTCCGCGCCCCACCCGACTCCAGCAGTCCACCAGACGGGCCTCCTCTTGTGGAAAAAGAGCCAACCTGGGTAAGTACAGATAAATCTTTAGTTCCCTTTGATCCGTTATGTGTGAGTCGTTCCTTAGTCCAGTTTTTGAGGGTGGATGGCATGGATTGAGTAGAATATTTTATAGATTAGGGATCCTAAATCCGGGAGCTCCATTTTGGGGCTCCCACTCGGCGGCCATCTTCCTTCCTACATCTGTTAGTCAGTACCATTATGCCCCTAGAGAGAAACATGCACTTTACAAATAAGCTCTTATCCGACATTTTCTCCTGTTGGTGGAGTGGTTCTATCACCAATGCCCTTGCCAGTACGAAAATGAAGAAAAACACCTAAAGCTGGTATTTTCTCCCCTGATCGATAGGTACTTTAAAGTTTGAACATTAAACGTAAGGTGAAAGCAGTTTAAAATGTGGTCTAAAGCTTCTTTAATGATCCGTGACTGATAGTTAAAACTAAACAAAGGAAGAAAAGCGATGTTAAGAAGGAATACAGACTTTTTATTATTGAATAAAGAATTCTCTCTCATTATTAAGTTCCAGCCTTTGCAGATTCTTAAAAAATGAGCAAACAGAAGGTAATGTTTTTTTATTGTAGTTTTATATAGCGTAAACTCAGCCAAAGGGCGCAATTATATGAGCACCAGTTACATTACAGAAGATCAAATTCATTTTTATTTTAGGCCTTGCACAATTAAGTCATTTGCCCAGAATCACAGGATGTTGAGGTGAGGCTGGGACACGAACCTGTTTCCATAGATCCACATTCGGCAGCTCTGACCCTAACATTACATGATCTAAATTTTCCACTCTGGGAAAGGTGCTTCACAGCGAGGTTTATGCAAACATACCACCCCCCACCTCCCAAACCACCAAGGCCTGAAAGACACTGTAGCCGAGGTGCCAATAAAAGGCCGTCAGCAAGGCCATTCACTTACTCACCCCAGCCCAGGCAACTGTAGCCTCAGGGTGATGGCCTGTCAGGGGAGGGGTGAAGAAAAGCACAGAGCTGCTGCTGCTCCAGGGGAGCCGAGGTGATAATGGCCCACAGCAGGGGAGTGGAACATTGCTTCTGGGCCACGGGAGGCCAAGATAAATTCTGCAGTGGACAGAACAATATTGGCCTAGCGACGCTGCTGAAAGCAACCCCCTCAGAGCTTCCTTGCTCATGATGCTGCCCCCCACCTTACAGTGGCCTGGTGGGGAAGCCAATAAGGCTCTGTGGGCCGGTTGACAAAAACCGGCCCACTGGTGACCCTTAGGCACCGGCCCATCGGCCAATGCCCGACTGCCTGCCTTCTCAATCCAGTGCTGAAGGTGATGATGGTCGGCATGACAGTCAAGAGCATTGTATCCTGGCACCTATGTACGTACACCCTGGATACAGTAAAAGAATATAAGTACCTCGGAGTTTTGCTGGATGATAAAGGAACTTTCAAGCAGTAGCTGTGAGCAATCACCAATAAGAGTAGCACCTTAGTCATGGCCTTCAATGCCTTTTTTTAAAAATACTTTATTTGTAGCTTTTGTTGCTATGACATTCAATACAACCATATAATTTATAACACAATATCACTAGATATTTTTACGATCGATTTTCCCACATTTTACAGAACATTACTGTTATAATCTTGTTTTCACATCACATTATGGTGTTTCTCTTATAATTGTACTTGCCCTTCACATCCTCTAATTGTACTTCGCGTTGTGTCTGCAGGTATTGTACCAGTGGACTCCAAAAGTCTCTTGGCCGCAAGGCTTCTGGCAACTTCTCTGCATATGTTTCTAATTGTTCCTTACAATATATCATGTCTGTTATCCAGTTCTTTACATTTGGGGCCTGTTTACTACCCCATTTCATAGCAATGCGCCATTTGGCCAATAAAAGGGCTATAGCCATTAATTTACGATTGGGTAATTTTTGTGTTTTAATCAGGTCTAATAAGAACATTTTAGGGGTATTAGCAACGCGTTCCGATAATATCGTTCCCAGTTTGCGTGTCACTTCCTTCCAGTATCTCCATGCCGGGGGGCAGGCCCATGCAACATGTATACAATCTGCTTGGGCGGTTACACATTGCAAACATTTGTCATCCCCGCAATCCATACTTATGTAATTGTACTGGTGTGTAATAGGTTTATTGCAGAAATTTGAAATGTATGATACGTAGATTGCAATTAAGTGTGAGCATTTGCGTGAGTGTGCAGCAAAAGCCCCAGTCGTCTTTAGATAATGGTGTGTCTAGCATGGTGTTCCATCTTGTTAGCGCCTGCTCGGTGTATCTGTATTGTTCATGCTGTGCCGCATTGTATAGTTTAGTTATAAGGCGCTGGCATGTGGGTGCTGTCAGTAGTGTTTGTAGCGCATTAAATGTGAGGGGTTCCTGCGGAAATGCTGGGTATAGATTCTTGACCACTAGTCGCAGTTGTAAATATGTAAAATGCATTAGTGGCGTGCGAGCTCTGTCAGGTATTATATCTGAAGGACTGACGAATTGTCCGTTGTGGAACATGCCGCCCTTGGTTTGCAAGCCCATTTCACATAAGATTTCCTGTGCTCTCTGTTCCTGTGTTACTGATATTTCCGGGTGATATAGCAATTGAAGAGCGGGAGCGTATATTGGGAGGTTTTGGGCAAGATGCCCCAACGTGCCTTGCAGTTATAGTGCTTTGTACTGGGTTTATTGTGGATCGTGGGATACCTTGCCTTTTTTGTGGTATGAGAGCAGTTAATGGAGTCGGGCGTACTTCGTCTGATTCTATAGTGACATGTGGAAGATAATTGTGAGGATGTAGCCAGTAGTGTGCGTACTGTGCTTGGGCTCAAAGATAATAAAGCTTTAGATTTGGGGAACCAAATCCTCCTTGGGCGTTTGGGCGTGTAAGATCCTTCCACCCAACTCTTTGGGCCCGCCCTTGTGAGTGTATTCATGTGTGATCGCAGTTTCAGAATGAATTGATGTGATAGGGGGATTGGTATGTTTAGAAATAAGTACAAAAAGCGCGACAACATAATCATTTTTTTAATTGCTATCCGGTCCGCCAAAGACAGTGGCAAGCGGATCCACCTTGTCACCTGACTTTCTAGCTTGGACAGGGCTTTCCCATAATTCTCATGGACCACCTGTCCGGGTCTCTGTGTATCCAAATCCCTAGGTATTTAACCCGGATCAGTCTGCCATAGCAAGGGAAAATCCAGTGGAAATCGTTGTGTGCAAGGTATCAATGGGATGACCACTGATTTAGAACAGTTCATACTTAGTCCAGAGTACCATTCAAAATTGATACATTCTTGAAGTGGGTTTAAGTTGTCTGCTGGTTGTTGAATGTATAATGCCATGCCGTCTGCGTATAGTGATATACTAATGGGCCTCAGTCGAAACCGTAGTGCTGCATTCACATGTTTTTGGCATACTTTGCATGCTAGAGGCTCAAGGGCTAACATGAACAGTAGTGGGGACAGGTGGCATCCTTGGAGGGTGCCTCTGTGAATACGCAACGGGTACGCTGTATTGCCATTAATACGAACTCTGGCGACCGGTTCGGTATATAGCAATAGGATCCAGCGAATAAAGGTGTGTAGGAGCCCAATTTTGCGGAGGACTGCGAACATGAATTTCCACTCAACAGAGTCAAATGCTTTAGCCTCATCTAACAGAGCAGCAACTGCAGCAGTTCAGGGCTAATTGATGGAATAATGCAAAGATTGTACGTAAATTATGAGTTGTTGAACATGTCGGAATAAATCCTGATTGAACCTGTAGCACCAAGTGTTGCATTAAGGGTTGTAATCTAGTGGCTAGTATTTTGGCATCAGTGTTTATAAGGGAGAGATGTCTGTAAGAATCGCAATGATCGGGATTCTTTCCTGGCTTAAGTAATTTTATTAGTAGGGCCTCTCGTAGAGTTGGAGGGAGCACTCCTTTTTCATATGCTTCCTTATACATCTTGAGCAAGTGAGGGGTCAGTAAGTCTCTAAACTCCTTATATAATTCACCCAGGAGGCCATCTATATCCGGGGCTTTGCTGTTTGGGAGGGCTTTTATCACTTCCTTAACTTCGTCTTCCTTCATGGGCTGCATAAAAATATTCCCTATGGCCATCAGAAAGCCGGAAAGGGCCACATCTTCCTGGTAGTCTGTGATGTCAACATCTGAGGTAGCCACCTGTGTTGAATATAGGTGTGTATAATATTCGGTGAATGTCTCTATTATTGGCGGAATGCCATAATGTGACCTACCTTGCGTGTCAGTTATCTGTACAATTTGCGTGGGGGTTCGAGATGACTGTAGTCGTGCTGCGAGCGAGCGGCCTGGTCACCTGCCCTCACCGTATCTTCGTGCGATATGTCTGTGTGAGAGGAATTTTACTTCACTTTTTGTGAATTCCTGGTAAGCGGACATTTTGCTTCTGATGGCAGCCAGTAGTGTAGTGTTTGGTGTTTGTGCATGTTCCCTCTCAAATTCTTGTATATCTTTTTCGTACCTAGTGAGTTGTTTGCAAATGTCGCGTAATACTCCAGTGTGTTTTCCGATGCATAGGCCCCGTATTGTTACTTTGAAGGCCTCCCATAGCATCTGTGCACTCGCCTCCAATCCTGTATTGTGTTCAAAATAATCTACAATGGCCTGTCTTACATCAGCCTTAAAGGCCTGGTCTAGCATTGCGGCCGTCAGGAAGCGCCAGGCGGACCGGGGAGTGGTCAGACAATGTTTTTGGCAATGTTCTACTGTCTCTGCCCAGGTACTAACTCCTTGGGTTGTTAGCCAGTAATCTATCCTTGACCAGGAATTATGTGTTGATGAAGAGTAAGTGCCCTCTCGTCTCTCCGGATAACGCAGCTTCCAGAGATCAATCAGGTTTCACTCCTCCATGCCGCCCCTAAGTACCTTAGCTGCCTGTTTGCCATATCTATCATTGCATGTCGACCTGTCCACTGTCAGATCGATACAAGTATTGAAATCATCACCCCATACTGTTGTATTCCGCTTTAGGTGTCCGTATATAGGTTTTCCTGAAACATGTCCTTATATAGGCACAATTCGCATTGCCCTTATATAGGCATAGAATCCCAGTCCTTATTTAGGCATTAGCCGTGCACTCCAAATACAGGCATGGTCACCGACATCCGTCCACCCTAACGTCACAACGAGTTCTTAGAAACCAGACCCTTAAGCTCTTGGGAGTTCCCCTAGCACAGGATTATTGATTTCTCCAAGAACTCATCTATTATGTATGAACCGTTATACCTTAAGGGTTCATTCCTGACGTCTTCCTCTGTCCGACTTCACGTCAATGCTAACATTCCAAGGCACCTACCAGGTATAAATATACCTTCCCTTGCCCAAGCAAGTTAAGAGGAGACCTCGACTTCAGAGGAGCCCGTACCCGGCCTGACGCACTGAGAAGATGCTGTCATTCCTGCTCGCAGAAGAATCCAGCTTCCAGTGTTCTGACTCCCTTCGCGGGGTGTTAGAGTTCCAGATCCGGCAAGAGATTCCCACCTCTCTCATTCTCAAGGTATGGAGCTGACTAGAACCTAGAGGGACTCTTGGCATACTAGACTTAACATACTCTTAGTATACCATACTAGAGAATACTCCACCTACTTCTTACCTTTCCCTACACCTAGATTAGGTTAGGTACATTGGGGTAGAACTAGCTTAGTGACGCATCGTATGAGTACTCGCATTTTAGCTCATGTTATTTATGTACGTGAATATATGCTAAAAGATAATGCTAGCGCAGTATTATTTATTTCTACTGCTTACGCTGTACATTATTTATCTTGCATACTGTCTTGTGATCATAACAGCACATATCTCTTACACGAGAAACAAGACTGTTCAATAAAACCTTTTTATTGAAACGCCCGTCTTTTCTTTCTGTGTAACTCTGTAGAAACTAAGCATGCACGATTGAGCTGAGTGAAACTGTTATCTATTGTTTCCACGATTCTGAGACGTGTTCCGATTCTAAAGGGAAACAAAGTAGTCATGTTTATGCGGTTGCCAGAAACTACTCCCTTCTTGTTCTCAAGGAGTTTCTAGTGGCCTCTGAGCTAGCTGGCACAAAAGTAATTAAGTTTAATATACTCGATAGGGACATACCGACCTCAGTCCTATGTCAAGCCTATAGGGTATATTATTCCAATGCGCAGAGCCTATTAGGGAAATAGGAACTACACTACATGGCGCCCAAACGTTTGGTAAGGCAGTAATTTAACGCTAGATACTGAGTAACTCAGTCGTGCTTTTCCCAGAGACCCCTACTCACATACTCCATAAGACGTCTGGAGTGGGTAGGGTTAAATATCCGCCAAAACTAAATAGGACAAAAAACCTATATATTAGTTGCTTGGTTTGTTCAACGTTGAAGGATACAGTGTTCCAAAATATTGTGCACCTTATCTTTTGTTTCCTTGAAACTTGTTCTACATTTTTCAAAAAACAAATGTCCACACGCGGGGACAATGACACCGAGAACGGTGTAGCTGCGGCTGACCCAGTCGTAACAGCTTTTAACTTTACAGGTTTAAATGAAACCGAGGAGGGTGTTATAGACATCCATCCAAACTTAAGAAGAGCCATCACTCTAAAACTTATAAAACACGGCCTACCACCAAGAGGCGGTAGAGCAGTTTTCGTGATAGAGGCACACGAATCCTTTCAGACAGAGGTATTCTATTCATGGATAGTATTCCCTGAATCAAATCCAGTAACAAAACTGTTTCACTTCTACAAAGAAGATGAACCACCAGAGGAATATATTCCTTTCGAGGATATTGAAATTCCACCAACATACCAGGAGCATCAGCTCTGGTTTAAAGGCGCCCTAAAACATCACAAAAACATTACCAGGCTCGGTCCACTAGGTAGACCAGGAGCAACATGGCCGATTCTAGCCGGCTACACACCTCATCCTGACATTGATAGAGATGTCAGACGAGGAATTACTTACTCAACTTACAGAGTTAATAAAACTTTACAGACAATTAGTCCAATATGTCATGCGGACTTTCACAGTCCAACCACCATTGACCATTCCAAATCAAACCCCTCAACAGGGGAATACACTAAAAATTACACCACAGACTTTATACGCAGTCATGGGTAAAATGCCCACAAAACGTGAGCAAATTCCATTCTGGATAGCTCAAAAAATTACTCAAATCGAAGCAGTATTTCCTAATACTAGCCCTTATGAGAAACACAGAATCCTAACAATCTGTTTACCAATGGGGATCACACCACAACTGGAAGACTGCACCACTTGGGGCTCAGTCTTTGCTGCCATCTATACTAAAACACATGGTGTTCCGTCAATTGCAGTAATACCAGATGTCCTGAAACAAATTCAAAACGAATACGGGGCAGAGCCTGCTCTGAATTTAGGTATGAAATTACTGAAAAACTTCGACCAGGTCTCAACAATAATATTATCTAATATTAAAGGGGAGGCAGCATCAGTGGCGATCCGCCAACGATTAAGGGAATTTGATGTTACAGAACATCAAACAGAACTACCCAGAATAATAGAACAATCTTATGCAGAATTAGGCAGAGATAGTTTGGGTGGAAGACCATTGAAGCCAAAACTATCTGAAAGTCCTGAGAAGGACTCTATTAAACAAACTCCTACATCTTCTAAAAAGAAGTGGGAAACTAATAAACAAAATTCAAACGAGAAACGTTCTCAATCCCGAGGTAGGTCTCCTCCAAAGGAGCCCTCTGAAAGGAGGTATAACCTCAGGAATAGGGATAATTTAAGAAAGCCTGACAGGTATCAAGATACTGATACACGTTCCTCTCGTACCTTTCAGATATCGTCACAGACATCGGAAAGAAGAGGACGGTCAGAACATAGAGAAGAACGCGTGAAATCGAAAGACGACAAACACGTTCAGAAAAATAAATCAAAACCTCAATTCTCAAAAAGAAGGTAGCAGGTCTGAAGATCAGACATGCCGAGGATACTGAGAACACAACTCAAGAACGGAGAATGGGCTCAGACAATGCTGGACAGTGCGGCAGAAGTCACAATAGCTCGCCAGAACCTGAAGGAACTTCTGGAGATAGTGGACTTGAATGAGTACATCACAGTAGAGACTGTAGACACCAGGGTTAGTACTCCACAAAAGTTATATGAAATAACACTCCGAATGGAGGGAGACATACCAAGAAAGGTGAAAACACTCTTTTGGGAAAACTTTCAAGGGGTTATGATATACTTCTAGCAGAAAAAGACTGGCCACCACAATTTGTCAGGGAGTGCCCACATGGTGAGGACATCATTATGCCTGCCTTCTCCAACCATATTCCAATTCACCTAAAATATACTTATGCCAGGAAATGGGCAGTTGCCCAGGCCCCAGCATTATACAAAAATCATGTAGGATGGGATGAGGACTCACCTCACCACAAAATACATTTAAAAAATGAACCTACTGCACAAAGGCAGTACCCAATAAAGCAATAGCTAAAAAACAGGTCAGGCAGATCTTAGATCAACTTGAATACCAAGGGGTGATTGAAACATGCACCTCCTCAATGAACAATCCTTTGTTTCCTGTCTCCAAACCAGACAATACATATCGTCTAGTTTTGGATTACAGACACTTAAACACTTGTTCTAAAACATTTGCAGTGCAAAATGCACATAGTACAGCATTAATGAATAACATTGTGCGTAAAAAATATAAAACCACATTGGACATCTCAAATGGTTTCTTTTGTCAAAACATAGCACCTGAAAGCAGGTACTTAACAGCTTTCTCAATAATGGGGACCCAGCGTCAATTTTGTCGACTCCCACAAGGGTTCAAGAACAGCCCGGGGTTATTCTCAGCGAGGGTAACAGAGTTACTACAAATTTATGATAATGAGGCATTGTCATATGTCGATGACATCTATCTGACAGACGATGACCTGGATAGGCACTTGAACCGGGTGAGCACCATCATATTGGGCTTCGCCTCTGAGGGCTATAAGTTCAACTTTAAAAAATCCAAAATTGCCCATCTCAATGTCCTTTTTCTAGGATATGAGCTTTCAAGTGAATGCAAGAGCTTGGCAGCTAACTTTTTAGAAAGGTGTGCGCTGCTCCAACTTCCAAAAACGCAGAAAAATTTACAATCCATCCTGGGTTTCCTAAATTTTGGAAGAACTTACATTCTAAATTACGCAGAAAGGGTTAAACCTCTCTACGCATTAATCAAACCTGATTTTTCAATCAAAAATTGGACACAGGAACACACAGAAATCTTGCGTTCACTCCAAGCTAACATGTTAGCAACAAATCACTTACAAACAAGCGTAAGTCAACGCAATTTAGTGATCCGAATAATTTCGGGTCAATGCGGATTCACCTACTTAACATTTAATGAGGGTGAAAAAGTACCAATAGCATACAAATCACATTTGTATACACAAGCAGAAATGCGCTTCACTTCAACTGAAAAAATACTGACAGCAGTTCAAACCGCTGTAGCAAAAGAAAGAGCTCTAGCCCAAGGGAAATGCATTATTGTCGTAACCCCAGTACCGGCCTTAGAGGCGGTAACTAAAGCGAGCATTCCAAATGCTAAAGCATTACATCCTAGATGGATACAATGGGTTAATTCTCTTGCTGCAACAGATGTTGAATATGTTTTTGATCCTGATTTAAAAACACAAGCGTTCCTGCAATATGAACATGAATGTCCTCTGCCCACTGAAATTCTGCCTCTCGATCAGTATGAATTTATAATTTACACTGACGGATCCGCACAACCCGCTACAGGGAGTAAGCAAGCTTACAGTGCAGCATGCGCAATCGTTAAAGCGTCGCATGCGCGATGGTAACTTCAGACCAATGGTCACTAAAACTCAATCTCTAGGAGATTGTACAGCTCAGCGAGCTGAACTACAAGCATTCAAACTGGCACTTGAAAGTACAGATCGCGAATTCCCCACACTAATAGTGTGCGATTCTTTCTACTGTGTTCAGTCGTATAATGAATATATACAAAATTGGCTTGAAAATGGGTTCAAAGATGCAGAAGGTGGCACAATAAAGCATAAAATGCTTTGGGAACAAGTAGTTCAGTTAAAAAACGAACTACCAAAAGCTCACGTTGAGTCATCAACGTGATGGCGTTCACGTTGCAGGGAATTCATTGGCTGACAAAGCCGCAAAGGGGGCTGTTCAGACGGCTTACGTAGCTGCGATCACTCGTTCAAAAACGAGAATAGACAGTGAGATATTGTTGGCTGTCAATGCTACGAGCAAAGGCAGTGGTGCAGCGTTACCAAAAAAGTTTCCACTCAAGTGCTCTTATGTAATTGATGCGAACAACGTTCCTTTTGCTCGAATCCCTGGAGTGGGGGATAGGGTAATTCCAAACATGGAATGTAGAGCAGCTTTGATTTATGAAGCACATCTGGGGGAGGGTGTCACATCAAGGGATCTCTAAAACAATATTAACATTAAAAGAGATGTACTGGTGGCCTGGAATGAATACACAGATTCACATCTTCATCAATGACTGCATAGACTGTAAGGTACAGCGTGATGCAGAACACCACCAGACACCATGCTACGAAGTAGCCTGCCCAGTACAGACACCATTGTTAGGTAGCATTAGACTATCTACGTGCAGGCGTCCTTTTAGACAAATACAATCCCACAAATACTAAGTCAAGGTTCCTATGGATATGGCCTCAGCGCTCGGCTGACGCTCGAACTATTATAAAATATTTGCGAGTCTTTATCGGCACATACGCAATAGGCACATTACATTCTGACCAGGGCCCTGCGTTTAGCTCTCGGGCTTACAAAGAAGCCATGGCAGTTTGGGCGTTGCATTGTGGTACTCCTCTCCCTTTCATCCTGAGGGAAATTCTGTTGTGGAAAGGAAAAACCGGGACATAAAGCAGTCTATAACAGCTAGGGTATTAGGTTCGGGTGATGGGTGGGTCAAACATCTTTATGGGGTCCAACGCTCATTAAATAATTTGCCAAGAAGTTCTCTAGGGGGTCACTCCATATGAGGTCCTATTTGGGACAAGAATGTGGGTTCCTGATCTCGAATGTAAAGGCACAGTGGTGGAAAATAAACCCTTTGATATCAAAGATTGTTTGGCTGTTTTACAGGATCTAAATGAACTAAGATCGAAACAAAGCAACGTGTTCCTGAAGCCAACCACCACTGGGTGAAAACCGGCAGTCCCAGCAAGGCCTGTCTGGATCCCAAAAGTTGGGGATCTAGTCAGAGAGAAGATTGCGGACAAGAAGGAATTTGGACCTTCTTACAGACAACCAGTACCTGTCCTAGCCATTCACGGAACAAGAACAGTACTTCTGCCGCCCCTTGCTGGAAAAAAGTAGAAAAGATTTGTGTCAATCGACCTCATCAAACCACAGTATGTGGCCAATACTAAATAGTAGGCCTCGTGGACTCCGACCTAGTAGCAGACGCACTCCTCTCGCTACTATCCAAGAGGTTCAGACTGAAAGACTGATAACCATCAAGAATTCAGCAGTAACAGATGAAGGACTAAGCAACAATGCTATGGAACTCATCCCTCTTGAAACTCAAGTATTAGTTCGTCCAAATACACCTGTTTACACCAACGTAACAAGTGATCAACTGGTTCCAGCGATTTTGACAAATCCTGATGCAATTCCAACAATTGACAGAACTGCTTCTGGCTATTTCATTAACTTTGATACATTTTCTGAGGATCTGAGTGAGCCTGAAACGACGCCAGCATCAAAAACTTTTAAACAGCAAGTACAAGACTTTTTTCATTTTCTGAGAAAGACTTATCTGGTTTCACCATGGATTGAACTATGGATTATTTCTGGAATATTTTTCTTTCTGCTTTGGCTAGCTTTGGTTATGACTATCAGCGTGCTTATAAATGGCAGATACATCCGTTTGGACATTGAAAGTAAAGATGTGAACTTACTTTTAAAACCACACAAATCATCCCATCGTGAAGCAAGAGACTTGTCAGCAGTGAACATCACAGCCGTTCCTATACAGGATGGTATAGTGTGGGACAAAACAGATTTCGATATCTTCGGCCCTACGGAACTTTTGAACATTCCACATTTATTTAAAATTTCACTAAGTGATTTTATTTCATCCAGTACCTATTCTGATGATTGGGACTTTGAGACTGTAAATGATATGATGTTTGATCTAGAAAGGTCTGCTGCATTTTCTAATAATGAATATTTAGAGGGTTCATCAGACTATGAACAGCTGTATTGCTATAACCACTATGGTCATCATTTTTTGCATAAATCTGCAACACCTAGAAATGTGTTTATGTTTAACCAATGGGAGCATTGTCCTACACCACCAAAAGGTAGTTCAAAAACGTTTGCTAAAAAGTTTCCCTATTTTTCAGGGTACAATACATCTGACCCAGAAACATTTTACTATAAAAATGTAAACAAAACAGGACAGAAAATAATTTTAACAAATACAAAACAGATTTACTCTGCAGCATTTATTGCCCAACTGTCTAGACATGGATTCGACTTGTGGAAAGACACAATAGACACAAAATCTGTCTGGGGTACTAAAGATTGGCAAGTGCAGGGGATAGAAGCTTTGTTTAGAGCATGTATCATCCCTCAGCAAATTATGTTTTTGAATGACACTGTGCAACAAACGTCTTGCCTTGGTTTAGCCAAGATCAAAGACATGAAAACACCTTCTGTACCAACACCTGCCAGTAATAACAATACACAGGCAGCGGTTACAGTTGACACAATACTACAAATCAACAGAACAAATCCTGATTGGAGAAAATGGTTGATCTGGCCCACAGACACAAACATCTGTCAAGAAAGATTCCTGAATAAAACACAGGGCTTTACTATTCATAGGCCAGACCCACGATACGTCCAAAGACAACATCCGGGGGTAGTAACAACATACAGTGTAGGAAAATTGTGCCTCGACTGGCTACAAAAATCTACACTTGAGGATGTGAAACAACACTTATCTTTACTTAAAGAAGACGCAGACCTTAGGGAATTCTTGCTAGGACCAAGAAAACCGCGTCAAAAACGTTTCATATATGCCGGCATCTATGCTGCTTATAATGAAGCATGGAAGGTTTCACAGGCAGAGGCCGCAGAACGAATACGTGAACTTGATCGTATTAACTTAGAGAAAACTCTCACTGTGGTCGACAATGGGTTAACAACTTTGTCATCCAGAATTTATTCATTGGACAACATTGTATCCTCTGCTATTGACATACTGGAACAAGATTTAGCCATGTTACAACAAGGCCAATCTCAGTTACGTTCTATTATGTTATTAAGCTGGACGCTGCAATCTTTGCGTGCGGGCTATGTGCCTTGGCGTTTTATCAACACGTCGGCTCTGTTTGCAGAATACAATCTGACTGATAAACAGATCGAACTGGCACAAAGAGGAGCAAAGTATACAGTGCTGAGCATTGAAAAACTGGAAAAATTACCATTCACAGTGGCAGAAAAACCAGCTACAGAATGGCTTATTCATGGCAAAATCACTCTGCCTGTCACTACTTTTCAGTTTCAGTATTGCCTCAAACAAATGCAAGCAGGCAAATATGAAAGGTTGGGTAAAGAATACATTAAGACATCCTGGGATTTACCTTACGAATACAGATGTTGGAGTGGGGATCGTGAAGTGTTTCTAAGCGGTACACACTGTGAAAATGCACTAAGCGGTTCACTCATATGTCAGGACATTTCTTTACACGGGGCTTG
Organism: Calotriton arnoldi; assembly: GCA_963921515.1. Taxonomy (NCBI): domain Eukaryota; kingdom Metazoa; phylum Chordata; class Amphibia; order Caudata; family Salamandridae; genus Calotriton; species Calotriton arnoldi. Next base: position 903,119 of record CAWUFW010003902.1, read on the forward strand.
TAATGGTTCTGTGGCAAATTTGTCCTGCCACCAGCAGGGTACACCAGCTACTGTGATTAATCCAACGTTTGGCCAACTTTCTAACGGGAGTTACCTCATGTTGAATGATCAGAGTTGCTGTGGCATGTTTCCAGGCATCCCATATCTGGTAACGGTGGACTCCAGGGTCACTTGCTGTATGCAAGTATTGTTCCCCCCAATATACACAGTCAGGGAGTCGCCTCTATGGCCTTCATTGAATGTTTCTTTTATACGATTTGATACTTTAAGCAGAATGAAAGCCATGCTTATATAACAAACAGTGCCTCTGACCTCGGCCAAAGAAATCTATGTTTTACAAGTTGCAAGGACTTCGGCTGAGATACAGGCTTTAATTCGTACAAACTGCCCTATACATTTCGTAGAAATGATGGGACGTATCTTTAACATGTCTGATACGAGCGGAATTGTACATGTATTTAAGACCATCTGTTCCGGACTATTAGCACCTTTCCAGGCAGTCCTCGGAATAATCCCAAACTTCGCACATTCGGTGTTTGGTGATGTGCCATTAATTCTAGCACTTGTTGCAGGAATCCTATTTCTATTCCTACTATTACGCTATGGCAAGCCTATTCGCCAACATCACTCCGAGCGATGTGGAGAAAGCTCTCCTTGAACGGAAGTGCCATGAGCGCATAGTACAGCTTTTGGGCATGCCTCGTCTACGGGAACTTAATACAACGTGGTTCCTGTCATTCAGACCAATCTGGCAAGATTGCATCTTACCTGTTCTACGCTGCCTGCTTTGCGGTGAAGAATGCGTGCTAGACACCTGTCTAACACTCCCATCAGTCATGCCAACGGATATCGATACTCTGCTGGACCCGATAACGGCCCATGCTCTGTGTTGTCCCAGAGGCTACCAATCCTGATGACGGCATTCATTGAGATCTCACAGACGCTTCCTGAAGCTGCTGAGGTACGAGATGGATCAACGGGCACACAGGTAACAACGGACGCGAACATTGCTGCAGCATCTTATGCTGAGGGCGATGCTTCTCATCTCTGTGCAGTTAACCTTCTGAACGAGGTGTTCCAAATGTCACCAACTTCGGTAGACGATATTTTGGCTACAGAAATAGATGATTTCATGTTTACACCAGACCCATACACTGACTTTGATTTGGCTCACAGTGTACCAGGGACGCAATGAAATTTGGCCTTCATATTTTCAAAACTTGGAACTTTTCCCAAAATTGAACTTTTTTTTTTTTTTTTGAAAATACATGGCAAAACAATCTGCTTACAGTAGAACTATTCTTATAAAACGGACTTCTTTGAATACTTCGAGGGACACATTGTCACCTTATTTGTCTAACATTTCATTTAATACCATGATATGCAATGGCTTTGATTTTTGAAAACTTGTCAACCATTTCATCATATGTATATATTTCTGTTTACTCATTCATGTTGCATTTATTTCCATTATATGCTTAGAATGAAAACGATGCTTTAAAATGGTCAGTACCTATTGCATTCAACAGTTTATTTTAAACCTCTTTTAATATGCTTTTAGAAATGTTTTTAGCAACATGTGGTACTCAGTTTAATGTTTAGCATTTCATGTTTAGCATTTAGTATTATCGTTCATTCGAAAGTGGAGTGGGTGTTGTATTCCGCTTTAGGTGTCCGTATATAGGTTTTCCTGAAACATGTCCTTATATAGGCTCAATTCGCATTGCCCTTATATAGGCATAGAATCCCAGTCCTTATTTAGGCATTAGCCGTGCACTCCAAATACAGGCATGGTCACCGACATCCGTCCACCCTAACGTCACAACGAGTTCTTAGAAACCAGACCCTTAAGCTCTTGGGAGTTCCCCTAGCACAGGATTATTGATTTCTCCAAGAACTCATCTATTATGTATGAACCGTTATACCTTAAGGGTTCATTCCTGAAGTCTTCCTCTGTCCGACTTCACCTCAATGTTAACATTCCAAGGCACCTACCAGGTATAAATATACCTTCCCTTGCCCAAGCAAGTTAAGAGGAGACCTCGACTTCAGAGGAGCCCGTATCCCGGCCTGACGCACTGAGAAGACGCTGTCATTCCTGCTCGCAGAAGAATCCAGCTTCCAGTGTTCTGACTCCCTACGCGGGGTGTTAGAGTTCCAGATCCGGCAAGAGATTCCCACCTCTCTCATTCTCAAGGTATGGAGCTGACTAGAACCTAGAGGGACTCTTGGCATACTAGACTCAACTTACTCTTAGTATACCATACTAGAGAATACTCCACCTACTTCTTACCTTTCCCTACACCTAGATTAGGTTAGGTACATTGGGGTAGAACTAGCTTAGAGACGCATCGTATGAGTACTCGCATTTTTAGCTCATGTTATTTATGTACGTGAATATATGCTAAAAGATAATGCTAGCGCAGTATTATTTATTTCTACTGCTTACGCTGTACATTATTTATCTTGCATTCTGTCTTGTGATCATAACAGCACATATCTCTTACACAAGAAACAAGACTGTTCAATAAAACCTTTTTATTGAAACGCCCGTCTTTTCTTTCTGTGTAACTCTGTGGAAACTAAGCATGCACGATTAAGCTGAGTGAAACTGTTATCTATGGTTTCCACGATTCTGAGACGTGTTCCGATTCTAAAGGGAAACAAAGTAGTCATGTTTATGCGGTTGCCAGAAACTACTCCCTTCTTGTTCTCAAGGAGTTTCTAGTGGCCTCTGAGCTAGCTGGCACAAAAGTAATTAAGTTTAATATACTCGATAGGGACATACCGACCTCAGTCCTATGTCAAGCCTATAGGGTATATTATTCCAAAGCGCAGAGCCTATTAGGGAAATAGGAACTACACTACAATACCACCTCAGTCGGTGTCAGCTCATGCAATCGTGCCCATACGTGTGCATAGAATGCCAGGTCGGCAGTGTTGGGTCCATAGACATTTACTAACGTCAGTAATGTGCCAGTAAAGTTTCCCTGTACTATAATATATCAGCCTTAGGTGTCCGTGAGTGTATGTAATAATGTAAATGGGGTGCCTTTTTTAACCATCTGTAGTACCCCATGGGTGTATTGTGAGTAGGAGGATGCTATACGTATGGATGCCCACTTGATACCCACGGTTAGTGCTGTGTAGTTTGTAAGGTGTGTTTCTTCGAGACAAGCTACCTCCACCCTGTGGCAGTCTAGATAGGCTAGTACTTGTCTGGTCTTGCGTGGATTATTTAATCCCCTGACATTCCAGTGAGCATAGTCAGATGTCTAAAAGTTTGTGCCATGGTGTAGGTTAGTATCGTATCTCAGGATATGTGGGGGGACGCATTTTCCGATCTCTTGTGGTGAATCTGTTGTGCTGTACTGGTTAGTGTCGGTAGCAACGTTTTTCAGCCCCAACTTGTACCCACCTCCTCCCACTCCAACACCCCAATAGTGTCAGAGACAATTCCTTCTAGTATCCTGAATTCCCAGGACTCCCTTCTCCCTCCCGCCTATATCTTTAGTAACATTGTGTGGTGCACACATGGGAGCGGAAGCGGCCTGCCGGCATCCCCCCACTGTGTGGCAGGGTCGGGGGCGGCCTGTCTATTATCTTCAGTGTACAAGTGTTAAAGTAACCATTAGGAGGTCCTTGAGTGTTTTACTTTGCCGTTATTAAGAGGGGTCATCCAGACCTGAGTTGTGATCCTGCTCATCAATTTCCCCTCTGGGTGATTTTCGTCAGGTGCTTGTTTTCTCTTGTTGCTTTAGAAACTGCTGCAAGGATTTAGGGTCTCCGAAAATCTTGGATCTGCCATCTACTGTGACCTTGAGACGGGCCGGATATAGCATAGCATATGCAATGTTAATTTCTTGAAGCTTCCTTTTCATTGGCAGGTATTTTTTGCGTGCCTCTTGGAACTGTATTGTGAAGTCCGGATAGATGGAGATCTCCGCACCCCCGTATTAAAGAGTCTGTAATTCTGTTGCAGGGATTCTGCACATACACAGAATGTAGGAAAATAGGATCTGCTTCTTATGGTTACCCCCACTTTTTGCTTCATGTGGTACTGTTTTTGACTAGTCTGACTGGGATACTGCTAATCAGGACCCCAGTCTATCTGCTTTCTCCCTAAACTGTTATGTTATGTACTTAGGTACACTCCAGATTGGATACTGAGGTACACTTGTCAGTCCCTAGTATATGGTACCCATGTACCCCGGGCATGGGTACCCCAGAGGCCTCCCATGGGCTGAAGCATGTATTATGCCACCCATGAGAGGCCATGCAAAATGGAACTACAGGCCTGCCATTGCAGCCTGTGTAAGTTGGTGCATGCACCACTTACGTAAGATATAGGTTTACTATATCTAAGGGTCACTACACTTAAAACCTATAAGTCACCCCTATAGCAGGCCTTGACAATCCTGAAGGCAGGGTGCTTGGTTCTAAGTGAGACGGTGCCACTGCATGAGCAGGACACCCCTGCAGCCTACGGAGTCCATTCTCCCGGGTTGTTAGTCCTGCAGCCATTTACCACATACAGAGTGACATTATGGGACCCCGTGATGACCAACTCTAAAACGGCTGAAAGTAACCCTATCGTGTTTGGTGTCAAACATTATGGAATAACCGGTAACCAGTGTGGGAGGTATGATTCCACCCCTCAGAAACGAGCTTTGTGAGATCCCTGGTGTTCCCGGTACCAGCTCTAGTCCCGGGCAGCCCAAAATGGTTGCTGCCGACCAGAGACACGTTGCTGCCCTCCTGCTGCTGAGCCAAGGTCGAGCAGGGGAAGGCAGAACAATAGGCATACTGTCACAGGGAGGTGACCACCTCCCAGACAGGATTTAGTGTATTAGGCCTGGGTGGGTGCGCTTGCCAGCAGCCGAAAGTCTGCAAGAGGGGCACATTTGGTGTCCCTGTGCATAGTCCAGTTCAAACCAGTCCTGGGAACCGTTGGCTCCTGCTCTGGCGTGAAACTGGACAAAGGACATGGGAGTAACCTCCCCACAGTCTAGACCCTCCCCTGGGAGGGTCCCCCGAATCTGTCCAACCCTCTCCCTTGGGTACAAAAGGGCTTACCTGGCTGTAGGACTCTAGATTCGACATGGACAATATTCTGAACAAGAAACCACTGAACTTCAACCGTCTGGACACTCTTGACTTTGCTGGACTTTGTTTGGGCCCGACTTCGTCTCCCTCTCAGTCTGAAGCATCGTCTGTGCCAATGCACCATACAGGCTCCGTGCACGACCTGTGGAGCATCAAGGACAACTGAAGATATCTCCCTTGGAGTGAAGGAGTCTCTCCCCTGTAACTGCAGGCACCACATCATGATCGACCAGTCTGCTGCTCCTGAGCTCCTAAGGACTCCGAAGGCTCCAGCAACACAGAAGGTAGGTTTCCAAGTCCCTCAAGGTCCGATCTGCCCTCTCACCAAGTTAGAGGTCAGAATCCCTCGTGGGGGCTGCAATACCCGTACCCCTGTGCACCGTGTCCATTTGCAAGTGCATATGCTTGTTGGCAATTCCTGAGCAAGTGCATTGGGCTCCGACCTCTGGCCCATTTCCTCCAAAGAACTCTGGCCTCCTCGCACCGAGTGCTCCGTGGGCTGTTGCTTTGTGAAACTGCTTGAGGTCCCCTTGCGACTTCTGTGCCTCCGGCCTGTGGGTCCCCTTGAGGGTCAACTTTGCTTTCTTTGGGCTCCCCTGGTTGCTCCAGGCCTGCCCTGACTCCCCTGTGTTTGGTGAGTCTCCTGGACCTTGCTGGTCCGAACCGTAACCTTCTTCGACCTTCTGCGTGGGTTGCAGTTGCCAAGGCTTGTTGGTACCTTGGCAACTGCAACCCACCCTCTGGCCCATTTCCTCCAAAGAACTCTGGCCTCCTCGCACCGAGTGCTCCGTGGGCTGTTGCTTTGTGAAACTGCTTGAGGTCCCCTTGCGACTCCTGTGCCTCCGGCCTGTGGGTCCCCTTTAGGGTCAACTTCGCTTTCTTTGGGCTCCCCTGGTTGCTCCAGGCCTGCCCTGACTCCCCTGTGTTTGGTGAGTCTCCTGGACCTTGCTGGTCCGAACCGTAACCTTCTTCGACCTTCTGCGTGGGTTTCAGTTGCCAAGGCTTGTTGGTGCTCCAGCCGGACACCGTCGTGTTCCCACACTGCACCCGTCCTCCGTGTGGTCCCTACTTACTCACCTTGGGTGGTTCCTTGGGGTCCCAGCGATTCTACATCCTCTAGACACTGTCTTGAATCGAGTCGTGGTTCTTATACCACTATTTTAGTATATGGTTTGGTCTCCCCCTGGAGCCCACTGTGTATTAGTGCTATTTACTATTGTTTCTGTGCTACAGTATTGTGTGCTTTGTGAGTATCTTCGTGCAGAAGATACTGTGTCGTACTTAAAGAGTGTTATATCAATAAATACATATTTTTATAACTACTGGGTGGTTCTCCTTTCATTTAACCAATACTATAAGGTCGCATTCTGGTAAAACAAGCTGCTTAACATTCCTTCAAGACTAAGCCTGAAGGCTGCTCTCCACAGCTACCACTTGGATAGCTTTCTAAGGTTATCTTTGACCTCTTAAATCACCATAATGGTTGTTTGAACTGGTACAGGGTGACCACTTTAATTAGTGGACAGCATATACCAGGCCAACTTCTCACATTGGTGTGCAGCAGTTGGGATTCAAGCCTGCATTGTTTTACTAGATAAATCTTTGTATTGATTAACTGAAAACCACTAAGTACTAGGTACAAATAATACTAGCTTAGAATAAGTGAGTTCTACTGAACTTAGGGTTGGGTTAATCAAGGGTTTAGCACACCCTTTCTCCAACCTCAGAGAGTTTAGTTTCCACTAGGTTAGGTAGATGCAACACCTCACCACACTTAGTATGTCTACTAAAGGAGATGCCAGTGGCTCTCTGCCTTCTAGATACAGTGAGTTTGCATTCCACAAATTGAAAGCCCTGTGTACCTCTAGAAAGTTGAAGACAGGGAGAAGTGCCAACACTCAACGCCTCATTGAGATATTACTCCTAGATGACTTAAGGAAGACCCCTGGGTCAGATGAACAGGAGAGAGTGGGTGGGACAGGGAATGAGGACAGGTCAGGAGGTGACACCTTTTATGACCTGGAATCTAACCCTGACCAGGGGGACCAAGATGGGTCCCACCTGGATAACTCAGATCTTCCAGAGGATCATGGAGAGGGCTCTGGGGAGCCTCTCTTCACCCCTCCTGGAAGAGTGCAGAGTCTACCAAGGAGATCTAGAGCTCCCTCTGCAGAGACTAATCATTCAGAACAGTCTGTAGGGACCTCTGTATCTAGCAAGAGGGACCACTTTTATGACAGGGAGTGCCAATTTCTTGAACTTGAGAAAGCTAAGTTTAGGCTCCGGCAATAGCAATTGGCCGTGGATAAAGAGTCCCTAGAAGTCCAGAGAGCTAGAAAAAAGTTGGGACTAGAGTGCTATGGTAGCAGCAACAGTGTCCCTAGAGATAAGGAACATTCCTTTCACCATAGGAACCTGAGCAAGATTGCCCCTCCCTACAATGTTGGGGATGACATCCATAAATGGATAACTGCTTTGGAGAGAGCCTGTAAAGTTCCGAGGGTCCTTCAAGAGCAGTGGGCAGCTATCTTGTGGCTCTCATTTGCTGACAAAGGTAGAGATAAGCTCCTCACTGTTAGAGAAGAGGAAGCTGACAACTACTCAATCTTGAAGAGTGCTCTCATTGATGGGTTTGGCTTAACCACTGAACAGTATAGGATTAAGTTCAGAGACACCCAGAAGACACAGAATCAAGATTGGGTAGACTTTGTGGATAGTGCCATTAAGGCTCTGGAAGGCTGTTTGCTTGGCAGCAAAGTGAATGATTTCAAGGGATTGTACAATTTGATTATGTGGGAGCAGAGCCTTAATAATTGCCAAAATCAGTTATTGCATCAGTACCTGGTTGACTCTGATCTGACTTCTCCCAAAGAATTGGGAAAGAAGGCAGATAAGTGGGTCAGAACCAGGGTGAAGCGGAAAACCCAGAACATTGGTGGTGACCAAAAGAAGCAAGATGCTAAAACTCCAGATAAGGGTGGGGACAAGGGTAAAGATCAAAAGTCTTCATCAGGGCCCCAAAAACCTGAATCTGGGGGGGAGTCACAATCCAACAAAGGTAAAGGCAAAAAGAAACCTTGGTGTTATCTCTGTGAACAGAAGACACATTGGACAAGAGATGCTGATTGTCCAAAAGCCAAGGCAAATCCTCCTACCACCACTGCCCCTAAGGCAACTGCGCCCCCTAGCACTAGTACAGGTGGTGGTACAGGGAACAAGGGATTAGTAGGGTTAACCTTGGGCTCTGAGACGGGTTCTGGCCTAGTCAGAACTCCAGCTCAGGCTGTGCTTGTCTGTGATGGTGGCATGGATCTTGCCACCTTATTTGTCAGTCCCAGTAACCTGGGCAAATACAGACAACAGCCTTTGATCAATGGTAAGGAGGCCATGGCATACAGGGACACAGGTGCAAGTGTCACTATGGTGACAGAGAATCTTGTGGGTCCTGACCAAATCATACTTGGAGAAATGTACCAAGTAACCAATGCTAACAATGTCAGGGCTGATCCCTCCTTGGCAGTTGTTAATTTCAGCTGGGGAGGGGTAACTGGCCCTAAGAAAGTTGTGGTTAGCTCAGACCTTCCAGTGGAGTGTTTGTTGGGCAATGATTTGGAAACTTCAGCCTGGGTTGAAGTAGAGCTAAGGACTCATGCAGCAATGCTGGGCATCACTGCAGATGTGTTTGCTGTGACCAGGTCACAGGCCAAACTGGCTAACACTGAACAGGCCCTGGATCCTGGAACAATGGACCAAGGGCCTTCCAAGAGAAAGAGCAGGAGGGGTAAGGCTGTGTCTTCCACCCAGACTCATTGTGAGGATCAATCTCTTGAGGGAGATGATTTCAGTCCCTGCAAAGGAACTGTCTCAGAGGAACTAGAACCTGATCGGGTTGAGTTCTTGGGGGCAGGGGGCCCTTCAAGGGTAGACTTGAGTTTGGAGCAGAAAACCTGCCCTTCTCTTGAACCCCTCAGACAGCAAGCTGCTGCTGAGGCTGCTGGGAGTGCCAGTGGATCCCACAGGATCTATTGGGATGAGGGACTCCTGTACTCAGAGGGTGGAGACCCCAAGCCTGGTGCCATCAGGAGGTTGGTCATACCTCTGAAGTGTAGGGGCTTCCTACTCACCTTGGCACATGGCATTCCCTTAGCAGGTCACCTAGGCCAAAGAAAGACTTGGGACAGGCTTGTCCCACACTTTCACTGGCCTCACATGTCAGAGGACACAAAGGAGTTTTGTCGCTCCTGGACCACCTGTCAAGCCAGTGGTAAGTCAGGTGGTACCACAAAGGCCCCCCTCATACCACTACCTGTGGTGGGGGTTCCCTTTGAGAGGGTTGGGATTGGCATAATTGGTCCCATGAACCCTCCTACTGCATCTGGGCACAGCTACATTCTAGTGGTGGTGGACCATGCCACTAGGTATCCAGAGGCAATACCCCTTAGAACCACCACAGCTCCTGTGGTGGCCAGGGCCCTCCTGGGAATTTTTTCCAGAGTGGGTTTCCCTTAGGAGGCCTTTTCCCCCCCTGTGCTAAGCCTTTTTTTGGCTATTTGGGGTAGTTCGCGCTTAGGCCCCTGTAACTTTTTGACCACATAAGGTATCTGCGCCAAATTTGCGTCCTTTTCTTCCAACATCCTGGGGATTCTAAAGGTACCCAGGGTTTGTGGATTCCCCTGGAGGGGACCCATAAATTAGCCAAAATACAGCTAAATTTTGGGTTTTTGGGGAAAAATGGGAAAAAAGTGCTGCAAATGAAAGTGTCTGGGTTTTTCCCTGCAAATGGTATCAAAAAAGGGTTTGTGGGGCTGAAATCACCATTTTCCCAGCTTTTAGGGAATGACAGACTTTTGTCAGAAAACCAAAAAATTTTACACAGTTTTGGCATTTTTCTGGGACATAGCCTATTTTTGCTATTTGTGGTGCTTTCAACCTCCTTCCAGTTAATGGTAAAAATGGGTATAAAAGCAATAATGGATCCTGGAGAGCTATACATTTTAGTAAAGTAGACATAATTCTGAATTCAGCAAGGGGTCATTTGTGTAGATTCTTCAAGGTTTCTTTATAGAAACTAACAGTTAGATATAGGAAAAATTAAAAATTAGTTGGAAAAAACAGCCTTTTGTGTCAACGTTTTCACCTGTAACTTCTTCTAATTATGACAGCTCTTTGAAAGCAATATACCGTTACATCCGCGGGACCTTACTGGTTGTGGGGATATATAGGACTTGTAGGTTCACCAAGAACCCGACGAACCCAGAGCCAATAACTGAGCAGCAACTTGCAATGGTTTTTTATTATGTACCGGGTATATAGCAATTATTTTGGGAAAATGTATACATGGAAAAATTGTTATGAAAGACACCTATGTATTTCTGAAATGGGAACAAAATGTAGATTTTAGAAACAGTAGATATTTGCACATTTCCGAAATTGGGAGTACCCATACTAGCATGAGAATTATAGGTCATTTTTCAAAATGACTTATTTTTTACACATTGTCTTTCATTTGGAAGGCAGAAATGCATCGAAAGTCAATAGGTAATAACAGTTGCTCTACAATTCTGTGTTACCCTAAGTCTCCCGATAAAAATGGTACCTCACTTGTGTGGGTAGGCCTTGTGCCCACAACAGGAAATGGCTCAAAATACAACGTGGACGTACCACATTTTCACAATGAAAAATTACCCTTTTTTTGAAAAGTGCCTAGCTGTAGTTTTTGAACCCTAGCTCTGCGGGCACTTAGGGAAACCTAGCAAACCTATACATTTTTGAAAACTAGACACCCAGGGAAATTCAGGATGGGGTGACTTGATTGGCTCTCACCAGGTTCTGTTACCCATAATCCCTTGCAAACCTAAAAAATTGGCAAAAAAAACACATTTTCCTCACTTTTCTGTGGTGGAAAGTTCTGGAATCTGCGTGGATGCACAAAATTCCACCCGCCCCGCGTTCCCCAAGGTCTTCCAAAAAAAATGGTACCTCACTTGTGTGGGTAGGCCTAGTGCCCGCGACAGGAAGCAGCGCAAAACGCAACGTGGATGCACCACATTTTCACAGTGAAAAATGACCCTTTTTTGCAAAGTGCCTAGCTGTAGTTTTTGAACCCTAGCTCTGCCGGCACTTAGGGAAACCTAGCAAACCTATACATTTTTGAAAAGTAGATACCCAGGGGAATCCAGGATGGGGTGACTTGACTGGCTCTCACCAGGTTCTGTTACCCAGAATCCCTTGCAAACCTAAAACATTGGCAAAAAAAACACATTTTCCTCACTTTTCTGTGGTGGAAAGTTCAGGAATCTGCGTGGATCCACACAATTCCACCCACCCCGCGTTCCCCAAGGTCTTCCGAAAACAATGATACCTCACTTGTGTGGGTAGGCCTAGTGCCCGCGACAGGAAGCAGCGCAAAATGCAACGTGGACGCACCACATTTTCACAGTGAAAAATGACCCTTTTTTTGCAAAGTGCCTTGCTGTAGTTTTTGAACCCTAGCTCTGCCGGCACTAAGGGAAACCTAGCAAACCTATACATTTTTGAAAAGTAGACACCCAGGGGAATCCAGGATGGGGTGACTTGACTGGCTCTCACCAGGTTCTGTTACCCAGAATCCCTTGCAAACCTAACAAATTGGCAAAAAAAAAAACATTTTCCTCACTTTTCTGTGGTGGAAAGTTCTGGAATCTGCGTGGATCCACAAAATTCCACCCACCCCACGTTCCCCAAGGTCTTCCGAAAAAAATGGTACCTCACTTGTGTGGGTAGGCCTAGTGCCCGCGACAGGAAGCAGCGCAAAACGCAACGTGGACGCACCACATTTTCACAGTGAAAAATGACCCTTTTTTTGCAAAGTGCCTAGCTGTAGTTTTTTAACCCTAGCTCTGCCGGCACTTAGGGAAACCTAGCAAACCTATACATTTTTTAAAAGTAGACACCCAGGGGAATCCAGGATGGGGTGACTTGACTGGCTCTCACCAGGTTCTGTTACCCAGAATCCCTTGCAAACCTAAAAAATTGGCAAAAAAACACATTTTCCTCACTTTTCTGTGGTGGAAAGTTCTGGAATCTGCGTGGATCCACAAAATTCCACCCACCCCGCGTTCCCCAAGGTCTTCCAAAAACAATGGTACCTCACTTGTGTGGGTAGGCCTGGTGCCCGCGACAGGAAGCAGCGCAAAACGCAACGTGGACGCAACACATTTTCACAGTGAAAAATGACCCTTTTTTTGCAAAGTGCCTAGCTGTAGTTTTTGAACCCTAGCTCTGCCGGCACTTAGGGTAACCTAGCAAACCTATACATTTTTTAAAAGTAGACACCCAGGGGAATCCAGGATGGGGTGACTTGACTGGCTCTCACCAGGTTCTGTTACCCAGAATCCCTTGCAAACCTAAAAAATTGGCAAAAAAACCACATTTTCCTCACTTTTCTGTGGTGGAAAGTTCTGGAATCTGCGTGGATCCACAAAATTCCACCCACCCCGCGTTCCCCAAGGTCTTCCAAAAACAATGGTACCTCACTTGTGTGGGTAGGCCTAGTGCCCGCGACAGGAAGCAGCGCAAAACGCAACGTGGACGCAACACATTTTCACAGTGAAAAATGACACTTTTTTTGCAAAGTGCCTAGCTCTAGTTTTTGAACCCTAGCTCTGCCGGCACTCAGGGAAACCTAGCAAACCTATACATTTTTGAAAAGTAGACACCCAGGGGAATCCAGGATGGGGGGACTTCACTGGCTCTCACCAGGTTCTGTTACCCAGAATCCCTTGCAAACCTAAACAATTGGCAAAAAAAACACATTTTCCTCACTTTTCTGTGGTGGAAAGTTCGGGAATCTGCGTGGATCCACAAAATTCCACCCACCCCGCGTTCTCCAAGGTCTTCTAAAAAAAAATGGTACCTCACTTGTGTGGGTAGGCCTAGTGCCCGTGACAGGAAGCAGCGCAAAACACAATGTGGACGCACCACATTTTCACAGTGAAAAATGACCCTTTTTTTGCAAAGTGCCTAGCTGTAGTTTTTGAACCCTAGCTCTGCCGGCACTTAGAGAAACCTAGCAAACCTATACATTTTGTAAAAGTAGACACGCAGGGGAATCCAGGATGGGGTGACTTGACTGGTTCTCACCAGGTTCTGTTACCCAGAATCCCTTGCAAACCTAAAAAATTTGCAAAAAAACCCACATTTTCCTCACTTTTCTGTGGTGGAAAGTTCTGGAATCTGCGTGGATCCACAAAATTACACCCACCCCGCGTTCCCCAAGGTCTTCCGAAAACAATGGTACCTCACTTGTGTGGGTAGGCCTAGTGCCCGCGACAGGAAGCAGCGCAAAACACAACGTGGACGCACCACATTTTCACAGTGAGAAATGACCCTTTTTTTGCAGAGTGCCTAGCTGTAGTTTTTGAACCCTAGCTCTGCCGGCACCTAGGAAACCTACCAAACCCACACTTTTCTGAAAAGTAGACACCCGGGGATTCCAGGGAGGTATGGCTTGCGTGGATCCCCCAATGTTTTCTTACCCAGAATCCCCTGCAAACCTGACATTTTGCTGAAAAATCCCTTTTTCACACATTTTTGTGTGGTAAAGTTGTGGCATCACGGGGCTGACACAAATTTCCTACCACCCAGCGTTCCCCCAGGTCTCCCGATAAAAATGGTGCCTCACTCGGGTGGGAGGCCCAAGTACCCAGCGACAGGAAAGGGCCCACAGCGTATTGAGGCGACCTCAAAATGGCCTATCACAAAACGACCTGGTTTTGCAAGGGGGTCCCATTACTTTTTGGCCCGGGGCTCGGCGGCCACCTAGGGAAACCTACCAAACCCACACATTTCTGAAAAGTAGACACCCAGGGGATTCCAGGGAGGTATAGCTTGCGTGGATCCCCCAACGTTTTCTTACCCAGAATCCCCTGCAAACCTGAAATTGTGCTGAAACAATCACTTTTTTCACACATTTTTGTGTGGTAAAGTTGTGGCATCACGGCGCTGACACAAATTTCCTACCACCCAGCGTTCCCCCAGGTCTCCTGATAAAAATGGTGCCTCACTCGGGTGGGAGGCCCAAGTACCCGCGACTGGCAAGGGCCCACAACGTATTGCGGCGACCTCAAAATGGCCTATCACAAAACGACCTGGTTTTGCAAGGGGGGTCCCATGACGTTTTGGCCCGGGGCTCGGCGGCCACCTAGGGAAACCTACCAAACCCACACATTTCTGAAAAGTAGACACCCGGGGGATTCCAGGGAGGTATGGCTTGCGTGGATCTCCCAACGTTTGCTTACCCAGAATCCCCTGCAAACCTGATATTTTGCTGAAAAAATCACTTTTTTCACACATTTTTGTGTGGTAAAGTCGTGGCATCACCGGGCTGACACAAATTTCCTACCACCCAGCATTCCCCCAGGTCTCCCGATAAAAATGGTGCCTCACTCGGGTGGGAGGCCCAAGTACCCGCGACAGGCAAGGGCCCACAACGTATTGAGGCGACCTCAAAATGGCCTATCACAAAACGACCTGGTTTTGCAAGGGGGTCCCATGACGTTTTGGCCCGGGCTCGGCGGCCACCTAGGAAACCTACCACACCCACACATTTCTGAAAAGTAGACAACCGGGGATTCAGGGAGGTATGGCTTGCGTGGATCCCACAAAGTTTTCTTACCAGAATCCCCTGCAAACCTGATATTTTGCTGAAAAAATCACTTTTTCACATTTTGTGTGGTAAAGTTGTGGTATCACCGGGCTGACACAAATTTCCTACCACCCAGCGTTCCCCCAGGTCTCCCGATAAAAATGGGGCCTCACTCGGCTGGGAGGCCCAAGTACCCGTGACAGGCAAGGGCGCACAACATTTTGTGATAGGCAATTTTGATGTCGCCTCAATACGTTGTGGGCCCTTGCCTGTTGCGGGTACTTGGACCTCCCACCCGAGTGAGGCACCATTTTTATCGGGAGACCTGGGGGAATGCTGGGTGGTAGAAATTTGTGTCAGCCCGGTGATGCCACAACTTTACCACACAAAATGTGTGAAAAAAGTGATTTTTCAGCAAAATATCAGGTTTGCAGGGGATTCTGGGTAAGAAACGTTGGGGGATCCACGCAAGCCATACCTCCCTGGAATCCCCGGGTGTCTACTTTTCAGAAATGTGTGGGGTTGGTAGGTTTCCTAGGTGGCCGCCGAGCCCCAGGCCAAAACGTCATGGGACCCCTTGCAAAACCAGGTCGTTTTGTGATAGGCAATTTTGAGGTTGCCTCAATACGTTGTGGGCCCTTGCCTGTCGCGGGTACTTGGGCCTCCCACCCGAGTGAGGCACCATTTTTATCGGGAGACCTGGGGAACGCTGGGTGGTAGGAAATTTGTGTCAGCCCCGTGATGCCACAACTACCACACAAAAATGTGTGAAAAAGTGATTTTTCTGCAAAATATCAGGTTTGCAGGAGATTCTGGGTAAGAAACGTTGGGGGATCCATGCAAGCCATACCTCCCTGGAATCCCTGGGTGTCTACTTTTCAGAAATGTGTGGGTTTGGTAGGTTTCCCTAGGTGGCCGCCGAGCCCCAGGCCAAACGTCATGTGACCCCCTTGCAAAACCAGGTGCGTTTTGTGATAGGCAATTTTGAGGTCGCCTCAATACGTTGTGGGCCCTTGCCTGTCGCGGGTACTTGGGCCTCCCACCCGAGTGAGGCACCATTTTTATCGGGAGACCTGGGGAACGCTGGGTGGTAGGAAATTTGTGTCAGCCCTGTGATTCCACAACTTTACCACACAAAATGTGTGAAAAAAGTGATTTTTCAGCAAAATATCAGGTTTGCAGGGGATTCTGGGTAAGAAAGCGTTGGGGATCCACGCAAGCCATACCTCCCTGGAATCCCATGGGTGTCTACGTTTCAGAAATGTGTGGGTTTGGTAGGTTTCCCTAGGTGGCCGCCGAGCCCCAGGCCAAAGCGTCATGGGACCCCCTTGCAAAACCAGGTCGTTTTGTGATAGGCAAGTTTGAGGTCGCCTCAATACGTTGTGGGCCCTTGCCTGTCGCGGGTACTTGGGCCTCCCACCCGAGTGAGGCACCATTTTTATCGGGAGACCTGGGGGAACGCTGAGTGGTAGAAAATTTGTGTTAGCCCCGTGATGCCACAACTTTACCACACAAAAATGTGTGAAAAAGTGATTTTTTTCAGCAAAATATCAGGTTTGCAGGGGATTCTGGGTAGAAAACGTTGGGGGATCCACGCAAGCCATACCTCCCTGGAATCCCGGGTGTCTACTTTTCAGAAATGTGTGGGTTTGGTAGGTTTCCCTAGGTGGCCGCCGAGCCCCAGGCCAAAACGTCATGGGACCCCTTGCAAAACCAGGTCGTTTTGTGATAGGCAATTTCGAGGTCGCCTCAATACGTTGTGGGCCCTTGCCTGTCGCGGGTACTTGGGCCTCCCACCCGAGTGAGGCACCATTTTTATCAGGAGACCTTGGGGAACGCTGGGTGGTAGGAAATTTGTGTCAGCCCCGTGATGCCACAACTTTACCACACAAAAATGTGTGAAAAAAGTGATTTTTTTCAGCAAAATATCAGGTTTGCAGGGGATTCTGGGTAAGAAAACGTTGGGGGATCCACGCAAGCCATACCTCCCTGGAATCCCCCGGATGTCTACTTTTCAGAAATGTGTGGGTTTGGTAGGTTTCCCTAGGTGGCCGCCGAGCACCGGGCCAAAAACCCAGGATACCCCCCTTGTAAAACCAGGTCGTTTTGAGATAGGCAATTTTGATGTCGCCTCAATATGTTTTGGGCCCTTGCCTGTCGCGGGTACTTGGACCTCCCACACGAGTGAGGCACCATTTTTATCGGGAGACCCGGGGGAATGCTGGGTGGTAGGAAATTTGTGTCAGCCCGGTGATGCCACAACTTTCCCACACAAAAATGTGTGAAAAAAGTGATTTTTTCAGCTAAATTTGAGGTTTGCAGGGGATTCTGGGTAAGGAAACGTTGGGGGATACACGCAAGCCATACCTCCCTGGACTCCCCCAGGTGTCTAGTTTTAAAAAATGTGTGGGTTTGGTAGGTTTCCCTAGATGGCCGCCAAGCCCGGGGCCAAAAATTCATGGGATTCCCCTTGCAAAACGAGGTTGTTTTGTGATAGGTAATTTTGATGTCTCCTAAATAGGTTTTGGGCCCTTGCCTGTCACGGGCACTAGGCCTACCCACGCAAGTGAGGTACCATTTTTCTCGGAAGACTTTGGGGAACGCGGGGTGGATGGAATTTTGTGGACCCACGCAGATTCCAGAACTTTCCACCACAGAAATGTGAGGAAAATGTGTTTTTTTGGACGAATTTTTAGGTTTGCAAGGGATTCTGGGTAACAGAACCTGGTGAGAGCCAGTCAAGTCACCCCATCCTGGATTCCCCTGGGTATCTAGTTTTCAAAAATGTACAGGTTTGCTAGGTTTCCCTACGTGCCAGCTGCGCTAGGGCCCAAAATCCACAGGTAGGCATATTGCTAAAAAAGAGTCGGAGCCTAGTGGGCTTTTTGCCACCCTGGGGGGAATCGGGGAGGGGTTTGTCCCGATATGCCCCCAAAGGGGGCAGAAAGACTGTGGCTATTTTTTGTGGGGGTGGGGGCATTGGTATGACCATTTTGGGCAGCCCCCACCCCCACGCATAAAAAAAGCCTGCGTACTCGCTGGCGCCTAGTGGGCTTTCTGCCCCCCCAGGGGGCAGATCAGGGTCCACTGCCACCATCTTCCCTCCCGGGAGGCAGAAAGACTGGAATTTCTCTGGGGGTGGGGTGGGGGTATTGTCATGCCCGTTTTAGGCAGCCCCTACCCCATCACTAATAAAAGAAAAAAATCCATGGTTTCTAGTGTGCTTTCTGCGCCCCCCGGGGGGGCCAGATTGGGGGCTATAGCTCCATCTCCATTGGGGTGGCCATTTCGGGCAGCCCCCACCCTAAAAACAAATGCGCCAAAAAAATCCCTGACGTCAAGTGGGCTTTCTGCCCTTCCCTGGGAGCAGATTGGGGGCTAGTGTCCCCATCTGCCCCCCAGGGGGGGCAGAAATGCTGTAATGGTGGCGGTGGGGTGGGGGGCATTGGCATGCCCATTTTGGGCAGCCCCCACCCTAAAACAAATTGTGCAAAATAAAATCCTTGGCATTTAGTGGGTTTTCTGCCCCCCCGGGGGGGCAGATTGGGGGCTACTGCCCCATATGCCCCCCAGGGGGGGCAGAAAGGCTGTAATGGTGGCGGGGGGTGGGGGCATTGCGTGCCCATTTCGGGCAAGCCCCCACCCTAAGAAAATGGTGCAAAAAAAAATCCCTGGCGTCAAGTGGGCTTTCTGCCCCCCCGGGGGGGCAGATTGGGGGCTACTGCTGCCATCTGCCCCCCAGGGGGGGCAGAAAGGCTGTAATGGTGGCGGGGGCGTGGGGGCATTGGCGTGCCTGTTTCGGTTAGCCCCCACCCTAAAGAAATGGTGCAAAAAAATCCCTGGCGTTTAGTGGGCTTTCTGCCCCCGAGGGGCAGATTGGGGGCTACTGGCCCCATCTGCCCCCAGGGGGCAGAAAGGCTGTAATGGTGGCGGGGGTGGGGGCATTGGTGTGCCCGTTTCGGGCAGCCCCACCTTAAAACAAATGGTGCAATAAAAAATCCCTGGCGTTTAGTGGGCTTTCTGCCCCCAGGGGGGCAGAAAGGCTGTATTGGTGGCGGGTGGGTGGGGGCATTGGCGTGCCCATTTCGGGCAAGCTCCCACCCTAAAAAACTTCAAAAAACAAATCCCTGGTGTTTAGTGGGCTTTCTGCCCCCGAAGGGGCAGATTAGGGGCCAATGCCCCATCTGCCCCCAGGGGGCAGAAAGACTGTAATGATTGCGGGGGTGGGGGCGTGGGCATGCCCGTTTTGGGCAGCCCCCACCCTTATTTTTACTTCCTAAAAAAATCCCTGCTGTCTAGTGGGCTTTTGCCCCCCCGGGGGGGGGGCAGATTAGGGGCTACTGCCCCCATCTGTCCCCCAGGAGGGGCAAAAAGACTACATTTTGCCAAATTAAATTAGGGGGAGCAAAGGCCCTTGCCCAAGGGGCCGCTCCCCCCTCCCTGGTGTCTAGTGGGTGGATCGCTGCTTGGGGATCGCCCTCCTGTGGCGATCCCCAAGCAGGGATCCACTGGGGAGGGGTACCATTGGAAAGGGGAGATTCTCCCTTTCCAACGATACCTCTCCCGTCTTTCTACGTGCTCAGGGGCTGAGATAGCCCCCTGAGCACGTAGAAGAAACTGAAATGAGCCTATTGGCTCATTTCAGTTTCAGTTTCACTGAAATGACGTCAGCGCGACGTGCGCGCCGATCGTCATTTCAGGGAAACTCAGGGAGGCCTCGGGAGCTGGGAAGCTCTTCCCCAGCTCCCGAGGCTACTTGTGGCATTAAGGGAATCCCTCTGGTACCCGCACCAGAGGGATTTCCCAGGCGATGTTTCATGACGAGCTGGACTCGTCATGAGCACACGACCACTGTGTGCCATGACGAGTCCAGCTCGTCATAAGCATCGAAGGGGTTAACTGACAGAGGTACCAACTTCATGTCAAGTTATATTACTGCAATGTGGAAGGAGTGAACTATAAGTTCTCCACACCCTATCACCCACAATGCAATGGGTTGGTTGAAAGGTTCAACAAACCCTCAAGGGCATGATAATGGGCCTCCCAGAAAAGCTTAGGCAAAAATGGGATGTCCTGTTGCCCTGCCTTCTCTTTGCCTACAGAGAGGTCCCACAGAAGGGGGTTGGCTGCAGCCCTTTTGAACTTCTGTTTGGGCTTCCAGTTAGGGGTCCCTTGTGTTTGGTGAAGGAGGGATGGGAGTTACCTCTCAAACCTCCTAAACAAGACATAGTGGACTATGTACTTGGTCTCCGCTCCAGGATGGCTGAATACATGAAGAAGGCCAGTAAAAACATTGAGGCAAGTCAAGAATTACAAAAAGCTTGGCATGACCAAAAGGCTGTTCTGACTGCTTATCAGCCAGGGCAGAAGGTGTGGGTGTTGGAGCCTGTGGCCCCAGCAGCTCTCCAAGACAAGTGGAGTGGACCCCATACCATCCTTGAGCAGAAGGGAGAGGTCACCTACCTGGTGAACCTTGGTACTCTCAGGACCCCCATAGGGTGCTCCATGTGAACAGGCTCAAGCCATACATTGACAGGGCTGACATGGGCTTGCTCATGGCAACTGATGATGGACCGGAGGAAGAGAGTGACCCTCTCCCTGATCTCCTCTCTCAGAACCCTGATGATGGGTCAGTTGATGGTGTAGCTTTGGAAGGCAGCCTCACTGACCAGCAACAGATTGATTGTAGGAAGGTCCTCAATCAATACAGACACATGTTCTCTCTGACTCCTAGTCAGACCACCAGGTGTACCCATGAAGTGGACACAGGTGAGAGTCTACCTGTTAAAAATAAGATTTACAGGTAGCCTGACCATGTCAAAGACTGCATCAGGACTGAGATCCAAAAGATGCTAGAGTTGGGAGTAATTGAGCCCTCAGATAGCCCTTGGGCTAGTCCAGTGGTCTTGGTACCAAAACCTCACACCCAGGGTGGTAAAAGAGAGATGAGGTTTTGTGTTGACTACAGGGGACTCAATGCAGTCACTAGGACTGATGCTCACTGTGAGAAGTTGGCCTGGTTTATGCTGTCCACTAATTAAAGTGGGCACCTTGCACCAGTCCAAACGACCCTTATTGATGATTAGGTAAAAGACAACCTTTATAGAAAGCTATCCTAGTGGTAGCTGTGGAGAGCAGCCTTCAGGCCAAATGAAAGGAGAACCACACAAGTGTTATATAAAAAATATGTATTTATTACTAAACACTCCCTACTAATCTCTATGTGAGATTAGAACATAAAGCACACAATACTTAATCAATAGAACGACAATAAATAGCACAATACACAGCGGGCTCCAGGGGGAGACCGAACAATATACTAAAAAAGTGGTATAACAACCACGATTTCAAAAGACACAGTGCCTAGAGCACGTAGAATCGCTGGGACCCCAAGGAACCACCCAAAGGAGTGACACAGGGAGCCCACGGAGGACAGGTGCAGTGTGGGAACACAGACGCGAGCTCCGTACAACTCTATGGGAAAGTCGCGGTTGGAAAATTACAGTTTAAGGACACTTCGGAGAGGATTTCAAGCAAACCCTTTGGAACATAGAAGGTTCTAAGGCCAGCACCCTTGTGAGTACCGAGGTACCCGTGTTACCTATCCCAGAGGAGCCGGGTGCATAGTGGTCAAGTGGTGTCGGAAACCCTCGTCGTTTTCAATGGCGTGATGCGAAGAAGTACTGCTGCCGGGAAGATGAAAAGTGTCCGGTGGATCCAAGCCTGGATCCGAGGTGAGAAGAACCTGAAAGCAGAGGGGACAGAGTCTGGGTCACTGCAGGGGGACCAGGGGCTCGATAGACGAATGCCCACCGATGTCGGGTGCTTCAGGTATGAAGATAGGATGCTTGACTCTGCAGCCACGGGGACCAGGATACGTCGATGACAACCAAAGTCCGGAGGTGAGCTGTCCCACAAAGGATGTCGAGTGCTGAGGGGTCAGTGTCCGGATTGAACATCAACAAGCCTTGGCAAAGGCAACCCATGCGGGCAGAGGAAACAGGTTACGGTGTAGACCAGCAAGGTCCAGGAGACTCTCCAAGCTATGGGGAGTCAGGGCAGGTCTGGAGCAACCAGGGAAGCCCAAGGAAAGTCAAAGTGACCCTCGCCAGGACCCACAGGCCAACGGACCGGGGATCGCGAAGGGACCTTGAGCTGAATCACAAAGCACCAGTCCACAGAGCACCTCGTGGAGTGGAGGCCAGAGATCTTCGGTGGAAATGCTGCTCGGGGTCGGGACTACATGTAGTCCAAAGCACAGCCACAGGGATCGCCAAAAAGCATATGATGCTGCAAAAGTACACAGTGCACAGGGGTTCGAGTTGCACGGTCCCCACAAGGGATACTGGTCTCAGGATTACTGAGAGGTCAGATCAACCTCAGGGACGCTCGGAAACCAACCTCCTGTGTTGCAGAAATCTTCGGAGTCCTCAGGAGCTCGGGAGATGCAAACCGGTCAGATGCATTTTGGTGCCTGCTGCTGCAGGGGAGTAACTCTTTTACTCCAAGGGAGATTCTTCTGTCGTCCAGCGAAGTGTAGACCATCGAAGAACTTGGTTTCTGTAGCAGAGTTTAGTCCAGGTAAAATCCAAAGTCCTGTAGTCAGGTTTCCTACTTTATACCCAAGGAAGGGGTTGGACTAACTCTGGGGACCCACCTAGGGGAGGGTCAGGACAGTGGGGTGGCTACACCCATATCCTTTGTCCAGTTTCGCGCCAGAGCAGGAGCAAATGGTTCCTGCAACCGGTTTGAGCTGGACTATGCACGGGGACACCAAATGTGCCCCCAGTGCAGACTTTCTGGCACTCCCAGAGTGCACCCACCCTGCCCCAATACACTAAAGCCTGTCTGGGAGGTGGTCACACCTCCCTGTGACAGGAAACCTATTGTCAGGCCTTCCTCTGCTCAAGCTTGGCAGCAGCAGGAGGGCAGACTCGTGTCTGTGGCTGGCAGCATCCATTTTGTGCTGCCCAGGTCGAGAAAGCTGGTACCGGGTAGACCGGTGACCCATAGTAGTGGTTCTACAAGGGAGGAATCATACCTCCCACACCTGTTACTGGTGTGGAGGTATGATTCCAAGGTGTTTGACCCCAAACACAACATGTTTCTAAGCAGCCGTTTTAAAGTTAGCATTTACCGCAAGGTTATAATGCACTTAAGTATATATGGTTGGCTGCATCACAGACAACCCCGGAGAATAGATTCCGAAGGCTGCAGAGGGGCTCTGCTCATGCAGGGGCACCCTCTCACACAAAACCCAGCACCCTGCCTTTTAGGATTGATAAGGCCTGCCATAGGGGTGACTGATAGGTTTATATGTGCAGTGATTTCGAATAGATATAGGTAACCTGTATCTAAGTAAGGGGTGCATGCACCACCTTACACAGGTTGCAGTAGCAGACCTGTGGTATCATTTTGAATGGCCTCTCAGGGGTGGCACAATACATGCTTCAGCCCCTGGGAGGTCTCTGGGGTACCTAGGCCCTGGGTACATGGTGTACCATATACTAGGGACTGATAAGGGTACCCCAGAATCCAATCTGGAGTGTACGTAAAGTACATGCACAACCAATTTAGGGAGAAAGCAGATAGACTGGGGTCCTGGATAGCAGGATCCCAGTCAGACTAGTCAAAAACCAGCAAAACACCAGGAAAAAAGTGGGGGTTGCCATGCAGTCAGATTCCACCTTCCTACACTCACCCAATTCCTAGGGCAGATGAGCCTATTGACACTTTGGCCTCAGCCAAGTTCTTGAGCACATTTGACCTCACAGCTGGCTATTGGCAAATCAGACTAGCTGAGGATGCCAAACCAAAAACAGCATTTTCAACCCCTAGTGAGCATTATCAATCTATTGTGATGCCCTTTGGTTTGAAGAATGCACCTGGCACATTCCAAAGGCTGGTGAATAAAGTCCTTACAGGCCTGGAAGCCTATAGTGCAGCATATCTTGATGATATAGCTGTCTTTAGCTCCACTTGGGAGGATCACCTGGTCCACCTGAAGAATGTTTTGGAGGCTCTGCAGAAAGCAGGCCTCACTATCAAGGCTAATAAGTGCCAGATAGGGGAGAGCAAGGTTGTGTACCTGGGTCACCTTGTGAATGGAGGCCAGGTTCAACCATTACAGAGCAAAATCCAGACCATCATGGATTGGGTTGCTCCAACTACCCAGACTCAGGTCAGAGCTTTCTTGGGCCTGACTGGGTACTACAGAAGATTTGTGAGAGGATATGGGTCTATACTGACCCCTCTGAATGATCTTACATCAAAGAGAATGCCCAAGAAGGTTCAGTGGACAGTTAGCAGTCAGAAGGCATTTGATGATCTCAAGCAGGCCATGTGCACTCCTCCCATTCTGCAGAGTCCTGACTACTCCAAACAATGTATTGTCCAAACAGATGCATCTGAGTTGGGGGTAGGGGCTGTGTTGTCACAACTTAATGCAGAGGGTCAGGATAGCTTTTATCAGCAGAAGGTTGACTCCCAGAGAGAAACGTTGGTCAGCTATAGAGAGGGAAGCCTTTGCTGTGGTCTGGGCCCTGAAGAAGCTGAGGCCATACCTGTTTGGCACTCAATTCATTGTTCAGACAGACCATAATCCCCTCCTATGGCTAAAACAGATGAAGGGTAAAAACACCAAACTTTTGAGGTGGTCCATTTCCCTACAGGGGATGGACTATACAGTGGAACTTAGACCTGGGAGTAACCATGCCAATGCAGATGGACTCTCCAGATATTTCCACTTAGAAAATGAAGACTCAACTGGGCAAGGTTAGTCTCATCTCCTTACGTTTGGGGGGGTTGTATAGGAAAGTAGGATCTGCTTCTTATGGTTACCCCCACTTTTTGCTTCATGTGATACTGTTTTTGACTAGTTTGACTGGGATCCTGCTAATCAGGACCCCAGTCTATCTGCCTTCTCCCTAAACTGTTATGTTATGTACTTAAGTACACTCCAGATTGGATACTGGGGTACCCCTGTCAGTACCTAGTATATGGTACCCATGTAGCCAGGGCATAGGTACCCCAGAGGCCTCCCATGGGCTGAAGCATGTATTATGCCACCCATGAGAGGCCATGCAAAATGGAACTACAGGCCTGCCATTGCAGCCTGTGTACGTTAGTGGAGAGGTGTGGTGCAGCGGCCAGGGCAGCTGACTTCGCAGCACAGGGTTCACGGTTCGATCCCCAGCTCTGGCGGCAGCTCAGCTCAGCACCATGTGACTCTGGGCAATAGCTCACTTAATTTCCACTACGGCCCCCAGCGCCTTGAGACCCGTAAGGGTGAGTAGCTGCGCTATATAAAAACGGACTTACATTTTTTTTTTTTGGTGCATGCACCACTTATTTAAGATATAGGTTTACTATATCTAAGGGTCACTACACTTAAAACCTATAAGTCACCCCTATAGCAGTCCTTGACAATCCTGAAGGCAGGGTGCTTGGTTCTAAGTGAGACGGTGCCACTGCATGAGCAGGACACCCCTGCAGCCTACGGAGTCCATTCTCCCGGGTTGTTAGTGCTGCAGCCATTTACGACATATAGAGTGGCATTATGCGACCGCGTGATGACCAACTCTAAAATGGCTGAAAGTAACCCATTCGTGTTTGGTGTCAAACCGGTAACCGGTGTGGGAGGTATGATTCCACCCCTCAGAAACGAGCTTTGCGAGGTCTCTGGTGTTCCCGGTACCAGCCTTCTAGTCCTGGGCAGCCCAAAATGGTTGCTGCTGACCAGAGACACGTTTCTGCCCTCCTGCTGCTGAGCCAAGCCCGAGCAGGGGAAGGCAGAATAATAGGCATCCTGTCACAGGGAGGTGTGACCACCTACCAGACAGGATTTAGTGTATTAGGCCTGGGTGGGTGCGCTTGCCAGCGACCAAAAGTCTGCATGTGGGGCACATTTGGTGTCCCTCTGCATAGTCCAGTTCGAAACAGTCCTGGGAGCTGTTGGCTTCTGCTCTTGCGCGAAACTGGACAAAGGACATGGGAGTAACCTCCCCACTGTCCAGACCCTCCCCTGGGAGGGTACCCTGAATCTGTCCAACCCTCTCCCATGGGTACCCAAGGGCTTACCTGGCTGTAGGACCCTAGATTCGATGTGGACAAGATTCTGAACAAGAAACCACTGAACTTCGACCGTCTGGACACTCTTGATTTCGCTGGACTTTGTTTGGGCCCAACTTTGTCTCCCTCTCAGTCTGAAGCATCGTCTGTGCACGTGCAGCATACAGGCTCCGAGCTGGACCTGTGGAGCATCAAGGACAACTGAAGATATCTCCCTTGGAGTGAGGGAGTCACTCCCCTGCAACCGCAGGCACCACATCATGATCGACCGGTCTGCTGCTCCTGAGCTCCTATGGTCTCTGAAGGCTCCAGCAACACAGGAGGTAGGTTTTCATGTCCCACAAGGTTCGAGCTGCCATCTCACCAAGTTTGAGGTCAGAATCCCTTGTGGGGGCTGCAATACCCATACCCCTGTACACCGCATTCATTTGCAAGTGAATATGCTTGTTGGCGATTCCCGAGCAAGTGCATTGGGCTCCAAGTAGCCCTGATGTCTGGTACCATTTCCTCCAAAGAACTCCGGCCTCCTCGCACCGAGTGCTCCGTGGGCTGTTGCTTTGTGAAACTGCTCAAGGTCCCCTCGCGACTCCTGTGCCTCCGGCCTGTTGGTCCCCTTGAGGGTCAACTTGGCTTTCTTTGGGCTCCCCTGGTTGCTCCAAGCCTGTCCTGACTCCCCTGTGTTTGGTGAGTCTCCTGGACCTTGCTGGTCCGAACTGTAACCTTCTTCAACCTTCTGCATGGATTGCCGTTGCCAAGGCTTGTTGGTGCTCCAGCCAGACACCGACCCCTCAGTACACGACATCCTTTGTGGGACAGCTCGTATCCAGCTCCTGGTTGTCCTCGACATCTCCTGGTCCCAGTAGCTGCAGAGTCAAGAACCCCCTCAATGCACCTGAAGCACCCAACATCGGTGGGCATTCGTCTACTGAGCCCCTGGTCACTCCTGAGTGACCCAGACTCCCTCCCCTCTGCTTTCAGGTACTCTTCAACTAGAATCCACCTTTGGATTCCAACGGACACTTTTCTTCCTTCCAGCAGCGGCTCTTCTTCGAAGTCCTCCATTGGGTTCGACGGCGGCTTCCGACGCCACTTAAGACCTATGCACCCGGCTTACCTGGGATAGGTAACTCTGGTACTATGGTATCCACGGGTGGGGTGGCTCTCCAACCTCCTAAGTTCCACTGGGTTTCTTCAAAGTCCACTGGGAAGGGTTCTTAAACTTTAAAACTTCAATGGCGACTCTCCCATAGAATTGTACGCTGCATGCGGTCGTGTTCCCACACTGCACCCGTCCTCCATGGGGTCCCTACTTACTCACCTTGGGTGGTTCCTTGGGGTCCCGGCAATTCTACATCCTCTAGACACTGTCTTGACTCGAGTCGTGGTTCTTATACCACTATTTTAGTATATGGGTTGTTCTCCCCCTGGAGCCCACTGTGCATTAATGCTATTTACTATTGTTTCTGTGCTACAGTATTGTGTGCTTTGTGAGTACTTCATGCAGAAGATACTGTGTCATACTTAAAGAGTGTTATATCAATAAATACATATTTTTATAACTACTGTGTGGTTCCCCTTTCATTTAACCAATACTATAAGGTTGCATTCTGGTAAAACAAGCTGCTTAACATTCCTTCAAGACTAAGCCTGAAGGCTGCTCTCCACAGCTACCACTTGGATAGCTTTCTAAGGTTATCTTTGAGCTCTTAAATCACCATAAGGGTTGTTTGGACTGGTACAGGGTAACCACTTTAATAAGTGGAGAGCATATATATCAGGCCAACTTCTCACACAGAACTATGCACAGGATTATGGGACCTCGGCGTATAGGGGCTGTGCCTTCCTACCGCCTTAGTTCCCACGAGCCCCGGACTGACTAGCTATAGTGTCTCATTTGCCCTCCTACACACTCACGGAGAAGCAAATGATTAACATAAACATAACATAACATGTGTATTTGTAAAGCGCACGAACCCCAGAACACAACACTCCCGTATCTATCAGAAATCTCGGTAACAAGACAGACCTTTTTGCTCACTCTCTCGTACCTGTCCACAAAAAGATCTGACAGAGACACGAATATAGTTTGAAATGTTTATTTTAACTATTGTGCTCTAACATGCAGTGCACATGCCACAACAAGCAGATAAATGGCATAACACGAATATGGTTAGCATTGCAGCTAGGCCATACATCATAAAAGGAGATGTCATCATAGAAAGACAATGGAGAAAGGACTATAGTGCCTAACCTCCCTCCCCTTGGTTAGAAGAAGTATTATTATATAATAGAAGATCTCTGGGCTTTGTCAGCAGACCCCATACCTTAGACCATAGATGGTATTTCTACATCGTAGGTGCGTGTTGCTCTTCTCCCTGGAAAGGTCCCTCTCCAAGTGTGTGTTACCTAAACATGTATCTCTGTAAAATCAAAGTACGAGCTTCCAGCAGCAGCTGCGTTAGTTTATTTTGTCTAGGTGCTAGGGCCAGACCAGAACAGAATAACAAGGGGCATTGTTTATCAACCTTGCTCACAATGTTCAGACTAAACTCCAGGAACAGGCAGAGAACGAACGCAGCAGACAGTTCTCATGTGAGAGGCATAAACAGAGTCTTGCAAAAATAAAGCTTTGTAGTAACGTGCGCAAAAGCTGCATCATGGCTGCAGGGCTCATGATAACTTAGTAATGTCAACAATGTACCCATCTGCCACGTGACAATTCCCTGGAATGACGCAATGCTGCATCTCGGTCCCTATAGTTGAGAATCCTTGCTATGATGGAACGGGACCTTGTCTCTCGAGGTGGCTGCGGTGCAAGCAATCTGTGTGCTCTCTTTACTATGAATATTTCGGAGAAGGCGTCTCTTCCCAGTAGGTCCACTAGTAATTTCTCTATGAATCGCTCCATATTGCCTGTGTTTGTGGTTTCAGCCTCTCCAATTATTCTGAGGTTATTGCGCTGGGAACAGCGCCTCCAAATCTTCAGATTTAGCCTGGAGCAAAGCTAGTGTTTTCTCCATCTTTTTTTGATTTTCCGTGGTGTTGTTTTGAACATCCTCTGCATCAGAAACTCTGCGCTCTAACTTTTCTAGGTGCTCTGCATGCTTACCTAATCTCTCCGACATTCTGTCAACTCGGTATGTCAAGGCATCTATTTTCCCATCAATGGTGGTTAGAGTAGCCTGCATGGTGATAAGGATTTGGCGTAGGTCCCCCCCAGGTTCCATCTCCTGGGAAGGTGTATCTGCACCCGGCATCTCCTGTTCCTCACTTCTTAGCCCCAGGGGCTTGCACTGCTTAAATTGCAGATTTGATTGTGTCGTGTCTGCCTTACCCATAGTCGTAGTGCACTGACACCAGTAGAGGCAATACGAGGTTGAATACTTCTGTACTATTATGGTGGCTCAATTAGGTCTCCTCTGTATTCAGGGGGGTTGCAAGTGCCCTGGGTGGACGCAGTCCTACAGGTATGTCCCCTGTTTTGTGACTCGCATTATTGGGTTCGTGCGTGAGCTACGGGCAGTGATCTGCACCCGCCTGTGTCCCCGCTTACCGGCCCTTGGCAGAAGGCTTGCAATCTTCCGGATTGGAGTACTCCGCTCCGTCGTTGTGGCTTCTGCTGTCAGCCTCTTTCGAGCAGCAGTCCCGACGTGTCTGCCCACCACCAATGTGGCCCCAACCCGCCGGGGCAGGCGGTTTCCAGCCGCTTCCTCCGCTACAATCTGCTCTGTTTCACTCCGGCCCCTGTGGTCGCAGCCGCAGCCGGTCGTCCCCTTCGGCGCTTTGATTTTTGTTTGTTTTCCCCTCTGGATGGTTGATTCAGTCAGGACTTCTCAGGGGCCCTCTACTCCAGGAGCGATCCTCTGGTGAGCAAATGGCTAGGCCCCGCGCTGCTCTCTGCAGTCATCTGTGTCTCCTCACACTGGTTCTTGGCCTCGGATCCCTGGGCCCCAGGGGCAGCACGTTTGGTTTCGTTTCGGTATGTCCCGGGGCTGTGTGGGGTCTGTTCTGTATTGCACCGCCCCACCGTGCTCAAGCAGCGGGCCAGGTGCAGTCGTCGTTCCCTGCTACTGTCTCTCATGTCTGGCGGGGTCTTGCGGTCTCCACCGCGTCAGCCCACCCAGCCTCTCTCCAGTCCGCATATTAGTAGCTTTCAATGGTTATCTTCTGCGGTGCTTCAGTTCTGGTTCCGGGCCTCCGCTCTTGGCCGCACTCCTCGGGGGCATCTGGTCAGCAGCGCAGAGGCAGGTTTTAGCACTTATGGCGCAGGATATTGTAGGATAATGATGGCGGCCAAAGGAGCTCGCTTAAGAGGCGGCCATCTCCGAGCAGGGCAGGCTCCTCCCCTGTTCAATGCCTTATATAAAATGTTGAAGGAGGGCCCAACACTCGAGCCATTACTGAGGGTAATGGCGGCAAAGGTTCTGCCAACTTTAACTTATGACAGCAAGGCCCGTCACTGCTGTGACGCTGTCATACTGGATAAACTTCAAGTAAAGGTATATCGGTGAGTCTTCGGCCTATCCCAGAGCTCCTCGCTCTTCCAGGTTCGCTTGGAGTTCAGTCTTTTGAGACAATCCATTAGTAGGCAGGGAACAACTATCAAGCGCTGCTGCAAGCTAAAACATTCCAATGCTAATTCTTTAGGGTTGTATCTATTTTTATTTTTCCATTTGAGAAAAGGTACATCAGTTAAAATCGCTGAGTTCAATAATTGGCAGCATACCATAGGAAATGGAGGGGAGACGGAGGGGGAGAGAGAGGGGGAGAAAAGAGGGGGGGAATCAATCATACATCAACAATTTACATATAAGTTGAATAACTACTCCATGTCTCTACATATGGTACCGCCAATGGACCCTGTTCCCCTCCCTCTATGTAAAGTTCTTATGAGTAAGGCACCGTATTTGCTGTAAGACGCAACACCCGCAGATATATCAGGCAAGTGAGTTCCCTAAAGGGATCACACAGGTATTTCAGAAAGGGTCCCCACATTTTTTCAAATTTGGGCAGTGTATGATCTATTACCTCTGTCAATTTCTCCATGGCTAGCAGGTCCCAGAGCTTATGTATCCAATCTGTATGTGTGGGTATGGTGTCTGTACCCCAACTCAAAGCTGTACCTGTTTGGCGGCGCATAGTGCCAGTGTTATGGCCCTCCCCCTAGCTGAGTGTAGGAGGTATGTTAGAGCGTTGGGTAGTCCTAGTAGGATATAGTTAGGGAAATGGGGTAGCTCGGTGTTGAACATTGTGTCTATATCGGTGAGGACTTTGGACCAATATCAAAGTAGTTTAGGGCAATGCCATAGTAAGTGGGATAATATGTCCGAGTGGTTGCAATGCCTCCAGCATCTGTCGTCACTTCCCCTCTTCCACTTGACTAACCGGGAGGATGTATAGTACCAAAAATGGGCGACTTTTAACAAGGTTTCCCTACCTGAGGCGCTAACTACTGAAATGCGTGCCCTCTGTAAAATATCAGTCTATTCTTTGTCCAAGAATTGGCATGCACATTCTTGCTCCCACCGCGTCCTTGCCGGAGAACAGAATGCTCTTGGTGTGGTGTTTACAAATGCAGTATACGTCTATCATCCCGCCTCGATAAAAGCTACCGTTCAAATGGGGTAAGTTGTCTGCTAGCATGAGGTAGTATTAACGGATGTGTTACCTAGGGCCGTATTGTTATGTAATGCCAATGTTCTGAACTCAGTAACCCGAAATCCTGCTGCACTTGTGAGAATTCTAGCAGGCCTCGCACGTCAAATGAGTCCCCGAAGCGTTTGCAATTCGATTCTTGCCACAGGGAGAAAGCTGTAGCATGCTGTACCGATGGAAATCTGCATTTCCTATGATTGGAGTGAGGGGAGAAATGGGGGTAGAGAGTTGCTTAAAAACACAAAGTCTATCCCATACTCCCATTGTGGTCCGTACTACTGGCGAGATATACACCCCCAGTGGGCGGTGTCGTCGTGGAAGCGAGGGAATTTTCAAAATACGGATCCCCGCAACCACCTGTTTAATAAGGATATGGGGTGGTAGGAGGCGCAAAGTTGGGGGTCTTTCCCAGGTTTTGGTAAGACTGTGATAATAGCAGATTTCATGGTCTCCACGAGGGCTCTGCACTAAAGGAATTGCACAGGCGGGCTAGCATGGGGAACAGCCGAGTGGCAAACATATTGTAGAATGCAGCTGTGAGGCCATCCTGTCCCGGGGCTTTGTCTAGCTCGAGCTTCCCTATAACATCAAGAACTTCTTGTGATGTAATGTCTAGTTCTAGCGATACAGCTGTAGGTTCTGGGAGTTTCGTAATGGGGGCCTTCTCTAAATATGTGGAACAGTCCGTGGAACAGTCAGTGATGTCATTTGAGATGTCATCAGTGATGTCATCAGTGATGTCACTGACCATGTCATAAGTGATGGAATATGTGACGTCATCAGCAGTGCATTGCGGGGGCGCAAGTTATAGTTAGCTCAACTAACTACAACGGCCGAATTTCTCTGGTTTTGTACGAGTGAAATGTCCAACTAACTATAACGTCCCTGAAACCTGTGGTTTTTTCAGTGAATTTCTAAGGTTTTTTAGATGCTAATTCCTAACTATAACGTCCCTGAAACCTATGGTTTTTTCAGTGAATTTCTAAGGTTTTTTAAATGCTAATTTCTAACTATAACGTAGTAGTCACGTTTGCAGAGTGGTGCAGAAAGGGGGTTGGGCCTCCGACCAGCGCTCAGGAATTCCGCTGTGTAGGACTTACAGGAGGTACCAGGAGGGCTTCTTGGCCCCCAAAGTTCCTCAGGAGTAAAGTGGACTTCACCCCCCAACCCGTAGTGTGCCAGGAGGCGAGTTTGCAGAGTGGTGGAGAAAGCGGGGCGTGGCCTCCGAAGACCTCTTATCAATCCCACTGTGTGGGACTTACTGGAGGTAACAGGAGGGGTAGTTGGCCCCCAAGGACAACCTTGGGGGCCAACTACCTCCTATTACCTCAGTAAGTCCCACACAGCAGGATTGCTAAGTTCTCATAGCAGGCCAAGCCCCTTTGCCCACCACTCTGCAAAGCACCTCCCTGGCGCACTCTTGGATGGGGAGTGAAGTCCCCTTCGCTGCTGGGGGTCCTTAGGGGCCAACTAGCCTACCTGTTACCTCCAGTAAGTCCCACACAGTGGGATTGCTGAGAGGTGGACACAGGCCACGCCCCCTTTCTCCACCACTCTGCAAACGCGCTTCCTGGCGCGCTCTTGGTTGGGGGATGACGTCCCCTTGCCTCCTGAGGGTCCCTGGGGGCCAACTAGCCCTCCTGTTATCGCTAGTAAACCCCACACAGCTGGATTGCTGAGAGTGGTCCGAGGCCACGCCCCCTTTTTACACCACTCTGCAAACGCGCCTCCTGGCGCACTGCTGCTCGGGGGATGAAGTCCACTTCAGTCCTGAGGTCCTCAGGACACAAGAAGACCTCATCACCCCACCAGCGGTGCGCCAAGAGGCGCATTTGCAGAGTGGTGTAAAAAGGGGCATGGCCTCGGACCACCTCTCAGCAATCCCACTATGTAGGGCTTACTGGAGGTACCTGTTGGGCTAGTTGGCCCCTAAGGACCCTTAGGATTCAAGGGGACTTATTCCCCCAACCCAGAACGTGCCAGGAGGCGCGTTTGCAGAATGGTGCAGGGAGGGGCAAGGCCTCCAGTGACAGGCCGGCTTCTCTTTTGCTTTTCTTTTTGGTAGGGTGGCTGTGTGGCCCCCCTTCCCTTAATTATTTTTTGGCCCTGGGGACCCCATCCCCCAGGGCCTGAGACATTTTGTAATTTATTTTATAAAAAAAAAAAATTTAAACGGGAAGGGGGCCGCGCGGCAACCCTCCCGTGGCCGATTTCGGCCCCGGGGACCCCATCCCCCAGGGCATGGCCACTTTTCTTTCTTTTCTTTTTTTTTTAAAATAAAGTACATTTAAATGAGGGGGGCCGCGGCCCCCCTCCGGAGGCATTTTTGGCCCCGGGGACCCCATCCCCCGGGGCTTTGCCTATTTTTTAAAAATGTATTTGTTTTTTATATTGAGGAGGGGGGCCGTGTGGGCCCCTCCCGGGCCATTTTCGACCCCGGGGACCCCATCCCCCAGGGCATGGCCTTTGTGTTGGGGACTGTCGGGGGAGCCCCAAAGCCCCCGCGGTCCCTGCCGGCTCCCCGCCTCCTGCGGGAGCAGGCATTGCTTTTGGACGAAGAGAGCTGCTGACATGCAGCTCCCTTTGCCCAAAAGCAATTCTGCCATAGCAAACTGCAATGTCATGGAGTGGGCACCCCGGGACATTGCTGGAGCCGGCCCTGGGGGGTGGTGGTCCCCAGGGCCAAGAAGGGCTCCAGGTGGGGGGATAGGCAACCGCCCTCCCAACTGATTAAAAGCCCCGGGGAGGTGGTGGTCCCCAGGGCCGGGGGTCCACTACAGACCCCTGTATTTTATTTGCTCAAAGCCCAGGGGAGGTGGTGGTCCCCGGGGCAGTGTGGGGGAGGGGCAGAAGCCCTCCCCCACACTACTTTTAATGTTATACAGCCCCGGAGAGGTGGCGGTCCCTGGGGCTTGGGGGGGCCCTCGAGGCCTCCCACCCATATTATACAAATACCACAGGGAGGTGGCGGTCCCCGGGGAAGCGTGGGGGGGGAGGAGCCCCCCCACACAGATTTTTTTACAAGGCCCGGGGAGGTGACGGTCCCCGGGGCTGTGGGGGGGCGCGTGCCCCCCACATAATATTAATCATGCCCTGGGGAGGTGGCGGTCCCTGGGCTGCGCGGGCCCCCGCATTATAAATCTGCATTGCCCCCTGGGACTGGCCCACCCGGGGGCTTCTAGAAAACAAAGCGGGGTCAGGGTGTTTCTACCCTGCCCCCTTTTCATGTTTTTTGTACTTTCTTCTTGTGACTCGGTTCTACCGAGTCACAAGATGGCTGCCAACACTTCTTGGTTTGAAGTGATGGCAGCCAATCAGAATCAAGCTGATGATCGGGAGGGTTCGCGGATCCACTGCAATCACCAGAAATCGATATTTATTTTTTGAATTTCTCAGGAACTACTGAACGGATTTTCACCATTTAAAGCAAAGAGTGCACTCTGGACAAAGAGCTATCTCTCTGCCAAATTTGGTGCAATTCCGTTCAGCAGTTCGGGCTGTAGCCGCAACAAAAGATTCCTATAGAAATTAACATGGAGAAAACGCGTTTTGGGATCCCCTTTTTGTCTCGGCTCCCGCTTGACGAATCCCCCAGAAACTTTCAAGACAGGAGCTGACCGGAGCGTGCCATTAGTTTTGAACATTTCGCGAAGATTCGTCATCCGGCGCCAAAGATATTGGCAAAAGAAAAAACGCTTTTTGAATAGAAACAAAGTCCTAACTATAACTACCTACTAGCGATCGCCAGTAGGTAATATATATATATATATATATATATATATATATATATATATATATATATACATATATCCAACAAAAGAAGCCCTCATAGAAGACGCCTCACACAGGAGAGTTGTTCGCCTTGTTTAATGGGGATGACAGGGCTCACAGTTCCCTCTCCAATCCCAAATAGCCAAACGCGTTTCGGGCATCTTGAGCTCTTGATCACTGGCTGAAGGCAAAAGAGCGGCAGCCGTGTGGAACACCTGTTGAAATATACCAAGTCCCGCCTCAGTGGGCGTATGCCGTATGGCCTTCAGGTACTTGCTGTTCCACCAATAACACCACAGTGGGTGCTGCCGTATCTCGCCACTTGCAACAGTCTATTACCCCAGTGGGTCGATCAAAAACTAAAAAACTGCTGGCAATGCCATTCACGTCCCTCAATAATGGCCTCTCCGTCCTCTCAGCGTCCCGCATTTCAGGTCGCCATGTTTTCCATGTTTTGCAGGACGAACTCACTGGAGCAAAATCTTGTGCATTACGAAAACCACAAGGCCAGAGGAGTGGCCACGCCCATTGGGGCGGTCAAAGTGAATTTAAATTGATGTGCACATTGCCGGTCCTGCTCTACGTGTGTTTGCCAATGATTAAGAGTCAGGAGGACTCGAAACGCGTCTGGCAGTTAAACTTACGATGACGTTTTTGCCAAAACCTGCATGCAGCCCCCGTGAATAAAGTTACTGGAACATATCCTACCTGTTGTGGCTCTTCCATAAGGGCACCTTTTTGACTGGATTGAAGCGGCCGGCTCCGGTCGCGGAAGAAGCCCCGCTGCAAGCGCAGCGTTCCTGAGGTGAGGCCATTGGGTGTCATAGCAAAGGGAGGTAGTCCTATCATGGAGGATTAAGAATGCAGCATGTTTTTAACAAAGACTGTACATCATCCCACTGGGGTTTTAAAGTGAACTTTGATTCCATGTTTTGCAGGACGGACTCACTGAAGTAAAATCTTGTGCACTACGAAAACCACAAGGCCAGAGGAGTGGCCACGCCCATTGGGGCGGTCGAACTGAATTTAAATTGATGTGCACATTGCCGGTCCTGCTCTACGTGTGTTTGCCAATAATTAAGAGTCAGGAGGACTCGAAACGTGTCTGGTAGTTAAACTTACGATGACGTTTTTGCCAAAACCTGCATGCAGCCCCCGTGAATAAAGTTACTGGAACATATCCTACCTGTTGTGGCTCTTCCATAAGGGGCACCTTTTGACTGGATATATATATATATATATATATATATATATATATATATATATATACATATATATATTTATATATATATATTTATACATATATAAATATATTGCCCTGGGTCACAGGGAACAGTATGTTTCCAACCCTAGTATGTGTTTATCAAAACCAGTGCTTTCCTAGTTTTTTAGTTACAAAGAGATTAAGTGAACTACCTAGAATCACAGAATGGTGCGAAGATGCCGAGACTCAAAGCTGGATCCAGAGTTCTAAAGACCACATCTCTGGCTGCCTTGTCACATTCTCTCCCTTGTTGGTACGTCTTGTCAAGCTCTGTCCCACCCCTTGTTCACTACGACTAGTGGTGTGCTCCTCTGCATAAGCAGGAAGGCCTCCCACCTTATCTATCCTTGTGAAACACCTAATAAAAGTTTTACAATCAATATAAAAGATAAAAACACTTTTTATAATAAATATTGAAATCTTAACTCAAAAAAGAGCAGCCTGCCTTACCACTTAAACAAATAATAACCTCCCCCCCACTCCATAGTATAGGCACCCACCATTTTCACTAGCAACTCGGTTTTGAATGCTGTCTGCAGAACTGTAGATTCATTTGTGGCTCTTTGAAAACGGCATTGCTTCACTTACTTGTGCTGATTTTTAGGTCTCTCATGCAGGCAGCGTGCATGTGCTGTCGCTTGGCACAGACGGTTATGTGACGTTACAACGCATGCCATTACCCCGCATGCCGTTGTAATGCAAAACTTTACCCCGACTTGCTGTCGGGGGTGCGCTGGAAGTTGGAATAGTTTAATTTACTATTCCAACTCCAGTGTGTGCAACAGTAGGGAAGGTGTTGAAGTTAAATCCAACACCTTCTACCCACTGCTACACACCTTTTGCGTTGCAACGGCATGCGCGGTAATGGCATGCGTTGTACCGCTTGCGGTATAACTGCTATTTCCCGGCACAGACTATTGTTCCTTAAAAAATATTTTGTAAGTGTGAATTGTGGGATGGGCTGGGGCTAGTCACTTCACCCCATGTCCCCGGCTGCAGGAATGGGGGGCTGTGTCTGGGTGGTGGACTTGGCATTGAAAGTGAAATTACTCCTAGCAGCAGCTTCAGAAAGTGTGTGTTGGCGACTGTATGAGCTGGATTCATGAGGTTAGCGAAGGTTGTTGGTGAATTGCCAGGTGCTACAAACTTTCTCTTTTGCAAACAGGGCCGGACTGGCCGTAGCGGCCACCGGGCATTTCCCCAGTGGGCCGGAGGAGGGGGGACTGGTTTTAGAATATTGGCCCCCTGTAACAAAAGCAGGAGAGGTGCTTCTTGCAGGTACTCCCCCCCTCCCAGGGCCGGTCGAGCAGCAATCTGCCAGGGCTGGTTGCTGTTCCCAGTCCGGCCCTGTTTGCACATCACTTGGCCCCGTCTTATTGGATCACTTGGCTCTATGTAGCTGTTGTACATCATAGATCATGATTACAACTTTTAAAGACTCCTGTGTTAATATGGTCTGGGAGGAGCCACGTGGACAGTGTCTGCACTACTTGTGAGCATGGAACTCATCTTTCTCCGGTCTGTTAACATATGTTTAAACTGCCATGACAAGGTAGCATGCCATCTCCATCGTGATCATGTCTTCTATATTCATGTGCACAATTTTTATTGGCCTGTCATAAAGTACTATAGTTTGAACCGCCTATTGAATATAGAGTATTGCTTCATCCACTTTTAAACATGCAAATTTCATTTTTGCTGCTTTGGAACACTGACATTTCTACTGATGCTCCTCTACGGGTGAGAAATTAGAACATCTTCACCTCGCCCCTAGTAGCTGCATGCAAGTCCCACCATTTTTTACCCACCGTTCCCCTGCCCACAATTCTTTTGCACCCGATTTGTATGTTTGCAGAAGATCCCTCTGCCAATGAAAGGCGCACACTGCCAGGTGCACAAAGTATGAATGGAGACCCCTTGATTACACCACTGAACATAGTGGATTGGCACTTGCTTTCTTCTCAGTCCCAAGTCTCTTCTTCATTGTCCTCTTCTTTGTCCACTTTCACACATTCAGGCCAAAAAAGCTCCCTCCCTCCTGTGGACACGAAAGGGCACCCGAAAAAGAAAGTGCTTTGGAAATATGCAAATACCCTAGTCTTTGCAACCCCCTTTCTTGTTGCATGTTTGACATGCACACGGTTGAGCTGCTCTTTTATGAATGATACCGTGCAGGGCACATGGCTATCAGTGTCTCAATGAAATCAACCCCAGGAAAGCTCTGATGCGCAGACCTAGCCCTTCAGATATGCGGCACAGCTGCAGTGCAGCTGTGCCATATGGCTAAATAAAACATTGATAAAATCAATAGATGTGACCAGAACATCGTAAAACTTTATTTCACTCATCCAAAACTCCACATCCTAAACCTTTATTTAATTCATCCTAAATTCAATGATGTTGATTGTCATATTTTCATGCTAAAATGATTAGACTGAACACTAGTTATTTGTTGTAGGTTTTCACCTCATGGTGAAAAAGAAGTGAATTTTGAAATAATTTTGATACCTGCTTAAAGTACTACCCAAGTCTTTGTATTGCTCCACATTAACACACATTTTAAAGGTACTGACATCTTGTATTTCAAAGTTGTGCGTTACAAATGTTCGAGTGAGTGTAACCTCGTTTGGAGGTTGGCATAGACAAGTGAGCACTACAGATTTAGGCCCCTATCTAAAGTTTAGTGGGTGGAATACTCCTCCATGAATGGATGTCCTGTTCTCCGTATTACATGTGTAGTCTAGCTTAAGACACTTGTAGTACGGCGGACGGGATATCTGCCATGTTTTGACAGAATAACCCATCCACCGAACTCTAAATAAAGCCCTCCACATAGTCAGCTTTCTACCATACCCTACTAAATCAAGTCTTCAAGGTCTTTTCACATTCTTCCCACAAGAAGAGCCAGGCACCTGCTCTTCAGCTGCTATCTGGAGTCTCGTATAGCATCACATGTCCTAGTCTCTACTTGTTACATTGTAGAAAATGTATAAAAGAAATGGGAAACTGAAGTGAATTTGGCGTTGTTTGCGCCAATAGATCAGACAGCCAAGCACGGATACGTTGCTTTGCAAATTCACACTTGGATTTTTGCTGCTTGCTGAAATCTTTCCATTAAACAAATATTTGGATTCAGTGGGTCTCTCGGAGTGCATTATAGCCCTCGGCATTGGTTGACGGGATGACTGCCAC
The DNA here is from genome assembly GCA_963921515.1 of Calotriton arnoldi. Lineage (NCBI taxonomy): Eukaryota > Metazoa > Chordata > Amphibia > Caudata > Salamandridae > Calotriton > Calotriton arnoldi. The sequence continues at coordinate 942,802 of CAWUFW010003902.1, forward strand.
CTCTGTCTGTCAAACTCTAATTAAGGCCCCGAGTCCTTTTTTAGATAAATGGAGGTAGGATGCCAAGGATAAAACTGTGAGTAGATGCCAACGTGTTGTCTAACACATTTGACATAAAAGAAATCAAAGAATGCTCGGAAAAGAAGCAGGAAGAATGGCAGTGTCAATCTGAGAAAAGATGGGGCGTTAAAGTGTCAATGATGAGGAAGTGTTAAATGACATTAAAGGTGGCCATATCCGAATTTTTAAAACCAGTGAACATTTATAAAGTGGGTAGTAATGCTAACCGCAAAAGATGGTTCAATATGCAACATTTGCAAGCTCAGGAAAGCAATTTAAACCTGGCTTTTTGATTAATTCTACAGGGCCTTTATGAATCGACACCATTGTGTCTGTCATTGTACCTTTAATAGAGCTGTGAGCCCTTCGACAAGTTTTGCACATCATAAACACCCAGAAACTGACATAGGAATAGAACAAAGCAATAGTTGTGGTGCAGTGGTGGCTGGCACGGATTGGGGGAGGTGAGACGGGGGTGTGAACAAAAAGAAAATACACTTACCTCCTCACCGCGTCTCTCCTCCAACGTCTCTCTGCATCTCTTCCTGACGAGTCTGGCCGGAACGGAAGCAGGAAGCACACCTCTTCCCTAAGCCAATCATGACGCTGCTGTCAGCAGCGTCAGGATTGGTCTGAGCGCCGTGGTTCGGCACTCAGACAGGGACTGGGATCCTGAGCATGTTCTCCACCCAGGCTGTTCAATGCAGCCTGGCTGGAGAGCATGCTAACTGTGTATGACAGTTTGGCCGGCCCAAGACGGCAGGCCAGACCGTCATGCGCACTTACAGAGTGCCCACCACTCCTCCCCTGCTCTGTGAGCAGAGCAGCCCATCCCCGCCCCGTCTGGCAAATCTGTCCTCAGCAGGGAAAAATAAAATGATAATAACATTGTGTTATTATTATTTTATTTTTCATTTTTACCCTGCTGAAAAGCAGTGGGGCGACACTCCTACGCCTTAGCGGTGGCGCCGCCACTGTTGTGGTGCTGAATGAAAATTCAAATATTTAGGAAAGGCACTATGGAGAAAAGAAAGGGGTTTGCTTTCTTTAAAGACAAGAGACAACTGATGAATACACTTCGGGAAAATGGCTAACTCAGAAATGAAAAAACTTTAGGAGTTTGTTTTAAGCTCCTGAGATTGCTCTAGGAATTTCGCTGATATAGTCTGTAGTTTCCTTATAAAAAAAATTCTGTAGGTATTGTGTATATTAAAGCCAAGTTTGGAGATTCTCTGCTGGATGTCCGTTATTCTACCAACAAGGTAGAGCTTTATGGTATTAAACCTGCGGCTCAGGTTTGCAAATATACCATTGCAAATGTATTTTTTGTGTGAAGTTAAACCTAGTTGCATTAAATGCTTTAAAAGTTGGAGACTGGGGTCCTCAGTATGAATGCCCCTTAGCTTCTCCTGGTAACACTGACCCACCCCTCTGAGTTAGCCATACTTGGGGCATTGTTAACTTCAGGGGCAGAGTTACTGGGCGTTCACATGTGGAAACCCCGAGGGCGCCTTGAGAGGTGTTAAATAGCCGGGGGAATCAGTAATTTTGATTCTGATTCCAATTCCCCTTGTTATTCCTGAGTTATTTCACCCAGAGATTCTACCTTCTATTAGGGGAGAGATAATAGATGTCAGAGTTACTTCATAATTTGTAACAGGAGTTACCGACCCCATTGGAATTAAAAAGATACTCATTATAAGGGCCTATGCCTGTTAATGTTCTGTTCTAAATTTTAATTCTGGTGACAACCATCTGTTCATAATTTTAGAGGTTTGTTTTCTCCATTTTGAATTGATGCAAGGGCATTCCATCTTGTGCACAGAGGTTATAAAACAATTGTTCCTCCTGTCTAAAATCCTGAGTGGCTGCCCTGAAAGATGTTAAGTGTCTCAAAATGGTAACACATGATGGTCTTTAGGAAACAGAGGCTTGGAAGATGATCCTTTTCCTATCTTAGTTCATTGCAATGGTTTCAAACCTTTTTTTATCAAACCACAGTTTGCTATATATGATGCTAATTAATAGCTTAGCTTATAGGTATATCCATAGTTTATAGGTGAAGGAGTGTAAGAGTAAAGGAGTACCCTCTCTGCCAAACTCAAGGTCCGCCTGCCTGATTCACAGACGGGCTGACCTTAAGTATGTCAACGATGGAGACTATTCCTTCTCAGTCGCTGACTTACTCCTTACTCCGTCGGGCCATCAGAGTTTTGGCCATTCAACCGCCCACCCGATTTAGAGTCGACGGTTGAGTGGCCCGTTTTCACTGCCCATCACTCCAGGTAAAACCTGGCGAAAGGGGAAGTGGAAAGTACAAAATAACCCCCACACCATGAGAGGCATATCCCATGGTGTGGAGGTCATTCGATTTTTATATTTTCAAAAACAAAATCCCGCTTTGGGATTTCGTTTTTTAAAATACAAAAACATGTTAAAAGTTCGACAGATGGTACCGTCATGTTGACAGAGCCATCTGTCAAACTTTTAATACCTTGATAGGAATCTCCGTGACGGCGATTCCTGCCAATGTAAAGAGATGTTCGCTAGGCTAACGGAAATCTCTCAATTTGGTGGGACTAAAGTATTCCGCCATACCACCGGTCTGACCTCTGTCCTCCAAAGTATAAATCAGGCCCTTAGCTCTTTGCAATGGTTTCAAACTCTTTTCAAGTCATAGATTGCTTAAAGATTAGAAAACTCTGAAACATAATTTTTTGTAAATTTACTGCAATAAATACATATGTAACAATGTCAAAGTACCATGATTTTCAGAAAAATTATTCTTAGATAAAGGAGAGGACTATGGGCCATATGTATGAAGCCAAATTGCGATCGCAAACACTGAAATTCGCAGAATTTCAGCGTTTGCGATCGCAATTTAGGCAGTGTGCAATGTAGCACACAAAAACCCACTCACAAAGTAAGGAATCGCAAAATTAGCGATTCCCTATTTTGCGAATGCATTTAAGGAATCCCAAATTGCGATTCCTTAAATGCAATGTAAAGCTTACCCAAGTTGTGCGATTTTGGCTTAAGGAATCGCAAATTACCACCAACTTCAGATTGGTGGTAATTTGCGATTTCTTTGAAAAATGCACTTTTTTGCATTTTTCAAAGTGCCATGTGGCGCACATGCATGCCCTTAGGGCATGTACGTGCGCCACATGTGCACACATGCCTATTTCAGGGGTGCAACAGGTTGTCCTATTGACACCCTTGCAACCTTGAAATTGCATTCTCAATTTGCGATTCTCTAATTGGGAATCGCAAATTGAGAATGTCTTCCCATTCATCTTTCATTCCTATGGGCCTTCTAGCCCATAGGAATGAATGGGAAGGTATTCCTTATTTGCGAATCTCAATTTGCGAATCGCAAATAAGGAATATGTAGGATTCGCAAAATATTTAGCAAATCCTACATACATTGCATTTTGCGATTCTCTAATTGCGATTCCCTAAAATCGCAATTTGAGAATCGCAAAACGCGTTTTTGTTACATATGCCCCTGAGTCCTTATTCTAGAAATCTTGATAAGCGCGATTGCATCCAGCACTTCAGAAGGATCAAAGCCAGAGTCACTCTCACTTGGATTTAAACCTGTGGCTGGCAGTTCCTCAAATATGTCTGCAGGAAGCATAAAGAAAATGGGAGCAACACTAAACATAAGAAATTGTCCTTTTTGTTTCATTATATACAGTGCAGCTCCTCATCTCTTTGACAAGGTCCCAGGACGAAAGTTGCCAACATAGATGAGAGCGTGTAAAAAATAATAAAAAACCTATGGTCCAGGGCAGGAATATCTGCAAAGCCATTGTGTCCTTTTTTAACATAATTATTAGCTTAAAAATGATTTAATTGCAATTCTAACTGTTTCTTCTAAACAAAAAAAGCTTACACTTGTTCACCTTAATCAATATGAGCTCTTAATGAACAGGCCAAACTTATTTTTTCTTTCTTTTTTTTTTAAAGTAGAATGAAGGTGATTTTCTTTTGTTTTTCTTATTTTTAGATGTTTTAAATAGCATCGACATGTCACCTTCAGCTACGTCTTTCAGTCCACCATGAATTCCCAATCATGAATTTCATTTGAAAGCTGACCTGGGCTGCACCTAGGGCATTTATTGTCCTTAGCTTATGAGGTTAGGGCTTTTCCTATTTTGCACAAATTCACAGATGTCCTTGTTGAGGAGGAGGACTACCGATGATGCATATTCGGTCAGAGCTGTTTATTGGAGATGTCCTTCTGGCTCAAGTGTATGGTTTTTACTAAAGCCGGCTGAAGAAGCGTGGTAGAGTAGGGTTGATCATGTAAATCCTACTTCTAAAATACTAGTCCCATCTGGACACTCCTTGCTAACTTGTGCCAGCACTGGAGATCAGAGGCGGGACTGGAGTCAGAGCTGCTAGAAACAAAGGCCTTCAAGTAGAGCTTATCGGGTGGTAGTGAGTCCTTCAGGTCAGCGAGACTATGCCCTCTGCCTCCTTGGTGGAGGATTGCCTGCCACATTCAGAGAGCCCTGGCTATAAAATAAACAAAGTCTTTATTTACATATTGGGTATATCCTTAATGTAATTTGTTAAAATAATTTAGTGCACACTGATATATCTCATGTTTTTGTTGATGATATTGAATGCATTGGTCTACAGTAACGTCTATGTCTGGTTATAGCACATGATCCACATTGAGGCAGGCTCTTAAATACGGAGACTTTTGCCCAAAAAGATTGACTCTTGATTAAGGACTTGTTTTTTTAGGTCTCGCCTACGCAGCGCGCATGCGCTGCAGAGGAAAAGACCTTTAGCTATCGATTCAGTTTTGCTGCCAAAAACGTGCACGCATTGCATTGCTTTGAATGGCAACGCGTGCACGTCTGGCGATTCCCTTGCGGGAGCGAGCTTTCAAACCATCTGTTTGTAATTAACAGATGGTTCCTGCTCGTTCCCGCAAGGGAAACAGGTGCAGGCCCCCTCCTCTCTCCCCTCCCCCTGCTGCCTCCTCCTCTCCTCGCAAACTTGTTTTTTTTTTCACTTTCAGCGCGAGGCGCGCGCGCTTGTTAACACTACTGGCCGTGCCACAAAGCGTTCACACCGTGGGTGACTCGCAGACAAAGTACAGAGGAACCATAAGCCTACCTTCAGGTGCTCATACTTCAGTTTAACTCGCCTGGTGCATTTGATACTCCGTGTATAAGTTTGTTGGAGTAAAGACTGACCTCACGTCCGTGTGCTCTATTTCAGTGGCTTTGGTATGCTATGCATGAGCTCGGAGCTTGTTTCTCCGTCGCTATCAGCATGCTTTCACTGTGGCGCCTCATCTCGTGTTTCTCATCTTATGTCGGCGAGAGAAGTTCGCAGGCACGTTGGCTGCAGCCAGTCGGACGGACCCCCAAGCCTGCTTCAGTTTGATACAGGCGGTCATATGATGAATTACCGAGCTCAGCTGTGCGCGCTCGTCGGACAATCACTGGCTGGGAGGGAGGCTGACAAGGCGGCGCAAGGCTTGAATTAAGTGTGACCCCTCCTATAGTGGCCGAGTGCATTTGGCAGCCGTGGTGTTAGCATAATTACCTGGATTAGGCTCCGACGTTGGATAATAAAGTGCTTGTCATGTAAGTGTGATACGCTTGGGGTCTCCATGGGCCGCGGAGGACCGCTGCCAGCTGAGGTACGAGCATGTGTCCCTCCAACCCGCCAGTGGCAGGTGTCAACCACGCGGCAGATGGGAGAACTGTGGGCCTGGTGACAAGCTGTAAGCAAGGTTTAGAAGATTGTAACTGAGATAAACCAGAGCAAGTGAAATCTAAACCGTGGACACTATTAAGATAGTGCAGCGTTTTATTCTGTCAATAAAACTCTGTGGAAGGACGCTTTTTCCATATTGCCGAAGATTTTTTTTTATCTTGCATAAAATTAATTTGTTAGTAATTTGGGAACGTTTCTAAACCCCATCGTTCAACCAAAGTAGCTGAGCACAAGTCGTTTCCAAAGATGCATCAGCTTTGAGTGTCCGTGTATTGTTGGCTTTTGTAGTAAAAATAAAGCTAGTGAAAACGATCATGGAACTGCTGCAAGTTGGCAAAGAACAGAACCAACTCAGACGTTTCAACTAATTTTTCCTAACCAGTATATATGCTTGCCTTGGATCCTGCACTTATTTTTTTTAGTTACTTTTACTCAAGGCACAAGATGTGTTACATATAGACTCGTAACTGGCTGGTAACGTTTTTATTACAGTTTATCGCCAGCTACACATGGGAAAGGCATTTTTAACAGATAATGTTCCGGATTTCATCAGAACGGATCATGAGACCTGTTTCTGAACTGGGTAGACTCCCCAAGAGGCAGTGGACATGTGTGGGTGAGTGGTGGAGACATTGAACAGTGATAAAGGTACATTGTACTGCATACACACTAGGTGTATTTAAAAAAACAATAAACCTATATAAATGTAATCGGTTTTGCATTGCCCAACCTTCTACTTGAAACCCTGGCAATGGCAAAGATGTTTAGTGTGGGTTTTGGAGAAGTTAACTCTGCATGTACGCTAACATGCAAGTTACATACTTTCACTTGCACTTGTTCTTCACTGAGCCTGCCTGAACTCTAATGTATTTACAGTAATTTATGTTTGTGCCTTACCACAATCTTGCCATTGTTGCCTGCAATAGGCAAGGAATTACCAGCATTGTGCCACAGTGACCAGGTTGCCGGGGATTACCACCTGTTATTGAGGAATGCCACCTTTGTGCTACATAATCGGTGCTCTGAAGGGGGTGGGTCCTTATTTTTATGGAGGTTACACAACATATTACATAATTTTTATTTTTACTTGCACACTTAATTTTTCGTTACTCTTTTTGAGTAGGCCAAAAGAGACATATCAGTTGACATTATTTTTCAAGTGTCTTGATATTATTTTTAGTAGACCTATTCCACACTGTTAGGTTAATCATTCGAATACAATGAAGAGAGTCTCTGTGTGCTATCCAGTTATCTGTATATGCCCTCCTCTTTTCTGAATTTGTTATGTTGCACCTCCTCTCCCCCTCCCTCCGCTTCCACTCCCACCTCCCTCCACCTCCACTCCCTCCTCCCTCCACCTCCACCTCCAACTCCACTCTCCCACCTTCACTCCACCCTCACTTCCTACACCTCCCTCACTCACCCCCTCCCTCCACCTCCACTCCCCCCACCCACTCCCTCCCTACACCTCCAATCCCCCCTCATCCCATCCCCTCCCTACCTACACCTCCACTCCAGTCCTCCCCTCCCTACACCTCCACTCCACCCTCCCCCCACTATCCCCTTCCTTGCATAAACAACAAAACTAGAACACATTTTTCGTGTTAATTCAAGTTTTTATTAGGATACTTCAGTTGTATATAATGTTTTCTATGTTATATATAAAGTGTCAAATGGTTATAACACTTTTTTAATTATAACTTATAACTTTTACACATGCTGCACAACATTCACAATACTCTGCAAAACATGTTAAAAACGTTAACAAAGCCAATAGCTTTCTCTAATCACTTATAAGGCCCCAAAGGCGAGACCTATTGGCTATGCCAATGTTTATTCTAACCTGGCACGGATCTCCATGACAAAGGTGTATCCACTAGTAAGGTGGATGCACTTTCATCACTGCTAATGGCAAATGTGCCACGGCATTTGATGTTCTTTTCCAGAAACAAAACCCAAAGTGGGGGTTTGTTTCCAATAAAGAAAGCAACAATAACCTGGATGTGCAGGGAGTCTCATGCACACGGGGGCCATCGATTCTTTTCCCTACCATGCAATGCAGGAAAAACCAGTGAAAGGCAGAGCCATCGTTGCTGTGACCTCGCAGCCCAGTGGGCGACGCACTGTCAGGTAAAGGGTTTCGGTGACAACTTTGACGGACAGATTATCTGTGGTTTTGGACAAGTGACCCACATCCGCCAAACTCTAAATGACCCTTAGAGACCTCTCTCTTATAGACTGGAGAGATATGATATTCTTGATAGTAGATCTGCAGGCAGAGCATCTGCCAAGTGTACTTAGCAGCGGATGCCACAACAGGAAGCCACATGAGCATTATATGAGGGACTGGGGTGAAATGAGGCAACAGAGACAGAGCTCCTAAGGGACATAGAACACAGACCTGCATTATGGGACTTCCAGCTCTGCATTCATAGTGGTAATGGTCACAGGAGAAGATCCCTTCACTGGATATTCACACTTACAGTGAGTCCATTAGTAGTAGGGAAGCGACTGACAAGTGTCCAAAGTATCCAAGACTCCTTCAGCCTGACCTTTCAGACAGTAACGCATTCGATGCTGGCTCTTTTGAGTCCTTCGGGATCGAGAAAGGAAGATTACAAATCTCAGGATATATCTTGCCATTGGCTAAAAAAGCAGTAAAAGTTGAAACTGAAAAACTTAGAAGGGGGCACATTTGTAACCTACAAAACTACTATTTCATCAGAGCACTCACATTATCCCTGGGTTTAGCTTAACATCACTTTTGTACTTTGGCACTTGTAGTTTTGAATTTGTAATGCATTCAAAATGGAGAAATGTTAAACTATAAGCAGAGCCATGCAAAATAATGTAAAGAAAAAACATGACTGGAAGAACATCGCTTGTTAGGTTAGAAAGTGGCAGTAACTTGCTAGCATTGCTATATTTAGGCATCATTCTCTTATTCACCATATAACTACCAACACAGGTTTTCCTGTGTTAGTAGTTATAGTGGCCTTTGAGATTTTTAAATAATAGAATGGTCAGGGCCACTAGTAATCTGGGCTCAAGGTACACAGTCTACAACAAAGGATGGGGGTCATTTAAGCATCCTTCCCTCTCAAGGTAGGCGTGGACAAGCAGTCCATAACTTATCGTAAGACAGAGTGAGTGTGGGTAGATGTATGTATAATACAACACAGTATTACAAGCAACAATAAAGCATACATATATATTGTATGTACATGAGTTATTACTATTGTTTTGTGTACACATAACCCTTGACTGGGCATGTATGCTTTATTTTTGCTTGTAATACTGTGTTGAGTCATACCCTGGTGTTGTATTTGCTCCCTATCGCGGGTATGACAAAGAACGGTGTCCCGTTCATGATAGTTAAGAAGTTTCGCGATGATCAAGTGTGGTGGTGTGTCAGGTACTGGTCGGGGGCTAAGGGTTCTGTGGGCCCTCTCAACCGCAAACGTGGACGAAAATGCCTCTCTGCCAAAGAGTTCCTCGAGTAGATGTTACACATAGGTGTTCATGCGGCCAGTATTGGTAGATTCTGCTATTCCTGCAATGCGGATATTATTTCGACGCAAGCGCTCCTCCAAATCTTCAGCCTTAGCGGCCACCATCTTGAGGAGTCTCTCAATCTTCTCGATACGCTTATTGATTGTGGTGCCGGCATCCTCGAGGTTGGAGACACGCTGCTCCGCGGCACCGAGTTGCATCTCATGCTGGTCAAGTCGTTTATGCGTGCTCTCCAGCCGGGCTGTGAGCGTGTCGAAACGAGAGTTAAATGATTTGAAGCCAGCTTTCAGTTCAGCCATAATGGCTGCAGTGCCTTCCAACGCCGGTGCATCCGCCATAGATGATCCCTGGGCATTCCCCTGGGGACCCTCAGCTCCCCACGCTGGGGGGTCTTGGCAGCATCATAGAAAGTGGGCGCTGCTTAGGATTTCCCCATTGGAAGCAGAAGCAGCTGGGGCCACGTGTTAATGGTACGGGGGAGAGGAACAGAGAGCGCCAGGCAGGCAAAGCAAGGGCACCCACCAGCAGTTCATCGCCAAATGAGGTACGTAGATGGTAGGCAGTCCACTACGCATGACAGCGATCTCGCTAAAAATACAGGCATGTTCCAATAGTGGAGAGAGATGACCAGTAGAATCTATGTATAGGGAATCATAGCACTTGTAAAGTCACATAGGGCCTGCCAGGTAGAAACATGCATGGGAGCAGAGAAGCATGCCAGGTCTGGTAAGATACTGAGTATTGGCAGATGTGGAGCCGCGAGGGGCATCAGTTTGATGGGCGGAGTGGCGCTCACGCGGCCGGACTCACGTGGCCCTGTCTGCCGTATTGCCAGCAGCCCAGAGGAGTCAGTCGAGACCTGTATGATAAAAGAAGCGCCACCGGATAGCAGAGCAGAGGAGCAAATGACTCACTGCCGTGGCCCAAAGTCTTGTGTTACCCAGCAGCAAAGCACCCCGGGTCGGGCCTCGCAGGATGCAGACATAAAGAGAGCCCCGGCCTCGATTATGGGGCAGCAGCCGAGCGTGACCGCAGCCCCACCCTCAGGCTCACCTGCGACCCCTGTCGTCATGGGGCCTCCGAGGGCCGGTCAGGCTGCGATCGCAGCAGGCTGCGGCACCCCGCTGCCACCTCTCAGCAGGGAATGGACCGAATCGCCAGCCCGAGAAGGTCAAGGCGTGCCCATTCCTGCAGCGGTAGCGTGAGCAAGGGTCAGGAAGCAGAGGTAGGTTGCGGAATGGTGGCGAGTTCTCCGGAGCTTCAAGGTCGAGCGGCCATCTTGGTGCTCGGCCTGACCACGCCCCCATGTACACACAATATATTTAAGGTATAAATGGCTTAATCTGTGGTCAAGAATAAAGGAAAAGTTGGCTGTACGAAGAGCAGAGGCAGAGCACAACGGAGGCCCTAATGTATGCATTAGCCTTTAGACACAGAGGGGCCGATTCCGATCTCGGCCGGTAGGGCACTGAATCGGATTCGGCTTAACCGGATCCGATTCGGAGCCCTCTTTCCCGACCGATTCGTACGTGCGTCCGGCCGAGCGAGTACGATGTGAGCGCACGCGAAATCGCCGACCGACTTGTTCGCGGGTCCGAAGCGCTCCGACCGACTCGCACGGACACGACTCGCACCGCGCGATGGAGACGTTCCCCGGCCGGTCAAGTACGATGCGCGCCGCGAGCAGTCCGACCGACTCGCGCCGTCCGGCTCGAAAGAGCAGTCGGAGCCGCACTTTGGGGGTCCGTGTCGGACCACCCTGTACGCGTAGCCGTGCGAGTCGCACACATGGGGGACCCATGGGTCCCCCCTACCTGTACGCCGCTAGTTGCTACGAGGCGAACCCGCAGTAGGGGGCACCCTTGTTCGCCTCGCACCCATTGGGTCAATGGGAGCCCACGTACGCGTTGTACGTCCGGCTCCCATTGACTCAATGGGAGTCCGACCGACTCGAGTCCGATTGCATGCGTGCGCATCGTACTCGTTCGGTCGGACTGCCAGAGTCCGATTCGGTCGGAAATCTCTCCGGGTCCGGCTCGGTCGGAGAGATTTTCGGCCTGAATCGGAATCGGCCCCAGAATGTTTATAAGCCTTTGGAACATATGGCCCTTACTAGTAAACCAAGAACTAATACAAATATTTGTTCCACATGCTAACACTGTGCTAATTTAACAAAGACATTTCATCATCATAACTAATCTTTCTCTCCACAGAACCATCAACATGAAGAGAGGTTTGTGACAAGTCACAGTTCACAACCTCACACTAGTAAAGGCAATACACATGTGTTAGGAAGCCATACCGCCTTGAGAGAATGTTAGAGACACCAGCTACATTCACACTTCTATCTACACAAACAACTGCAACAGTTAGTGTTTCTCAAAGGCGCATAATTCGTCATCCAATCAGAAGCACTGCAAGGCCAAGTAGTACACCAACAAGTGGAATAGGATGTGAAATGGAGGATGCAGGAGCATTGGCAGAACAGTTCAGGAAACTGGAAAATTCTATGCTTGACATTCAAAAGAGGCAACATAAGGTTATGTATGAATTAACCCATGGGGCAGGGGAGTTGCAAAATACAAAAAAGAATGCCTTTGAATGTATGTCATGTAGTATGTCAAAGACAAAGCACTGAGGCAAAGACAACACCACAGAATCATCTTCAGGATTAGGGTCGCTCAGTAGAGCATTTAGCAACAATTAACTCTACTATGAATAGACGATCTTTAAATCTGCAGGCCGAGTTAACTTGATAAAATGGTGCCACAACCAGAACCTTGGTTCAAGTTTAGTGCAGATTTAGAAGAAGCACAGGGCCACATGCATCATTATTTCAAGTAGTGATTAGCTAATTGTAATTTTCTCTAAATTGCTCATGCCGATTATCACGCTGTTGCCTTTACTTCTGTTACTTTGAAGAGACTTGTAGCAGGAATTATTCATACCTGCCTTACTCTATATGGGAGTCAACTATGGGACTCTTGTGATTCTCACTTAAATATATCATACATATTCAAGATTATAAATTGGAATCAACGCATTGGGATATACTTACAAGTCTGTGAGTTTCACTTCGATGAGATTATATTTGTCATTTCCTGTCTTTACTACCGAATTCTCACTTTATATGCAAGCCCTGACGAAGTTCCTTTGGAACGAAACGCGTTGGCTGTGTGCCTGTTTTTAACAACTTTAAATAAAAAAGAAGATTGATGGACTATACTTGTCTCGTCTTGATTGACTTCTATCAGAGTGCACCTTCCTTACTCATGAACCCACATGCATCATTATTTCAAGTAGTGATTAGCTAATTGTATTTTCTCTGAATCGCAATTAGGTTATCGCTATTCCTAATGTATGAAACTCTTTTGAGTTTCATTAGCGATTCCTAATGAGTCGCAAATAGTCCTACCTCATGCATATAAATGAAGTAGGTCGCAATTTCCGATCCCATAGGAATCTATGCCATCACAGGGATGGTGGCCTGCTGAGGTCAGCAGACCACCATGTCTGTGATTGTTTTTAAATAAAGCAGTCTTTTTTTTTTTTTTTTAAATGCAGCCCGTTTCCTTAAAGAAAAATGGGTAGCATTTAAAAACAAAAAATGAAACTTAGCAGTTTCTTTTTTTAAGAGTAGGCAGTGGTAGCGTGTTACCGAATCTCAAATTGTGTTTCATGCATATGTAAAAGCATTTTTGCGTTCGGGAGCGGACCGACCGCTAAAGTGCTTAATACATGTTGCCCTAAACCTCAAATGCAGGAATTATGGCTGCACTAACACTACCTAAGATTGAGGAAGGGTCTAGTGGGAGTAGTGCCTCAGTGCAAGAGATTAGTACTTGTACATGTAGGACGGGCAGGAGTGCTGTGCTACAAGGTAGTCAAGTTCAGGCGCTCATGACCAGGCCTAGTGGTGGCAAATCTAAGAAAAAGTCACTTTATTTTTTTTTATATATTTGGAATATTTATGATATACAAAAATGTAACATTTATTTTTCCATTATTCTATTTGTTAGACATAACTGTTGTGAAAAAGTCTCCATCATATGAATAAACAGGAGTAATTATTGTTAAGAGCCTACATCATATGAACAAACAGGACTAATTATTGTAAACCTAGAATTGTATTTTTTTTTTAAATAAAAAGTGTAAAATTGGCCTTTTAAAATTCCAAAAGTTGTTTCTATGACTGAGCAGGGTTGGTTATTTTCTGCATTACAGCGATGTTCCCTTGGTGTTCTCGGATGTAAATATGGGGTAAGTATCCATGGCCGAATGGCATATGCACCGTCACCTGTAACATGCAAACATGAGCATGAATGAAATGTGAATATAAATTGAATGAAACACATAGCACCATGCATTTTCACACTCACCAAGCAAGCATCCATCTCTCATGTCTTCCCTTACAAGATGATTGTTAAGTCCACAGTGACGGAAATGAAAAAGTCATATGTACTGCCAGGGTAATGGGCAACAATGTCGGTAATCAAGGGCACAGCTTCAGGGGGGTGTTTGGGGTGTCACCATCCTCCCCCAAATAAATGCATTCTTGGCTTGGTGGTTGGGTCTGGGGGGCCTGAGTCGGGTCTGCTATGCCTATGTTGTTTCTTGTTGCCATCATTTCACTAGGTGGTTTTCACTTGCTCATTTTTGGGATTTGGATTAACTATGTATAGTGATCGGTTTATCCAAAAAGTAGTAAATATGCATGTATAGAAGTACTCCTCGAATGGGTGCAAATGTACTACTTTTTGGAATTCACAAACATTGGCAGTAGTAGGCATGGAAAGCTGCACCAGTCTCAGGTTTCCAGGCATACTACTGACAAACAGACACCAAAAGGTGATGGAAAGGATTCTTGAAAATAGTGTAAACAGTGGCAATCACTAGGGGTAGCATTTCAAGTCATCGTTTTTAACTAACTGTTCGGCTCTAGGCAGAGGCCCACCGAATGCACTGATGCTAGTCCTCATGGGAACAGTACTTCTCGAACCTTGGTCAGCTCACCCCTCCACCCTCGAGCTCACTGCTTTTTAGCTGGGAAATTTGAGCTTCATCGCCCCCCCGAATATCACTGACAAAGCTACGCCCCAGTCTGTAATAATATAATCTACACTGCGCACCACCTGAATGTTAAGGGAATGTTGCTGTTTTTTCTATTCCTATAAAAATACTCTGTAGCAGAAGGGGACATAAAAATATGTACATTCCATCTACGCATCCAATTACATTAGGATAATGTGCTATCTGATAAAAATTATGTTTAGTCTTTAATTGCGCAAGGCTGTTTAAATAAGTATTGTATGCATTTACTTATTAGCATTGAATTAAACAAATTTCCCATCAACCTAGAAAGAGCTCTTTTTGATAAACCTCATTCTCAGCTATAGTTCCTTAATAGCTCCCTGTCCCAAGTACAACTAGGGAGCTCAAAACCTAAACTTGCACTGGAATGGCTTGGCTGCATACAGTTGGCCTCACTAGCAAAGGCTCTAATATCATTAAATCTTGTATGCCAGCCTTGCTCAGTCTGTATCTGCCATAAACCTCCTCCTCTGTTTATTCAAAAGAGTGACTGTCTGAAAGAACTCTCCTGTCTTCTCCTTCTCCTATGTAGAGGTCCTAGTGAACACATCTGCACCACCATCATGCGGTGCGCAGTGAAAATATCGATTTTTTTATATTGACCTACACTAATATCGAGTTTTTAATATCGTAGGGACAGAATATCGATGTCAAGAATATCGGAGACCAGAATATCGACCTTAAGGTAAGTAATATCGTTTTTTTATATCCAAGTAAATACTATCGAAGTAAGTAATATCGAAGTAAGTAATATCGTTAGCAAAAATATCGTTGTTAATAATATCGATATTTATATTAGTGTTATGTATTTTAGTATGTATTTTATATGTATGTTTAACATTTTTTGTAATGTATTTTTATTATTTTTAAATATATGTATTAAATGTTAAGAAATTAGTAATTTTTTTAAGTAAATTTTGCGTTTTAGTATCAGAGCGGGTTGTGGGTTTATAGGGGAATAGGGTGGGAAGTAATTTAATTATAATTAATTAATTAATATGTTTTTATTTATTGTTATTGATTATTAATTTACCGTTAATTAATTATTAATTGGTAATGAATTTTTTTAATTGGTTAATTTATCATTATATTAATTATATATATATTTTTTATTGTTATTGTTAATTAATGTATTGTTAATTAATTATTAATTGGTAATTAATTTTTAATAATTGATTAATTGATAATTAAATTAATTGTGTTACTTTTATGTGTAGCGGGTTGTGTGTTTATGGGGAATAGGGTGGGAAGTAATTTAATGTTATTTAAGTAAATATTAATTTAATTTTATTGGTATTTATTATTAATTTTTTTGTTAAATAATTATTAATATGTTATTTATTTTACAAAAATTATTTAATTAATAAGTATGTTAATTTAACCCCTACGCTATCCAACACTTTCCCTACTGTTGCACTCACTGGAGTGGGAATAGTAATTTTTACCCCTACGCTATCCAACACTTTCCCTACTGTTGCACTCACTGGAGTGGGAATAGTAATTTTAACCCCTACGCTATCGAACACTTTCCCTACTGTTGCACTCCCTGGAGTGGGAATAGTAATTTTAACCCCTACGCTATCCAACACTTTCCCTACTGTTGCACTCCCTTGAGTGGGAATAGTAATTGTTACCCCTACGCTATCCAACACTTTCCCTACTGTTGCACTCACTGGAGTGGGAATAGTAATTTTAACCCCTACGCTATCCAACACTTTCCCTACTGTTGCACTCCCTGGAGTGGGAATAGTAATTTTAACCCCTACACTATCCAACACTTTCCCTACTGTTGCACTCACTGGAGTGGGAATAGTAATTTTTACCCCTTCGCTATCCAACACTTTCCCTACTGTTGCACTCACTGGAGTGGGAATAGTAATTTTAACCCCTACACTATCCAACACTTTCCCTACTGTTGCACTCACTGGAGTGGGAATAGTAATTTTAACCCCTACGCTATCCAACACTTTCCCTACTGTTGCACTCCCTGGGGTGGGAATAGTAATTTTAACCCCTACGCTATCCAACACTTTCCCTACTGTTGCCCTCACTGGTGTGGGAATAGTAATTTTTACCCCTATGCTATCCAACATTTTCCCTACTGTTGCACTGTTTGGAGTTGGAATAGTAATTTTATTACCTCCGCTATCTAATATTTTTTGTATTATTTTAGTTAATGTAGTATATAATTAATTTTTAAAAGATTAAAAATTGTTTTTTTTTTAATTTGTTATATATATTTATTTAATTTTTATTTATATTATTGTTTTATGTGTATAGATGTATTTATAATTTATATGATTTAAAAAAAAAAGTTATTAAAATAATTATTAAAAAATATTAGTAAGTACATATATTATATGTATATGTTGAATTTATTTTTACATTACATATATATTACTTATAATTTTTAAACATTTTAAAATATTTTTAACTATGTTTATTTTAATCATATGTATTATTTACTTTATTTTACATTATTTTTTTTACCTTAAATAAAAAACGATATTTTTAACAACGATATTTTTGACATCAATATTTATTTTTCAATATTTTTGTACTTAGCATAATGTAGATAGGATGTCGATATTCTTGACTTCGATATTCTTGCGTCGATATTTCTGTAGGTCGATATTCTGACCTTCGATATTTTGTCAGTGATTCCATCATGCAGAGTGCAGCCACTGTGGATGTTTCGGCTGGATTTTAGGTGGGCTTTTATACCTTCCACCTAGTTACCACCTGCTTCCACTTGATGGTAACTTCCACATACTATTTGGCTGTTTTGCTACTAGTTCCCTAGGGGTGGGAGGTGAACTCCGCTGCACTGGCAGAGCTTGCAAAGTTTTTTTTACTCCACGCTCCGCATGGAACGCGGAGTTCGGGAAGAAACTTTGCCTCCCGCATAGCGTAGCGGAGTTTCCCGGCGCCGGCCCGCCCTAAGTTCCTATTAGCAACTCTTTTGGATATTTAAACAGTATGGCTAATACATAGTTGCCTTTTGGGTATTGTAAATAAAAATTGTCTTATAGCGATTTCTTTTTTATCAGTTTGCTGTGCTATTTTACAGAGTTCTATTTAACACGGCTTACTTACATAACAATCACCTTATTTAGCGTTGGCAAACTGGTTTGCAGCTGATTACTGATTCATTACTTCTTTGTACATGAGGCTCAAAGAGCTCAGACCAAATGGTAAGGACTACTCAATACCAAATACAGCACTCAGCATACATTAATGGTACCATGAGCCAGTTTTCTCATTACAAAATTAGTTATCTCAAGGGGGAGGAATGAACACAAGCACAGCAGTTGTAGACATAAAACCTTATTGAAACCATAGCTTCTGGCTAACATACTGTTCTATGAATGTGAGGTTCTAATCTTCACAGAGCTCTAATGTTCATGATAGCTAATGATCGCAAACATCGTAAGAGATGTAGAATAACTTGCGAGCAGAAAAGTGACAAAGGCAATGAAATATGGATACAGTATCTGAAGTTTGCTAACAGCTATTGTTCACAAAGCTCTACTGATATGGATACAGTTAAGCAAAATGGATACTTTGTAGCTCCTAAGTTATTTTAAAAGGGAGCTCACAAACAGGAAATACAATAACAATATTATGGGTACCTGCAAGACATGGACACATTATCCCAGATGTATACACATATGTGCAGGCAAAGTGGCATAATGGCCCACAAACACACAACTCAGATTGGGCCACAAAAGTACCTGAATCTGGTTAGCTGGCTAGTCAAAAGGGTATTAGACAGCAGTGCTTTGCAGTACAAGGGAGCAATGAAGACATTGAAAAAAACAATAAAAGTTACTAAAAAAACTGGTGTACTTGCTAGTTCAAGGCACCAACATCTTAACTGCACACATAGGGACGGTCTCTGGGGCAACCTATGTCCATCACTGTTGTGTGAGTCAAGCGGCTGAGCACCTCCTTCATGTGGTGAGGGTAGAGCAGACTACTTCAGGCTCTCAGGCCCAAGACTGTGTACTTGCTGGGCAGCAGCAGCAGGACAGGCAAGCTGAACTTCAGTTGTGCCTCTACTTTGTCTCAGCCACAAGGATGTGGGCTCCACACTGTGGAAGAAGAGGTCCCCAAGGGTCTGAGCCCAGGAAAAGCTCAGCGAGCTGCAGGACACAACTCAAAGATGTCAGCCAGTCGGGCCATGGTCAGCTTTCTTTCCTCTGAGAAGAGTTTAGGATTGCTCCGATCCTCTTTGGAGATAAACTATGTGCACTCCCTTCAGCGTACTTAATCAAAGGAAGAGCAGGAAGAAGGAGTGAGTGATGGGATTGTTGTCTGTAGGCGCTACTTGTCCGCCATCTTGTAAATGCCATTCTAACATTATGATAAGTTCACAAACATTTATGGATAACCCTACCATAGGTGCACCAGTAAATTTCACGAAGCTCTTTGTCACAATTCATACACACTGGTGGTCATGCAGCGTTACACTGGCAACATTTAATGTTCACAAGTATTACGCTTAGCCCAAAGAAAGTTAACAAGCAAGGTACTCCTATCGGGCTCAAGCCTCTGGACTTAATTTAAAATGAAAAGCCAGAAAGGCAACTCCCCTGGCACACCTAAGCACACCAGAAGCAATCAGTTGCCAACAACTAGGGCTTTCTTACTGGAGGTGAAGGAGGGGTACCCTTTGAGGCTACAAGAAGAGGGACTGGATGGAGGTTTTCACCATTTTAAGGGCGCGCCAAGGATACCACGGAGAAGCACCAGATGTGATGTTTCAGGGATCTCTAAAAATTAAGGGCACTGAGACTGCCAAAAATGAAAAGTCCAGCAAACAGGAGGGGACAAGATACAAATGGTGGGGATGGCACAGAAATTAAGTTGCTACTGCACTTTCATGCTTACAGTGTGCCACAATGCGCTTGAACATATTTCCTTTTTCCATCAAAATATTTTCATCGCACAGGATCGGGTGGGCCCCATGTGCCGAGCTAACATAGGTGCCATGTCAGGTGTGGGTAGCTCACCTTTTTTTAATTCGCATTCTCCAAATTGTAACTTTTTTCTATTATAAATGCATGACTACATGTACAACAATGCAAAGAGAAGTGGGGGAACATGACCAGACGCTGATATGACAGCAACAAAGATATACTTTACATTAGGCCAGAGGACAGGACACACCATATGTTGAGCTCCAGAGCATGCTTAGAAATCATATACTTTATACAGAAAGTGGAAGAATGAACACAGATTGAATATAGTGAACATTGTGAGTGAAACTTCCCCAATCACTTCCCATCAACTATCCACCATGTTACTCTACACAAACCTCAACTTCTGCTTTTTCCATCAACTCTAAGCCTCCTATGCAGTAACCTGGATACTCACGATCGACAACAACCTGTTCGGTATCTAGTAGGTCCTTCACCATCTCTAGTACACAATGTGCTTTGCACAGTACAATGACTGAGCCCAACAGAGACTAAAGGCACAACAGGGGGCAAGACCTCAGCAAAGGAATCTGCAGGAGATGGGTTGACTGGAGGAATCACCGGGAGCAGCTAGGTGGCTCAGTAGCTGCATACAGGCAGCCTGAGACCCCACAGCCTGGCCCTAGAGCAAAGGTGCACCATGTATGCTACAGGTAGGACTGGCAAAAGGAATGAGCAAAGAGAGAATTAATTTGGGAAAGTACTTGTGCCAAGAATTGCAAGTGCTTGGATGTGAATGGGCATATTTCAAAGGTCTGGAGTTTGAGAGAGAGTGAAAGTGCGCCAACGATAATGTTGCAGGCAAGACTCCGGGGAGGACACTGTTGAAGGGTGATCAGACCGGAAGGAACAAGATGGCCTTATTGATGAGCAGCCACAGAACAAGCAGGCCAGGAACCATTTGACAGATTATATGCATGGGCTTCAATTCTCCAAGGGGAGTGGTAAATGATATTATGTGCCCTTTGACCCTCTGTGACATCACTTAATCCTGATCCTAATCCTTTAACTATTATGATGTGAAACCACAGGAGGTGACATCATAGGATATCATAGGAGATAACATGTTAATGGCTGAACAACATATGTTAAATGACTTAACCTACTTTCATTTTAGACCATGAAAATGCCACATAATAAATACCATTGAATGCCATTAATTCCCATCCTCTCAAATGGTCCCAAATAATGCCAGCATTGGGACACACAAGCTTTGCAAGGCACTTCAGCCCTGATATTGCACTCTCACCCATTGTTCTCCCATCCCTAAGACCAATGTACAGCTTTGCCAAACACCTCAATCCTGATCTGTAGACCTGTCCACTGCTTTTACATCAGTGGGGCAAGGGTTGCCCCCTTTCTCAGACTTAACTAATGGCCATTTTGAGATTATGAAGGCGAGGAGCTGGTACTTGAATACAAGTTTGTGTATAATTGCCATTATCTTTTTAACACACCACTTCTGCCTCCGATTTAAAACCATTTGCATATAGTTTATATATACCATGAATCTTAACCTGTGGTCCGGGGACCCCGGGGAGTCTGTGCCACCAACTCAGGAGGTCAGAGACTGCGTAGAAAATTAAATAATGTTAACAGATTAATAAAGAATACATAAATAAAGACGCAATATGTAAAACTGACATTTTTTAAACATTCTGTTATTGTAAAGGAAATTGATTTTGGTGGCTAAAAATTAAGTTGGTATCCTCAGATTGATCAGATTGATTCGTGGGAGCAGTGCAAGTTCATCAAACAGAATATAAGATGGGTGGCCTCAATTGAATTTAGAAAAAATCTAACCTTGCATTAAAATTAAAATTTAGATTTTTTTAAATGTGCTTGGGAATTAAATAAGACATCTTACCTTTTGTGTATTTGTTCATAAATGCTTGTTTCTGTATTTTTTAGTATTCTTTTTGTGGTTCAAATCATTGAAATTGCTTAGACCGGGGGCTCTGGATTCCAATAATGATTCAGTGGAGCTCCCGGATTCCAGTATTGATTAACTGGTGGTTCAAAGACGTCAAGAGGTTAAGAACCACAGGTTTAGACAGCATTAAAACATTTTTAAGTTATTACTTACTGCATTTAACTTTTTAAGTTACATTGCCATAGCAAAAATATTACCTTTTGCTGATTTTCCAAATTTACTTTTTTACCAGCATTGAGATGAAAGTACACACAAGGCCTGTAAATACTGGTAAGATGGCAACCCTAACTGGGACCCACATCCATCTCTAAGATACTCCTTAATTCAGACATGTAGCACCCCAACATAGTCTGTACACACGCATATCAAACCTGACCTGCAGCCCCTAGTCCTGGTAGTCTGTGAAAACTCCATTTCCCTCTTTCATCAACACTTGAATTAAAGGACAGTCATTTGTTTCTTTGTGGATCATATGCTAAGAAGGCTCACCACCAGGGATGAAAATTAACTTGTTGGGAAGGAGAAGTCCTTCGCATGGTGATGGGCATGTGCCCATGCCCTGAGTACCCCAACGGCAATGATGTCCAGATCCCTGGTGCTGATTTTTGTTGTTGCGGGCAAACGCGAATCATGTGTGTGCACCATGACATAGGCCTGTCTCGCTGATTGCAATCTTGTTCGCCCAGGAGGGGCACCCAAAGCGCTACCCTCATAGCGGTGGAAGCCTAATGTCTTTACCAGGAGTTAAGTAGCACGAGCACAGTGGTGGCAGTATACCGAGTAGTGATCAGTAGAAGTGAACAGGCCCTTTTTACCTGTATCACTGGAGTGAGGCCTACAAGCTCACTCATGTAAAGTTCTGCTGTTGTGTGCCTAACTCACCCTTAGCCTACATCAAGTGGTATGTAGAGCTGTGCAAAGCATGTGTGTTGTGTGCATATGCAGGGTGTATGTGTGCCTGTGAATGATACATGAAAGATTCTGGATTTCATTTTAGTAGACTTCGGGCTGACTGGAGGAGCTTGATGGGGTAGAGGAGACCCCTCAGACAGAATTGTGGATTGCTGTGTTCCTGTAAGCTGGGTCGGACACACACACTTGAGAAAGGGTGCTCTTTGATTCAAAGAGAGGTCACTGGAAAGGGGTGTGGGCATATCTTAGGAAGGAGATAGGGCTGATTAGAGAATCAGAAAGAGTAGGGTTGGGGCCCTCGGTCAACCTTTTGATACACATAGCACTATGGCTGACATCCAGGTGTGAACTTTTGGGCCACTCTTGTGGCCTGTGTTGTGGGGCTATCAGATTTGGAGTCGCTCCTGCTTTGACAGACTGCTTTCTGGAGTATGGTTGGTGCACAGGAAAGGACAAGGATTGTAGCCTGGTTGATTCCGTCGTTGATAGGAGAGGCCACCATGGTGACCGTGGGGGTTTGAGCCCTGACTGAGAATTGGGATCAGAAGCTGTTGAATCCCCTACCCCCACCTGTGGGTGGATCAAAGGAAACTTACTGGCGCACCGGAGGAGTGCTGACATTATCCAGCCACTGTCCCTGCAGAGCTGGAAGTGTTACTCACCAAAGGCAGCCGCTGTATCCGCAACTGTGAGGGAGACGCTCTCAAAGACTACGGTCGTGAAATCCCTGCTGGTACGGTAAGACTGATTGTAGGGCAGAAAGCCCTGGGGAGCTTGTCTTCCAGATGGCGCTTTGGTGCTGGAACTCTTTTGAATTTTCTAAAACAGTCAAAGTGGAACCCCTGAGGCTTGGACTGCAAGCAGGGCCTCACTTGAATGTCGCCTATAGTAAATGGGGAATAACCACTACCACTAGTAAGCGGGAAGTTGGACTCAGGGGTTTGCTTATTAAACACTAGAGCCCTGACCTTAGGGGACTGGGTTTATTGTTTGTGTATGCTGTACATATATAAACACTACTTTTGTCATAAAAGACAGTATTTGACCGGACAATCATTTATTGAAGCTATTGAACATAGTTTGAGTTTTGAGCTTGTGTTCACCTCACTATATCTACCTTCCCCCCTGAGAAGCCTTGGAGTGCTCGGCCTGCGCTATCACTGAGAGTCAAGTGCTGACGGGTTAGCCCAGTTGCTCAGGATCCCTAGTAGGTTGAGCCCAAAGTCATCAGGAGTAAAAGGCCTCAATCCTCCATGGTTGGGCTCTGTAGTTCCTACTTACCCTGTGGCCCTTTGAAAGGGGTTCTGGCAAAAGTAAATGAAAATGTCTGAAATATGATGTTTTAAAAACATAATGCTGCAACAGCAGCAAACTAAACGTGAACTGGTCTAAATTGAAATGGGTAAATAAAAGCACTCATTGTGACTGTCTTCGAGAACGTGTAGCATTTCACCAGATTGCACACGAAAAGAGCAAGGGTCCAGCATCAGCGGGAAGACTTAAGGCAGCTCCTTATTGTGTGCTGACCTGTCTGGAATAACACACCAATACTGAAAGCCTACTGGCCAAGTATACTCATACTTGGGGTTGTCTGGGACCTGGAAGGCCTTAAAGGCGTGTTGCTAGGGGAGACCTTGGCTGATCAAGCCACGCTGTAACAGATGCAAAGTTACAGTCTCAACCAAGCACTGCCACAAGCAGCTGCTGTTTTCTGAGCTCTGGGGAGCATTTTGCACAAGAAAATGTCCCTGTTCATCTATTCCACCTTCTACTTAGGCCCATCTAAGGCTAGGGCTGGCTTGCAAAGACAGTGGAAGTTGGCCACTAGAACATTTGATACTTCTGGTGACCTTCAAATTACATCAATGATTACAGGTTTTGTCAGAATTGTCAGAAGCTTTGGTGGGACCAGGGGGCAAAATCTGTGTGGGGCCCTAACCAGTTCAGAGCCCATGAAGCAGCTTATAATATGGAAGATGTTCTCTAGGGCAGTGCTTTCCAAACTTTTAAGAACCACAACCCAATTTTTAGAATGACAAACTTTCGCAACCCACCTAGCTTTAAAGGACACGAGGTGGGGCAATCATTTAATGTAGTAGTAAACATGCTTTCAAAATGCTGTGAATTACCAAAATAACATACTCTTTACAATTCCTGTGTTTCTCTCTAACAGTATTTTTTTGTAAATGTCACAAACTTGACCACGCCATTCGATATGTTTTTATTGGACTGTGGCCAATATATTTGTCTGCCATAAAAGTGGCAGATGGTGAACTGCAACAGAGTACCCTCTCCACTGAACTCTCATTCGGGGCCTAAGTGATTTGCCCATATTCAATGTCGGGACTCAAACCTGGTTATCCAGATCTAAAGTCGGCAGCTCTGGCCATTAGGCCACACTCGTATTTCTCAACTTTTGTGTGAAAATCATATACAAGTGGGATGATTGTGAATGATCACGTATAGTGAGCACATTCCCTGTAGAAACAGCTTTGTGAAGTAAAAACACAGCAGTAAAAAATACTGGAAGGTTGACCCAGAGTCTTGCTTGGTAATGCTTACAAGAGTTTGTTTTAAAATTGGATTTAGGGACATGGTTCGGCACCTTTGCACCAGTAGTGCTGGAACATTTTTCAGGGAGGGGGTGCTGACATTAATGTTACATCACTAAAGTCATAAGGATTGTGAAAAAGCCTAGCTTCATACAAAATGTAACAAATATATTCAGAAGGAGAGTGGTGAGGGTTTTGCATGTAGCTGGTGGTGCAGTTTGGAGAACTCTGTTGCATATATATTACTAAAGCATCTTATAGTAGACCGATTTACAAACAGCACATTTTCCATTGAAATGGCCACTACATTTGCACAGACATACAATTTTACTGCCAAAACTATGTAGCACACAAATGATAATATGTGGAAATCAGGTTTCAGTGAATACTTATCATTTGCACATCACCAAGTAAAAGTGTTTTGATTTGTTTTGATCCTATTAAATTGTTTGTTTTCATCACACTTCAGAATTACAAAAAATTGTTTCATTTTTGCTTACCTAACTGCTGATATGTTCTGAAATAGATTTACAGTGCATTTACAGCTATTTACATTTTGTTGTGTTACAAAAAATGATCCGTATTACAGACTTTCCTTTCACCCTCCCTGTGCCGCAGCAACAGTGTCATATAGTTCATTTTAAAAACTCCTCTCACCTTGTAGTCAGAGAAAAAAAAGTAAGCACCAATTCTCATGTTAAAAGAATTAGCAGCAATTTGTCAGAAGACATATCCTGACATTTGACCTCTACCTTTGAAGCACCGCAAATGAGAAAAGATAAATATAAATTGTAAAGGCATCTTTATTTATTGCTCTTTCGCTACCCACCAGAAAATGGCTGGCGGCCCACCAGTGGGTCGCGATGCACAGAATGGGAAGTGTTGCTCTATGAAAATTGAAAACACCGTATTTTTCACCACTTACTGGTGATCCCGTGTTAGCTGTATTAAGAAGTTTTATTATTAATGACGTTGCAGTAGGAGAGCAGGGCCCTAAAATGCGTGGGGTCTAGTGCAAAGAGTCCCAGCTGCCCCCTGCTTGTTATAGCCTTGTGTTCTCTTAGAAGGAGATTTGGGTCTGCTTAATTATAGCTGGTTGTGCATCTTTAGCAGGGTCAGACTGGGGAACTAAAAGCAGCTCTGGCAAAAATGCTCAAACCAGCCCTGCTCCCTTAGTATGTTGATCTGTCCCTCTTTCCATCCATCCATTCTCTATTATCTTTCTCTCCTCTCTCTCTTCTGCCTCTTCAATTGTTTTCTCTCTACCTTCCCCCTCCTTTCCTCTCTTTCTCTCTTGAAGCCCTCCCCTGCCTGCTGCAATTAAACTCAGGGAGATTGAGATAGTGACAGAGGCACCAGGAGCGGCCATAGGCTTTCAAAACTGGCCTCCAATGCCCATTGAGGAAATGCCCGGCAGAATAAAAGGCCTGTTCGGCCCTGGTCTTTAAAATGTATTGGGCTGCAGAGACAATGATTGCATTAATCATGGTATCTGTTCATTTAAAAGAAATCCCCTTCTTCATCCTGGAGCAGGGTTTACAGTACTCAAGAATATCACTGGGAACACATGATAAGCAATTCTCAAACAAAATTTAATTGCATGGACCAGAACTAAGTTGAGTAATATGGATTCCTATTACCTCTGTTGTTGCCACATGTTACTGTTACACATTTTAAATGTGCTGGGTGGCACATCCTTTTAAAAAATTTTTTTTAAAGAGGTTTATATAGCACGAACTAGACCCGAGAAATCGGGTATCAGAGCGCTTTACATGAGCACCAGTTTCGTTACAGAAGGACACATTCAGTTTTGTTAGGCACGGGGAGATTAAGTGATTTGCCCAGAATCACAGGATGTTGAGCGTCGCTGCCGAGACTTGAACCCGGTTCCCCAGCTTCGAGGTCGACCGCTCTAGCCATAAGGTTACATCCTCTCCCCAAAGTGAAAGTACATATGATATATTACACAATAGCTCAGTGATGAGTAACTACTTTGAACCATAGTGGATCATCACATCCTGTCCTCCAGCCTCAAGGAGGCGCTATTGCTGTTTGTTATGTGTCCTTTCCTGAAAGTCGGTTTCAATCGTGGCCTTACCCCGTTTTGGTCAAAGAGCTCAACTTGCAATGCGGCATCAGGCATAGCTGCTCTCTATCGAAAATGTTGTTCGATATCTACGGCAGATCACTGTCCCAACTCAATGGATCTTTTGGATTCTTTGTGGTATCCTATGCTGATGACACAGAGTTCACTTAGACCTACAGGGGCACCAGGCATCAGAAAAAGCTTTGTGGCCACCAAAAAATAATGCTCTGCTAGTTTTTTGTTAAACCTTGATGCCAATAAAAACCAACCTGCTCCTGGTTGGAAAGCAGATCATGAGATACAATGGCATGCTGTGGCCTGTAGAGTTATAAGATCCCCATCACCAGAACTTAAGGTAAAATCTTATAAAAACAATAAGAGTTTACCTTTAAAATTTAAACCAATGCTGCCTCTCCTGCCAGTTTCCATGCACTGAAAGGGCTAGGGAAGGGGCACTAATTTCTGATAACTTCAGTGGTATCTACTTAGGCCTACTTGGCCCTGCACTAAGCTACAGAGGATCCAAAGGTTTGTTGACCAGAAAGTATCAAGTTTGACAACATTTGTTCATATTTCATTTACATGCAGAAGCTTACATTTGCATCTGGTAAAGCAACCAGTCATCTTCCAGAGACCTTGTTTAATGCATAACGTTTTCTATTGTCACGATTTCTCCTGCCTGAAGGAAGGCTTTTCTTTGTACCTAACCTTGAGAGATCAGGCTTCCTTCTACTTCAATTCCACTGATAAAACTTTCCTGCACAGGACATCTCTCCCTGAGATTCTTAGGCTACAAACTCTGTAACAACTTCCCTTTCCAACTTTGTTGCCTTGAATGTCACTTAGGGGTTATTTAGAATTAAGAAGATGCAGGACATCTACCACAAATAGCATGATGTCCCTTCTGCTTTTAGTGTGCATCACGAGGTATGCCACGCATCCGCTGAGGTCATCCACCCTGCCCCCCTATTTAGGAGACACTCAGGATTATTTTTGTATTTTTTTGCTGATTAACTTAGCTTATTGAAGGTATCTTTACTGTAGTGTGCTACTGGTGAGCTCTACAACTGTTTTTACATTATTCTTATTAATAATAATAATAATAAAATGATTTATAAAGCACCTGGTTACTTCTGACGAAGTACCTCAGCACTAAGGTCTCATGCTCAGAAAACTTGACCGGTACAGCATACTGAAAAAGAGCACATCCAAGCCGACCTACACAGCCAGGTTTTTAGATTTTCAAGGAACGAAGATTCCGTTTTTGCCTGCCTGATTTTAAGAGGGAAAGAATTCCACAGTTTGGCTGCTAAAAACCTAAAGGAGCAACCCTCAATGCGAGTTTTCTTTGCAGTGGGGATGCAGGCCAGCAAGGCCCCTGCAGATCTTAGGTTCCTTGCAGGAGAGTATGGTTTAAAAAAGGGGTACAAATAGCGAGGACTCTTATTCGTAAAGCAGTAGCAGAAACACAGGGCCTTAAAGGGGAGACTTTTCTTCAGAGGTAGCCAATGTAATTTTGAAAGTGCAGAGCTCATGGGAGCCCATCTAGGAAGATTTAGCAGCAAACGAGCTGCCGCATTCTGCACACAGAGTCTCATCAGCCAAGATTGTGAGACTCCCAGGTACAGAACATTACAGTAGTTCAGCCAGGATGTAACCGAGGCCAGAACTACTTTCTTCCTGGCAGATTCGGGGAGAGGACCAATGATCTTTTTGAGAGTTTTTAAGATCCCAAAGCACTAGCCCACTAAAGCTGTAATCTGGCTGTCAAAGGTGAGCCTAGCTTCGAAACAAATGCCTAGGATCTTGACCTTGGCCTTTGGAACAGGCAGAAGTCGAAGTGAGTCTGGCCACCAGGCATAGGACCAAATCGAAGGCTGCTTGCCAAGGAAAAGGACCTCTGTTTTTTCAGCATTTAGTTTGAGACAATTGCGCTCCATCCACTGGGTGACCTCTGATAGACAGGTTCTTAGCAAAGCAGCCACATTAACTTCATTTTATGACAGGGTGATAATCAGCTGCGTATCATCGGCGTATGGTACAATGTTAAAGTCGTAACACTCGATGATATCAGACAGGCGGGGCATATACAGATTGAATAACGTAGGGCTCAAAGAAGAGCCCTGAGACACCCCCTGCTGCAGTGAGAAGACCTGTGATTTTGTAAGATAGACGCTAGCCACTGCAAGGCCTTGTAACTGACACCGCACCTCCACAACCGTTCCAGTAAAAGGTTATGGGAAACAGTGTCGAAGGCCGCACTGAGATCCAGCAGCAGCAACACTGCAGTATCACCCCTGTCAACAATTTGACGAATGGTCTCAGAAGCAAGCAGTAAGGCAGACTCTGTGCTATGCAGAGGGCAGAAGCCCGACTGGGTCCTGTGGAGAAGCTCCTTCTCCTCAATAAAGATCAAAAGCTGCTGATTTACATATTTCTCAGCGACCTTAGAAAAAAATGAAAGCAAATAAATAGTCCTATAATCTTCAGGCTTGGCTGGATCTAAAAGAGGTTTTTAAAAAATTTGGACCACTGTAGCGTTTTTCCAACGTTGTGGAACGTGGCCCATCCTGAAAGAGTTGTTGAGTAAATCACCGAGCACAGGTAGTACTACCGCCATTCCTCATTTCAGGATGGCGGGTGATGCGTGGTCAAAACGAGAACCCAACTTGACTGATATCGTCAGAGGGGACCATTCCTCAAGTTCAATGGGTCTGAAGAATGACAGCCAGGAAAGGTCAGCAGGAGGTTTCAACCACACGTAAGGCAAGGAGCATCCCTAGAGGCCTCAGAGAAGGAGGAGTAGATGGATGCCATTTTATTTGAAAAGAATGAGCTAAGGTGTTACAGCGTTCCTCCGAAGGCGGAGTGGACGCTGGGATTCAGTCCAATGAGGATAAAGACTTCACAATAGAGAAGATTTCTTGGGAGGAGCTCTGGGCTGCCTCGATTTTATCAATATAAAAATCGCGACGGATAAGCCTAATACGTATGTGGTATACCCTTAAGACAGACCGGTAGTTGGCCTTATAGGTGAGATCAAAGTTCCTATGCCAAATGCGCTCAAGGCGCTTGCAGTTTTTTTTTCAAAACAAGCAATTTATCATTGAACCATTCCAGTTCTTTCAGTGCAATAATATTCTTAGGGATGTAAATTACACTCAACAAATTTTAAATCAAATCAAACCACCTCTGCCAGGGGCAAAGCCCACATCCACCTCACAAATTAATGTTAAACTCGCAAACTTTTTAACATCTGAATGCCTGTGAATCCAAACAAATAAACACATTTCCCATACATTAAAATATTGCCCCCTGTTGTCCAAAAATGCATACAACGTATCTGCTGCTTGCACACTTTAAAAAGGGATAGTCTTCTTGAATAAATAATAAGAATTGTGGTGCAAAGTAAACTTTGGTTATGCTTTTATTTCTTGATTTTTGAGTGCAAAATAAGTTGTTTCTAATCATCAATGACTAAATAATCTCTGTTAAACAAATTGCAATAAAACAAAAAACATAAAAGTACCCATTAAGTATAAATAGTAATATTTGCAAATAAGGAACTAAAATAGTCAACTACCCCACTATTTAAAATCGTAATTAAATCATAACATTTGAAGATAATTGAATTCCTATATTCCATATTCAATACTCAGCTATCTATTCAGATTATGCTATAAAGTGTAAAGAGTAAATTAAACTTCTGTGCAAAAACATCATAAAATATATTACAATAGTACTTTACACCCTAAAAAAATAAAGTTTTAAAAAAGCTGATCAGTCCACCAAAAGAGAAAAACACTTAAAGTCATCCACATTTTGAATCTTTTTTTGGTGAAGGATAGGAAGGTGCGTGATTCCTAATTTAGATGCAAGGGTGACAAATGTCTGTCACCTCACCCTACAAAAGAAATATAAGGAATAATACATTTATTTTAATTATTTGCTTACCGTATTCATGGTGCCAGACCTCCAAGAAGCTACACCATAGGGAAGCTGGAGAGAGAAGCCGATGCAATGGATAGTAACCGCCCGAGAGATTACAGCTCTAGTAGCAAAGACTTAAAGGCCACAAACAAAAATCCCAAAACAGAGCCAAAATACTATTTGAAATCGTGGTCAAAAGTACAGACCAAATATTCAGGAAACTGATAAAAGAGAAAAAAGAAAAGTTAAGGATAAAGAAACAATGCATACAATAGGACAACAAGCGGTTGCGCCCGTGCACCGCGGAAACACACGCCCTCCCAAAGGAAACTTGCGTCGCAAGTAGAACTGCTGCCTACAATGCCTTGGAAGTCCCACCCACTGACTTCAATCCTGTCTAGTTTTCTCAGCGTCACAACCACGATAGTCTTGTCTGCCATAACCTTGTGTTCCCCCCTACAACATCTTAGGACCAACCCAAGATCTCAAGCCCCTTTGGTTTTACCTGACAGTAGCTTGCAGTGGGTAGAGTTAGTGTGTAGATGTTTCTACACACAGATAAAAGAATAGTGCAAGCTTTAGTGAGGACAACACACAAGCACAAGAGAAACGCAAACGAGGCTTGTGGCAGTGAGCTCACACATGGCCTGAGTCACCTAACTTTTTCTATAAATAGTTGTGTTTACTCCTGTCTTAAGTGTGAATTCCATCTGAATAGCACGGCTGCTTTCAGCGAGTAGTTGCATGTCACTCCGAGCTTAAGCACCACTTGCTCATGAATCATCAGGAGTCAGACATGACAAATAGTGGGGTAAAGTATTTTGCTGATGAGATTCAGGAGTATGTCTTACTCCTGAAAATCTTTGAGTAAATCACACCTAGGCGTGGACCAAAATACTTCTAGTGATACAACGAGCTGTGAATCAGGCTCACTGTGTGCACGAGTCTGTCTACAACGATCACGAGTCTGCATAGGAAACTAGAGAACTTGCAGTATGCAGGAGTTTGCACAGTGGGCTGGGTGGATGGCACATAGGGAATGTGCAATGCAGGAAAGTGCCTTTAAGCTATGAGGTTCAGCACAGATATTCCATTGGATAAATCACGTCTGAATATTTGTTTCTGAATTCTGAAGACAGTGAATTAAAAAAGCAGTGTGCTCTGTGATGTACAGATTGATTTGCATGAAATAGTAAATTTCTTTGGCAGAACCAATAACTCTTTTTAAGTGTTTAACTATTATGTATTTATTGTAGTGCTTTATACTGTGCCAACATGCCAGCATATAGGCGCTTTAGAGAATTGTGCATACACAAAGTACAAAATAAAGGCAAGGACTGGGGCTGGGTATGAATTTACTACAATGTGCCAATCTTAGTGTAATTCTTAACTACGGGCAACCCCCAAAAGTGGGGTACGGTGCGTCACACAGCTATTCCAGATAGAAGGCTGTTAGTAGTGGGGCACTGGTTGAGTTGAGGTCTTGAGTGCACCAAGGTTGTTTTAGCAGGAATCCAGTGTATATGTGTGTTGGGGAAAGGGTGAACATAAACTACTGGAAACCTGGCTGATCCTCAAAGGGTAGCGTTTGACTGAGTCAGGACCTCTCAGGGAGGCTGTTCTCTTGGTTGAGCCTAGGCAGCGCACATGCACTGTCTGGAAGTGCGCTAGGCTGCTATGTTTAGCGCCAGCTCAGGGGGAAACGCAGGGCTGCACCATATTGTTGTAAATATGGTGCAGCCCTGCGTTTCTGAAGTGGCGGAGTGCGGCGTTAAGCCAGGAAGGCTAACACCGCACTCCGTCACTTCGTTGTAAATATGCCCCTTCATTTCCGTCCATTTGTTTAATTTTTAATGAATAAAGTCTTCGTAGACAACAGGATCCAGGCTATCTTTGCAGTCTACTTCCTAACAAAACATAGATGCATTTTACCACAGTACAAAATTAAACGTTTTCAAAATCACTTCAAACATTAATAAAAAATACAAACTGAGCCTTGTGCCGGTTCAGCGATATTTTGATCCAATGATAAAAACACACATTAAATGGTACATTCGGTTCTTCATTTGTAGCTACAGCGTATGCAGTGTGAAGCTGCCAGTGATTAATTTAATACAGTGGCAGAGAGGAAATCTATGGAGGTGAAAACATCAGGAGCCATGGCCCTGAGAACAAAATGTCCGTTGATCTAGACAGCGCCATATGAGGTTGTCGAACCTTCTCAAGTTCTAGTTCCTAACTCTATGCCACAAATCACATTGACTACAACCTAAAATTAATCAGCTAGCATGCATTATCCGTGGTAACAAGAAAAGAAAAATATCAGTCCCCTGGTGCCACTGACCCTTCTAAAATCCACTCCTTAGTAGGGAATGTCAGTCATTACTTCGCAGCAATGTGCATCAGAAGACATTACATCGCAGTAAGTACAACAGAATGTACCCAGGGCCTGTAAATTAAATGCTGTTAGTGGGAAGGTGCACTCATTGTGCCACCCACCAAAATAGCACTGTAAAACATGCCTCAGGCCTGCCACAGCAGCCTGTGTGTGCAGTTTTAAACTGACAATTTGACCTTCAGCACAGCGCTTGCTTTCATGTTTACAACACGGGCGTCGCGCTTTATGCTTCAGCACGGCGCCTGTTTTTATGTTTACAACCCCAACAGCTCTAAGTCTCGCAAATGTGAGACCTATTGCATTGCAAATGCTTGTTTTTTTGTGGTTATATTTTTGGAAAGGGAGGGTTTCATATTTTTTAATCCATAAACACTTACGTTGGTAGTTTGCTCAGCACACCTCAGTATCCAAATGGACAGGAGACAAAACAGTAAGGGGCATATTATCAACAAATGACGATATTTATCGCTAACTCCGCTTAGCGTCATTTTCCTAATCTCCGCAGAACACCGGAATCTATCGCCGCATTAGCGGCATATTAGCAACACGCCGCTAACCGGCGATAGCTACCTTTTCCGGCGGAAATGGACGGCAATAGATTTAGCGTGACGGCGATAAAAAAACGCACGCTAACGTGAAAAAAGTGGCAATGGGCCAATCTGCAACAGAATCCGATCGCTAATTGGCACCAGGCCTGCATTTTACGCATTCAGCGGGAAAATGCACTATAAAAGTCCCGCCAAGCAGAAGAAAAAAAGAAAATACCAGAGGAGCAATGGAAGAAGCTGGGACCAGTGCAGAGGCCACAAACATGTCCACAAATACCCAGGAGGACCAGCCAGAGACCCATTTGAAGGCCAAGAGGAATCCTAAGTTCAGCCTGCAGGAAAACCAGGTCCTGATTGCGGAGGTGACTGAACACCAACAAGAACTGTTTGTCACCTCCACAGTGACATTGGCAAGAAAAAAAGAAATATGGGAGGACATTGTGTCCAAGGTGAATGCCGTTGGAGAGAGGAGGAGGACAGTGGACGACTGCAAGAAGCGCTGGCATGATACCAAGCGCAAAACCAAGGAGAAACTAGCAGCCAACGTGAGAGCAGCGAGGCAGACTGGAGGTGGGAGTCCAGCGCCACAGGAGGAGCTGAATGAGTTGGAGGAGCAGGTGTCCCGAGTCATCAGTGAGGAGACGGTGGTTGGAGTTGAGGGCCAGGATAGTGCTGACTGTGAACAGACACAACAACACCAGGGTGAGCATCAACCAGAGACGGGGGGGAAGGGGGTGGATGGGCCCAGTGGCACTCATGTACAATTAAATTAATTGAAGTGCATACCCACATGTACTGTGGATCATGTCCCGGATACCCCTGTCCATGGTGGCATAGGGACATATCACCCTTCTCAAACAACACATTGCACGACACACATTGGCCGGCATACAGACTTTTAAATGTGCACAGAAAAGGAAGCCCAAAATAGTTCTAGGTCAATATCAGACCACTCCATAAGTGCCCCCTCAAATGACAAAGTGGCACAACAACTTGACATGCGGCAGGGTGGCAAAATGGCCCCCTTGCCACATCACCACGCACATACAAATTGCCTGCAAATTGCCTGCACAAGGACACATCTCACTCTAATGCCAAAATGCGGGTGCACTGTGAATGTGACTGGTCATGTGCACGATAAGGCATGCCACCACCAATGTCAGCACACCAGCAGCATTCTGCACATGTGTATGAGTGGTGTGCAGGAATGTGCATGTGCATATAGGTGGACTTTGCTGGGCATACACAACCTTGCACACTACTCAGACACATGTGCACAATGCTGCAGGTGTGCTGACATTGGTGGTGGCATGCCTTATCGTGCACATGACCAATCACATGCACAGTGCATCCGCATTTTGGCCTCAGAGTGAGACGTGTCCATGTGCAGGCAATTTGTATGTGCGTGGTGATGTGGCAAGGGTGAAAATCTGACATCACTTGCTTTACCATGCAATGTGCCCCCTTGCCTGTTCATGAGATGCAGTCTGGTGTACACCAAGTGGGGAAACATCTAGTGAGTCTGCATACCACACACACATGCAATGTCACAACGAATTGACCATGTAGGCTGCTGGATAAAGGTTGCACCTCCAAAAATGCACAAAAACAGCACACTTCACTCAAAGGGCGATGGAGTACAATGAGCAGGGGGACGTGCCAACAACCACACAGTACGTGAACAATGCAGAACAGGAATGTATCACACCAATATCTACTGCATGCCTTGTCTGTGTGACATTCTCGCTGAACCACAATGTGCCTGTAAAGCTGTCTCACTGCCAAAGTATGACAACAAGCAAGGATAGCTAATTTGAAACAAATCATGTCAACAGGCCAAATGCCACCCTCAACCCCTATGTAAAATTGCACTCCTACCCCCCCCAAGTGTACACATCTGCCACACAGAATACAGCATTCCACATCAGTCCTGATGTGAGTTGCCCATCACACCATCATGTGCAATTCAATTAAGGGTTTGGTAAGTCAACTGTGTCAGTGAACAAATATGCAGTCAGGTAGTCATCACCCACATGCCAAGCCAGGCATTGAATAACAGAACCAGGACAGCAGGTATCATCCATGGCAGCAGCTGCGTGGCACATACACAAACACACATCACCCACACATTTGCATCTCTTGTGAGGGTGGCGTTGACCAGGCCTGAGCACCATAAATAGGCATCATGAAATGCACATACATCAGAAAACTGACCACTTACACACCACACATGGGGTCAACCTTGAGGGTAATGGGCGTTGACACTATGGGGCATATTACCAAGCCCCTATCGCCACCACAACGTCACTCATTTTTGACGTTGGGGTGGCGATAGGGTCAGCGCACCATTATCAAGGCAGGGTTAAGTCACCCAATGTGGCTTAAAGCCATGTTAAGTGGCTTTACGCTGCCTTAAGAATAGGGCCCCTTTCACGCTAAACTTTGTGTGAAAGGGGGCGTGCAGTGGGTGTTGTGGTGGGCGTCCCACCACAACACCCATTGAAGTTGACGCTGCCATCCATTATCAAGTTAGGCGAGAATAGGTGTCAGTGCTGATCTGAACACCAGAGAAATCCTGGGCCTAAGGTTGCAAAACTAGGAGAAATGCATTAAATCTCCTTGTTTTTGCTTGTTCCATGTGTGCTGCCTTGTGCAGCCCACATGTGAAAAGCCAAATTCCATGGTATGTTCATGTACAGGAAGGTGTCCCTTCCTGTACATAAACAAACTGTACTTCTAAATGTCATTTTGTAACTTCCATGTGTGCTGCACGAAGCAACACACATGAAAGTTAGAAAATGCCGTCTTAGCTTTGTCCATGTGCAGGAAGCAACTACTTCCTACACATGAACAAACCTCCCTGCTCGCAGGAGCCTGCGCTGGCGCTAAGCAGTGTAATTTACTTCCATTGCAGGGGGAAACGGCAGGCTGCACCATATCCTTGATAACATGTTTGAGCCTGGCGTTACCAAAGTGGTGGTGAGAGCCGTGAAGACAAGATGGCTAACGCCTCTCCCTGCCACTTCCTTGGTAACATGCCCCTGTCTGTTCAGACAGCAACAACAATCGAAACTCACGCCGAACCATACTCACAACGGGTCAGCCAAACGTAGGGCACTCAGCAATGCATGCAATAAAAAAGATGAAGGACGACATGCACACCAGACAAATCACAATAGACAAATCAACATGGATGTCCATGTGTACTACATAGCGCAGCACATGTTGAAACAGCAAGTAAGCTCACATTGCTAATGTGTCTAAAGGGTGCCCTACTCACACATAACCATACTTGCACAAAATACATGCACATGTACAGTACCCTGCAATGCTACGTGTCCGTGAGCCACATTGACAAGGCAAGTGACAGTGCATGATGAATAGCATGCCTGCAGGCCCAACCTATTAACATGGTTCAGGCCACCTCACTGAGGTGGCTGAGTGTGGACAACATCCTTAAACAAGCAAGTCACACTCTGACACATCCTCGTGTACATACAACCCCTGACGTAAACAAGACATTTGAAGTCAAACAATGCACAACTCTCACAACTCTGACCAAGACCCATATTCCACCCAGTTTGCCTCAGCACAGCATTGTAAATGCACAGAACTCAAATGCTCACTACCTGAAAGGTATAATGGGCAGCTAAACCAAAGCTGCAGGTGCCACCAGCACACAATGCAGTGCACACACAGACAAATCTGAGCCCATCAACATTGACTACTATGTGGGCCAAATTGCATTACTCACACAAATGAACAGAGGACACAACTTGTGACGCATGTGTGTAGATATTGTACAATAACATTTGTCATAGCTGGAAACTGTGAGATGACAATGTACAACTACAACATCACATCCGCAATTCCCTCAAAATCATCACTATCCTGAAACAAATAGGCATCTCCTCAAAAACAGTATGAATGGACACTGTCCTGCTGTCTGCTTGTAAACACATCCAATGCATGATTGTACATGACAAACAGTGTTAAACTGTATCTCCCCTATCACATTGCAGAGGAAGAGACATCACCTCCTGGACAGCAGACTGGCCCAACCTTCACTGATGACGAGGAGGAATACCCCACCATCGATCAGGAAGCACTGCAACATCTGCTAGACTCCTTCAGCACCCCACCTCCAGGAGCAGGGCAACCCAGCAGCATAGCGGCAACCCCACCCCCTGCACAAACCAACCAGCAGCAAGCATCTTCCACCACAGCTGCCTTCCCTGACCTCGAGGACCCACACCTGGCCTTCCAACGCTGTGTGCTAGAGGTCCAGCAGGAGATGGCGGAACAGGTGCGGTGAGGTTTGAGCGCCTGGCGGACAAACTTGAGGCCATACGTGGGTGTCTGAGTCCCATCTGGGACCACATGCAGAAGATCACGGACACCCACAGCCCACTCGATGCCCTCCAACGGTCCATGGCTGACATTGCTGGAGTCATGATTCTGAGACAACAACAACTGTCTGCTCAGAGTGGCTCCAGCAATGTCAGCCAGGATTTGGTCAACATCTGTCGGATAATGGAGAGCATGGAGCGGATGCAGGCACAAGATATGGCTGCCAGGGCCGCAAACCAGCGCGAGGTTGCTGGGATCTATCATGCCCTGCACCTGCTCATCACTTCATTGCTGCCACAAGGTCTGGCGCAGATGAATGCTGCTGCTGCCTCCACATCTTCAGCTCCGCCACCTGATGTGTCAGTGCCTCACAGTGCTGCACCCACCATACCACCACCCAGGTGGAGAGGTGTGGTGCAGCGGCCAGGGCAGCTGACTTCGGAGCAGAGGGTTCACGGTTCGATCCCCGGCGCCGGCGGCAGCTCAGCTCAGCACCATGTGACTCTGGGCAATAGCTCACTTAATTTCCACGACGGCCCCCAGCGCCTTGAGACCCGTAAGGGTGAGTAGCTGCGCTATATAAAAACGGACTTACATTTTTTTTTTTTTTACCCACATGTGAGGCACATGACACATCAGAGGACGAAGAGGAGGGTGAAAGTGCATTTGTGCTAAGGAGGAAGTGGTAGCATCCATCTGCGCCAAAAGGCCAGTTTCCTCCTTGGTGCCGGGCTTAGTATCATGCCACGGAAAATCTCCTTGCACTGTCTTCCACTGTCCCCCGACAATCACTTTGGACCTCTACATGGACTGCCATATCACTTTTTTCTTGCCAATGCCACTGCAATCAGCTTGCGGACTGAACTATGCCTCTTCCCTTGGACCTGTTACCACCAAATGACTCTGTCTGGACCTCCAACGGGCATCCATGCAATTAGGGCATGTATGGCCAAGCACTGGTCCAGTCTTCATCTTCTGAATGTCAATAAAATTATTTAACTCACACAGATGTGTGTGGTTCTTGACCAATCAATTATAGAAGTATGTAAAAAGTGTCAGGACACTGATTCACCCAGAAGGTACACCAAGGGAAATACGAGCAATGTACCTGTTTTACCTGATACAGATAGGCAGTGAGATGGCGGTATATGTGTGAACTAGCGGTGCCCCCATTGCTCCAAAACAACCATCTAGCAATATACCAACCTAGCCCCACGTCCTTTCATGAAAAGGCATGTGTGCTAAAATGTCCTAGTCTGTTGCAGGCCACGAGTTGTGTCCGCCTTAACACTTGTAAACAAATATCTCTTGGCATATCTACTCACACACTACGTGGTGGACAAAGCCTGTTGTGATGGTGCACATTGCATGTCACATCCCAAAATACTGGACAGCATATTCACACTGATGAAGACATGGAAGGGCACATGTCCACCATACACATACGGAACCACAATGTCTGCCTCAGTGAAGTAAATTGGCAAATAGGGGCTCACCCCAAAGTGCAAGCCGTCAGTCAGCCCCTCCCTGTCGACAAACGATGTAACCTAAAATATGCCCCCTCTCATGCTGTGACCACTGCGAGCGTATCGGGCAATGTGTGTAGGGATGTGTGTGGCACTGCACTCAGCATATAGTCAGATGCACGGACAACATTTCAAGGGCGGCATCAACATGAGCCAATGGCAGAAGTAACAGCTGGGACAAGTCTCCATGACACTGTCACTACAGGGAGCAATGCAACATTTCCCCCTTGTGAGCAGCAGAACAGTGTGCCACGCCCCAATCGTTAGCTGTGACAAAATCAAAACTTGACTAGTCCAGTGAGTCACGAAAGGCATTTAGGAGATGTCAACTCTGTAAAGCAAAATACACTACTCCCAAAATACATTTGTGAGTAACGTAAAATGTGAAGTCATCACTTACTCTCAGATTACTTTTGTAAATCAGGAACACTGCTGTTCCATGTCCTGTACACAATGCACAAAGAT
This sequence comes from Calotriton arnoldi, assembly GCA_963921515.1. NCBI lineage: Eukaryota > Metazoa > Chordata > Amphibia > Caudata > Salamandridae > Calotriton > Calotriton arnoldi. Next base: position 982,893 of record CAWUFW010003902.1, read on the forward strand.
TTCTAACAAATCATGCATGGTCTGGAGAGTGAGCGTACATGAACCGGAACATATCTTGCAAAGGAAGCGGACACACTGGCACTACGCAGCAAGTGTGGCTAGGTCTGTGCAATGTAGATGGACTCTGCGGCAGGAGCATCTGACATGCAGGTGTGTTCGGAATCTGTGGAACCTGGCGCATACATCCATCTCCATGATGGATAACAGTAGCTAACTGTATTCACTTGCCATGCTATCTTACTAGGTTATGTGCAAAATGGGCAACAATGTGCTGTCCAAATCCGTGAGTCACACAGAAGATGTAGAACGTCACAGACGACTGTACCTAGACTAGGACGTCAATCCAAATTGACACCATGTCATCAATGCAAGTTCAGTGTGCTCACATCTAAGTGAGCTAAAGAATGATGATGGATTAAGCCCAGATCAGTTGACTGGGGGTGAGTGTTTGATTGGCTCAAACGTTCCGTCCATCATCCCCTTTTGTATCGCTTTGGTCGCCCTAAGTTGGCGGGGGTATGCCCAGACGTGGGTCCCTTGCTCACTTTGCCACTGGATTCAAGCAAGCCTGGCTGATGACGGCTGAAATGCCAGAAACCGGTCCTAGGATGCTTGTTTCCGGTCCAGGGAAGACATGGCTTGGCAGTTCGGGCTGGACTGTTCCCATGAGGCACAGGGTCAGACTGATTTGCATATGGCCATGTCTGAACTGGGGTGGTGGAGTGAGCTAAAGAATGATGATGGATTAAACCCAGATCAGTTGACTGGGGGTGAGTGTTTGATTGGCTCAAACGTTCCGTCCATCATCCCCTTTTGTACCCCCCTTTTGTATCGTCCAAATCCGTGAGTCACACAGAAGATGTAGAACGTCACAGACGACTGTACCTAGACTAGGACGTCAATCCAAATTGACACCCTGTCATCAATGCAAGTTCAGTGTGCTCACATCTAAGGTATCCGGACACAATACATCCTGCAAACTTACATGTCATGAGCAGACTTAACGATTCCAATGGATAGTCCAGTGATGGCAAAAGTTGCATACAATGGAATGAGCCACACTCCACAACCTCATCCCTGACATAAGTGCAAGCAGAAATCCAAAGTATCATATTTTTATTAGAACAGTATAAATATTCAAGTGACCTAAACTAACACTTATCACTATAACTACTACTAAAATCTAAACTAACTATAAAACAATCTCACTTAGCTAAACTATCTACCCTAACTAATCCTAAACACGCAACAACACATCATAGACATCAACCCCCCTCCCACCCTTAAGGCACACCACGAGACAGGACAAAGACATCTAAGCTATACATAAACTAACTAAACTTGTAACCTACACAAAGATATATTTTTTTGTAAATATTTATTTTTTATTTTTATGAAGAAAAAACACATCAACCCCCCACCCAAAGGAAAAGGAAACTTATCCCCAAATACGGATGACTAATTAAAATCTTATATCTACCTAACAAGCTAACACTACCTAAAATCTACACTAAAACTACACTTCCTAACAAATAAATAACTAACCTAACACTACATAATAAGAGATTTCAAACATTGGGGGAAGGGAGAAGAGGGGGATGGTGTCCAACAGGTCCACCCATCATGGCAGTCCAAAGTGTTGTTGTATGTCCGTCACTCATCTGTTGACATCAGACAATTTGCACCTGATCTCTGCCAGCAATACCACAATGTCCTGAAGGAGCCTCCTGTCCCGCAATGTGAAAGAGACCACTTGATCCCCAGTTGCAGGTGGGACAGTGCCTTGGGGTGGGGGGGGGGGGTGCCGTAGGGGGATGTGCCACCTGTTCCGACTGGGACACACCACTGACGCCTGAGGGGCCTGGGGTGGGGCTGTGTGACATCCTGGGCATGCTCAGGCACCGCCTTCCATGAGCCCTTCCTACGTTCCTCATGGTACCTCTTGGACATGTTGCGGTACCCTTCGCAACCTTCTTAACATGGCGGTAACGGTCCTTCCGCACCTGGAAGGCATGTATTTGGCCAGGCGTCATGTTGTCTGTAAAACATACACAAAGGCAAATTAGAGTCCCTTAGCCAATTTCAATTTCCTCCATACACATCTGTAATACAAGTTCACTTCAACATGGGAGAATACACTACAGCGTAACTATGTGAAGTCAGCAAGTGACCTGGACAACGACATGTTGAAGCATGGATCAGTGACTACATGCTGGGGAGACTGACATGACAGTGCATGGCATGGTACATGCACTGTCACTAAAAAATTAGGCTGACAGTGCCAAACGATTGTGCCATTACATACACGGCAGAGGGTGACATGTACAAGCAATCGGAGGAGGGAAGCATTATCCCCCTGTGTGTAGCACCACCCTCATCCTCTCCAGTGACACAGGGCTGCATGATAGGTACAATGCCCATGTGCAGGCATGTGTGTCCCTCAGCACATGTGTGTGGTTCATCACGACTGCGCCAACATAGGCAATCTTGCACCAGAGTGCAAGGGTGTCTGCGAGCAGGGATGTTTGTTCACGTGTAGAGAGGACTTACTCCCAGCACATGAACAATCCTAAAATGCCATTTCGTAACTTTCATGTGTGCAGCGTCGTGCAGCACACATGTAAGTTACAAAATGGCTTGTTGATCTACAGTTTGTTCATGTACAGGTATGGACACCTTCCTGTACATGATCAAAACATGGCATTTTGCTTTTTCCATGTGTGCTGCACAAGGCAGCACACATGGAAAAAGCAAAATCGAGGAGAAAGGAAGCATTTCTCCTTGTATCGCCACCTTGAGACCAGGATTTTTCTGGGTTTAAGTTTTGCGCTGTCACCTAGTATCGCCAGACTTGATAATAGGTGGCAGCGTCAACTTCAATGGGTGTTGCGGTGAAACCCACACAGCAACACCCACTGCACGCCCCCTTTCACGCTAAGTTTAGCACCAAAGGTGACCTATTATGAAGGCAACGTTAAGACACTTAACATGGCTATAAGCCACGTTGAGTAGCTTTACGCTGCCTTGATGATAGGGCGCTTAGCCTATCGCCACCACAACGTCACAAAAAGTGACATTGTGGTGGAGATAGTGGCTTGATAATATGCCCCAACATGTGAAGTCTTGCCGCAGAGAGGGTGAAACATCCATTCCTCGTAATTCACACTCAGTCATGCATTGCTGGTCTCCGCTAGGATCACTCTGTAGTGTATCAAGATACGCTGGCCGTAACTACACAAACAGTCACTATGCATTTCCCTTTGTGACGGCACCCTGGAGTCATCATGCTCATAGTGTCGTTTGTGGTAACGCTTCTTCACAGATAGCGTTGGCAAACCCTGCATTGTAAAATAAATGCCAAAGCACTTAAGGCAGAGCTAAAGCATGCATGGTAAATGCGTGCACAGAAATGACACCAATTGGGACTGAGGTGTTCCCACACCTGATCCAGAGTCAATCAGGGAATGGACGCAAGGAGACAGCTCGTCAACACCATTGCAGTGGCCATACATGCCAATGAGAATGATTTGGGCAACTTTGCTGTGTGTTTGGGGAACGTGCTATTGATATGCTTGGCTCACAGTTACACACTGCCACAACTCTGAATCTGGCATGCAGCATACCTACAATATCATAATTGTAAACTGTGTCTGCGCACTTACGGGCAGAAATGCACTGCCTCCTTGTGCATCATCATGCACACTTGCACAGTCATCTCACGCAAGGATGTACATGCATTCAATGTCATTGGATAGTCATCAGCAAACCCACTTACATGTCTCCTGTCCCATCAGTGTTCGTTGCAATACACAGGCATGTGCTGTGGTGACCGAACCCATGGACCTAGGGGCATATTGACAAAGGAGTAGGGGAGACAGGCGTTCGCCTCCTCTGATTAACGGCTAACTCCGCAACTTTGCTAATGCAAGTCTGAACCCTATTTCCAAGGGTGTTGTGCAGACTTGCGTTTCCCCCGGCAATGGCGTTACGTCTCACAACTTAGCGCGTACGCAGGCACCCTTGCACCAGAGTGCAAGGTTGTGTGTGTGCAGGTGAGTTTGGTGTCTGTACAGGAAGGTGCCCCTTCATGCACAGATTCCATCCTAGAAGACCATGTTGTGACTATCATGTGTGTCACTTAGTGCAGCACACAGGAAAGATACATTGGGGAAAAATGAGGTATGTTAATGTATGTACTGGAAGGGCCACCTTGCTGTACTTATACACACCATGTCAATTCTCTATTGCCATGTGTGCTGCACAAAGCAGCTCACATGTACAAAGCAAACATGATGATCAAAAAGCATTCCTGCTCATATGGCCAGAATACAACCGGGATGTAACTGTTGGTAAATTGTGCGCTGCCAACTATGAATGCCGCACTTGGACATCAGGGGCAGCCTCTGATACAATGGGTGTTGCCATGGAACGCCGAACACAACCCCCAATGCACGCCCCGTTCACACTCAACACAGCGTGACAGTGTACCTCATTGACAAGTAAGCGTTAATACACGTGGAATGTATTAACGCTGCTCAGATTATGATGCTAGGCCCCTACTGACAACACAACTTTGATGACATTTACGTTAACTTTGCGATATGGGCTTGATGATATGCACCTCACTTTCAATGTGTGTCACTGACTGGGGATGGGCCAAGTCACAACCGTGAGACCAATGCATTTGTCCAGAGTCACTTACCGATTAGTGCACATTGCTGACTTCCAGAATACATCATCACACTGTAGGCAAGGTAGACGTGATACCCACCCATACTTCATACTGCAACGGTGATCATGTGACCCAGACATCCATGCCACCGCAACATGCTAGTCAATTACGTTCTAACTCACCAGTGGCGTGTGGGTCCTCGAAGCTGTCAATGTCCCCCTGTGTTATTGGCGGTTGTCCATCTGTGAGACAAGTAAAAAAATATGTGTTGGTATTAGACTTCAATTCATATGTGTCGTATTCCTCATACCAATCATCACCATGACAGCAAATGCTACGTAACTGTAGTGTGGCATTTCATGTTGACTACATGATTGGGTCAACTTTGACTGCCATTCACACCAGACCTGTGACAGCTGATTTTGGACAGACAAGACTGTAATGCTAGCTGACATGCCCATAATCGTAGTGTGAGTCATCCACAAGGCACCATTACTCCATGCATCCTGATGTTCTACATGCACTTTGTACAATTGAGTAGCTGCAGATTGCACGAAGCAGTTACACAGAGGTTGTTGGTGTATGACAATCTGGAGATGTCCACTTTCCTTAGACCATTTGTCCCTAAACAGAACTTTTTCACACAGCAACTATGTTCACAGGGCAGCGTAGCTAACGTAACACAAATCATGAGGACAGCATTTTGGCACTACCTTTTGGCCAGCACACAGCTCACATGGCCAATTCCATGGATAGTTAATGTACAGTCACCCATGCCGTACACAAACAATCGTCTGCCTGCAAGCACATTTTGCGCAGGTGTGCCAGCTATGGCAGTACAGTGCTAAGTGTTGGTCCAGCCAGTGGGTAACACAGACTTGCAACATATGCTTGTCAATGTGATGCTGCATTGTGTCTAGGATGTGCTAACAATATGCGCAAACGCTTTGCGTCTCCCACCTCAATCAGCAACCATTTCTCACTTTGACAGCAGTGTCACACACGTCGTAATTTTCATTCCTTACAGTACACACAAATAAATGTTGAGTTTGTACTTACCACCCTGTAGGCATGTCATGACTCCCACGTAGTCCAAGAGATCTGCCTCACGTGCAAGCATGTCCTGCCATCGGTGCTTCCACTGGCGCAAGTTGCGGTCCACTCCGAAGAACCGTAGCATATGCACCCGCACACGCTCCCACCTGATCTTCCGCACAGACACATTGTACCCTTGCAGGATACGGCCTCCCCTCTCCAACATCAGTGGCAGGTGGAATTTAATGAGCCACAGGAACCCCCCCAAAGTCCCCTCGGACATCCTGCCCTCCCTGCCCACACCCGGCATCTCCCTACACACCTGTGAGCCCACAGCCAGAAAAAAAAGCCTCTAAAATATCCCCAACAACAATTTAACTGCCCTACCCCAAGACAGACACCTGACAAAATTGAGGACAGGAGACAGTAAAACACAATTAATGAGTACACAACACTTCACAGACACTATACACAGGACACAGGACACAGCAACACTCTCAAAATCACTAAAATGCAGCACACACCACCAAGAAACTCCAGCACTCTCCACAATAACCAGCAATGTGCTCAAAAGAGAAACTGAAAGTGCAGAACACTACTCCAGTAGACAGGAAGCATGCAGACATCACTTCCTGTCTCTTTGCGGCCCGTTTTTGAGTAAGCGGCTAGAATCTGCACGCAAATAGTCACATGAGTAAACTTTATAATGGCAAAAAGTGTCGCGCGATGTATTTTAACATTGGGCGGATGGAAAAAGAAAATATCGCTTTTTCGTGTTAGCGGCCAGATCTGCACGCTAAGAGCAAATCAATGCACTGATGAACAGTCTTAGTGCACATTTCATGTCAGAGCCCTGTAACAACATGTTGAGGTTGGTTGGCACTCAAATGACACCATGAAAATGATGTTTAACAACACATGACACCCTAACTTGCAACATTCAACACTGGTCACACCATAATTGCATATCTAACAAGAGAACCATCAAGCAAACATGGATTTTTTAAGTGTGCTACTCACCCCTGGGGGTCACAAGGCGTAGGGGCATGACTTTCGGCACGCTTCAAGTTGTCTGTGTATGTGCATGTGTTGAAGGTGATGTTCCTGTTGCGTAGTCGTTCGTGTGCGATGGCAGATGTGGCTCTGTGGTAGATGTGAGGGGGCCAGGGGTCTGTGTGGGCCCCCGAGTGGATGCCTTTCCTAGCGGAGGAGGTGTCTTCATCCGTGCCTGGTGTCCATTTGGAGATGGCGGTCTGGTTGTTGTCTCAGGGGTGCTGGTGGTCCGTCTGCTGCGTCAAGTTAGTGGTCCACATACTTGTTGTAGGGCTTGTTGATCTGGAGGTGGTCGTGGCCTCAAAGCTAATTGCTTCTGACACACAGAAAAGCAGGTTTTACCCCATTGCACGCCCATTTTTCATGATTTACCCCATTGCACGCCCTATTTTCATATTTTACCCCATTACACGCCCTATTTTCAGATTTTACCACATTGCACGCCCATTTTTCATATTTTACCCCATTGCACGCACATTTTTCATGATTTACCCCATTGCACGCTCTATTTTCATATTTTACCCCATTGCACGCCCTATTTTCAGAATTTGTCCCATTGCACGCCCATTTTTCATATTTTACCCCATTGCACGCCCTATTTTCATATTTTGCCCCATTGCACGCCCTATTTTCATACTTTACCCCATTGCACGCCCAAATTTGCATCTTTTACCCCATTGCACGCCCAAAGTTTCATCTCTTACCCCATTGCACGCCCACAGTTTCATTGTTTTACACAACGTACACACTCCAATAAATTATTGACCACTGACAACAGACTACAATTGTGCATTTATTCACAGACGACAACCTATATTGACTGATTTACACCAAGGACACGCAACAATTTTGGATTGTGTAGCCCAATTTGCACCATGAAGACTCTAGTCTTACACATTTGACACACTGAAAAGCATCTCTGTACTGAGGAGACATTCCCAGCATGGATGAAGTTTTGTTATTTTCTTTGCACATATTGTTCAACGTACCCTTTTCAGAGTGATGTACCTATGCTGGACAGTAACATGCAGACAGGGTATGTGTGTATGTTTTTTTATTGGCACACACCGTGATTGCGGTCATTTTGCTTTGAGATACATTGGAGGGGGACTGTCTCAATGTGACGTGCTCAGTTGAAGAAATTGTTTATTATTCAGTCCCTTCGGGCAGTTCCTGCTGCATTTACTGTGGGGTGTGCACCACCTGCCTCATCTTCATCATCATCCTGGTCATCGCCCGGTGCAGCAGGCACTTGAATCCATGGAGCATTGGTGCGCACACACATATTGTGCAATACACAACATGCAAGGATGATTTTGTTGACCATTTTAAGGGCTGTACAGCAGTCTGCCACCTGTGATGTCCAGGCAACGGAAATGTGACTTAAGCACGCCAAATGTGCATTCCACAATGGACCGGGTGCGTCTGTGGGCCGCATTATACTGCCTCTGGGCCTGGGTGGTGGGGTTTCGGAGGGGTGTCATCATCCACGGGCATAGTGCATATCCTTGGTCACCTGTAACATGTGATAGCGAGATGTTTACATTATTGGTTGTGCCGGCTGTGTTGTTGGTGTAGATGGTTTTGTGGTGTGTCATTTGTGTTATGTTGGATTTTATGTTAGCCATGTGTTGCTTCTGACTGATTACAAGCATCACTGCAAATTAAATTACCTCACTGTTGATACTCCCTCCCCCAAGCCTCATCAATTGTGTGCGCTGCGCGGTTGCATGACTGGCTCTTCTACCATCTATCGATGGCACTCATCCACCCTCCTCACAGTCAATGCCATGTGAACGTTGTAATGGCAATGGGCCACACCAGACACAGTTCACGTTCAGTTGTGCTGCTGTCGCTGCTGCCAGACCTGCCCCAATGCACAACACATGCTGTTTCCTGTCCCGAGCGGCCATATATCAACAGTCATCAGCCCCCTCACATGCAGAGCCCATTGCGGGCAGGAACGCTTCACCCACACCATCAGCATCATCAGACGCAACACTGTCCACTCCAGGGACTACGTACTCATTCGGGAGTGTAGCCTCCAACTCACATGCCATGACTACTCAAGATCCATTTGACTCTGGGAAATGTTAGCTGACATCAGACTGTCCCAGATCTTCACCACACTGCTCCACAAGGCAGGGCACACCTTTGACGGCTTCTTTGCATGTGTAGACTTCGTCCAGTTCATCGGCCCCACTAAACGCACATGTGTTGACCACTTACGCATGCACCACCTTGTTGATGTACCCTAAGCCAAGGTTGACCACATGCAGGCCCCCACAAAGTTGGTGTAGATCAGTCACCAAGGAGATGCTACACACCACCATCGACAGCAACAACCACAACACTGCAGTCGTCAACAATGGCGCAAGTCCACATTTTCCAAACATGTATCTCCAACTGCGCATGCACCCTTGTCCCACTATGCAACTGCAACATACAGCAGGCACTGAATGCCACCTCGGTCAGCACCAACCTCAGGGTTGGCAGATGCATCTGCTGACACATGGAGTGGAGCTGGTGCAAGCTTTAGGATACCAGTAAACAGCACCACCAACATGTACAGAATGCTCATATTCACCATCAACAATACGCCCACACACCAAACTGCTCTTCCAAAAAAGGAGTGCTGTGATTTGCAACATGGATGATCAACAGCTGGGGCGTGCTATATGCAGGGGAAACATGAGTCCTCATCCTCGTAACAGAACAATCAGCATGTGGCATCACCTGGTGGTCCAACGCCTTCGGATGCCCCCACCCCAAATCTAGGTACCTAGGCCCCATATTTGACTCCTCCATCTCCATGTACCTACAGGTGTACGCAGTGGCCTGCAGCTGATTCACCTGCCTCTGCATCCTCCATGCAACCTTCACATGGATCCCCCATTGTCGGGTGTAACAGTGACCCACACAGTCATTGCCATCAGGCTGGGCTACAGAAACACACTTTATGCCAACATGGGCACGTCTGCAGTCAGCTTACTCCCGACTGTCCAGCACAACACCTACACACTGGGCCTTGTGTTCCTACTTTCAGTATGGATCGTGTGCCTCCGTCGCACATACATGGTTCCCACCTCTCACCACATTTGCTTATGGGTGGCACAGGGGATAAGCATTTGAGGATGGTTTGTCTACATATCTAGCCACAGTTCCCACAGTTCTTGGTGTTGTTGTGTCTGGTATGTGGGCATGTTGATTGACATGTTGTATGTGTGATTGTGACATGTACATTCTCACACTTCTGATTTGCATCTCTGTGAAGTTGAGGCATGTGGTGGGTCACGTTAGTACTTACCGACTACCACTGCATTTCCATATGTGCCATGCTGGAAGCGCTGGTTTATGATGGACTGTCGGAAGATGTAGGAATCATGCACACTGCCTGGGAACTTGGCTATGACATTGGTGAACAGTCCCCGGTGGTTATTGCCTGCACATTCATGGAATGGGTGTGCTTTCTGTTGCGGTATATGTGTGCACTGTCCGCAGGGGACACAAATAGGACATGTGTGCAGTCAATTGCGCCCAACACCTGTGGGAATCCGGCTATGGCGAAGAATCCTTGCTTGGTCTCAATCTGTTCCTGCACAGTGTTGGGGAAGTGAAGGTGCTGGGGTATCAGGCTGAGTATGCCATCCAAGGAGGAAGATTGAAAAGGCTGCCTGTGAGACTCCTCCAACTCTGGCCGTTGTTGGTTGAAAGGTCCCAGAGGCCAACATATGCAGCACGGCCAGCAGCTTTGTCTGCGGAGGGATGTTGGTTCTACGCTGTGTTTGTGGCATCAGCCTGTGGGCTATCAGGTTCAGGATGTGTTGGATGGATGTCCTATTGAGCCTGTAGTGGGCAATGACATCCTCTGGCGTCAGGTCTGCAAGGCTGAGACGTCTGCGCAGGGTCCGCTGTCATCTTTGGCGCAGCCTTGGTGGAGGTCCTGGGGGAAGTGGCAGTGGCGGTGGTGGTTGTTGCATTCGTGGGACTCCAAGCTGAATGATTAGTACCTCCATGGCGTCTGTGGCTCTTCAGGTGTGGGTCTGGGCTAGTCTCCCTTATATGCCTCCATTTATCACCATTTTTACCATTTTTAGACCTGTTTTTTTCAGGTCTTATTTTCCTGCAGCTAAGGGGCCTTAGCGGGACTTTTTTTATCGCTTCGCGGGTCCGGGACATCAAAGTGCAATGGTGTGTTAGCGATTTTTTTCATGAAATTTTGAGAGGGAACGCCTACTTAGCATATCATTAGCGGAAAATATCGCTGCCATGCACGGTGATAGCAAAAACGATAGCTATCGCAGGAAAGCTGTCGCTAACGCTTGTTAGCGACATCTTGGTAATAGGGCAATAAAAAACAACCGCGTTAGCGGCACGAAAGTGCCGCTAACGCGGCGGTAACTGCCTTGATAATATGCCCCTAAGTACTTACTTCATGCAAGATAATGGTTGATCAACAAAATGTAGTCAGCCGTGGCCCGTGCAGGTAAGAGCTTTGGGGTGGTGGGGCCGGGTGAGGGGGGATTTCGACAGACGACAATGAGGGCAAATGTATTATTTATTTAATTTTCCCTCGTAATCGTCCGTCGAAATCCACCCCCACCCGGCAACACCCCCCCACCTGCACAGGCCGCGGCTGATGATAGATGTATGATCCGTCTGGTTCATGTGGTGATGGTGTACAAATGGCTGACTTTTTCAGGTTTCTCCTTCCTATCCACGAGCCCTTTGACCCCTCAGAAACAAAACTGGTCACCACGCTGAAGAGGGGTGCTGGATAAACTCACAGAGACCAGCGCTGAATTAATGGCCGGCGACTTGGCCCTGAGCAGTTTTTGGAAACACTGCCCTAAATGAAAACAGAAATCTCCAGACTCTTGGAAAGAGTTCTTTTGAACAGGTACAGGCTGCCTTAGAGGATGCATACTGCTCTGAATGTAAATGCGATCTGTAGATGGTGGAAATATGGAGATTTATTTGAAAAGAAGTAAAAGGTTAGAAATTTAAGTTATTTTCAATAAAGTATTGCATTCATTTGCATTGGGTAGTGCGTTGTCATGTGAAGCTGTTCTTAATAACTCCTATGAAGGAGAGGTTTTTAAACTTCTTTGCTGTGATTCTCTCAAAGCAAAATGTTTTTGAAGTCAGGGCCCCCTCCTAAACTGTATGGAAAGGAGTGTGGGAGTAAGAGGGGCAGGGCTGAGCGCAGGAAGCGGGGATTAAGAGAGCATTAAGGGAATTTTATAATTCACAATAAAAGCAAATTCAGCAAACAAAAACAGAAATTGAGCAAAAAACTCTGCTTCCCATAATTGAAGTGTTGTGAGCCCCATCTGCTGCTACATCCCTGTTCAAATGCACCTGCTGCACTAATGATAGCTGCAGGTCTGAGTGCCTCTTTCATTCCTTCCCCACCAGGCCTGATCATCACTCCAATTTGAAACAGGCTTGCTTGAGCTATATATGGCCCAAACTCGGCCCAAGGGCATTGGAGCACTTTACGTGAGTACCAGTTCCATTGCACAAGGTCAGATTTATGTTTTTTTCCAGGCACATGGAGATGAAGTAATTTGCCCAGAATCGCAGGCTGTTGAGCAAGGCTGGGACTTGAACATGGCTCCCCAGTTCCAAAGTCGGCAGCTCTCACCATTAGGCCACATCTCCTCCCTTTCGGAAAGAAAAATGAGCTCCTTCATCTTGCCCCCCTTTTTGCAGGATAGTTGCCCTCAGTCCTGCCGAAAGACAGTCATAATTGTGATACAGTGGCCCCCAGACCATGGACTCTGTGGTGCTTAATTTTTAGAGAGGGGTGCTAGCCATCACCGTCACTGGTTCTTAAACATGTATATTGAAAGATTTGTTCTTTACTTTGTAAATCAATGATGTCATTATTTATGAGCGTGTTAGTAAACCTCTGGAGTGCTGTGGTATTCTACTTTCAGCTGCACCCTAACAAGAGTGACACTAGTTAAAATTACAACATGCCCTAAACACGCAAAAGAAAAGTAAGCACAGCTCTTGTTTTAAAAGAATTAGCAGCATTTTGTCACTTGCCTGTCTCAACACAGTTTGTATTGAACGCAGGACTTTTCACAGTTCATTCTCCATGAGCGCCCCACCAGGAATTTATGTGGGTGCTGCAGCACCCCCCATGCGCCCTTACTTCCAGCGCCACAGCCTAGCCCCAGTGCTGTTGCAACTGCTTCGCTAATGATAGCCACTGCTTTGTGAAATGTTCTGTTTCCCCTGCTCTTCATAAAAACATGGGCTCCAATTTTTTCCCATCCCCCACCATGCCATATCTCTGACGTCCAAACTAAGGTGTCTACTCTGCCTCAATTTTCCTCTCCCCTGGGCCATTGCTCTGAGGCCCAAAGCAACACTGGCACAGCAGGTGTGCACTAGGCCTTAATGCAAGCATGGAAGGATAGTAAAATAGCCATAACTGTGGTTTAGCTGGCCCCCATATACAACAGGGCCATGGTGTTGCTGCATCTGCAGCAGCCATGATACCCAGAGCTCTGCAAAGCAGGCTGTCTGCTCTTCACACTCCACTGGGACATCACTCCTAGGCCTGACACAAAGCAGGCTGTCTGCCCCTTTGTGTAAAAAAATATTTTTAAAAACACATCTCTCCCCATCCATTGTTTGGGACCTGTTCTATGCACAATAAACATGACCTGGTACCCAATCCTAGCAAATGGGTCCCCACTCCCCTTTTTCATAGTTTGACAGCCATAATTGGGGTGCAGTGGCCACTAACACCCGTAGCTCCAGTGCCACAGCACCTGCTGCACTAATGGTAGTGATGACCCTTAAAAAAAGACCCCATATGTTAGCCCTCTTCCCCTGGGGCATCCCTCAGAGGGAACTGTCTCTGTCCATTTATAAACAAAAAATGAGACCCCCACATCTCTTTGACACTATCCTTAGATCTGGCTCCTTTCCTCTCCTGGTCTATTGCTCTAAGACCCCAGGGTCCCAAAGATCAGTGTTCTGCATCTGAATACAACCCTGCTGGCCGCCTCCCTGCCATCCCCTGGACTCACTTTTACAAAAATAGAAACAACCATACTTTAAAGGTGAAGCCTGACCTTGAGATGCCTCTGCCTGAAAGTGAAAGGAAGGAAGAAGGAAGGCTCCTGTGCTGTGATGTCTAGGAAGGGCAAGAAAACTACAGAAGAAATATGTCTTTTCACCAGGGTGCCTGCTATCTGAAAGAAATGTAAATGTATGCAATTGGTTAATCACCAACTATAAATCAATCAATCAATCAGGATTTATAAATCGCAGCAAATCATCCGTGGGGGTCTCAATGCGCTGGAGTTAATAGCTGCTTCGCGGTGCTCTGTTCCTTCTAACAGCCGGGTCTTTAGTCCTTTCCTGAATTCCTGGAGCGATTAGGTGGTCCTAAGGTGCCGGGGAAGGTCGTTTCAGGCTTTAACCGCCAGGTGAGAGAAGGAGCATCCTTCGCTGTTGGCTCGGCAGATCTAGGCAGTGTCTGCAAGGAAGAGGGAGGCGGTTGGTGGAAGGTCTTTAGTTTGTTTATGTATTCTGGTCCTTCATTGTGCAGGGCTTTGTATGTGTGGGTCAATATCTTGAACTGGCTTCTCTTCTAGATCGGGAGCCAGTGTAGCTTCTTGAGGTGTGGAGTGATGTGAGTCTGTCTGGGGAGGGCGAGGATGAGTTTGCTGTCAAGTTTTGCATCTGTAGTCTCTTCAGGAGGCGCGCAGTGATTCCTACGTATAGTGTGTTCACGTAGTCCATCCTGCTGGTGACAACAGCCTGTGTGACGGTCATTCTGGTGTTGATTCGGAGTCACCTGAAAATCTTACAGAGCATGTGCAGGGTGTGGAAGCAGACGTCTGAGACTGCATTTACCTGTTTCTGCATAGATAGCTTGCTGTCTAAGATGATGCCGAGCTTGTGGGTGTGGTCTGTCATGCCGGGGAAAGGATCGAGTTCCTCAGGCCACCAGGCATCGTTCCATGGCGAGGTGTTGTTCCCAAAGATGAGGACTTCTGTCTGGTCCATGTTGAGTTTGAGACAGTTGTCTTTCATCCAGTTGGCGACGTTCATCATACATCTGTGGAAGTTAGCTCTGGTGGTGGAGGGGTCTCTGGCAGCGAGAGGATAAGCTGGGTGTCCTTGGCATAGGAGATGATGTTGAGTCCATGCGATCTGACGGTGTTGGCCGGGGGGGGGGTCATGTACGTGTTGAAGAGGGTGGGGCTGAGGGATGATCCTGTGGGACGCTGCAGATGATCTTCTTGGATTCCAAGGTGAACGGTGTGAGACAGATTCTCTGGGTTCTACCGTTGAGGTATGAGGTAATCCATTTGAGGGCGTCACCCTGGATTCCAATTTGAAAGAGTCTGTTGATCAAGATGTGGTGGGAGACAGTGTTGAAAGGCGACTGACAGGTCCAGGAGGATGGGGGCTGCTGTTTTGCTGTGCTCCATTAGGGCCCTGATGTCATCGGGGACGGCGATCACGGCTGTCTCGGTGCTGTGGTGGGCTCAGAATCCAGATTCAGAGGGGTTCAGGAGGTTGCAGTGTTCCAGGTGTTCGTGAGTTGCAGGTTGATTGCTTTTTCGAGAACCTTCACCGGAAAGGGGAGCAGCGAGATGGGCCAGGTGTTCTTCGGTTCTTCTGGGTCAGTGGTTGGTTTCTTCAGGGGGGGCCTCACTTCACCTTGTTTCCAGTCCTCAGGAAGGAGACTGTGGTGATGGAGGCATTCAGGACTTTCTGCTTAGTAGCCAGTATAGGCTTTAACTGAAGGAGTCACTTGGAGCGCCAAGGTGACAAAGATTTATTCTTGTCGAGATGCAATGTGGCAGTTTCAGGAGTGTGGCCTTTTAATGGTCACCTATGAAAATGTTTCTAGGTCTGATTACTTATTACTAAAATATATAGATATAAAAATGACCTACATATTCACAGTGCTTTCTATCTCTGGCTGGGACCTCATAGCACTATGAATACACAAGCCACTACTTCACACTGCGCCAACTAGGATGCAATACTGTGACTTTTTGGTCATACAAAACCTTCTGGTGTGATTGCATTAGCCAAGTGAGGTCTCATAACCTACACTGATTACTTTAACTTGCGTTTATTTTTCCTTTAACATGTACGTGTTAGTTTATAAACTATTACCTGAAAGTGAAATAAGTACCAAAATAGTTACAGAATATTTTGATCTTTTTAGCAACACTTTGACCCTGCCACTCCACTCACTGACCCCAACCCCGTGGCATTACAGTTCACATACTTTTTAGGTCGAGCATTCGAGACCTCTTGTATATACTTTAGTATATACTTATTATATACTTATATGTGCATGTACTTAGTGGGCTCTGGAGATCAGCCCTAGGACTTGTCTGCTTCCGCTTAGGGACTTTTTTTCTGTTCAACTGCCTCTACTTAACTGTCTTGATAGAAAACAACCAGCAGAGGTCAGTAAAATACCAGAATTGCTTTCTGCTGAGGGACTTTCTTTTTTAAATTTTTCTGGCAACTGCCTCTATTTAACTTTCTTGATAGAAAACGACCAGCATAGGTCAGTAAAATACCAGAATCACTTTAGCATTCTCTAGATTCCAGTCGATAGAAATTGTCTTCCACGAGCACCCGTAGACAATCATATTTTTTTCAAATCTTGTATTTTCAGTGATATGACCACCGAAGGCCCTGATTTTATATTAAAAACAGAGCTTTGGTCTATACCATTTCCCGCTGATAGGCAATATTTCTCTCCATGTGTTCCCATACCTGGCGTGTCACGCAGTTTGGTGCTTACTTTCCCTCCCTGTTAAAGAACAGTAGATGTTTCAGCACCCAAGCTAATGTGCTGCATAGCTAAATGCATATAAGGTCCCAAAGGCGAGACCGATTGCATTGCAAATGCTTGTTTCTCATCACTTCAACTGCTGGATGTAAATGAAGACAGCCTGTAAACACGTCAAATAAACAATGTCGCTGTTCCAGGCCATCTTCATTTACAAGTAGTTCACCTTGGCAATGCAGCAACGGACCCCCAAGTGTGCATGCCCCACAGTTTAAAGACCTCTGCTGTAAAGAGATTTGCATATGCATTAGTAAATGCAATCTGCAGGGTGCCTGTCTGCAGGCCACTAGGGAAATCATACAATTCTATAATAATCAAAACTCACATCTACTCAACTCATTATAAAGAGCTGCCTACCATGGAGTGCGCATGAAATACCAGAAGCACAGCCAAACAACATTTGTGTAATAGGAGAGTGAGGGCCTCATTTACGAGGCCTTAGCGACACTTATGCTCCGCCGTAGCATCACTTTTTTGATGCTCCAGTGGCGCAATGTGCCGCAGCATATTTACAAGGCCATGCAAAGCCACTTTATGTGCCAAGGTCGACTTTATTCTGAATTGTTGCAATTTTCTTTCTCTTTTTTTCTATTCAGCTTGGTTCACCCCCTTTTTTTTATTACTTACACTGAAACTGAAAACTCTTTTCCAGAGGAGCACTTCTCCTTCTTGGATGGTAAGTGGAGGGTAGCTTTACATAGGATAAAATGGGCCATGAAGAAATACTGGCAATTTTGCAATTTTTCTGTTTATTCCACTGTGTTTTAGACTTTCCCAATGATGATGTTTGGTATGCTTTATTAAATAAATGTCAAATCTCTGTTATTCTTATAGTACTGTGACTTATTATATTTTCCTCTTACCTGAGCATTGGGTTGTGCAGCTTGAACAGATTGTATCAAATGTTAGAAAAAAAAAAATTTTGATTGTGTATTGTTGCTCTTTGTATATGTTTTCGTTCTAAGTTTTGTTGCCTGTTTGTCATTGTCATGCTTTATACATTTTTGTGCATCTAATTTTTGTTTGTTGGTAGTTCCTTTTATGTAATGTATGTTGTATTTTTATATATTGCAGCCCTGAAGAAGCCCGCCACGGGTGAAACGCGTTGGCTGTATTGGCTTTCCACTACAATATCAGAAGTAAAGGATCGAATATCTAAAGATTTCCTCTCGTTTTATGTGTATATGTCCAGCATTTGTGCTCTCAATACTTGAAAGTTTGTTTATGTTGCCTCTCAGAGCTTTTGTTTCCTGTTTGAATATTTGTGGTTGTATGGTGGCAAACCATAATTTGAGGTGGGCAATGGCAAACTAGTCCTTGTGCTCTTTAAAATACTTTTGGACTACACGAGATTGTGCGATAGCAAGTTCCCCTGGCCATCATTGTTCGTTCAATTCACTTTATGTGGCTTTCCATGGGCTTGTAAATATGTGCCCCTTTCACGCAGAACACTGCGTGAAAGGGGCATTCCATGGGTGTTGCTGTGGGTGTTCCTACACAACACCCATGGAATCTGAAGCATTCCCAAATTTACTAGGAGTCGTAAACCTGGGAATGTGTCAGATTCTAACGCTACCCCAGGGGTGGCATATGGAAGGTGCAACGAGGAGAAATATCTTTATTTCCCCACGTTTTTCCCTCTATGTTCGCTGCATTCTGCAGCACACATAGAAGGAGAAAATTGCCTTCATTGATTGATTCTATGCAGAAAGGTGTCCCTTCCTGCACAAAATCAATCATCCCAACCAACGCAGGTACCCTTGCAACATGGCGCAAGGGTGCCTGCGTTGGCGCTAGGCTGCTTTATTAGCGTAGGGGTCAGTACAGGAATGCACTGTATTCTTGTAAATACGGCGCATTGCTGCACATTTAGAATGACGCAGCGCGGCCTGCAAAATGGCTTGCGGCACGGCGCTGCGCCATTTTATTTTAAATGAGACTCTTAGTGCCTAGTTACCACATCACTTCCTTGACAGTTGCATCAGGATTGGAACACTGCACCAAAGTGCCCTTCCCTTTGCACATAGACTACAGGTTCAGGAGATGACAGAAATGGCTCACTTGCAAATCTGAGTCTCTCTGGCTTATAGGCTGTTCTATATGTATGTATTGGTATGTGTATAGCGCAAACCTAGCTGTGGTGTGATGTAATGCTAAACAGTATGCATGAGCACTAGGATAAGATACAACCTCGTTTCTAAGAGATAAAGGTGCTGATGCTAGTGCTTAATTTGGAATTGAATTAGTGTCAGTGCCAAAACCTCTGCTCAGAAGCCCACGGTCAGTGCTTTCAAATGTCAGCGCACTAAATACCACGGCTGCAGCGGCATAGCTAGACCTTTGGCCGCCCCTGGCGGTCCCTGGGCCTGCTGTCCTGCAGCGGCCGCAGGCAAGATCAAAGGGAATGATGCCACCCCAAAACCTGTGCTCCCCCCGCTACGCCACCACATGGCTGCGCACTCTTGAACAAGCCTTATGGCTCTTCCATCTACTCCCTGCCCTTTTATCTCACTCTTGCATGCTCCTGCTTTCTCCCTTTGCGATGGTTTTGCCGTCTTTCTCTTCCTTCTTCTTTCCCCTTTGTGCGTTGTTCCTTCTCTTGCTCGCAGTCAATGTCTGAAGAGGAAAAATAAGTGCTGGTCCCCAAAAACCAGTGCCAGTGGCTTCCACCAGTAGCCACCGGCTCAAATTAAGCACTGGCTGATGCACAAAGAAAGCACATACATCTTCACTTGTAAACTTACTCCTACGCACAAGTGTAGACTTGTGAGCTTTTGGAATTCAAATACATTCCGGGTAGTACACCTGTAGTGCTGCACGGGTTGCTGGTTTCCAGGCATACTAACAGTGGCGGCTGGCAAGAAACGGGGGTGGCAGGGTGGTGGGGAGGAGAAGGCCAAAAAAAAATACTTACCTTTTGCCGGCCACTGTCTCTCCTCCGCTTCAGTCCCTTCCCACGCCGACTTCTCCTCAGCTTCGGCGGAAGCAGGAAGCACACAGGCCACTGCCCTAAGTCAATCACAACGCTGCAATTCATCATTGTGATTGGTCTGAGCGCCGTGGTTCGGCGCTCAGAGGGGGAATGGGAGACTGGCCTTGTTCCTCACCAGGCTGTGTAATGCAGCATGGTGGGGAACATGCAAATTGCGCATAACTGTTTGGCCAGCCCCAAACAGTCATGCACACTTAAGGAGTGAAAACCACTCCTCCCCCATGACCCCAGCCCTGCCTTAACCTATCCCCGTAGTGAAAAATAAAATGATAATAACAGGGTTAATATCTTTTTATTTTTCCTTTCTCCAGAGAGGTGACGCTCCTCCCCCTTAGCGGAGGAGCCGCCCCTGCATACTAATGTCTTATGGCATGTTTTTCCTAGTAATATTTCTTCAATGAGGAATTGCATGCACAGTACAGATCCATTCTGAGAAAAGGCATACATTGCGCAAATGCTCGTTTTCTGTTTTTTTCCCCATGGATAAATCGCTTCCCCTACACCTCCACAAATTTTGGGGGTGTTTCCATCCCTTCAACCTTGGAAATGAGTTTACCCCAACCTTCTGCTGGAGCAAGTCTCCGACAGTTTCTGAGGGGGAGGCGGAAAGCGCCGGATCGGCATCCCTTGTGTGGGGTTTACTACTGCATAATTGTAAACTTGCGTACACTTACGCAGTACTAAAAACATTTGCGCCCTCTAGGTGTGCTTTCGTGGATGTGGCAGGCATCAAATAACTCATTTTCAGCCGCACATGGCTTTGTGAATTGGGCCCTTAGAGTTTGCAAGGTGGCCTCAGATGGCCCCTAAATGATGTCCCAGCACTGCAGGCTCCGCCCTGGATCATGTCTGAGATCTAAGTGACTGGTGGCGTCAAGCGTTTCTGAATCTGTTCCAAATATGAACTGAAAACACTTCATTTGGACGCAAAAATAATTAAAATACTTCCCCGTTTTTTTAAATCAATTTTCCCTCAATGCTGCTAAACAAGTATTCTATTGAGCATCGTTAAACAAAGTGCTTTTGATGGAGAACGCTCACCGGGCTGGACCCTGGAGGGAGTGGGATGGAAAGTTAATGAACCTGGGAGAAGATCGTGTTTCCTTTAGTGGTGTCAGATACTGTGACTCTGTGACTTGTGAGCTGCATTATGGACGTGTCAATGGTAAGGACCCATCTCCAGAGGGGGCGGGGCTGTGTTACCGCAGGAGGTACTATCGAGTTACCGCACCTCTCTGCTCTCTTAGTCTGACAATTGTCAGGACTGGCCTGTAAGGTGCCTGCAGGAGGGCCATGCTGCCCAGGGACTCACAGCAGATACATTCATGAACTATTGCATGTGTAAAATATGTGCTCTTTTGGGTAATCAAAGAAACATCTTGACCAGTTCAGCCAAGTATTTGTAAACAGCACATCCTCTCATGGGGAGGATTCCTGCTGCCATTTAAAGAACTTGGGGCAGCTTGACCTGGAACAGGACATGCTGCTAACTTGCCCTGTGTATGTCAGTGTAGGAAGTAGTACCTATTAGGGGCCTACACCATCAATCCCACACATTATATATAATCCTCGCTGTCATTGAGCAAAGAACAATATAAGATCAAAGTAGGATAAAAGTTCCTGTGCTGAGTTGAGAACAGAGGAGTTAGAGGAAAAGCACATAATGTGATGTAATTTTTATTTCACACCTGCAGGTGCATTCTGAGCCGAAGACAAGAACTAAATGGATTTACATCATATGTAGGACGTAATATAAGTAGCACACATCATCACCACACGTTTCACTGCTACAGTGTTTCCTTTGAACAATATCCAAGGTAGATCAAATAGGAATTGGTTAAAGAAATCACCAGTTTTTATGGCGATCTCCTTTCATACCAGGGTCTATGGTAACGATAATATGCTTTTGTATTCAAACAGAGGTATGCAGTTCCTTAGAGATACCAGAGAAAGGAAAGTAGAAGACTGGTCGGTATAATTAAATGTCCGAAAGCATGAGGGGGAGTCTCCCACTTTTGGAACTAGGGCCCTCACACACCCGGCAGGGTGCCATGCTTTATCAAAGGGGATGCTCCTCGTCAGGCCGGCGCTGCAATGCCTGACGGGCACTCTATGAGGGGAACTTTGTCGGAGATCTTTTATTCCCAAAGACGTAAGGTGCGGTGCGAGAATGGGGCCTATTAGTGTAGATGAGTGTCAAGGATGTGAGGGAAATGTGAGGGAAATTTAAAACAGGACTCAGTAGTACTCAAAATTAATTTAAATCAGCGAGTCCACTTGTCCCGGCTAATGATTAATTTGGCACACCACTGGAATAATGTTCAGCGGTGGCTAAAGAGCAGAGGTCAGCATGTTTCTTGCCTAGGTTGTCACTACAGCGATCAATTGGCAATTCGTCAGGACCATGAATAAAATAACTATCTACCCAGTGGTTGGTGTCCTCATTAGTATCAAGGGTAAACCAAACACTCAAACAACCTAACAGTGAGGTACCTTGTGTTAATGCCGACCCATCTGGGCTGGCTCACCAGCTGCATCGATTGCTGGTAGAGGGAACGTAAACATTTTTAACACCAGTTAAGCAGCGGCTCAGTGGCCGGACGACCTAACCTCGCTCTACCAGCTCCTCGATGAGTATAAAATGCTGTCTCTTATTTAACTGGCCATAGAAGTGGATACAACAGCAAAATTGGGAATTTTGTAGTCGGACTCCTGAATTTCACAGCAGCAGTCCACCTGTCATTACATCATCACGCTTTTTGATAACGGGTCCAACAACCAACCGACCTTTCCTTCCACTAATTTATTTCTTTCTGCCATTGAATATCAATAACTTATTATATGAAATAGTAACTGTTAGACCTGGCATACTTGGCATGGTTCCCATTATTTTTTGCCTTCTGACCTGCTGTTTTGCTGACTTCATTTTTGCTGGCTTTAGGATTCTGGGCACTTTACCACTGCTAACCAGGGCTTAAGTGCATATGCTCTGCACTCAAAACATGGTAACAGTGGCTTATCCTCAACTGGCATATTTAATTTACTTATAAGCCCCTAGTAAAGTGTACTATATGTGACCAGGGTCTGTAAATTAAATGCTACTAGTGGGCCTGCAGCACTGATTGTGCCACCCACTTAAGTAGCCTTTAAATGTGCTTCAGGCCTGCCACTGTGTGTGCAGTTTTAAACTGCCATTTCAAACTGGGAAGTTAACCTACTTGCCAGGCCAAAGCCTTCCCTCTGATTACATATGTCACCCCTAAGGTAGGCCCTAGGCAGCCCTATGGGCAGGGTGCAGTGTACTTAAAAGGTAGTACATGTACTTTTGAGTTTTACATGTCTGGTAGTGAGAAACTTCTAAATTCGTTTTTCACTACAGCAAGGCCTATCTCTCCAATAGGTTAACATCGGGATTGCCTTAAAACATCTTTTAAATCTAATTTCCAAATGGGAAAAGATAGAGATTTGGAGTTTGGTGTCTCTGGACTCACAATTTAACATCACAACTTATGGTGAGGTCAGATTTTAATTGTAAGTCTGAAAATGCCACTTTTAGAAAGTTGGCATTTTCTTACTTTACCCAATCTGTGCCTCTGCCTGTCTCTGAATCCACGTCTGGGTTGGGTGACAGCTGGGCTTTGTGCATTCCCTCTAGGCAGTAACACAAAGGGAGTTGGGATGTGACATTTGCATCCTGATGTCCTATCACCAGGCTGATGGACCTTCCATGGTAGATTGGGAGGGAGGAACTGACACTTGCACTTGTTGTACGGTTTCAACTTTCCAGTAGGAATTGCACATTTGTTGGGTAACATAAACGCTGGCATTGGTGCCAGACTGATTCTATGCACCCCCTCAGCATATGTTGTCCAATAGGCCAGCTAGCTCACAGTGCCACCATAAGTCCCCCTAACCTAGACGGGTAGCAAATGGTTTGGGCAACCTCAGAACATGACAATCCTGATCCCTCCCAGGAATCTTGGTAAAAGATTTAGCTCAGTCACTCGTGCACCCCAGAGAGATATACAAAAAAGACACAAAGGGGCATTTTCAATATTTATTCAACCATCATGATTCTTGTATAATATATATGTGCTGCAATGATCAATAGACAGAAGCAGATAAAAGTGATTAGAAGTATAAGGACACTGAAGAGAATGAACAATTCCACCATCATGCTAAAACAGTATATTGATGCTGGCATATACGTACTGAGTATAGTGTACTCCAACTAGGCGTTCTCTAACCTAGTTGTCTAGGGTGTGTGTGCTCTGCCAAGAATCCCCCATAGGATGATCTAACTTCCCTTTACCTGCAGGCAAGGTATGTAGGTCCCCGTCTTGGCCACAGGTTGGACATACCTCCTCGCAGAGGGATCAGTAGAACCAGCTACGCTGAAACTCCAACACAGCGCTGACCTCGCGAGTGACAGCAGAGTACTCCTCTAATTTGAACACGGAAATGGGTGAGTATTTATAACAATGGCATCCATGCTTCAGTGTTGATTTTTCAGCTGAACTAACATTGTTTATTGTCTCTTTGATTGTTACGTCGCCTCATGAACGAAATAACAAATAACATTTGCACAATGTGTGTCAGGGCCTTGTACAAAATGTTCAAGGTGTCGTGATAGTGTTCTTGCGAAGTGGTTTTGTAAGGAAAGTGGTTTCGGAGAAACTAAGCCTGCACTGTCACGCAAGCAAATGCATGTCAAAAGTCATTGTGTGAAAGAGAAGGCAACTTAAGAAATGTGTGCATGTTAAAATGGCAGGGTTTCTTACAGCGCCTGACAGAGCCACGTGGCACACCTGAATAGGGCTGTGCCTGTCCCCACACAAAGAGCTTCATACCCCTCTGTAGTGAGTCTAGAGCCAAGTCAAGAAGGGCAGGGACCTTGTGATCTTCAAAGGCCTCATTGAAGTCTCCCCCACTTCAATGTCACATTGGGGTATAAGTACTGGACCCCTGACACAACCAAATCAGAACTTTGCTGGAGCCAAGGACATTCTGCATGGAAGAAGAGCTGCTGTGCTGTAGGGGGGACTGGCACTTTGCTACCTGCATTGCTGTGTTGGTCTGCTGCCTGCTGATTGCTGTGCTGTAGGAGTGACTGTCACTTTGCAATCTGCTCTACTGTGTTGGCCTTCTGCTTCTTGCATGAGAGTGAGGGGGACTGGACCTGCTCTCTACATCCTTGAACCCAAGTTTCTCCAAGTGCTTGTTGGCTTGCTTTCTGTTCTCTGAAGTCTCAGGGTCACAAAAGACTTCTTGCAACTCTGCTGGTGCTGCTGGACTCTGTCATCTGTGAGTCCTATCCTTGCCTAAGGTGCCCCCTCTAGTCCTGGGCCTCAGAAGTGGGCTCTGCAGCTGTTTTCTACAAAAATCGATGCAGTGACCCCTTTGCACCTCTCTGAACTGATGTAGTGCTCTCAGATGCAGTGCCGATTCGACGATGACACGGGTCTCGACTGTGATGTTCGACAACGGCACAGCGCTGATCCGAATATGCCGCTGTGAGGCTTGACTCCGATGCAGCGCCGACCTTTCGACACCGACTGCGAGGCTCAACTCTGAGGCATTGACCCATCTGTATGAATCGGAACTGACTCAGGGAGTCCTCGACGGAGACGCTTCCTCCGTACAAGGTACTTTTTTCAGCGGGCCCTGCATAGGTCCTGTAGCCGGCCTGCCTTCCCTCATGGTTGGCCTGAACTTTGGATTTACCCTGGTATAGCACCACCTCAAGTAACCTTTGAGCACTATTGAGTCTTTTTGTGGTGTTTTCACTGTGTTACTGTAATTTAAGTGTGGCTCCAATACTTTTCACATTGCCTCTTAAGTTAAGCCTGACTGCTCAGTGCTAATCTACCAGAGGGTGAGCACACGTTAATTTAGGGTGTGTATCTGACTTACCCTGACTAGGATTGTGGCTCCTGCTTGGACACTGCACCCAGTGTCCTTCCACTGCTCTGTGCTTTTCAGAGGTTCTTTTTGAAATTATAGTTATAGCTCTCCAAAAGAGTGTATGTGTTCGCAGGCAGTCTGCCCCTCTCCTCTTGCTTTGTGTTGTTCTTGCTCTGCTAATGTTGCTTGCCCTGTTGTTGTTGCCCCATCATTGCTAGCCCTGCATTGTTGCCCCGTTGTTGTTACTTTCCCCATTATTTTTACATCATCGTTTCTTGCCCCACTGCTGTTGTCCCATTGTTATTTATGCCCCCTTATTTTTTGCCCTGTTGTTGTTGTTGCCCCATCGTTGTTACCCCGTCATTGCTTGCCCATCATTGTTGCCCCATCATTTCTTGCTTCGTTGTTAGTTGCCCCATCCCCCTCCTCCCTCGTTGTTGCTTGCACTGTATCCGACACCCTTCTCCTGCATTGCTTGCCCCACTCTCCACAATCTTGCTTCATAATTCTTGAGACGCCATATCAGGAAAAGTGGTAGCTGTTCCTCAGAACCAAGTGTCACTTAGGGGATATAAGTTCTTCAGGCATAATATCTTTAAAGCAAACACAAGGAGATGATGGACGGAGCGCTGAAACTTTTCAGACACTCACCCCCAGTCACAGATCTGGGTTGAATCCAACCTAAGCTAAAGAATGATGATGGATTCAACCCAGATCTGTGACTGGGGGTGAATGTTTGAAAAGTTTCAGCACTCCGTCCATCATCTCCTTGTGTTTGCTTTGTTCGACCCAAGTTGGCAGGGTATGCCCAGACGTGGGTCCCTCGCTCACTTTGCCACTGGATTCAAGCTAGCCTGGCTGATGAGGGCTGTTAGCCCGAAACCGGTCCCAGGATGCTTGATTCCGGTCCAGGGAAGATATGGCTTGGCAGTTCGGTCTGGACTGTTCCCATGAGGCACAGGGTCAAGACTGATTTGCATATAGCTGTGTCTGAACTGGGGTGGCAAAGTGAGCTAAAGAATGATGATGGATTCAACCCAGATCTGTGACTGGGGGTGAGTGTTTGAAAAGTTTCAGCACTCCGTCCATCATCTCCTTGTGTTTGCTTTGTTCGCCCAAGTTGGCAGGGTATGCCCAGACGTGGGTCCCTTGTTCATTTTGCCACTGGATTCAAGCTAGCCTGGCTGATGAAGGCTGTTAGCCCGAAACTGGTCCCAGGATGCTTGATTCCGGTCCAGGGAAGACATGGCTTGGCAGTTCGGTCTGGACTGTTCCCATGAGGCACAGGGTCAAGACTGATTTGCATATAGCTGTATCTGAACTGGGGTGGCAAAGTGAGCTAAAGAATGATGATGGATTCAACCCAGATCTGTGACTGGGGGTGAGTGTTTGAAAAGTTTCAGCACTCCGTCCATCATCTCTTTGTGTTTGCTTTGTTCGCCCTAAATTGGCAAGTTATGCCCAGACGTGGGTCCCTTGCTCACTTTGCCACTGGATTAAAGCTAGCCTGGCTGATGAGGGCTGTTAGCCCGAAACCGGTCCCAGGATGCTTGATTCCGGTCCAGGGAAGACATGGCTTGGCAGTTCGGTCTGATCTGTTCCCATGAGGCACAGGGTCAAGACTGATTTGCATATAGCTGTGTCTGAACTGGGGTGGTAAATTGAGCTAAAGAATGATGATGGATTCAACCCAGATCTGTGACTGGGGGTGAGTGTTTGAAAAGTTTCAGCACTCCGTCCATCATCTCCTTGTGTTTGCATAATATCTTTAAAAGCAATGCATACCTAAAACTTAGAGAAAAATTATAACCCCTATAAGGATCTGCTTCAACTTCTTACATAGTTGAGAAATATGGTTACAACCTATCCCAAAACACAGGGATGAACTTAAGGTGAGAAGACTAAAATGTAATCTTATGTTGGATTACCATGAACCTGCACCAGCCAAGGAATTACTTGGCTTTTTGCAACATACATACTTTTTGTAGGCCAAACAAAATTGTTAATCCTACTATGTTCTTCTCAGAATGTATGATTTTCAGCTGTATGAATAGTAGTTGAATCATGAAAAATATACATTTTTACCAGGTTTCTCGTTTCAATATTCTTACTATCTTTTTCTTCTAATAAGGATAAGCGGATGCTTGGCCAATCACATCAATAAGTTTCGAATTTAAGGGACTGACTTATAGCAGTGTTCAAATTAATCTATTACTTTTGTTACATTGCTGGTTTCTTAATTATTAATCCCAAAAAGAGTTCTGGTCTTTCTGGTCTTTTTGTGCTTGACAGTTACCCTAAGAATTTGCTAATGTCCCCTCTAGTTAGACCAGGAATGTAATGGACTTTTCTAGTTTTGACAAATATCCCTCCAGATCATTAACATAAAAAGCTAAATGCACCACCACTGAAACCGAAGGGACAAATACAAAAATGATTTTGTAAAATATGCTGATGTTCTTGATGCATCTGGCACTTTTATGTGGCTCAGAAGAGTTTTGCATATATATATAAGTAGGTGTGAAGGGAGCCTCATTCCAGTGGAGTCGCGGGTGAAGAGATGAGTTTAAGATCTACATGCCGCCAGGATCAAGCCCATTCAATAGTGAACCAGCAAATGAAGAACATCTCCCTCAAGGGTCAACAGTAGACTTGAGTTTGTTAAACGCTGGGATTTACCCACAGAGAGACATCCCAGAGAATGACAATTCTCCAATTATCATACAGAGAGAATCTTGATTTCATTAAAGACAACGGAGGCTAACATTATGCAATAATACTTTTATTGCTGTCCCACATGCAGCCCTTTAAAGAACACATTACATCATAAATACAAACATTTTAAAGAACAATATATAACGTCATGGTAACTAGGCTTCATCCTCTTAGAGCTGCAACGGACAGCCATAAATTCTTTAAAATGACTTCTTCTACTTTAAATGCATAGATAATGAAGCAATTCTCACAAAGAAGAAGTATCTGAAAGAAACGGAAAGAAAACACTGGTAGTTCCTATTTATTTGGAGTTAGATACTTATAAGTATTAACAAATAAATTAAAAGTTATTGTTATACTTTTTATTTAATATAGAAACTATGTAGACTTATACTTCAATTAAAGTCTGTTTCTAAATCAAAGAACTTTAGCCAATCTCCACCAGGGTGTGGTGGGTGGGATAATGTTAGCCTCCGTTGTCTTTAATGAAATCAAGATTCTCTCTGTATGATAATTGGAGAAACCTCATTTCATTACAAGACCGGAGGCTACCATTTGCATGTTTAAAGCTTTTTAATGCTGTACTGCTCATATGTTCCACAGGTCTAAGGTAAAACTGTGCAAAGATAGATGCGTTTGACCAGTCCGCAGCCTTTAAAATATCAGAGAGGGAACCTCCGGCCCAGAACACCTTACTGGCCATTGCCCCACGGGAAGAGTGTGCCCCAAATTCTAACAAATCTATTCCCGCTTCCGACATTATTAGTCTAACCCATCTAGCAATGGTAGCTGCAGCTACTACTTTATATGGTTTTACAAAAGAAATTAATAGTTGGTTTTCATCCTTTGGTCTAATGTTACACATTATTTTTTCATAAGTTTCATGCAGTCTACTACACATAGTTTTTTACAATCTGGAAAACAAGGGTAGAAAATGCCTTCGGTCATAGTTTTGGTCCTTTTACATATTTCAAAATGCACTCCGTCTGGAGAGTAAAATCTATTAGAGATCTTTAACATCTGAATTTCTTCGAAAGGATATCAGACAGAGTAAGGTTGCTAGTTTAGATGATAGTTGTTTTTTTGAAAGAGAAGAGTTATCGGGCCATGTAGAAAATATATCGAAAATGAGGTTAACATTCCATAGAGAATCATACCTGGTCTTGGGGGGACGTTTAAGTCTAATTCCCTTCATTACCCTCCGGAACAGAGGGTCTGAACCGATAGAATAGTCATTTATTAATGAATGGCCTGCCGATATGCCTGATCTATAACAGTTGATTGTTGTATAACATAGGCCTGAATTGAATAAACATGCGAGATAATTTGCTAAATCTACTACAGGAGCGTCCACGGGATCCAAACCCCGTTCCAGGCACCAACTACACCATTTTGTCCAAACCCCAGTGTATCTTCTCCTTGTTCCTGGTGCCCATGACTCATCCAGTAGATCTTTAGCCTCTCCTGAAAGGCCTGAGTATCTCTTAGATTTTCTGAAATCTTCCAAGCAAGAAGGTTCATGTTTCCTTCTAGAAGGAAAGGATGTTCTTCTCCTTCCTGTCCTTGAAGAAGGCCACTGTTCCCGGGGATTAAATGTGGGATGTCTATTGATAGTTCCATCGTTACTGGGAACCAAATTTGAGTATTCCAGAATGGCGCAATTAGTACTATTTTGCATTGTTCTGATCTGACTTTCAGAAGAACTCTCTGGATTAGAGCAAATGGGGGAAAAGCATACCAATTCTGATTGTTCCAGGATTGGACCAGGGCATCCACTGCTTGTGCGTTGGGATCTGGTCTCCAGCTGTAATAGCGTTTGACCTGAGAAGTGAGTCTGCTGGCAAACAGGTCTACATGAAAGGGGCCCCACCGATCTTGAATTCTCTTGAAGACTAAAGGATTCAATTTCCAATCGCTTGAATCCTTTAGGAATCTTGAGTTCCAATCTGCTCTTGTGTTTTGATGACCAGGAATAAATTCTGCTTTCAGTATGATTTTTTGGCTCCAACAGAAGTACCAAATCTTCTTGGCTAGGTCCGCAAGTATCTTTGATCTTGCACCCCCAAGCGGTTGATATAGGATACTGCTGTGAAGTTGTCTAATCTGATGAGGGCAACACTGTTCTTCAGAGTGGATTTGAAGCACATCAGAGCGTTCAAGCTCGCCATCATTTCTAGACAGTTTATGTGGAGAGGAAGTTCCTCTTGGGACCACATCCCTCCCGTCTCTATCGTTCCCATTTTGGCACCCCAACCTAAATTGATTGTGTCTCTTCCGGGGTGTTCCCGAAGATTCCCTTGCCATTCCAACTGTCTAAATTGTTCCACCACCACAGGAGGTCCTCTCGGGCCTCTTGTGATAATGGGATTCTATCTGAATACCATAGGCGCTTCTTTAAACCTAAGAATTTCAGTCTTTGGAAGGCTCTGTAGTGTAGCGGGCCTGGTGATACTGCTTGAATAGAGGAGGACAGAAGGCCAACTACTCTTGCTATTTCGCATAAACTGACTGAGTCTTTAGACAGAACATAAGAAACCTCTTTCTTTATTTTAGACAGCTTTTTGGCTGGTAGTTGCAATTGGCTTATAATGGTATTTACCTGGATCCCTAAGAATTCCAGATTTTGAGTCGGTGTTGATCCAGCGCGAACCCAATAAATTGATCAAGGATAAATTGTCAATAATTCACATACTTTGGCCCATACTCATTCACCCAAATCCTTGATGCGCTGGGGTCAAGTTTTTTAACTTTGCCTCAATTTTACTCTCACTTATTCAGGTTAAATCTTAAACATTTGTATATTTGCGTAATCTGGATAATCTTAATCGACTTTTCATCTACTTGGTCGATGGACCAATTAGTTGAAGAGTTGATGGCAATGGAAATTCTAAGGAAAAACATCTAATCAATGAAACTGACTAAATAACCACAGACTCTCGGTGAGATTTAATAATTTTATCTAGTAATTAAAATTGCTCATATCGATTATTACATAAATTCAAATGCTGGAAACCTCGTGAGAGAGAGAGCAAACTTTATCAACTTAATAACGAAACTGTCATTTCAAATATATGTTGCAAAAGAGTGGATAGATGAAGAGACATCAGATGCAGGTAAAATATATCATTAAACTGTCAATTTTGGAGGGATAGATGAAGAGACAAAGGAACAGAAACAAGAAATATGACTGCAAAATGATTTCTGCAATGCTAGATTAGATCATATACAAACCCAAAGGATCTGTAAGGGAAAGAAACTACCACCCAGGCCTAGGTAGTAGTGGGGACCCCCGGGACCAAGAGTCAGGGATCAAAGACTCAGGAATCAGGACAGGAACAGTTAGGCCTCTCTGCAACCCGACGATCAGCGGCGCACCCCTCACTCGGACACCTTCAGCCTATGTGACCTGCAGCAACTTCCGCAGCTTCCTCTCTACCACCCCCTAAAGCACCTATCCTTATACCCCAAAATACATGTCCGTCCCACAATATTAGCTAAATTCGCATCTTCTAGCTAAGGGATTGGTTGAATTCTGGGGGTGGGATGTCACCCCACCATGAGATCACTTACTTTTGACTACCCCATTGTTCTAAATAATTTTGTATACAGTCATCAATACCTCTTCTCTCTCACGGGTACACATGTTACAATTTGTGGTACAAATGTATTAATTTCAACGACTACAGGTTCCGTTTCTCATGATGACACTGGCTTTGGCTGGCAGTCAACGGTTTGTCCTTCACCAGGTCAGGCTTGCTCAGTAGTTCAGTCATATGGCCAAGTGGTTCCCTCGTGCATACAATTCCACCCGCCCATTATGTGGTCAACTTTGTAAGATGGAGGATTCGTTCATTACTGAAAGAACGGAAAACAGACATTTATTAATTATGTGATGATGCATTTTTCACTGTTTACCACCTACCTTAGCTCTACTTCATGTTATTGGTTAGCCTAGCATAGCATAAGCAAGAAAGCAGCATTATTTATTAGGATAAAGCAATACACTTCATGCTCTTTACTACATACACATGCGGCCTTGCCAAGCAAACCTTCTTAATTTATCCTATACACAAGACTATTACGTTTCCGGTTATTTACGCATTAATTTTAGTTAGTTCATGCATTTTGCAAAGCAAGCTTCCCACGTGTAGTGTATTTGTGCGCGTTAATCAATTTACCACTACTGACTATTAGTACGTGTTATAGGGGTGTTCAATCGAGCAGGTTTCTTTCGTGAAATCCTGCTCCATCAGTGTCATTATTGATTTTTCTATGTTGCTGATAAAGCCTAACCCTTCTAAAAAGTCTACAGTCCACTTCATATGTTTTAGAAAATCTTCCTGATGTTGAGACATCAGAAGCATATTGTCTAGATAGATTATTAAGTGAACACCCCTTCTTCTCAAGGAAGCAACTACTGGTCTTAGAACTGTGGTGAAACACCATGGGGCTGAGGAGAGGCCAAAGGGAAGGCAACGAAATTGGTATGTATTCCTCTCCATGAGAATCTTAAATATTTTTGAGAGTCCTTGTCCATAGGTATTGTGAAGTAGGCGTCTTTTAGATCCAGTTTCACATGCCAGTCCTTTTTTTGTAGGATGTCTCTTAAGAGGTGAATACCCTCCATTTTGAAGTGTCTGTAAACTAGGAAGGTATTCAGATCTTTTAAATTTATGACCGGGCGCCAGCCTTTGTCTTTTTCTTCACCAAAAAGATCGTGCTCACCAAACCCTGTTCTGAGTCTGTCATCCTGCAAATAGCATTTTTTAATAACATCTGGTTCACCTCTGTGTCTACTAGAGCTGATTGCTCTTGATCTAAGGTTAACTCTCTCGTTGTCGTGCTTGGTAGGGCCTTGTGTTGAATTCTACCTTGAAGCCCTTTATGTTTCTAGTACCCAACGGTCGTTTGTTACTAATCCCCAATTTTGGCTGAATAAGCGTAGTCTTCCACCTACCCTTGCATGGGAAACAGCAAAAAGAGGATGCGTTCTTACCTTGTTGCCCATAGCTTTGGGATCTGCCTCTGCCCCCACCACGGGTGCAGACGTTTCTGCCTCTTTGTGGGAAGAAAGAGGGGCTGTGTCCTCGGAAATGTCTTCCATATCCTCGTTGGTTTTGGTAATACGGGGACCTGTATTGCCCGCGGCTGACAGCCAGTCCCATTCTGTCAGCCCTTCCAAAAATTCTTCCTCCGAACATCCGTCTCATGTTTGATTGTGCCTTACTGAAGGCTGAAAATGTGGAAACGTATTTTCCTAAAATCTTAATAAAGTTCTCTCCAAAGAGAAGGCCATTCGGGTCACCTTGGACATCTTTAGTGGCAAGGTCCCCCAATTTGGGGTTTATTCTCATGAGTATTGCCCTTCTTCGTTCTGAGGTTAGACCTGCGTTGGCATTGCCAAGAAGGCATAATGCACGTTGACTCCATCCCCTCAGTACCTCCACATCTACTGGAGTGCCCTTCAGGAATGCCTCTTCTGCCAAGTCCAGGATCTTACCTATTGGCCCTAGAGTGTCCAGTACTCTATCCTGGCACTGTTTGAGACAGCGTTCGAGTCCTTTCCTAGGATCTCTACCTGTCTTGAATAGGAAGGTCAGTAATTCAGGGTCTAGATTTGGTGTCAAACCAGACTTATTGTCTAAGAAGGGTCTGGGGCACTCGCCCTCATTAGGTTTCCAGTTTCTTTCTCAAGAAATTCGATACGTGGTCCATTGGCCACCAATCATGCCCTCTCGGGTGTGTGATACGAGTGGGGTTAAACATCTCCACCCCCAAGGGTCCTTGATTGTTTTGGAACCACTTGGTTGAATTAAATCCTCGTCAAGGAGGTCGTTGTCCAAGGTCTCTAATGGAGCAAAAACATATTCATCATCTTCCCCATCAAAATTCGTTGTGAAAGGTATTCATCGTTGTCAGTCTGAAGACTGAGGTCATCTGTGCCATATGTGTCACTCTGTCTTCTTGTGCCGCGAGGGACACCTGAACATATTGCGCCAATAAGGCTGCTCTTTCTAATTGTGTCGCTATGGACACCCGTCTTTTCCGTAGCGCGCAGGCTACCTTGGGATAGATCCCGGTCTTTTGTAGCGCAAAGGCTACCTAGGGAAAGGTCCCGTTCTTTTGTAGCGCATAGGCTACCATGAGGTTCTATGTGTTTGGTCTTTTTTGAAGCCTTCCCTCCTTTTTTTGGTATGGCTTCATCCTCTTCAGAGAGGATCACTGAGTCTTCCTCAGTAACATAGTCCCTTTTTCTTTTGTTCAGAATTGTCTCAACTGCCTCTTTTAAAGAGGACTTAAATTGTTTTTCAAATAAACTCATCAGTATGTTCTCATTAGGCGAGGTAGTATCATCCTCCTCTTGTATATCATTTTCCATTATGTTCTCCATCTTAGGGTTTTTTTTGGATCCTTATGCCCTTGTTGTTCTGTTTCTAACCCCTTGACTCTTTTTTTTTTTTTGTGTTTTTAGTCCCAGAGACAGGTCTTACCGCTTGCACGTTAATGTGGCAGTGTCAAAAGGAAGACCGTTATTCACTCGCGCTGTGCGTTGCTATGACTACGCACAGCGCGAGTAGTTGGGATTTGCGTCCCTTCTGTGTTGTTTTTTTTTTGGGGTTTTCCTCCTTTCATCTTATTTTGACAGGAGGTAGGGCTCTGGGTAAACGGGGCGTGGTCACGCTCGCATAGTGACCTCCGCCGTCTTTTGGTATGCTTCTGGAGGCTTCAGCATTCGCTGCAATGCCTCCGGTGGCTCCTATGCTCGACGTGGAGTCCACGTCGCAGTCGGGAAGTCAGTTAGGAAGGAGGCGCCCTCCTTCTTGATGCGCAGCGATGGGCTGCAATGCCTCCGGAGCTCCGCTTGGTTTTGGAAGGGAAGCGCCCTCCTTCTAAATGGGGTCCTGCGAGCAGTTTTAAGAGCGGTTAAGGCTAGTTGTACACAAAGGAGGGATCGCGTGATTCGGTAAGCAAGCTTGTGAATCTATAAGTTAAGTAACTGTAAAACGAAATAAAGGGGAAAAAAGGGGGGAACCCAACCGCAAATTGGAAGGGTGTTAGGAGACAGGAAGTTAAGGATTAACTTACCTGCTAAATATCATAAAAAACATAGATATAGCTAGTGAAGGGTCGATGGATAAGGTTACTTACCTCTTCAATATTAAACTAAGTTAAGGATATTAGTAAGAGTCTACAAATAGGCTCACAATCATCATTTAGATAGCAGAGTTAAAGAAAGTATACTTAACTGTCCTGGAGCAGCGAATAAAAGAGGATAATGCCTAGTTACCATGACGTTATATATTGTTCTTCAGAATGTTTTTATTCATGATGCAATGTGTTCTTTAAAGGGCTGCATGTGGGGCAGCAATAAAAGTATTATTGCATAATGGTAGCCTTTGGTCTTGTAATGAAATCCATTAACAGTTGACACAGGAACAGGTAAAAGTTACGTATGTAGAAATCATAAGTACAGGGCTCAGGACCAATATGTCAAGCAGTCATCCTTTGTCCTTCAGTCATATTGTGACTTACACTTTTCTTGTCACAACAACAGCTGATTGCAGGTTATCCTTTAAGTTCGTGAACTTTGATGTGAAAATATGGGCCGAGGTGAGTCCTTTTATCTTTCACCTCACCTTCTAGTTTCACATTATGGCTTCTAGGGTTTGTAGTTCTCCTCTGCTGAAAAACTGATCAGCTGTTTACCGTGGGAAAGAAGCACATGAGACAGCGTGATCATGGAGGGCTATAGGTGATTTGTTTTAGTTTACTTGTTTCTGGAAGGTTTCAAAAAAAGGAAAAAAAAATAATAATAAAAGGATATGTCTCTTCCGTAGGGTGACCAGGTGTCCCGGATTGGCCTGGACAGTCCCGGTTTTTCTCCAACTGTCCCGGCTGATTTCAGGAAATTAAGCTCATGTCCCGATTTTCAGACGGTCGGCTGAAAACGGTGGAAGGTATCTTTTTATGTTTTGCAAAGTGGGGATAGTTAGCAGCTGCTATAAGAAAGCAATGTTATTAACAGGCATGCTACTGCCTTTAAAAATTGCATTTTATGTATGTTCTTACTGCTTCTTCTGTAATTCTGTCCTAAGGAGCACTGTCATTCTGTGCGCTGGGTTGAAGTAAAATTGTAGTCCTTCTTCTATTTTTGGGACATGTCCCGGTGTTTGGCTTTAAAATTCTGGTCACCCTACTCTTCCGGCTCCTCTTGGGTACCCACAAGTCATTGAAGGGATGAATGGATAAGGTTATTGTACTCTTGCACTCATTTGCCATCAGCCAGCTTCTCCCAAGCCTGTTCTTGTTTTGATGTAGTGCACATGGAACCCAGTCATAAGGCTAGTGGGAAAAACCATGACATGCACATCTCAGAAGTCCCCCTACGGAAATGGTTCACACCACGGTGGTGGGAAAGTGGAAGAATTCGCTTAAAGAGAGTTGTCTTTTACCCTGGGCTATCTAACTCCCGTTCCTTTAGGCCCACACCACTGTACAGTGAGCACTATCCATATGACCCTAGCCTGGGTCGTGGTTCTTGGAGATTCACCAGCGTTGTGTGCTCCCTGAGTTAGTCTGTGTGTCTCTTGTGATTTTTTTTGTAAGTGTTGTTAGCTTCCCAGAGAAAGTTTGGCTTCTGACTTGTTGCTTTATTTATTTTTATTTTCTGCAGTTTTATGTAGCGTGAACTCAGCCCTAGGGCATCACAGTGCTTTATGTGAGCACCAGATTACATTATCGTTTTTTTTTTGTTTAGGTACGAGAAAATGAACTGGTTTACCCAGAATCACAGGGTGTTGAACCGAGGCCCGGACTTGAACCTGGCTCCTCAGTACCCTTCCCTGTCAATAGTGTTGGCTTGCAGTTTCTGTGCAGGCGTAAACAATACATACGCCCTTTCCCAGAAATAATCATATGCACACTCCCTGTTTTGTAGCCCACATCCCTGAAGGCCTGGGGCAAGTGACATTTTTTTTATTTACTAAAAACAATATGCTGCCTGTGATCCAGGTGATAGTGGAAGTGATTTCCAGAGAGTTGAGAGCATGTAAATAGAACAGGATTGGACAACATGTTACACATATGTATATTAAGCACACTTACAGTTTGAGGCTCAGTGGGGCTAGGGGTCTGATTTAGAGCTGGGTGGTAATGCTCTGAGAGGAGGTGCTAAACCTGGAGCGGAACCCACCAGGACATTTTCCACCATGGTAGGGATAGCGTTGTGGAGGAAATTTCGAAAGTGGAGTTTCCGAATTTACCGTTTCCACCAGATATCGGCAGGTTTTCCATTAGCGCCCAATTCTGAATCAGGCAAGAAGAGATTTGCCCAGAATCACACATGTGTTCGGTCAAGTGCCAAAGCGGCCAGGATGAGAAACCGCATCATCGGGTTCCAATGTCAGCAGGTCTGACACTAGACCAGATCTTGTCATCTTGGGGCCTAAATGTATTTCATACATTAAGATATGATGAAGATTTTAGGAAATGGCCTAGGGGCGTTCATCCCTCTACTGAGGCAGCAGGATGCAAGTTCTCAGAAGGTTGGAAAGCAGCCTGCTGGGAAGAACAGAGCACGCGGGCCTCCTGAGACAACCCTCTACCTGGGAGCCTTGTTTATTCGATGCACTCAGTGATTATCTCACAGATCATGTGGAGAGGGACAGGCAGATATTTTACTGGACCAGCATTAGAAATACTCAAAGGGCAGGCACAACGTCATCGTTTGAAATCACACAGATGCCTGCTTCCAACATTAATGGGAACACTGTGTTAGTAAATTGTGAGCGTCATCGTTGGGAGTAGAACAAAGAATAACAGCGATAAAAGAACATTAATGCGTCCTTTCAAGTCAGAATATTTGTATGTGCCTTCGAGGATTGCATTAAATCTCTGAGACATCATTTGTATAGCGCACACCTAACACTGGTATGACTTCGCAGAGCTGTGGGTGCTCTGATGCTGTAAGAACCCCCAGTTGTGGATTTTGTAATTATAGGGCCTGAACAATTAAAATTAATTTAATTATAATTTATAAAAAAATATAAATTTTTAAAATGTAATGTTACATTAATTTTTAAATTATAAAAGGTTGTTGAATATTTATAATTAAATAATGAATGTTTTACATGTGTATATTTTGTTACCATCAAATTATATTAATATGTTTTTAACTATTTTTAATAATTTAATTTAACTTAACAGTATTTCCTATTGGGTTTTATTTAAGCCCCTGTCTCCATTATTTTCTATAGGAGACTGTTGCCGAATCAGTGGCTGGCCATGCGTGGTGCTTCACGTACTGCTCTTCCTTTTTGGCAGCAGTCACTTACACTTGTAAATTTGGCTTCACCCCCTGTTTCAGAGGAGTGGCAATGTGTAAGTCTACAGTTTTGCGTATCTTGACACTTGGATTTTGTGAATAGTCAATAGTAGTAAAGTTACTCATGTAAATTCCTCACAAGTGTAAGTTACCTTTGTGAAAAGCCCTGTAGGTTGTTCTTCCTGACTCCAGGCTTAGAGGAAATTCAGGTGCCTTGGAGCAAGAACAGCCACTGTCAGGATCGGCCGTAGCGGCGCCTACCTCATCCGTCCTGGAACTACACCTCCCATGAGGCCTTCGGCGGGACGGTATTTAAGGCGTCACAGCGCACTGGCCGTCGTGCGTAATACTGGTTTGTTTTCGTTCTCTCCTATTTCGGCGGAGTACGAGAGAGCAGTTCTGTGAGCAGGAGCCAGTGATGGGAGGAAGGTTACTGCATAAAGACATCGGAGTATGCTGGGGTCTCCTAAAGTTATCCGGTAGGATTTCCAGGGAAGTGGTAGCTACCACTTCGAATTAGAGGATCCTTTCTCGCTGCCCGGCTGGGAGCGTGGAAACTCTGTATTTATTTTGGAAGCGGAAGGAGGTGGTATTGTGGCCACTCTTTACCGTGTTCTAGCGCTATTGTATACTGCTGTCCTCTGTTGTAAGCAGCACCTAAGGGAGAAGAGGTGGTACCATAGCGGGCCGCAGTGGTGAGTTACCACGCGCTACCGTGTATGGTAAAGGCTGGATGTGATTTCTGTT
The DNA here is from genome assembly GCA_963921515.1 of Calotriton arnoldi. Classification (NCBI taxonomy): domain Eukaryota; kingdom Metazoa; phylum Chordata; class Amphibia; order Caudata; family Salamandridae; genus Calotriton; species Calotriton arnoldi. Next base: position 1,022,185 of record CAWUFW010003902.1, read on the forward strand.
GGGAGTCACTATTTCTCAGAGCGGAATGTGGTGGTGTGGATAACCACACATTACCGAGTCTGAAGGTTAGTAGCTGAGACGTCATCAGCCTATAGGAAATTCGTGGGCGGATTTTATGGTTTTCCATAGCGGATCGCAGTGGTGAATTAACCACGCTTTCCCGTATATGTCAAGAAGAAAAGGGGAAGGATTTTGCCTCAGGGTTTTCCCCCAGAGCGGACTGTAGTGGTATTCCACCACCCCTTACCGTGTCTGTGATTCCGGTTAGACCTGTGCTTTTCATTTGTTTATTTGGAGTATCGTGGAACAGTACATTGGGTTTTCCTGCAACCTACTACTGAAGAGCTGAGGGGCTGCTTCCTCGCTACCAGCAGTGTGGTCTCGTTCTCTGTGACTTCCGTCTGGGCTCGCCTTAACGTGGGCATGTTGTCTAGCCTGCCGGAAGTCCTATGCTTGCACGTTTTCAGATGTATGATTGTGCATATCCCAGGTATGGAAAGGGCTTAGTGAGACTATATGAGAGTAGACTGTTGCCTGCTTTATTTACAGCTGTGTCTTTTCTCTTTTCAGGTCCTTTTTCCACCGCTGTCCCTTTCCATTCCTTTTCCCTCGCCTGATCGCTCGAGCACCCTGTTTCTATTCAGGGTGTTGGTGATATCAGGAGGTGGACCCTGTCTTACGGCTACTGGATCCTGTGGAGCTTATCCTGACAGAATTACGCACCCACGTATATTGCTCCACCCGGTCCAGGTGTCTTGAGTCATGGCGTCCATGGAAGAGGTTCTCCAGGCATTAGTATTAGTCCAACAAGAATTGGCAGCCTCTAGGGCAGAGACAGCCGCGTTACGGGAGAAAGTGGATAAATTGGCCAGGAATCCCTTTGATGTATCCTCTTCCCCCGCACAGATACAGGTGACTGTACCACCACCTATACCCTTGGCCAATCCTGAGAGGTATGCAGGGGACCCATTGAAAGTGCAAGTGTTTTTAACACAAATCATGTTGCATTTTTCATGCAAACCCGCCTCCTTCCCCAATAACCATTCTCGGGTGGCGTTTGCTATCTCCTATTTGGTTGGTGACGCTGCTAATTGGGCTGTTCCTTTAGTAAGGAACAATGATGCTGTGTTGTCTGACTGGTCGGCTTTTAGAGCGGAATTCGAGAGAGTGTTCGATCGGAGGGCCACTACCTTTAGTGCAGACAGAGAACTACTGGAATTAAAACAAGGCAGAAATGACTTGGTTACGTACCTAACTACTTTTAATCGGCTGGTGGCCGAAACATCTTGGCCCGAGGAGAAGAGAATGTCATTGTTCTACCAGGGATTAAGGGAAGGAATGAAAGACGTCATAGCCCAGATTGATCCACAACCCTCTACCTGTGCAGAAATGATAAACCTGACACTACGACTAGATGGTAGGATGTCGGAAAGAGGGAGTGAGAAAAAGAAATGGGAGGGGGATATGTCAGAACGGATAGGATGCCCCGTAAATCTGTAGTACAGTCCGATGTGGGAAACGAACCTATGGAAATCGGTGCTGTCAGAGCCCCGTTAACTAGAGAAGAAAGGGAGAGTAGAAGGGTACAGGGTTTATGCATGTACTGCGGCAAAAAAGGGCACTACGTCAGGGAGTGTCCAGTAAAACCCAAGAATGCAGGGACTTGGTCTCGGAATAAGAGAGTGGCGGTATCTACCTCTAGGCCGGCAGACCATGCTACCGGAGAAGATAGAGGGGAAGGAGAGGAAGACATAGGGTTGAAACTCCCCTCATTGTCGGTCGTGGCATTGCAAGACACTGAGTCACATATAGTGCTCCCTATGAGTCTTGAGAGTAATCTGCAGTTCCATCAGGTACAGGTTATGATAGACTCGGGGGCAACAGGTAATTTCATCGATAGTGGGTTGGTTACGAGTCTAGCCTTAAACCGGGTGCCTAGGGGTTTCCCGAAGAGGTGCTGGCTGTGGATGGCCAACCATTAAAGTCCGGTCTCATCACGGAACAAACAGAAGTTGTAGGGTTGACTGTTTCTGTGGGGAACGGTAAGCATAGGGATGAGTTATCCTTAAACATCATTGAAGCGCCCCAGTATGAAGTGATTTTGGGTATGCCTTGGCTGTGTCACCACAACCCGACCATAGATTGGAAGACCAAGACACTACAGTTCCTTTCTGAAGAATGCCAGGGTCACTTAGTACAGAAGCTACCCACGCAGGCAACTGCTTTGACGAATCCTTTTCTGGTAGCTACTGCAGTTGAAAAGGAGGTTGTATTACCGGTGGAATATCAACAGTACAGGGACGTTTTTAGTGAAACTAAGGCAGAACAGTTACCACCTCACAGAGAATATGATTGCCGCATAGATCTGGTAGAAGGGGCTACCATCCCTGCTTGTCGAGTGTATGCGTTGTCGGTGCCCGAGACGCGACACCTGAAGGAATACTTGGATCACTATCTGGGAATAGGGTTTATCCGTCCATCCCGCTCACCTGCGGCTTCACCCCTGTTTTTCATAGCTAAAGCCAACGGAGATTTGAGGGCTTGTGTGGACTATCGTCTGCTAAATAAGAACACGGTAAGGAATCGGTACCCCTTACCGCTCATATCTGTGTTACTAGACCAGGTGAGGGATGCCCAAATCTACACCAGACTGGATTTAAGGGGGGCGTACCATTTAGTGCGGGTTCGTGACGGGGATGAATGGAAAACTGCCTTCAAGACTCGTTATGGGTTATATGAGTACACAGTTATGCCCTTCGGTCTCTGCAATGCCCCCGCAGCTTTTCAGTATTTCCTTAACGATGTCTTGAAGGAGTTCGTGGACCTTTTTGTAGTGGTTTATATTGATGACATCCTTATTTACTCTGGGGATGCAGAGGTGCACGCGGGACAAGTTATCAGGGTGTTGCAGAAATTGAGGGATCATAAATTGTATTGCAAACTGAGTAAGTGCGAGTTTGGGGTGAGAGAGGTGGAATTTCTTGGTGTGATGCTTTGCCCAGAAGGATTGCATATGTCAGAGCGAAAGGTGCAAGCAGTTCAGGACTGGCCAACCCCAAAGAATATGAAGGACGTACAATGTTTCTTGGGGTTTGCTAATTATTATCGAAGGTTCATCCTTCGTTTTTCCCAGGTGGCTGTTCCTCTGTCACGATTACTCAGGAAAGGAGTGCCTTTCCAGTGGTCTCAGGAGGCCGAGGATGCCTTTTTGTATCTAAAAAGGCCTTCACCACAGCTCCTGTACTGGCCCATCCTAAACCAGAGAACCCATTCGTGGTAGAAGCAGATGCCTCAGATGAGGCTATCGGAGCCATATTATCACAGAGAGATCAAACAACAGGACAACTCCATCCAATAGCCTACCTCTCAAAAAAGTTGAGCTCAGCGGAAAAGAACTACACCATCGCTGAGAAAGAACTACTGGCAATAAAGAGAGCGTTTCAGGAATGGAGACACTATCTGTGGGGGGCTAGTTGTCCAGTTACGGTATATTCAGACCACCGGAATCTTCAATATATGAAGTCTGCTCGGCATCTGTCACAGCGTCAAATGAGATGGATGCTGTTTTTTGCCGAATATGATTTCCTCATTACCTTCAGACCTGGGGTTGAGAATCGTAAAGCCGACTCGCTGTCCAGGCAAGACGTGAGGGAGAATTCAAACGATGCCCGAGCTCTAGGTGCCATTATAGACCCCTCGAAAGTGGTCTGTGCTGTCCGAGCAGATCAGTTTCTGGAGGAAATAAGACTTCAAAAGACGAAAACGGAGTGGGAAACTTGGGCAACTCAAGACACAGAGCGTACAGTGAAACAGGGGCTGCCCTTCTATAAATCGAATCTTTATCTACCCACTAAAGACCTACAGAAGAAAGCTTTTCTTTGGGGTCATGCTTCTCTTTTGGCAGGACATCCTGGAGTACGTAAAACCCTTCAGTTACTTCAACGACACTTCTGGTGGAGTACGGTACGGGCCGACGTGTCGGCCTGGGTAGCGCGCTGTGAGGACTGCGCTAGAGCCAAAAATGAAAACTCTCTAAGGAAAGGGAAGCTGATACCGTTGCCCACCCCGCAGAGACCCTGGCAGAACATCAGTCTGGATTTCGTCACAGGGCTGCCTCAAGAACAGGGAAGTTCGGCCATCTTGGTAGTCATAGATAGCCTTACCAAGATGGGACATTTCATTCCTTGCATGAACCTTCCTACAGCAGGTCAAACTGCTCAGTTGTTGCTAAACAGTATCATCCGTCTCCATGGGGTGCCCGAGGTGATCGTATCGGACAGAGGTCCCCAGTTTATCGCCAGATTCTGGAAGCTGTGGTGCCGAGCCCTACAGATCGAGTCTACTCTTTCCACAAGTTTCCATCCACAGACGGATGGGCAGACGGAACGATTAAATCAAACCTTGAAGAAATATCTTCGGTGTTATGCCAAGGAAGCCCATGAGTCCTGGGTTTCGTTGCTGTGGATGGCTGAATTAGCCTACAATAATTCATGGCACAGTTCTGTGGGAATCTCCCCTTTTCGTGCCAACTATGGGTACGATGCCAGAATACTCCCTATTAGCATCCCTGAGGAGGTTGCCAACCAGCCCACCGTCCTGGAGCGGGTGAGGAAGCTCCACATACTGCAGAGGAAAGTCCGTGAGCAGTTGATAAGAGCTAAGCGGGAGTACAAGAAGTGGGAGGATAGACACCGGCAGGTGGGGCCTCAATACCAAGTGGGTGACCGAGTGTGGTTGTCCACCAAGAACATTCGCTTCAAGCTGCGCAGCGTGTTTCACCCTCGGTTCATTGGCCCTTACACGATTGTGAAACGGATCAATCCTGTCGCCTACAAGTTAAAACTGCCAGGTATGCTCAGGATCCACCCAGTATTTCACTGCAATCTCCTGAAGCCTGCCATGTCGGCGCGCAGACGTGCTCCCCCTCCAGTGATGTGTGATGGTGGGCTTGAGTACGTGGTGAAGAGCATTCGGGATTCCAGGTGGAGACGGGGTGTTCTGTGGTATCTGGTCTCCTGGAAAGGGTATTCGGCGGAGGACGATTCCTGGGAACCTTGGCAGAATATACATGCCCCTGTGGCGATTCGTTCCTTTCATCGTCGGTTCCCGTCTAAACCTGGGCCTAGGAGGCGCTAGGGGGGGGGGCCTACTGTCAGGATCGGCCGTAGCGGCGCCTACCTCATCCGTCCTGGAACTACACCTCCCATGAGGCCTTCGGCGGGACGGTATTTAAGGCGTCACAGCGCACTGGCCGTCGTGCGTAATACTGGTTTGTTTTCGTTCTCTCCTATTTCGGCGGAGTACGAGAGAGCAGTTCTGTGAGCAGGAGCCAGTGATGGGAGGAAGGTTACTGCATAAAGACATCGGAGTACGCTGGGGTCTCCTAAAGTTATCCGGTAGGATTTCCAGGGAAGTGGTAGCTACCACTTCGAATTAGAGGATCCTTTCTCGCTGCCCGGCTGGGAGCGTGGAAACTCTGTATTTATTTTGGAAGCGGAAGGAGGTGGTATTGTGGCCACTCTTTACCGTGTTCTAGCGCTATTGTATACTGCTGTCCTCTGTTGTAAGCAGCACCTAAGGGAGAAGAGGTGGTACCATAGCGGGCCGCAGTGGTGAGTTACCACGCGCTACCGTGTATGGTAAAGGCTGGATGTGATTTCTGTTGGGAGTCACTATTTCTCAGAGCGGAATGTGGTGGTGTGGATAACCACACATTACCGAGTCTGAAGGTTAGTAGCTGAGACGTCATCAGCCTATAGGAAATTCGTGGGCGGATTTTATGGTTTTCCATAGCGGATCGCAGTGGTGAATTAACCACGCTTTCCCGTATATGTCAAGAAGAAAAGGGGAAGGATTTTGCCTCAGGGTTTTCCCCCAGAGCGGACTGTAGTGGTATTCCACCACCCCTTACCGTGTCTGTGATTCCGGTTAGACCTGTGCTTTTCATTTGTTTATTTGGAGTATCGTGGAACAGTACATTGGGTTTTCCTGCAACCTACTACTGAAGAGCTGAGGGGCTGCTTCCTCGCTACCAGCAGTGTGGTCTCGTTCTCTGTGACTTCCGTCTGGGCTCGCCTTAACGTGGGCACGTTGTCTAGCCTGCCGGAAGTCCTATGCTTGCACGTTTTCAGATGTATGATTGTGCATATCCCAGGTATGGAAAGGGCTTAGTGAGACTATATGAGAGTAGACTGTTGCCTGCTTTATTTACAGCTGTGTCTTTTCTCTTTTCAGGTCCTTTTTCCACCGCTGTCCCTTTCCATTCCTTTTCCCTCGCCTGATCGCTCGAGCACCCTGTTTCTATTCAGGGTGTTGGTGATATCAGGAGGTGGACCCTGTCTTACGGCTACTGGATCCTGTGGAGCTTATCCTGACAGCCACTGCTTATTGAAAGTATTGAAGCCTTAAAACGGTGCAGACCCGCAGACTCTGGCGCTCCACTCTTAACCCTACTAATGCATGCAGGTCTGCCGAGTTAGCCGGGTATTGCGATGCTCGAAAAGATAAGGGAGCCTGCTCTGATGGCCTCCCCCCTAAACAACAGCTTGCTTTTATGGAGAGCTTCATACCACTCCTCTGCCACTTTTAAGTGCTTGAAGTGGCAGGTGACAGCACTCAGTTTGCTAAACTTAGAACGACAAAGGCCGGGTTAGCGCTGGCGGTCTTCAAAATCGTGACCTACAGATAAATGCAATTAACTCACAAATTCATCTTGCTGGGTTAGAACTTTGGATCACAGAGAAAAGCCCTTTTAGGCACATTGAGCGCTGGACCAGAAAGTGGGAGAAGAACTGGAGGAGTATGGGTTCAGAGATCTGGGCAAGAGTTGAGTTTTGAGGCAGAACAGAACTGGCCTTCGTACTTTGGTGACATTGCACTATCCTGTACCTTCAGGTGTGCTGACACTAAACTAGTCTACAGCTGCGTGCCATAACATCCCTAACTCTGATGGAAGGCATGCACCATCCGTTTCTTTATAGAGAATACTCGCACAGATCAGCCACCAACATACTAAAATTAACAAAACCAGGGATTCCCAATACACCCTCTATGTCGCCTTTAAATGTCCCCCAGTTTAAATGTCCCATTGCCACCGCTAATACAACCCAAATATCCTCCTAGACAAACCCCTAGCACCCTGTCCCCATTTAAAATTGCTTCTAAATCCTACTCATTTCTTTACAACACATCCTTGGGAAAGAATCCTCAAATCTGTAGAATTTACAATGGTCTTTAATGACTGTACAGTTTTGATCTATGTTACTGACTCAATATGCCATAAAATGCACCATTTACCTCACCTTGCCTCGAAATGCCCTTGTAGGAGAACCCCCCTAATCCCTCTATAAAATGATTCTTAAGTCCTATTCAATTTTGACTTTAGAATGCCCTATATACCTCACAATTGCTTTCTGTTTTCACAGGGAGAACCATGATGTTATTCAGTGAAATATCTTTAGTACGTTTCCAGTTTGAACCTATATAACTGGCTCAATGTGCGGTAAAATGCAGCACTGGTTTCGCCTTTTGTTGAAAAAGTACCTTTAATTTCAAACTGGTTTTGACTTATGCTTCCAACTCAAAGTGCTTTACAATACACCTTTTTCTTAAAGGTTTCTTAACATTTCCTTTGAGAATCCCCAAATCCCTCTTTGGACCAGGGTTTCAGATCCAGTGTGACTTAAGGAGAAACTTTTACCACAGTATTGGACCAGGTTGCTGCACAAAGGTGCGTTAGAAGGTATCAGTGGTCACAACAGCTCCTAAAATGTATGTGGGTACATTGGGCAATACTATAAATCACATGCAATTTTAACCAATAGCACTGGCCCAGTGTGCTGTAAAATGCCCTATTGTCCCACACACGTCCTAGATGAGAACTTCTAAGTTGCCTTATGAAATGTTTTGTCAGCCCGACCACTTTCCCACTGCATCTCCCTCACATATCTCTTGTGTAAAAATGATTACCAGCTCCCAGCAGGGTGCCATCTTGAAAGTAATTCATCTTAAGGGAGAAAAGACAAATCCATTACATTATTGACCACTGGAACTTTTTTGTCAACTAAGTAAAAATTTGCTAAAGCATTATTTTCACACTTACTTGAGTGGACAGAAAGTGTAAAGAGTGTTCATTTCAGCAAGATTGAATTCAGGCGTCAGTCCACTGGGACTAATGGCCGAACCTCCATCCATTAGTGCAATTATATTGTGCACTTACATGCCTTGCCCTGGCATTTGATAAGACTGACAGAACATGCCTGTGGATTAAATAATAAAAGAAAGGTATAATCTTGTGCCTTCTCTCATTAATATTTACTATAGTGAATCCTAGCCAATAATGCTGATGTGAAGACGCTATGATTTTGAAGTGGAAGTTAAAGGCTAGGTAGGAGTAAAGAAGAGATGTGTCTTGGCTTCTATGTGGTTTAATTTCTTTATTTAGCAACTACTTTAAATCTAGTAAATCTTTTATTGTCCTAATAGGAAAAAGACAAATCGACACAATGCAGTGACACCAGCAGAGCATTAGGGACTGGCCCACCGGCTAAAGGTTTCCAATTCCAGAGCCTCCACATACACTCCTCTAAAGAAAATGATGGAAGAGTGAGGTCGGTGGGACAGAGCACACACCAGCTCACAGCAGATCTCACACAACCACCAAACTCAAGTCGACCAAGGTGTAACCAATTAAATATGGACCTGCCTGATGTGATTGAATTTCTTTGGTCTGGAGATGAGTCTCGAAATAGAGTTCAAAATTGAGCCATTGGGTAATCAACCTGAGTACTTCTCACATTGGTAGTTGTAAACTTAGGGTACGTGCCTACATATCTCTAACACAGTGCACCTACTAACATTAGGCACTTATGCAAGCAGTATGGGTATACTTACATATGCACTGCTTATCTATCCACGATCTGAAAAGCCGTACTGCAAACACCTCTCTAGCATAATGTGCCTAAAGCTTCATCGTTGAAGACTCCATGAGGTGGGATATGATGTTAGGTCATCTTAATGAAGAAGAAACCAATACCAAAAAGGTCCAGGTGGGTGGTGCCCAATGGAAGGTCTTAGGTGGGTTTTTGTATTTAGATTTTTATGTATTTGTTTTTTATATAGCACTCACTTGACCTTCAGCTGGAGTAGGACCACGTTAAAAAAATAGTTTGGTAACATAATTTATTATGCATCGATGTGGATTGGAGCAGAGACTATATAAGGCTCTATTCACATAGGTAAATGTGTCCATAAACATACGTTTGTGACCAAATCTACCTTAGTTACACATGCCAGAAATTGACAAAGGTATACTTGGAAGGTGTAGGCTTTTTTATGGGTTTCGAGATCTCCACCACATGTGTAGACATCTCTGCACCCCTAAATCCCTCTAATGTGGTGGTATTGAGGATGATCCTGGGCATTCCCAGGTGTGGTTAGCTTTGGATGTTTGTGAATGGCCACAAACAAGTACATTTGTGGGCAGTCACAAATTGCTATCATTCCTGTATTTTTACTTCAGCCACGTGCTGGCATAAATCACTTTCCAGGATTGGAAGGGAAATGGATCACTCCCAACTTTTGTGGCGTTACAGGGAAAAGGGTATCTATATGGGGGCAAATATTTTCCCTGCAAAAAAAAAAGATTGCATTTCCACAGGGGATACCATTCCTCCTTGTGTGGAGTTCTCTACCACGGAGATCTCCCTACAGAGGGAATATGATCCTGATTTGGAAATCACATCATTTCCCAAGGAATCTGCATGGAAACCTGTGCCAGAGACAGTTTTCCATGCTGCTTGCAAGTTGAATTCATGAATTCCAACAAGTAATACATCTACACACGGACATAAATTTAAAGAGTATTTACTATTGTTTTTTGAAAAAGCCCCATAATCCAGCTAATATTTGTGATTAAAATGACAGATAAATATTATGACATTTATGATCATGGTTTTGAGCCATATAAAGAACAGATCTGTGCCCATTGCATTTAGTCATGATGCTGACAGTAGCCAGTGACTAGTAGATTGCTGTTAATTATTTTTTTAGATTTCTGCAAAGAAAGCGGCCAGCAGTACATTAGTTGGAACTGAGTTCCGCATTTTGGGGGCATTACCAGACAATGAGCATTTTATGATTAATCTGTTTTTGTATTTAGGGATGTTAAGTCATAGGAAAGAATTACCTAACACAGTTCTATTTACTCCTAAAAAGGCAAGTAATTGCAGCGGCGGACCCTTCATAGGAGCAGGACAGCGTCGCCCCCCACACTACAGCAGAAAGCGTGAAAAATAAAATGGTAATAAAATGATTTTATTAACATTTTATTTTTTACTCTCTGCTGAATAGAGTGTGGGGGCGGAGCCAGTACGTCATTCCTGCTAATTGGCAGCAATAAGGAGTGGCTACTTCGATTTGAAGTGCGCATGTAGGTTTGGCCGGCTATCTTACTACGGCGAGTCTGACTTGCGCAATTCAAACCTCTCCATCCCAGCTGTCTTGGACAGGGCTCCACTGCCTTTCGGAGGGCTGAGTCAGTCTGCTCCAGCCAATCCAGATGCTTCACTCATGCTGCTTAAAAGCGTGAGAGCAGCGTCTGGATTGAATAAGGTAGTTGGCTGTGTGACGTAACCTCGCGCTCAGAGGAGTCTGAAGCCAGCAACTGGAGAAGATCAAGGACGTACGGCGGGACAAGGTTAGTGCTACTTTAATTTTTTATATGTTTAATGTTAATTTCTTTAAAATGTTTGTATCGCCTCACAGTTATTGTATGTCTCCAACCACCACTAGGTAATAGGGGGTCCCTGTATGTACTGCTTTATATATAATACATGCATTCTTATAGGTGCTCCAAGTCTCGAGGTGTAAACAATTAAATAGGGCCAGGACCTCCCTGCTGTGATTACATTTCTTTGGTCTGGAGATGAGTCTTGAGGCAGGTGGTTCTGGGGAGGAAATCAGTGAGAAAATTCCATTCATGTGTGGGACATTGCAGTAAAAATACTCTGCTGTTTTTTAAAAACAAAATGTTTTGCAGAGTAGTGCCAAAACAACATGGCGCTTGCTCAGTTAACTGTTGCATCTTCATTGCACCCACCATACTGGTCTGCCACGGGAGCGAAGGTGATAGCTGCAGTAGCCCTGGTGGGCTTACTCGCCACCAGGGAGACTCTATTTGTGCCTGAAAGTCTTTTGACTGGTTTCATTCTAAGGGCCTATGTAAGAAACCTGAGTATTTGTTGAAGGTGGTGAGAATCCACTTCAAATAATAATTACAGTCCTTGTCAGGGTGAGCCACAAAAGTCACAAAATAAACCTGTGCTTAACCCTCTTGTAGCTAGTCACAAAGAAGTCAGGCTTAACTTAAAGGCAATGTGTAAAGTATTCATAAAACGGTAATAAACTGAAAACCCAACACAAGAAAAATCCCAAACGAATTAAAAAGAAATAGGAAATAATTTAATAAATAAATGACATCAAAATGACAAAATTCTAATAAGTAGTACTTTCTTGAACCCTGACAAGCCGGACTACCCCTTAATGCTGCCTTTCGTCAACCCTAAAAACCTTTACTATCCCCTAACGCTACCCTTCCCTGAACCCTAAAAACCTGTGCTACCACTCTTGCTACTCTTCCCTGAACCCTAAAAACATTACTACCATTTAATGCTATCCATCACTTAACTGTTTAAAAGCCCTTACTACCCTTAATGCTACCCTTTGTGAATCCTAAAATCCCTTACTACCCCTTAACACTATCTCTGAAACCTAAACTACTCTTACCACCACTTACAGCTACTCATCCCTAAAACCTAAAAAACATTTACTACCCCTTAGCGCTACCCTTCTGTGAATCCTACAAACTCTTACTACCCCTTAACAATACCCATCCCTGACCCTTAAGACCCTTACTACCCCTTAAGTCCAAGCATCCATGAATCATACAAATCACTTAATGCAGCCATTTCTTCAACCCTAAAAACCCCTTACTACTCCTTCACGCTACCTTTCCCTGAACTCTAAAAACCCCTACTACCCTTTACACTACTCTTGTTTGAACCCTGCAAGCCCATAGTAGCCCTTAACTCTACCCATCCATGAACCCTAAAAAACCCTTACTGCCCACATAATGGTACCCTTCCTTCACCCCAAAAACCCCTTACTGCCCCTTAATGCTACCCATCCCTGAGCCCTAAAAACCCATACTACTCCTTAATGTTTCCCTTGCCTGAAACCTTCATACCCCTTACTACTCCTTAACACTATTTTTCCCTGAACCTTAAAAGCCTTTACTGCCCTTTACTGCTACCATTTCCCGAGCCCTAACAACCCCTTGCTGCCAATTAATGCTACCCCTCCATGGACCATAAAAACCCCTCACTACCCATTAATGATTCCATTGCCTGAACCCTACAACTCCCTTAACCCTACCCTTACCTTAACCCTACAATCCCTTATCCCTTAAAGTTACCCATTCCAGAAACCTAAAAACCCTACTTATCCCTTAACGCTGCCCTTCTTTGATCCATAAAACCCATTCCTACCCATTTAAAAGCACTTACCACCCTTTCCTGAACCCAAAAAACATCTTACTGCTCTTTAACGCTACCATACCCTGAACCATATAAGCCCCTTATTACCCCTTAATGCAACCCGTTCTGGAACCCTACAAGTTTCTTACTACCCCTTAATGCTCACTCAGGGATTCTGCCTGCTGGAAGCAGCGGGAACCTTTGTGTGAAATTCTCTGAAGAATTGGGAATCAAATGACTGATTCCCCAGTAATTTCCCTCTTTTTAAGGTGACCCTCAGGGTCCTTCTTGTGATCCCTGTTTTTTTATCAACACTTCCCTCCACGCAGTTATCAATACCCCCAATATCGGGCACTCTGTGGAGGAGTAACCATGAGATATCAGGGATGTTCTTATAAGGCCCTTAGTGGTGCTGAGCAACACGGGAAAGCTTAGCCCTTTAAGTTTCAGGGTGGCCAGATGATGTGCAGGAATTTAGGTAGGGCACCGTGGAGAGGGAGATCTGAAACGAGATGCTATTTTACATTAGCAGGTGATCTTTTACTAGAATTCTTTGATTTTCAGAACATTCACAAACAAGAATATATACATATCTGTAATACGTGTAGAAAGAAAAGACTATCTTCATCAGCCTTCGATTGTGTAGATTGTGCATCCTTTGTTCATGTTCAATTACACGTCTTCAGAGCTTTCCCAGCAATATATAAATCTTCTGTCATTTAAAGATAATATCTCTTTAATAAATGTTATCAGGAAAAAGTCTCAAAGCATTGCACGTTTCAGGGCCTTTTGAATGATAGACTTGCTATTCACTCAGTATGGTAGTGAACTACTGATCCCTCTTATCAGTCCTATTCTTAGGAATCAACCAGCTCTTCTGAATCACATAGTCAAAAAACGTGGTTCTAATGTTTGGAATTCAACACCTTTTTGACTGTAAAATACACGTTCACTTTAAAATACATATTTTTAATTATAATAAAAAAATGGTGCAATTTTAACTAATTCCTATTTAAAAAATACACAAAATGTTCTTACAAGTATTCTGGTGTCAGACCTCTGGAGAAGAGTCTCCTTGTGGTTGCTCTTTCCTCCTCGCCAAAAGCAACCTCAAGTGCTCGCCCAAGGACTAGAAACACGTAATTCCTACTGCTTTTATGACCACCACCACATCTCAGGAAAATATGCACTAGCAAGCATCTGGCCTTTAGTGTGGTTCTCTTCAATAGATATCCGAGTTTTAAGATGGCCGATGGGACTTTGCAAATCTCACGAGACCATGCTGTTGGTTTTAATTTTCAATGCCCATTAGGCCTTGTTCTAGGATGCATGTGCATCCCTTGCTACACCTGAAAAATATGCATACTGATGGACCATAATTACAAGAATTTATCAGTCTTAAAAATTTGAAAATCCAAATTAGAAAGAGATATCAAAAATCACTTGTTTCTAAGGTAATATCCTGCATAATTTAAAAGCTGTGCTTTTCCCAACAGTAACAGCACATTGTTTCCTTTTGTATGTATTGTAGAGTGACCTGGTCAATGCACCAGTCCACGCACTTGGCCATGTTTTTGTCATGGCTCAGGTGGATAAGATGGACTTTCCACCATGAGGCCGGGCTAACCATGACAATCATTTACAGAATGTCAGATGTTGCTGTTATTCAACAATTCCGCAATACTGTTATCACAACCGGTTATCGTGACATTACTGCAAATTTAGAGATAAATGTGCAAGCACTGTTTTTCTTTTTCTGCAATTATCGGTGTAAAATTAGCACCAGCTTTCTGCTTGTGCTCTGGCACTAACAGAATCAGAATGCCATACTTTTCTCTTAATGCAAAAATAATATTAAATGCACTGAAAACCACTTTCCTTACACTTCACCAGATTTTTTTACAGAGTCCCACATATTCTAAATGACCCCCAAAGTCGTAGGTCTGTTGATGACAAACTTCACCAAATATTAGTTTGTGACTACTTAAATTGTTCGGACTAATGGCCTATCGAGGTATGGTAAACTTCCCTATTTAGGTCTGGCTTGACAGTGGAGCTGGCTGGATGTCATATTTTTAGCTCTTTTATAAACTCTGAATTGGGTGGGCTATGGCTAGGCTCCACCCAAAGGAATATTACTCTCACCCTTCATGCTATGAGCTGGCAATGTATCATTCTGCCTACTAGGAAGTGCTTTCATTACAAAAATAAACTCAAATATGCTGTTTGTCACATTCAGTTCTTTTTCTCCTATGTGCATTCTACCTAGAGAGCAATATGTTTGCCACTTTTTCCCAACATTGGCAAAGACATGAGGTGTGATAACCAACATGTGTGCATATAATGCAGGCAAACAACATTTGTGAATGGAATGCCTATGTTTACATTTGTTGGTACATTGAAGCCAAGCCTATTGACTTTGCTAATGCTTGTTTTCACTGGAAGTGCTCCTTTCGACGTGGCAGGAGCACTTTGGACTCTAGTGCAGTGCTGAGGGAGACCCCATCCCATGGCAGCCCGTTTAGCGTTGTTTTTGTTTTTCTGAAACAAACCACCGGCGGCAGATCCTTCTCCCACCTCGCCGCCAAGACCTGGAACACCCTCCCCACCAACCTCCGACAGACCCAAGACCTACTGGCCTTCAGAAGACTCCTCAAGACCTGGCTCTTCGATCAGTAGCAGCACCACACCCCTCTTCCCCCAGCGCCTTGAGACCCTCGCGGGTATGTAGTGCGCTTTATAAGTGACATGATTGATTGATTGATTGACCAAGGTGGAGATTTGTTTCAGAAAAACAAAAGAAGAAATGATCTTGATGCAAAGGGAGTTTTCATCCCTGCATGTCAGGGACATTTTCCATTGTTCCGGGCAGGACATGCAAGGCTGAAAAGGCAGGAGCCGTATGGATATTTGGCTGCTGGCTCGGGTATGTACAACGGCACACCAAACTGAGGCCCTCCCCAGAAAACAGTGTTTCACGAGCTCTAATGCAAGAGAGAAAAGTGGTTGATATTGAAAAAATGTCATAATAGGGGGTGCAGTGAGCCTCTTGTTTCCCACAGGCACCGGTGCCACTTCATCTACTTCAGTATTGATGGCCACTGCAACTTCTTAGGGTTCTCTTACATCTTCATTGTGACTGTCTACTCACTCTGCTGTCTATCTCGTTCCTCTCACCTCCTATATCCTTCCTCCGTTTCACTTTCCCTTCCTATCAACTTCCAGTGTGCCCTTTTTCTGACCTCTCTGACCTGTCCTTACCTCCGCCATCTCTTTATCACTTTTTTCGGTTGTTACTTTTGCTCTATTTGCGTAATGATTATTGGGGGGGATGTGTTATGGGAATAACTTAAATTTCTGTTTTTAAAGTATATTTCAAGATTTAAATGAAATTCGATCTATTTTTACCTTTCACTCGCACTTTGCACTTTGCAAAACTCCTCTTCTGGGAGTTTCCGGTGTTCCTTCGGAGCAGCCATCATCTTTTGGTTTTGGCGCTCTAGTGTTTACTTTGGCACCACTACCTAATGGGCCATACACAGCAAACGCGTGCAGAAGGCATGCCAAAGGCAAGCCCCTCTGCGTCCGGAACGCGACCAGCGCCAGACATGCTGCCCGCTCACGGCCAGGTTTCTCAATGCCAACTGCATTTTTGAAATCATTGAATGATACTTCTAGGCATTGTGATATTAGTCTTTCACCAAATAAAATGAGAGGCCCCCTGGCATGCCTTAACTGTAGAACTGCACCTGGATCCCTCTCTGATCCTCCTCTCACCTCTATTAATAGGTACGGGGTAAGATCACTATGTGGCAGTCTTATCAATGCCCGCTCTTTGTGTAAACATGCCCAAGAAATTCATGACTTGCTTCTTGACTTCCAGTTGGACTTTCTCTTTATTACCGAATCGATCGTGGCTCAAGGAATGGTGTAATCCTCATATTGTCCATGCTTTACGTCTAGGTTACACTATTCTTAGACTGGATAGAACTAAGGCTCGCGGAGGAAGGCTGGCAATTATTCTTCGGGATTCCTACGAATGCCAAACCTTTGCTTTAGACCATTTGAAAGGGGCAGAAAGGCTCAGATTTTTTTTTAAGCCTAGTTCCTCCCTGTCTTTGGCAGATGGGCTTATTTATTGCCCCCAGGCCCAAGCTTCTTTGCGTCCTTAGGAGAAGCTTTAGCCCCGCATTCTCTTCGCTATGCGAACTTTACCATCTTGGGAGACTTTAACCTCCTTCTTGAGTGTAATAACGATGGGAGGTAGCCAAATTTAAGGATACATTAGGTACATTTGGGCTTCATCAATTGGTGGCACTACCCACACATTCTGCAGGGCACACCCTAGATGGTATTTGTTCCAGTCTCTCAATTCTGACAGTTTAACCCCCCCATCCGGCAGGCCTGGTCCGATCACATGTTTATTCCGTTTAGTATCTATCCTCAGACAACCAGCTCATCTCCTGCCTCCTCATCGCCAGCTCTCCAAACGGCACGTAAATGGGCCAAGCGTTTGGTTAATCCTGAGTTGATTAGATATTTATCAGCTTCTACCCCCACCTTGTCTGGATATATAACGGAGGACACTTTAGTTTTTAAGACCTGGATTACTCAGGTCACCGATAAATTTACTCCAGAAATTATTGTAAAGAGGAAACAGAATTTTCAGCCCTCAGCCCCATGGTACTCTCAGGCTCTAGCGGATCATCATCTTCGCTGCAAGCTGCTTGAGCGGAGGTGGAGAAGAGCCTAGAAGGCAGAAGATCTGGTTCAGTTTACCACGGCCAGATCAAGATAGCTAAAAAGGTCTATTTTTCAAAGCAGATAATCGAAGCCCAACATGATCAAAACATTTTCTTTTCAATCGCCAAATCATTTTTGCAACATAAAGCTCTTGCTAGAGATAATCCCCACTCGCAGATTTTATGTAATCAAATTTCCTCCTTCTTTGAAGAAAGACATCGGAAGATCCAATGCGAGTTTAGCACTACCCCTTTGCCACTACATGATTTAGTGGTGGATTCCCCCCAGACTGGAGTTTCCCTTCAAGCTTTTCAGAGAATTAGTCTAGCTCAGTCTCGACAAGCGATCTTATCTTGCAAATCAGCAGGGCCGTTTCTAGGTGTTTTGCCGCCCTAGGCGAGAATTGAAAAATGCCGCCCCCTCCCTTTTACTACAATCACTCTCTCCCCCTGTCATCCCGGCTAGTTAATTTCATTTAAGTTAATTTATTCTTCAGCCCACCTCTCTTGGTTACCAAGTACTAGGGAGTGAATTCAACCAGTTAATATTGTCTAACAAGCAGCCAAGTCTGCAAAAATCTAACACTTGGACGTGATTCAATAATAATTCATCACCAAATACACTCGTAAAACTGACTGGTGAAGACTGAAGGACGAACTTGAGTTGGAACACACCCCAAAAAGGAAATAGAAATAAGTGTCCAGTTAATCAGCACTTCACCAGCCTTCATTCACTGTGCCTCAGCCCTCCCGCCCCCTCCTCGTCCTGCCCACAGCGCTTCTCCAGGCTTCACTGTCCCTCAGCCCTCCCTCCCATCCTCCTTCCGTCAGCGCTTCTCCAGCCTTCACTTTTTCTCAGCCCTCCCTTCACCCTCATCCTCCTACCCTCAGTGCTTCTCCATCCTTCACTTTGCCTCAGCCCTCCCTCTCCCTCCCCTCCTGCCCTCAGAGCTTCCCCAGACTTCACATTGCCTCAGCCTTGCCTCCCCTTCCTCCTGCTGCCCTCAGCGCTTCTCCAGGCTTCTCTTTGCCTCAGCCCTCCCCCAATCCTCCTGCCCTCAGCGCATCTCTATCCTTCACATTTCCCCAGCCCTCCCTCCCCCCTCATCCTCCTGCCCTCAGTACGTCTCCATCCTTCACTTTGCCTTAGCCCTCCCCTTCATCATTCCTTCCCTCAGTACATCAGCAGCCTTCATTCACTGTGCCTCAGCCCTCCCACCCCCTCATCCTCCTGCCCTTAGTGCTTCTCCATCATTCACTTTACCTCAGCCCCCCTCCCGCCCTCCCGCCCTCAGAGCTTCTCCAGGCTTCACTTTGCCTCAGCCCTCCCTCCCCCTCCTCTTCTGGCCCTCAGCGCTTCTCCAGGCTTCACTTTGCCTCAGCCCCCCCTCCCCCTCTTTCCCTCAGCGCTTCTCCAGCCTTCACGTTTCCTCAGCCCTTCCTCCCCCCTCATCCTCCTGCCCTCAGGGCTTCTCCAGCCTTCACTTTCATGAGCCCTCCCCCCTCATCCTCTTTCCCTCAGCGCTTCTCCAGCCTTCTCTCTGCCTCCCCATACCCCCCTCCTCAGCCTGCCCTCAGCGCTTCTCCAACCTTCACTTTGCCTCAGCCTACTTCCCCTCGATCTGCCCTCAGTGCTTCTTCAACCCTCACTTTTCCCCAGCCCACCCCAACCTCCATCCTCCTGCTTCCCTCGGCGCTTCTCCAGCCTTCAGCCTGCCTTCCCATCCCTTCCCCCTCCTCCGCCTGCCCTTAGTGCATCTCCAACCTTCACTTTGCCTCAGCCCACTCTCCCCTCATCCTGCCCTCAGTGCTTCTTCAACCTTCACTTTGCCTCAGCCCACCCTACACCCTCCTTCCCTCGGCGCTTCTCCAGCCTTCACCATGCCTCCCCATCCCTCCCCCTCCTCCTCCTCCGGCCCTCAGCGCTTCTGCAGCCTTCACGTTGCCTTAGCCCGCCACCTCCTCCTCCTGCACTCAGTGCTTCTCCAACGTCCACTTTGCCTCAACACTCCCTCCCCCTCATCCTCCTGCCCTCATTGCTTCTCCAGCCTTCGCTGTTCCTCAGTCCTCCCTACCCTCCATCGTGCCCTCAGTGCTTCTACAGCCTTCACTTTGCCTCATCCCCCCTCCTCCTCCTGCCCTCAGTGCTTCTCCAGCTTTCACTTTGCCTCAGCCCTCCATCTCCCTCCTCCAGCCCTCGGGGGATCTTCTCCTCACCTGTAGTCTGGGTGCCCGGTGTGTCGCTGCCTTGGGGGTGAGCGTTGCAGGTGACCACGAGGCGAGAAGAGAGGTCCAACTCCGATCGGGTGGAGAGCGGGCGCGCACGTCCCCTGCCCGTGGCGCCGAACGTGACGTAACATCACGTCACGTCGAATTTTAGAAGGCTACCCAAATGTGCTTTCGAGGTCGAAGGCCGTTCACTCAAGGGGCAGGGCCGTTTCAACCATTAGGCAAGACTAGGCGGCTGTTCACTCAAGGGATACCCAAACTCATGTTTTTTGCCGCCCTCCTCCTTTTGCCGCCCTAGGCGGCCGCCTAGGCTTGCCTAATGGTAGAAACGACCCTGCCCAGCTGTGTCTTGTTCAGGCACTGCACAGCTCTTATCGCTTGTCCACCATAGGCCTGTATGGCTTCTTCATGGGGAGCCGCAGAGACCAGCCCGGCCAGACTTGTTTACAAAGCAAGCGATGTCTTCCTGGCTGCACGATGAACCAATGGCTACTCCTCCTTCCCCTCTCACGTTGTGATGATTAACTGGTGCAGTACCGCTGTTTACCCGTGGGGGCAGCAGACACGACGGGCCGTAATTTCAACTCTGTGGCTGTTGAAATTACTATGACATCTGCCTGTCCTCGTGCGTGCTGGAGAGTTCTGTGGACCCGCGTGGGATTCAAGTTCTGATTTCTCTAGTGAATCCGGACGAATCAGTGTGGTCTGGTGCATACACGTGGCCATCAGCTTGAAAAGACCCGTGCTGAGAATCGTGCAGCGGGAGCAGCAGGCTTGCCTTGAGGCTCGTCAGCTGGGCCGTTTCTAGGTGTTTTGCCGCCCTAGGCGAGAATTGAAAAATGCCGCCCCCTCCCTTTTACTACCATCACTCTCTCCCCCTGTCATCCCGGCTAGTTAATTTCATTTAAGTTAATTTATTCTTCAGCCCACCTCTCTTGGTTACCAAGTACTAGGGAGTGAATTCAACCAGTTAATATTGTCTAACAAGCAGCCAAGTCTGCAAAAATCTAACACTTGGACGTGATTCAATAATAATTCATCACCAAATACACTCGTAAAACTGACTGGTGAAGACTGAAGGACGAACTTGAGTTGGAACACACCCCAAAAGGAAATAGAAATAAGTGTCCAGTTAATCAGCACTTCACCAGCCTTCATTCACTGTGCCTCAGCCCTCCCGCCCCCTCCTCGTCCTGCCCTCAGCGCTTCTCCAGGCTTCACTGTCCCTCAGCCCTCCCTCCCATCCTCCTTCCGTCAGCGCTTCTCCAGCCTTCACTTTTTCTCAGCCCTCCCTTCCCCCTCATCATCCTACCCTCAGTGCTTCTCCATCCTTCACTTTGCCTCAGCCCTCCCTCTCCCTCCCCTCCTGCCCTCAGAGCTTCCCCAGACTTCACATTGCCTCAGCCCTGCCTCCCCTTCCTCCTGCTGCCCTCAGCGCTTCTCCAGGCTTCTCTTTGCCTCAGCCCTCCCCCGATCCTCCTGCCCTCAGCGCATCTCCATCCTTCACATTTCCTCAGCCCTCCCTCCCCCTCATCCTCCTGCCCTCAGTACGTCTCCATCCTTCACTTTGCCTTAGCCCTCCCCTTCATCATTCCTTCCCTCAGTACATCAGCAGCCTTCATTCACTGTGCCTCAGCCCTCCCACCCCCTCATCCTCCTGCCCTCAGTGCTTCTCCATCATTCACTTTACCTCAGCCCCCCTCCCGCCCTCCCGCCCTCAGAGCTTCTCCAGGCTTCACTTTGCCTCAGCCCTCCCTCCCCCTCCTCTTCTGGCCCTCAGCGCTTCTCCAGGCTTCACTTTGCCTCAGCCCCCCTCCCCCTCTTTCCCTCAGCGCTTCTCCAGCCTTCACATTTCCTCAGCCCTTCCTCCCCCTCATCCTCCTGCCCTCAGGGCTTCTCCAGCCTTCACTTTCATGAGCCCTCCCCCTCATCCTCTTTCCCTCAGCGCTTCTCCAGCCTTCTCTCTGCCTCCCCATACCCCCTCCTCAGCCTGCCCTCAGCGCTTCTCCAACCTTCACTTTGCCTCAGCCTACTTCCCCTCGATCTGCCCTCAGTGCTTCTTCAACCCTCACTTTTCCCCAGCCCACCCCAACCTCCATCCTCCTCCTTCCCTCGGCGCTTCTCCAGCCTTCAGCCTGCCTTCCCATCCCTTCCCCCTCCTCCGCCTGCCCTTAGTGCATCTCCAACCTTCACTTTGCCTCAGCCCACTCTCCCCTCATCCTGCCCTCAGTGCTTCTTCAACCTTCACTTTGCCTCAGCCCACCCTACACCCTCCTTCCTCGGCGCTTCTCCAGCCTTCACCCTGCCTCCCCATCCCTCCCCTCCTCCTCCTCCGGCCCTCAGCGCTTCTGCAGCCTTCACGTTGCCTTAGCCCGCCACCTCCTCCTCCTGCACTCAGTGCTTCTCCAACGTCCACTTTGCCTCAACCCTCCCTCCCCCTCATCCTCCTGCCCTCAGTGCTTCTCCAGCCTTCGCTGTTCCTCAGCCCTCCCTACCCTCCATCGTGCCCTCAGTGCTTCTACAGCCTTCACTTTGCCTCATCCCCCTCCTCCTCCTGCCCTCAGTGCTTCTCCAGCTTTCACTTTGCCTCAGCCCTCCATCTCCCTCCTCCAGCCCTCGGGGATCTTCTCCTCACCTGTAGTCTGGGTGCCCGGTGCGTCGCTGCCTTGGGGGTGAGCGTTGCAGGTGACCACGAGGCGAGAAGAGAGGTCCAACTCCGATCGGGTGGAGAGCGGGCGCGCACGTCCCCTGCCCGTGGCGCCGAACGTGACGTAACATCACGTCACGTCGAATTTTAGAAGGCTACCCAAATGTGCTTTCGAGGTCGAAGGCCGTTCACTCAAGGGGCAGGGCCGTTTCAACCATTAGGCAAGACTAGGCGGCTGTTCACTCAAGGGATACCCAAACTCATGTTTTTTGCCGCCCTCCCCCTTTTGCCGCCCTAGGCGGCCGCCTAGGCTTGCCTAATGGTAGAAACGGCCCTGCAAATCAGGTTCCACTTTTGACCCCTGCCCGCCACCCATCCTCCATACAATTGTGGACATCGTGAACCCAGTGATCAACGAGATTGTGAACACCTCATTGGCCACTGCAGAGGTCCCAATTGACTGGGAATTTGCTGCTGTCAAACCGCTACAAAAGAAACAACTAGCAGAACCCTCAACTCTCTCTAATCTTCGTCCTATTTAATTAATTCCTGTTCTTGGGAAAATCATTGAAAAACTGGTAAATAGTCAATTACTGACATTTTTGGAAGAGGCCACCCTCGGCAGTCTGGCTTCCGTCCTAAGCACCCACGGAGTCAGCTCTGCTGGATGTTGCAGATACTCTAAAGTTAACATTAGATGTTGGTAAGAATGCAGTGCTGATCTTATTAGATCTATCATCCACATTTGATACCATCTCTCATGACATCCTATTGCAGTGTATCAAAAATTGTTGCATTTCTTATCTTGCTTTGGCCTGGTTAAAATCCTTCCTTTTAGATCGCAGGCAAACAGTGGTATTAGAACCTTTTCTATCACCTGAAAAAGCAGTCACTCGGGGTGAACCGCAGAGCTCATCTTTCAGCCCTGCACTGTTTAACATATACATGGCCTAACCCATCACATTGATCTCCTCTTTTGGAATTGAAACAACATCTTATGCTGATGACACACAGCTTATTTTGGCTTTAGTTAAAGCATCCATTGGCTCTATGCATAATTTCAAACACTGCTTAAAGGAGGTTATCCTTTGGAAGCAATCCAACCTAAAATGCAATATCGATAAGACAGAGACCTTGCTTTTAGGTAAGGTCAATTCCTTTGATCCCATGTTACGGTGGCCGAACTCTGCACCTCCTCCACCGAACACAGTTAACGTAGTAAAGAACATTGACGTGAAATTTGACGCCTCTCTATATTTTCGTCCACAAGGTTTTGCAGTGGCAGGGCTGTGTTTCTATTTTATAAAATCTATGAAAAAATTATTTGACTACCTTCGCCTAGCACAGTGGTGAAGCAAAGAGGGACGGGGGGGCGGTCTGCCCAGGCGGCACTAGTTTTGGGGGCAGCGGCCTTCTTCCTGCTCTTTCCTGCGGCCGTCGCGGCAGGGATAGCCAGCTCCCCCCTCCGCTCTTTCTTGCTGCCAAAGGTCTAGCTACGCCACTGCCCTTGCAGCATGAAAGACAGTGGCCTTTGCATCAATAACGTCCAGATTGGACTACTGGAATAGTCTATATGCTGGTGCCACCTAACAGGTTTTTCAGAAACTGCAGGTAGTGCAACACGCAGCTGTTAGGCTTCTGCTGAAATTGCCACATTGTTCCTCGGCCTCAGCCGCTCTTAAAGCCCTCCATTGGTTACCAATACATAAGAGGGATTTGTTTAAAATTCGCTTGCTCACTTTTAGATCTTATAGAGCATTAGGTCCAAAATATCTAGTTTCCAGATTCACCCACTACACCACCTCTCAGACCCTGAAATCCTCATCTGCCAATCTTCTCAAACCCCCTATCTTTAGGTGCAAGACCAAAGGTGGCAAATCCTTCCCTGTTCTGGGGACCAGCGCCTAGAATGCACTCCCCAGACACCTGAGAATAATAGACTCTGAACCTCTCTTCAGGAAACATCTGAAATCTTGGATTTTCACGGCCCCTGACTCATTGTGTCACACACTCATTTGGTGATCCTCTGTTCTTTTCTTGGCCACACTGTTATAAACCTGTCTAATTCCGCTCAGCTCCTGGAAGCTCCTTTGGGAGCGACAGTTGCGCTTTACAAATGCAATATTCCTTCATTCATTTGTCTTGCCTCCTTTTAACCTCTCCTCGTGCTAGAAATGGAGGGGCTTATTTACAAGCCGCTTGCGCCGCCAGTGCATCGCTTTTTGAAACGCACCGGCAGTGCATTTTGCTGCCTCATATTTACAAGGACAGGAAAAGTCACCCTGCGTGGCTTTTCCTGTCCTTGTAGATACGGCCCCTTTACATGCAGCACTTTGCGTGAAAGGGGCGTTCCATGGGTGTTGCCGTGGGTGTTCCCATGCAACACCCATGGAACCTGACACATTTCCAGATTTACGAAAAATCATAAACCTGGAAATGCTTCTGAATGCTATGCCTCCCCAGGGCAAGGTAGGGAGCCGCAACGAGGTGAAATGTATTAATTTCTCCTAGTTTTTTTCCTCTTTCTATGCGTGCTGCATTTTGCAGCACACATAGAGCGAGGAAATCACCTCTGGTGATTGTTTATGTGCAGGAAGGGACACCACGGTGCAAGGGTGCCTGCATCAGTGCATGGCAGCAAATTGTGCACCAGTGCAGGGTAGAGCAAAGGGATCCGTCATATCCTTGTAGATATGATGCATCCCTGTGCTTTGAAAGTGACACAGGATGGCTCAGCCAAAGGGCTTGCGGTTTCCCACGCTGCGGCACTTTCTTGTAAATGAGGCCCATAATCTTTAAATTTTGTGGCTTGAAGATGAAGTTGATATCCTTTAAAATAATGTGTATGGTCTGCTGCAGTCTGCTAAAACACTAACAGGGAGAGTGGGAGATGCTGAAAGCTGCTTCAGGAGGTGAAATGTAAGGGAGGTTGATCTATCAGAAAATGTGGATTGCCTCAATGTAGAACTTTGAATGGAAAAGTAGCTCACACTGACTGAGACTAGCAGGCGTCTCCAGACTTTCTTGCGCAAAAGAGCACATTCATGAACCAGAAGGCGCATCCTGATGCACCACCTATAACAATTGTTGTTTAACCCTTTAATTACAGTGCTAGAGATGTCATTCTACACGTGGCCAGGAGAAGGGGTCCCATTGTTCCAAGGCCTTTCCTCTTTTGTACCTAAAACCTTAAAATATATGCAATATATGCAAATCCTCCAAAGCATTAAAAGGAATTCTTTTTAATGGAACACTGAAGTGATTAGTACCGTTTGTGGTTATAAGGTACTGGATAGTGAGGAAATTTAGGGAGCTCTTGAGAGTTTCAAACACAGAACCGCTGCCAAAAATTGGTGGATGTTCCATCTGCTCTAGTTAGTCAATATCTTCACCCTTTCCCTTTTCATCTATGTCCTATCCTTCTCTCTACCCAGACTCCCTTTAATCTCCCATTCTGCTGTATCCTCCTAATTCTTTACTTTTAAACATCTATATTTTACTGTTGCTCGACTCCCCCTCTGTTCCCTCCAGTCCTCACCTACATCCTTATTTCTGATCCTTTCTTTCATCTTTTTCCCATTTTGCATGTTCTTATCTTGCTTATCTCTTTCTTTTTTCATTTCCATATACCTTGCTCTCCCCTTTCCTCCTAAAAAGGCAAACAAGTACACTCTGTGGGGCAGATTTACAATTAACTAACGCAGCACGGCGCAGCAAGTCATTTTGCTGCGCCATGCTGCGTTAGTTTGGAAAGCACAGGGATGCGACATATTTACAAGAATATGTCGCATCCTTGTGCTTCCCCCTGCGCGGGCGCACAAACTGCAGCCATGCGCCGGCGCAGGCACCCTTGCACCATGGTGCAAGGATGCCTGCGTCGTGGGGAGATTAGTTTTTGTGCAGGAAGGGGAACCTTCCTGCACAAAAACAATCACTACAGGCATTTTCCTCTTCCAATGCGTGCTGTAGAATGCAGCACGCATTGAAAGAGAGAAAACGAGGAGAAATGAAAACATTTCTCCTCGGTGCGCTCGCTACGCCACCTCTAGGGTGGCGTAGCTCAGACGCATCTCCAGAGTTACGATTTCTCGTAATTCTGGAGATGTGTCTTGTTCCATGGGTGTTGCGTGGGTACACCCACAGCAACACCCATGGAACGCCCCTTCACCGCAAAGTGCTGCGTGTGAATGGGCCGTATTTACAAGGAGAGGAAAGGTCACGCAGGGTGGCTTTTCCTCTCCTTGTAAATATGGAGCAGCCCCCTGCGCCACCAGTACGTCACAAAAAGTGACGTACTGGTGGCGCAGGGGGCTTGTAAATCTGCCCCTGTGCGTTTTAGAAAAAGTGGCCTGTGCCAGGTCTCTCAATGTCCCAGTAAACAAGTCTGTCATGTGAGTCACCCTTGACCCTGCCACATCCACACACACAAACACTGCCAAAGACCAACACTCAAAAAAAATCTGAAACTGCTGCTGTGTAAGGGAGATGGGCCCCTCACACTCCTGGGCCCCGGTGCACAGCATCGGCTGCACCACTGGTAGCTACGCACTGTCAGAAACCCTGCAGTGCCACCAGCTCTGAATGAGGTGGGTGATCCACCACTGTGGTGGATTGGACAGCCACCAGTTTAAAGCAGATGTTATACATCTGCCACCCTTTAAATAAGGTCCTTTGACTTGAAGTTCTCTGGACAATGAGATGGTCTTAAAGGCCATACTGATGTGATAGACTAATCATGCTAGTGAACGCTTTACCCTGGAAAAGGAGCAACACGAGGAGCTAAGAACACCATCAAGGAGACAAGTTAGAACACATGCATGTGGCTGCATGCCGGTAATGTGCAGCACACTAGACTTCTCTCGGTAACAGGTGCTGACGAAGAACTGAAAGATGTGGCTGCGATGGAACGATTCCAGAAGCTGTGCTACGAGAAGGCCAAGCTTGATCTGGTGCTCGCCATGGAAGGGGCTCATAGGTAAGTGCATAATCTGTGGAAGGCCATCACTGCAATTTTAGAGGAGTTAGTTGGATGTGCCCCTTGCCACTCTCCTGCCTCTGCGTGATGCTCTCCACCCATGGGGTATGTAGCTATCCCTGGGTCTGTGGGGAGCAGCAGTATCCTCATGGCTGGAAGAAACCAGATCTGGTGGTGTGGTGGTTGCATATGTATGAGGGTCTGCAGAGGTCAATAGGTTGGAGGTACCTAGGTCCTGTGGTGTGGTGGTTGCAGGGCTCAACTCATTACATTTCCTAAAATGTGCAAAGGCGAAGAGACCCCCTTTCTTTAATTAAATAAGGAGACCCCATGACAGCTTACTACGGAAGCCCCTTGGAAACTGAATCCATTGCAGTCTGGGACTCTGAACCAGTGCAGGCTTTAGACTCGCTCTTCTCTCACTCCTGGCTTTGAGTGACTGAAAGCCTGCAGCCAGCCTCAACATTCCCATATTACCCAGGCTGGCCATCCAATCAGCATGCAGTCATACAACACGGGAACAAAAGGGCACTCTGTGACATTGCTACAAATCCTACTGATTTCATCCAATGGTACACTTTACACCAACCACCAAGGATAATGAAGCATTATTCATACTCTGAATACCAGTGATCCAGCGCGATATTAGCAAACTGCATTCACACACCATATACTCACTAGGGCCCACACATTCACACTACGAGTAAAACCCTTCCGTTTACTCTTCACACAAGCTTCTGAAATACCTGTTACTTCTTCAATGTTACCCTTTCTAGGTGATATAACATCAAATTTTCACCAGCATACTTCTTCCACTATTCTTATACGCATAGAATCCCTAACGAGTACTGATAGCCCTGCTTAACTTTTCAGTACTATTTCTGCCTGACAGATAACCTCACTGCAGTATGGCTTCTACCTGCCACCCACTATTCTTTTTCCCCGGGGTATTCTGGACAACATAAAACAATACTCAAGAATAACGGGTATTAGTTCATAAAAATACAAAATAAAATTCTCATTACCCAATTAACAAAGAGTAGCACAAACCGTCCTCTGCTTACCAGAAAACTGATCCAGCGCGATATTAGCAAACTGCATTCACACACCATATACTCACTAGGGCCCACACATTCACACTACGCTAATACTTACGCTGGGTGTCAGATATACTCTTATATCAAAAATCCCTGCTACCAATTACCTTCTGATTGAAGAGTAATGATTTACCAATGAATCCTTTAGTAATTGGGAAGATTAAAATGAGTGACATTCATTATAGTACATAATCCTGAAATAACCACTGAGTCAGGAAGTTTTAAAATGTTTATCTAAAGTTTAGCAGAGTAAAATACAGAAAAAGACACGGTATTTGATCAGAATACCCATGTGAAAGCATAGAATGATTATTGCTAATAAATGACGGTGTTTAAGGAAAAGAGGAGATAGGAACAGCAGCGCAACTAAAGGTTGCATATATTTACCTAAGTGCGAGAACCAAACCCTTAGCCAAGGAGTTTGAAAGAATAGGACCCAAGAAGGATGAAGAGCAAGGACCTTCTTCAGGATCAGGACAGGACTGGTGACCTCTCTATAACGACGCCTGCGCCGTTCCCCTCTCTGGCACTCGAATTCTCCTCGATTCTCCCGTCTAATGGACTCCGCCGCCCCCTCCTCAGGACCTCTTCCAGATAGGGATTCAGTCAGCAACCGATCAGCTGGGCAGCCTGGAGCTCTTCTGTATGTTCTGAGAGTCTGCGCTAACTAATTACTAATGCTATATTCTATTATACCCTTCTACACCCATGTACCTCCCCTTAATGTTGCTAAAATATGGGACCACTACTTCTGATTGGGCAGGAACAGCAGGTGGATTCTCGCACTATAACAAATTTGGCTTAAATTGTGTAGCCTATTGTATTTGCGTTCCCACCCTTCAAATTAATACATTCGCTTTATTTCCCACCCGTCTCATGACAAATGTACACCAATTTTCATAGACAATGTATCTATGAGCGACAGGAAATGCAGTAGTTATAACATCTTTGGCCATCAGGTCACGGCCTTGTGAGACGTCCAAGTTGACTTCATTTTGGCAGTCATTCAGGACACATGCGCAGAACCTTCTGCTTCTCGAGTTTCAAGTCACCAACCCAGGCCCAAGATTACGAATTACTAAAAGTGCAAGAAGGAAATATTAATATCACAAATAAAACGTTTCACTGTATACCCACTTATCTTATTTCTAATCCCATTTAATTATAAAATCCTATCCCGCATTAATTGCGTTTAGAAACGACAATTTAGTAATGACACGAGAGCAAGCTTAAGCATGTGAGAACATTGAACAGCCATTTTAATGCACACTGCGCAGAAGCAGAAATTCCCACCAAGCAAAGAAAGACGTCACACCATGTGATCAGGTTGTGACATGCGCAGATAAAATCCCGCGCTTAAGCGGCCATTTTAGACTAGGAACAAGCGTTATTCGTTAGTAAAACACATAGGCAAGCGTCCTCTTTGTTTGTGTAATGTGTGCAAGGATTATTACAGACAATACAAGTTTTAATATTAATACTATGAGTGAGATTGCATACGAGCAAGTTTCATTTGCGAAACCTTGCTCCATCAATCCCCTCTCTGATGGCGTTTCTGAGCCATCAAAAACTACCCTCAATCAGATGCCAACTTCTAGCAAATCACTTCATTCTCATTTTCATTTTTAGCTTTTCTACTTTTACAATCTCCCTTCATCTTTTTGTATAATTCACTTTTCCATTCTTTCAGTTCAATCTCGTCCCTTTTTCTCTTCTTCCCTTTTTCTGTCACTTTATACGTTCCATTCTTTCTACAGCATTTGCACCAAAATACTGCTGTCAGAACTATTATTGCTATCCCTGCTAAGGGAACTAATATTTGACCTATAAGTCCTTCACCTATATTAGCAAACAAGGTTCCGATTGACGATATACTATTTGTCAATCTTTCCCATACACTATCCACTTCCAGTGGTTTAAGTTCTTGCTCAAGTTTAGTTATATTCTGAATATACGTCCCAATTTCTGCACTCTTATCAGGAATATAAGTGCAACAGTGTTTTGTCTTCAATAATTTACAGACTCCGCCCTCTTTTGCCAATATTATGTCAAGAGCAAGTCGATTTTGCATCACCATAGACCTAATCGCAACCATTTCCGCATTAATCATTAGAAACCCTCCAGCAGTATCCGTTGTTAAACGATCAACCACTGTAGACAATTTACATATCTTCCTTGAGTTCAGAATTATTCCCACTGAAGGTATCAATGCACCAAATATATCACCTACTATTTCTGAAAAACTAGCTCTTTTACTACGTGTTAATTCACCATTGTTTTCATTGCTTCCAGTGTTTCTTTTTACGTGGTATATCTTTGGAAAAACTATTCCAAAGTAACAACTTCCATACCACCTTGCAGAAAGCCTAAAGTAAGCCTTATTCCCGCAGACATAATAGATTCCAGGAAAAACTGAATCTGTTCCTCCTTTGAGTCCCCAACCTCCCAGTATTAAAAAATTGTGTTCACAATCACTGGTACCGATGAAAACATTGTTATAGTCAGTCTTTAACCTATGAAGACAAATTTTCCCCTTCTTTTCGAAATCCAGAGCCATAGCAGCTTGAGCTTTGCCAGGTGTGGAACTTCCCTCTTTCTCTGCCCAAGGTGGTAAATGAGCCTTATGTTCTGTAGCTTTCTTTTGAAAATCCTGTCTTCTATCTTCTACTAAATTCAAAAATGTTTTCTCTTCTTCTAATAAAGAACATGTTAGATTGTGTCTACGTGCATGTGTTAAGTCTATTGATTTCATTGTTAAGAAAAATTCTCCCATAAACTGTGCATCTAAGGCGCTAAGCACTGGGTTCATGCTCTTACGCATTGGAACTTCAGAAAATACAACATCTATATTGGAATAGTAATATTGTAATCTACCTGTACTATAAAATAAACTTGTTAATACGCTACATGAAATGCCATATGTCAGTGGTAAATGATGGTATGTTAATCCTTATGCTACTGATTCAGGTAATTTCATACAGACATAACAATTACTAACTTCCATGGTGTCTACATACTGAAACAATAACTTCGTGAAAACATTTAAACTAGTGTCCTTATCAGCTATCTTATGATGAATTCCTTCATCATCTTCTGCCATTAGCTCTACTCTATTTCCCTTCATGTTTGCTGTCCTCCCTATAGTTTCATTATTGTTCTTTTTATCTATTATCATCAGGTAAGGAACTGCTACAATCAGGACTAACCATACTATAAGCACCAATACTAGACTACATATGCAAATTGCACAGCATCTTCTACAACATTTTCTCTTTGGTCTCCCAGTATCTATATCATCAGGCATTTTTCGACAAGGAAGATTGCTCTTCTTATCTCTATTCCTTTTCTTCAGTGGATTCTTTTGTTTAGTCAGGGTGGTCTTTTTTCTTCTTCGTAAGTTAGTTCTGCACTTGTTCCTTCACCACCACTATCACTTGATTCTGAGCCTTCAAAGTCTTCAAGAACGATATACGTCCAATCAGGACCCTTGAATTTGTTGTTCACAAGTCTTAATCTTTTACTTTTTCTTTTCCCGGACTTTTTCTCTTGATCGGTTTGACTTGTTACTTCAGGTACTTGATCTGGATCTTCACTTCTGGTTTTTATGTGGCACTTCACTCTTTTGATGAAACTTGGCCAATGATCTCCTTTTCTTAGTTTTTCTACTTGTACTGTTTCTTTATTTTCGTCTTCAGGTATCTTTTTATTTTCACTGCTTGGCACTGTCTTGTTTTCTGTATTCTCTGATTTATTTGATTGTTCTTTTTCTGGTCTTATTGGTTTCTCATTTGCAGCTCCACTGTGAGTTTCCAATAATTCACTTTGTTCTGTATTTACTTCTTTATGTTCACTTTTCTCAGTCTCTTTTTCTTCTGTATTTTCCTCTTGACCTAACTGCTTCTGATCAGGGCTTATTGCACTGTGTACTTCTGCAGCCTGACCTGCTTCTTCTAAACCTGTCTCTCCCTGTTCAAATTCTATTAATTCTTCACTGCTTTCAGTCCAGTTTTCTTTCCCTACCTGATTTGGTTCAGGGTCGTTTACTAGCTTGTCTTCTTGATCCTGAACCCCTTCTTCTTCACCTATTTGATCCTCTTCAATTGCTCTTAATTTCTTTTGACTTCTTGTTTGGTGGAAAACCTCAGGAATTTCTACCACTGGTATCCAATACTGACTTGTGCTCGGTTGTTCTCCGTCAGCTTCTCTTGAACCTCGAGCCTGAGATTCTTCAGCTTGGCAACCTTCAGCTTCTTCAGTGATTGGTGTCGTCTGAGTGTTTTCTTCTTCTGGGTCTGGTACTCTCTTGGTGTGACTTACGTGAATCCAATTCGGAAATCCGGCACACTTCACTGCTGTGTTCGTGGTCAATATGATTTGACAAGGTCTGCTCCACCTGGGTGATAGACACGTTTCTCTGGTGTGATTCTTCACCACCACCCAATCACCAGGATTCAGATCATGTTCTAGTTCAGGCTGCCTGGAAACTGCGTCTTCTCCAACCTGGTGAGAGACAGAACGCACTAGGTCAGCCAATCCTTTACAGTAGTCCAACACCATATCATCAGAAATATTCACCAGTCTATTTGTGGGAACATGTGTTTGTCTCATTGCTCTTCCCATCATAATTTCATGGGGGCTCAAACCTGTCGTTCGATCAGGTATACTTCTGAGTCCCA
This sequence comes from Calotriton arnoldi, assembly GCA_963921515.1. Classification (NCBI taxonomy): domain Eukaryota; kingdom Metazoa; phylum Chordata; class Amphibia; order Caudata; family Salamandridae; genus Calotriton; species Calotriton arnoldi. The sequence continues at coordinate 1,055,084 of CAWUFW010003902.1, forward strand.
TCAGAACAAGTGGCAATGCATCAGGCCACTCCAATGATGTTGATGCACACATTTTTCCCAACCTCGACTTTATAGTGCCATTCAATTGTTCAACCACTCCAGAAGCCTCTGGACGATATGCACAATGCAGTTTCTGTTTGATTTGAAATTCTTCACAAATTATCAGGATCACTTTGTTGTTAAAATGTTTTCCTCTATCTGATTCCAAAGATACTGGGAAACCAAACCTAGGTATGAGTTCTCTTAATAACAGCTTTGCAACTGTAATGCTGTCATTTCTCCTAGTTGGATACGCCTCCACCCACTTTGAAAACAGACACACTATGACTAGTACGTATTTCAACCCTCTGCATGGTGGTAACTGTATGAAGTCAAACTGTAATCTTATGAATGGACCCTCTGCCTTCCCAATCTTCCCAAACCCAATTATTGTTTTCCTGCCTGTGTTGTGCATTTGGCAAATTAGACATCTCTGGTAAAGGCTTTCTGTAACAGCTCTGAATTTGGGATTGTACCAATTTTGTCTGAATAGTCTAATCATTGCATCTCTCCCTATGTGTGTGTCTCCATGATACATTCTGGCCATTTGTGAGAGTAAACAATCTGGCATGACTGGTCTGCCATCTGTACTGACCCATACTTCATCTTCCCTTCTTTGAGAACAACCCGCTTTGATCCACAATTTTCTTTCAACCTCATCAACTTCATCTTGTAATCTTTTCACTTCGTTCCAGGTTTCAGGTGGCATAAATAGCATAAGTTGGCAGCTGATTCCCATTCTTTCCACCCTCTTATTCACTGATGTTCTTGTTTTGGCACAATATTGAGCCACCAAATCTGCATATCTGTTGCCAACTACCACCCAGTCATCTCCTGACTGATGTGCGGCACATTTCACCACAGCCAATTCTTTTGGTGATTGTATTGCTTCTAGCAATTCTTTTACAAATTGTCCATTTTTAATGGAAGATCCTGAAGAAGTCATGAAATCCCTCTGCATCCACAGTTGGCCAAAATCATGCACAACCCCATAACCTTATTGACTATCAGTGAATATGGTTATTTTCTGATTCCTCCCAATTTTGCATGCTTTTATCAGTGCAATCAATTCAGCTACTTGTGCAGATTTTACACCTGGTAAATAGGATGCTTCGACTATTCCAGTTAATTCACATACTGCATAGGCAGCAGTTAGCTTACCATCTTCATGTCTCTGGCAAGAGCCATCAACAAACAGTTCTTTATCTGGCTTTTTAAGAGGCTGTTCCTCTATATCTGGGCGAGGTTTTGTGCATAGTTCTGTAATCTGTACACAATCATGTTCATCTTCTTCGTCATCTTTATTTGTCTCATGATATGGATCTGGTAGTAAGCTTGCTGGATTTATTATTGTACATCTTACCATGGTCACATTTTCAGCACCCATTATTATTCTCTCATACTTAGTCAGCCGACTAGGAGTGAGATGCTGAGTTCGTGTTCTGGTCAACAGAATCACAACTGCATGTGGAACATATACTTTTACAGGATGTCCCATCACAATTGATTCACTTTGTTCGATGCTCAAACATGTTGCTGCTACTGCTTTCAAACATCCTGGCAACGCAGATGCTACAGGGTCTAGCGTAGCAGAAAAGTATGCTATAGGACGTCTGTCCAGACCATGTCTTTGAGTTAAAACTGAAAGTGCACAATTTTCTCTTTCATGACAGAATAATGCGAATTCTCTTTTATAATCTGGCATGCCTAAGGCAGGTGCTGAACAAAGGGAGTTTCTCAATTTTACAAAAGCTTCTACACTTTCATCTTCCCACTCAACAGGATCTTTTGCTTTCTTTTTGGTCATGTTAATCAAGGGCTTAGCCAACATGGAAAATCCTGGTATCCATTGTCGACAGTAACCTACTATTCCTAAGAACATTCTTACTTGTCTTTGCGTTACTGGCATTTGCATTCTTTTTATTAATGCTACTCTTTCAGAGGTTACTCTTCTTTTTCCCCTCTCAATTTGATGTCCAAGGTATTTAACAGTTGTTGTACAAAACTGTAATTTTTCAGGTGAAACTTTATGTCCTTCTTCTGCCAAAAGATTCAAGAGTGCTATAGTATCAACAACACAGTCCTCTCTGGTGTTCGATGCCACCAATAAGTCGTCGATATATTGGACTAAGACTGAGCTTCCTGGCATCACTAGTTTTTCAAGGCACTTTTTCAATATCTGATTAAAAATGGAAGGACTTTCTGTGTACCCCTGAGGAACACGATTCCATACATAGACTTTGTTTTCGAATTTAAATGAAAATAGATATTGACTGTCTGGGTGTAATGGAATTGAGAAAAATGCTTGACACAGATCTATAACTGTAAACCATCCAGCATTCCAAGGAATCTGGTATAGAATTACTGCAGGATTTGGCACTATAGGACAACATGGTTCTACAATTTTGTTGATCTTTCCTCAAATCCTGTACAATCCTATATTTTCCACTAGGTTTCTTTAAACCCATTATCGGTGAATTACATGGGCTACTCATCACTTCTCTCAGTATGTTTTGTTTGACCATCCGATTGATTTCTTCAATGACACCTGCTTTTACTTCTGCACTCATTTTGTACTGTTTCGTATTTGGAAAAATTGCACCTTCTTTTACAGTTACTTGGACTGGATCTATTTTAGCCATGAGTCCTACTTCTTTTCCGGTGAAATCCCATACTATAGGGTTTACTGTATCTTTTAATTCTTCTGGCAATTCATCTTTTGTTATCAATGAAAACATTTCATCTACTTCTGTTCCTTGTTTTGCAACCATAATTTTATATACATGATCTTCATCTGGTGTCTGTACTGCCACACCATCCGGTGTGCAGAAAATGGTGCAATTCATTTTGCACAATAAGTCCCTACCTAGTAAGTTCACTGGACTGGAATTGCATACTACAAATTGATGCATTTCTTTGAAGTTTCCAATTTTACCCTCCATTGGTTCAGTGAGTGGTGTTCTAATTCTTTGGTTAGCAACCCCTACAACTTGAATATCTTCACCAGAGAGAGGAAGGTTTGGGACGTCTACTGTTCTTACCGTAGACCTGGTAGCACCAGTATCCAAAAGAAAAGTAATATCATTACCTCTCACTTTTCCTTCAACATATGGACCTGATTGATCTACCTGCAGGGATGCGCCAAGTACGCATTCCTTCTCCCCTCTCCTAGGCACCGTCATGCGTCGAACCTGCAAAAGTCATCCTGCAAAAGAAATTGTGAGGTCATATAATCATTCTTACCACTTCCTCCTGGGTATCCGATGTCTGTACCGTGCTTTGCTCTGCTTACATTACCCTGAACAGGTGGAGGTGGCAACTGACTCTGAGGATTTACCCCCTGCTGTGAGTCGTTCTGTGTCTGTGAATTTAAATTTTGATTTGGGCCATTATTATTTCGAATCTTTTTACACTCGTCCTTCCAATGCCCCAATTTTCCGCATCCATGACAAGGAAATTTCTTTTTAGCTTCTTCTCTGCTCATTCGTCCTTTCATTCTTCCACCATTTCCAGAATCACCATTCGTTCCAGAGTCTTTTCCCTGAGTTTCATTAGGATTATCTAAATTAATTCCCTGTTTCTCAGCCATCTTCACCTGTGCCCACATTACCTTTTCCTGTAATTTCTTGTGCCTATCCTCAATGTCATCCCCACAATATTTAGCATATTTTAAAATTTCGTCGATGGGTTTCCCTTGCCAGCAAAGCATATGCTGCTTAATCATCTGGCAAATCTCGGGCTTCAAACCATACACAAATCGGTATACAAACTGACTCATGTTTTTGTCTCCAATGTCCTCAAATCCACTGTACTGTTTGAACACCTGCAAGAGGCGTTCATAATATGAATGAACTGTTTCACTAACTTCTTGGGTAGTTCGATCTATTTTTACCCAGTCTGTTTCTTTCGGTGGTATTTTCCCTTTCAGGTATGTTATCACCTGCTGGTACTTTTTCATCACGTCATTTGACGGGGCACCTGTCTTTGGATCTCTGGGATATTCATCACTTGGCCAATCCACTGTGATCTTACAATCTGTCCATAAATCTGCAGGTACCACTATGTCAAACAGACCATCCAAATCCTTCAACAATACTTTTGATACTTTCACAAACCTCTCAACCTGCTTGTACCATTCAATTGGCTTTTCTCTCAGCTTTGGGAAATCATTCGTAAATGATAAAATATCCTGTCTGCTCCAAGGGACATGTACATACCCTCCTCCTGCAACTTCTCGCATCGGGTACATTTTGTCAGCTTTTTCTGTCTCTTTCATCACATATTCAGAAGCCGTTCGACTTGAGCGAGCTTCTTCCTTTTTCTTTGCCCACCTAGTTCTCCACTTATTTTTGCACAACTAACATTAATTCCCGTATTTGCAGTCTTCTTCCAGAAGCATTCATATTGTCTAAATCTTTGTCTGAAAATTCTGCTCTATAGGGCTTCTGTAGTACTTTCGATCTCCCTATTTCGATTCCCATTTGTAGGGCTAGATTGGACAATTTCTCATGAAATAACCTTACATTTCTAGTGATACTCCTGCACAGGAACAGCAATTCTTCTTCATCATAAGTGTTTAAGCGTTCTACTCCTATATTTCCTGCTATCATTTCTTCTAACTCGACTTTTAATTTCTGAATGTCTAGTAATTTTGGAGGTGTGCACATTTTATCTGATCCTTGTACCCATCTTTCTAAATCTTCCGGTGTTACTATGGTGGCACTCTTTGCCCCTGATGAAGTTATTAAACTTACATCTTTTGAACGCTCAGGTATTTCTTTTCTTGGAGTACCCTTTACTGGACCTCTGACAGGTAAATCCATGAGAGATATTGTGGAATCACAATCACTAAATTGATCTTCAATTATAACTGGAGCTTCAGGTTTTTGAAAATTTTCGGGAATATTCATAGGAGAAGATACGGGTATCAGAGGAGGACAATTTCCTTGTGTACCATATAATGGCACTACTGGACCAATTGTTACAGGAATAGTCAATGAATCAGGATGTGTTTTTATCTGTGATATCTTCCGTACTAATTCTGCTCTGGTCTTTTCTAATGCTTCCTTTTCTTTATCATGAAGTATTCTATTCGGGGTGAATTCATGTAGTACCTGAGGTACCATTGGTGTTTGTGGTGGGGCACTAGGAGGAAGTCCACTTGACCCTTCCTGATACGGTGGAGGATTTCTCAATATTTCTTCCATAAACTCATCTTCTGAGTCTTCATGTCTCATTAAATGTTTGGTCTTTTCTGTACACTTGCCTCCTGATTTCTCTCCTTCTGTGAATAATGGATATAATCCCTCAACAAGCATTGCCCTTCTCCATTGCTTCATCTTGACCTTCCCTAGTTTCACGTAAATATCTGGGGAAAAATCCTGGATACCTCCCATTACTTCGAGATCGATCACGCTCAAATGCCTCAGTTTCCCACTCTTCTAAAGCTTCGTATTGAGTTAATCTGGGTCTAGGTTCTAAATCATTCATCCTTTGTCTCAAATTTTGAAGAATTCGCCCATTGAATGTGCCATTCTCGGGAAATTCTAGTATCCCGTCATTTTTGGTATATTCTCTCCAATTCTCTATCCATACACAAGTATGATAACCTCTCTCCATCATCATATATGATGCGGGCGTTTTGGCTGGGGAATAATAATTCCCTCCCTAGTCTTGATTGGTTTGTCCTTTTTGAAATAATTCTTAATCTTTTGTAAAACTGACATCTTTTTCTTTTCTCCGTACATCTTAGGCAAATACCGATGTATAAAATTATATTCTGCAAATCCTAGAAATCTCCTATCTGGACGATTCCCTGTTAAAGTCGGATCGCGTTTTAACATGCAATCCTTATCCACTTAGAATTTTGCTTCTAAACTCTCAACCAATCAAACCTTTGCTAACTTTTAATTCTAAGCCAATCCTTGCGCGGCCTTTTTGGTGACGTTTCTCTGTCAACCCCTCCTTTACAATCTGCTCTTTTTCTGTTCCCACGCTGATTCAACCAATCCTAGCGCGGCACCTATGATATCAGTACTACTCCTGACTACTGACCCCTCCTTTACAAGGGTTTTCCCACGCCCGCGGATCCAACCAATCCCAGCGCGGCGTTTTGTGACGTCAGCTCCCTCTCCGGCAACTGACCCTCCTTTACAAAGATCTTACGCAAAACTTATTTTCTCTATATTTCTTAATTAAAATTCAGTAACAACATAAAACATTCGCTATCGTGCCAGTTTCTCTAATTCAGAAAGATAGTTTCTCTTACACACTTAGTAAAACCTTTCCGTTTACTAAAACATACACTACGAATAAAACCCTTCCGTTTACTCTTCACACAAGCTTCCGAAATACCTGTTACTTCTTCAATGTTACCCTTTCTAGGTGATATAACATCAAATTTTCACCAGCATACTCCTTCCACTATTCTTATACGCATAGAATCCCTAACGAGTACTGATAGCCCTGCTTAACTTTTCAGTACTATTTCTGCCTGACAGATAACCTCACTGCAGTATGGCTTCTACCTGCCACCCACTATTCTTTTTCCCCGGGGTATTCTGGACAACATAAAACAATACTCAAGAATAACGGGTATTAGTTCATAAAAATACAAAATAAAATTCTCATTACCCAATTAACAAAGAGTAACACAAACCGTCCTCTGCTTACCAGAAAACTGATCCAGCGCGATATTAGCAAACTGCATTCACACACCATATACTCACTTGGGCCCACACATTCACACTACGCTAATACTTACGCTGGGTGTCAGATATACTCTTATATCAAAAATCCCTGCTACCAATTACCTTCTGATTGAAGAGTAATAACTTACCAATGGATCCTTTAGCTAATTGGGAAGTTTAAAATGAGTGACATTCATTATAGTACATAATCCTGAAATAACCACTGAGTCAGGAAGTTTTAAAATGTTTATCTAAAGTTTAGCAGAGTAAAATACAGAAAAAGACACGGTATTTGATCAGAATACCCATGTGAAAGCATAGAATGATTATTGCTAATAAATGACGGTGTTTAAGGAAAAGAGGAGATAGGAACAGCAGCGCAACTAAAGGTTGCATATATTTACCTAAGTGCGAGAACCAAACCCTTAGCCAAGGAGTTTGAAAGAATAGGACCCTAGAAGGATGAAGAGCAAGGACCTTCTTCAGGATCAGGACAGGACTGGTGACCTCTCTATAACGACGCCTGCGCCGTTCCCCTCTCTGGCACTCGACTTCTCCTCGATTCTCCCGTCTAATGGACTCCGCCGCCCCCTCCTCAGGACCTCTTCCAGATAGGGATTCAGTCAGCAACCGATCAGCTGGGCAGCCTGGAGCTCTTCTGTATGTTCTGAGAGTCTGCGCTAACTAATTACTAATGCTATATTCTATTATACCCTTCTACACCCATGTACCTCCCCTTAATGTTGCTAAAATATGGGACCACTACTTCTGATTGGGCAGGGACAGGAGGTGGATTCTCGCACTATGACAAATTTGGCTTAAATTGTGTAGCCTATTGTATTTGCGTTCCCACCCTTCAAATTAATACATTCGCTTTATTTCCCACCCGTCTCATGACAAATGTACACCAATTTTCATAGACAATGTATCTATGCGCGACAGGAAATACAGTAGTTATAACATCTTTGGCCATCAGGTCACGGCCTTGTGAGACGTCCAAGTTGACTTCATTTTGGCAGTCATTCAGGACACATGCGCAGAACCTTCTGCTTCTCGAGTTTCAAGTCACCAACCCAGGCCCAAGATTACGAATTACTAAAAGTGCAAGAAGGAAATATTAATATCACAAATAAAACGTTTCACTGTATACCCACTTATCTTATTTCTAATCCCATTTAATTATAAAATCCTATCCCGCATTAATTGCGTTTAGAAACGACAATTTAGTAATGACACGAGAGCAAGCTTAAGCATGTGAGAACATTGAACAGCCATTTTAATGCACACTGCGCAGAAGCAGAAATTCCCACCAAGCAAAGAAAGACGTCACACCATGTGATCAGGTTGTGACATGCGCAGATAAAATCCCGCGCTTAAGCGGCCATTTTAGACTAGGAACAAGCGTTATTCGTTAGTAAAACACATAGGCAAGCGTCCTCCCTGTTTGTGTAATGTGTGCAAGGATTAATACGGACAATACAAGTTTTAATATTAATACTATGAGTGAGATTGCATACGAGCAAGTTTCATTTGCGAAACCTTGCTCCATCACCAGCACAGCTGCCGTTAGGACATACAGAGTCAGTCAGTACTCAAAGCTTCCCTCTCAGGTGTTACAGATGATTTTCACCGTGCAGATTTCTGGCGCAAACTCAAGTACAAGCTGCACTGAAGCCATGAAGGTTTATTAGCAGATTAGCAATGTTACAAACTCAAATCATTGAAATTAGTTATAAATCAGTAATCAATACATGAATGAATTAGGACTTAGGCGATATGATTCAAATCAATTCAAAGTCACAAATACAAAGAAAAAACTGTTTAAAGTTGTCATAAAGTAAATCAAAATAGGCACAGGTTCCCATAAAAGGAAATTCCCAAATTTGCTAAGCTAAAGAAGTCCAGTAAGTTGGAGAGAAGTCAGGCAGATGTCAAAGCCCCCAAATGCAGAATCAAATAAAGATTCAATCAAGTAAGTAGGAAAGGGATTTGTCCAGGAATTTAACTCGTTCTGGTGAGAAAGCATCTCCTCTGAGGGGAGTGGGAAAGGGCATCTGAATCTGCTAACTCTGCAATGCATCGTTAAATCATGTTTTCTACAAGAGTTTCAACTCACTATGATTCAAATGAAGAGAACCAATCAGGATCAAACATGTTGCAATGATATACATTTCAGTCGGTGAACAGCGTTTATTTCGCATGCGGAACAACGCCATCCATAACAACGCGGTCGTTACAACGACCACGTTGTTATTTCGCATACCGTTACAACGCAAGTCGGAAAAACGACTTGCGTTAGGGGGCGGAAGGTGTTGGATTTAAAATCCAACACCTTCCCTAGTGTCCGCACGGACTGGAGTTGGAATAGTAAATTATACTATTCCAACATCCACCGCCCCCTACAGCAAGTCGTGGTTCCGACTTGCGTTGTAAAGGAATGCGAAATCAACGACCGCGTTGTTATGGCATGCGTTGTAAACGCATGCTATAAAAAGTATATATTCATTTCAGTCTTCTTCCCAGCTACAACACAATGGAGTCTCTGCTGCATAACTTTCAGCTGGATATCTGTAGAGAGAGAGTACAATTTGGCCAGGACGTTCCCATCCATAGGTGTGGGGCTCAGTATTTCACTCTCAGAGGAACATACACAGATAAACATTCACACAGAAACTAAACAAGAAAATACATTTTAATTAGCATTGGCCGGTACTGCTTGGTTCTCGACACGAGAAAGAGCAAAAATACAGGGCAGGCAGAAGGCAAGACAACTTAACATGAGCCATTTTAAATTGATGCCTACACTAACTATGGTCAACTTCATGTGAATATCGCGCAATGTATGAGCATGCGTGCTGCAAATAAATGTAAACATATGTGCAAACGTGTTTAAGAATAACATTTTCATCACAGGGATTGCTGCCGCACTTGAAACACACCAGCACTGCATGGAACTGTTTCATCTGTTACACTAAGCAGTCACCCCACCTCCTGCACTGTGAGCACATATGTTGCGCAAGGAGCTGTGTCCTATTTAAGCAGTTGGATTGATTACTGTTCACAAGCTAGCACACTGAGAACCCTGGAATAATTGAACGGCAGGCACCCTTAGTCCTCGGACACACTGGCATCTTATACAGGATCATATTGGCCTCCAGGGCAAACAGGCAGTGCCCGACAGGCTGGCCTCACAGGTTAGTGCGTGGGCTGTTTTTCTGGCTGTTTGTGGGCCTGTTTATGGTCTGCTGGACCGGTTTTTATTGTGGATTTCCCTGATATCAATACAAACATTGCCCGCAGCAAGCTCAAATCCATGCAGTCTTGCATTCCTTGCAAAAACACATATGCAGCGTGCCTTTACAAGGTCAAAACTGCCCCAATTTGCAAGCATGGGCCACTTTCTTTAGCTTTCTAATTCACTAATAGGGCTACTTTTATTTTGGTGCCCAGGCCTATTTTTTTGAGAATGTCGTTTGTTCTCACGTAAAACTGCTTTGTCTCTGAATCCAATAGCTTTTTATTAAATGTATTTGAAAAACGGCAGTAAAATGCAACGTTTGGCTGTCATTTTCTTTTTTAATTATTGCAAGGAGAGCTGCTGCAAATGCTCGTGGACAGAGTCCTAGACCTGTCAATCAACATTAAGATAATTTGCATCATGTTATTTTACAGAGAAGGGGGTGTGACCTTAGCAAGGGAGTGGGGATCGCGAATGAGGCTTTCGATGCCCTGCTCTTCCTAAACAGCTCCCAATTGCCCCCCTCAGCCCCTCCTCACAGGAAGACTTAACTTATCTGGAGCCACATTCCATGTACCAGGGAACTTTTAAATGGAGCCCTGCTATGCAAAGCTCTAAGCTGGAAACCTATGAAAAGCTCACCAGGTGAATGTGCTTCGTCACCAGGTCACTGTGTGATCAAATCGCATTGGCAGGGCGGGCAATCGAACTTACAAAAAAATACACCTGGTTAAGTTCTAGGTATAGAAAGTGTTAACTAGGAGTGAACACATATAATGTGTGTGCATATATGCGTACATGAGGAGTTTGATATCTGAAGAGAGCTTCTTAAAAGACGAGAACCCTCACTCACCCAAAGATGACATGCTTCATCATTGGGTTCTCTCCTCACACACGGACCGCAAGGTACTAGGTGTGGGCTACAATTCCCCGAAGGGAGGAGCTGAGGTGCTTTTGAGATGAGCCGATTTTATAGGATAAGTGAGGGGCATAGTGCAAAAAGTATATATGAAACCAGTGTGATTAAAACAATCTCCAGTGGGCCCAATCAACTTTATTCAGTGCTCCCCTAGGATAGAGTAAAAAGACAAGGACGAAGGGGATTTTAAGAAAATATACCCTTGTAAATGGTCAACATGTTTCTGACCATAATAGACATCGGAGGGGTTCGGGGGCTTTCATCAGAACCTTAGTCATAAGTCACTCAGCAAATATAATTGTGCAAAAATATTTTTTGTAACATAAACGTATACTGGCTACAACAAGGTTAGTCTGCTAGAGTTGGTGATGGCCCGTATGTATTTCTGGGTCCACCGTCTTTCTGCAAAAACCAAACCAACCAGGAATTAACAATAAGGAGCTCTCAAATCACACAGTGTATAGAAAAACAGACATCGTGTTCAGTCATGTAACTAATTAGAGTGATATGAAAATATCATAAAAACAAGGAAGCGTCCAAAGGTTATCTCCATGAGTCATCTTACCTATTCCGAGACAGAAGACAACCACTCTCAAGCCACCGAGTAACGCCCCTGCCACAACTATTGCCATTGTTAGGGGCCTGGGGCAAAGGCAGCTGGTGGGCCGTTTTTTTCAGCTGTAGATAAAATCCCATTTTCCTAGGCTGGCGCGGCCGCTGGTGCTTGACCTTAAAGGCTGCTGTAGCCTTAGAGCAAAGATCGGGGCTCATAATAAACAAATACCGAGAATGGCTGGGTCATTGTCTTGGGCAGTAGGACAATGGTGCAAACCGAGCAGGCACAGCATGAGGCGGGTCTCCTTGAGCAGGCACAGCTTGTGGTGGGTCTCCTCGAGCAGGCACAGCATGAGTTGGGTCTCCTCGAGCAGGCACAGCTTGTGGTGGGTCTCCTCGAGCAGGCACAGCATGAGGTGGGTCTCCTTGAGCAGACACAGCATGAGGTGGGTCTCCTCGAGCAGGCACAGCATGAGGTGGGTCTCCTTGAGCAGGCACAGCATGAGGCGGGTCTCCTTGAGCAGGCACAGCATGAGGTGGGTCTCCTCGAGCAGGCACAGCTTGTGGTGGGTCTCCTCGAGCAGGCACAGCTTGTGGTGGGTCTCCTTGAGCAGGCACAGCATGAGGTGGGTCTCCTCGAGCAGGCACAGCTTGTGGTGGGTCTCCTCGAGCAGGCACAGCTTGTGGTGGGTCTCCTCGAGCAGGCACAGCTTGTAGTGGGTCTCCTCGAGCAGGCACAGCATGAGGCGGGTCTCCTCGAGCAGGCACAGCATGAGGTGGGGCTCCTCGAGCAGGCACAGCTTGGGGTGGGTCTCCTCGAGCAGGCACAGCTTGGGGTGGGTCTCCTTGAGCAGACACAGTATGAGGCGGGTCTCCTTGAGCAGGCACAGCATGAGGTGGGTCTCCTTGAGCAGACACAGCATGAGGTGGGTCTCCTCGAGCAGGCACAGCATGAGGTGGGTCTCCTCGAGCAGGCACAGCTTGTGGTGGGTCTCCTCAAGCAGGCACAGCTTGTGGTGGGTCTCCTCGAGCAGGCACAGCTTGTGGTGGGTCTCCTCGAGCAGGCACAGCATGAGATGGGTCTCCTTGAGCAGGCACAGCATGAGGCGGGTCTCCTTGAGCAGGCACAGCATGAGGCGGGTCTCCTTGAGCAGGCACAGCATGAGGTGGGTCTCCTCGAGCAGGCACAGCATGAGGTGGGTCTCCTCGAGCAGGCACAGCATGAGGTGGGTCTCCTCGAGCAGGCACAGCACGAGGTGGGTCTCCTCGAGCAGGCACAGCATGAGGTGGGTCTCCTCGAGCAGGCACAGCATGAGGCGGGTCTCCTCGAGCAGGCACAGCATGAGGTGGGTCTCCTTGAGCAGGCACAGCATGAGGTGGGTCTCCTCGAGCAGGCACAGCATGAGGTGGGTGACATCGAGCAGGCACAGCATGAGGTGGGTGTCATCGAGCAGGCACAGCTTGTGGTGGGTCTCCTTGAGCAGGCACAGCTTGTGGTGGGTCTCCTCGAGCAGGCACAGCATGAGGTGGGTCTCCTCGAGCAGGCACAGCATGAGGTGGGTCTCCTCGAGCAGGCACAGAATGAGGCGGGTCTGCTCCTGTCCCGGGTGGGTCTCCTTGAGTAGGCACAGCTTGTGGTTGGTCTCCTTGAAGAGGTACAGCATGAGGTGGGTCTCCTCGAGTAGGCACAGCTTGTGCTGGGTCTCCTCGAGCAGGCACATCATGGGGTGGGTCTCCTTGAGCAGGCACAGCATGAGGTGGGTCTCCTCGATCAGGCACAGCATGAGGTGGGTCTCCTCGAGCAGGCACAGCATGAGGTGGGTCTGCTCCTGTCCCGGTTCTCTCAGCGTGACAGTGAGTGAGGCCACTGGGAGTGGCTCTGCTCTTTTTGGGCATCACAGTCCGAAGTAATGCTACCTGTGGTTGGGGTGAAAGGGGCTGTTCAGGGAGACAGATTATGTGTGGGGCCATCTAAGAGGGATTCTCCAGATGAGCCACAGGTGCCTGCTGTCACCTTGTCATCTTAAAAACTGGAAGGGGACTCTGGTTCACCATGAACGGAAAAAAAAAATAATGCATGCAACCAAAATGAGCAAAAAGAAAAATGTTTTTTACAACACAAAACAATTATTTTAAACATTACTGTGAAAAATGTTAATTCGGGGCTAAAATGACAAAAGGAAGGGAGAATAGACATGGCAGGACAGTGTCAAAATGGATTGAGCGTGGAGAGAAATGTGGAGAGAGACAAAGGAGAAGTGAGACAGCACAGTGGAGAAGAATGACAAAAATATGGGAAGAGGAAAATGAAATCATATGAGGAAGAAAGGAAAGGCAGAGGAGAGATAAGAGTGCTAGAGATGCAGACAGATGGAGGGAGTGAGGGGAAGAGATTAGGGAGAAGAAGTGATGGAAAATAGTGGAGAGAAGGGCAGGAATTGTTAAAGATAGAGAGAAAGCTGGAAATCGAAAGTGGAAAAGAGGGATAGAGGAAAGTGGCAGAGGATGTGGCGTAAAGACCAGAGCTGCCAACTTTGGAACTTGGGAACCAGGTTTGAGTCTTAGCATTGGCTCAAAATCCTGTGATTCTATGCAAATTACCTAATCTCCCCGTGCTTAAAAAAATGGGAACGAGCCAATGTAAAGCACTCCAATACCTTTGCGTAGAGTTTGTGCTATATAAACTTTTTTAAAAAGTGAATGATGAAGGAAATGATAGAGAGAAAAGCAGAAGAGGGTGTCAAACATTTCCTGGTCTATGAGAAAAAAGGAAGGATGGTTACTACCTCACATGCACTATCCTAATTCTCTCCCTCAGTCTAGGGCTTAGTTTAGAGGTTGTTGGCATTCCAGGAGGTAGATTACAATCCACCAGTGGAAATTCCTTCATAAAAGGGATGGAATGGTAAAGGAAATTCCACCTGTGGATACTCCTTTGCTTTAAACGCTGCCTCAAGGCACAAGAGGACTTCTGTTACTGTCTGCAGCAAAGCAATTAAAGGGACACATAAGAATATAACATTAGGTATAGTACAAACAAATTCAAGGGGCAGAGGGACGGGCAAGAGGCTGACAGGAGAGAGCAAGGCAGGATTAAAATGGAAGGTTTGCAAGACACAGAAATGAAATAAAACTTCAAGGAGAGATACAAAATGACAGGAGGAATAAGGGCATGAGAGAATACAAACAACTGAAGAAAGAGCCAACAGGGGAGACAGGAGTGCGAGAGAGAGGGGATTTGTAGACAGAGAGAAAGGAGAAGAGAGAGGGGAAATGTGACAGACTCAGTGAAGCACATGGGCAGAAATAGAGACTCCGAGGAGAGTAAAGGAAGTACAGTATGAGAGAAAAAGGGGCAAAAAGTGACAGGGAGAATGAGAGAGGTGCACACAACAAGTAAGAAAGGGGCATACAGACAGAAAGGAAGAAAGGCATTTGGAGTGAATTCCGGCAGCTTTTCCAGATTCAAATCAAGTCTCTACCCACTTTACAACAGACATCAAGTACAAAGCTACATGCAATCCACAGAGACATCGCTTGCAGAGAGGCTGCTGAGTGACAACCTAAAGAGGAAGACCACTGATTCCTTGAAGGTGAACAGAAGACTCAAAGTGCAAAGGATGCGCGTGGTTCTCTGACTCATGGCCTGATATAATATAGGTTATTCAGGGATCTTAGGGGGGGGGCACAGACTAAGGGGCCAATAGGTGACTAACACATTCAGGCACCCTAAGTAGAGAAATGTATAGGCCTGAAGATCAGGTAGGGGACCTGTGGGTGAGTTGCAGTGGAATAATGGTGTGTCTAGTTGTGCATCTAGTCTTGGCCAATGCTACTGACTCCACGAGTTTAGAAAGCTTAATTTATCAGAGATTTCTCCAAACATTACTCCCAATACTAAGCAACGTTTCATGAAAGGTCATTATCCACAAATGTGGGCCACTTTGCCTTTTGGTGTGCAGGCCTAATGTTGTGCCCAATCCGACCCTGTGTGTGCTGACATGTGAAACCGTGCACAACAGTGGCACTGTGTGAGGTGGTAGGCCTGGCATTGACAGTATGGTCCTGTAATAGTCATTTTTGCAGGGATCTCTTTTTGTTCCTAAACCAGCCCTTTAAAAATGGCTACCCGCTGAAAGATGCCACAATAGACAGACCCCAGCTGACATCATCAAACAAACGAAAGTTCTAGAACGCGTGTGTTGTTGTTGGTAGAGAGATACAGGACTTAATTGACAAAGAGAATTGGTTTTCCCTCACCCTGGAGGTTCCCTTTAAAAACCAGTGTTTCTAGTTTAAATTAAGCAAACCTGGCCAGTGAGTAATTCCTCCAGTGCACTGGCCTGGAAAATTAATGGCTCAATCATGCGCCTGTAACTTAGAAGCCCGAGGAAATGGTGATCCGAAAGTGCTGTTTAAAGAACTTTTCATTTCCTCCATGCAAACTGCATTTTTCTAGCCGCGTGAAGCTACGACTATTGGGGCATAGTCTTAGGAAGTCAGTGAATTCTTAGTTGATTTAAAATACAACTACTATAATTAGTCATTTTTAGAGCTATATTTGGAGAATACTAAGTACACCCATGCTGGATACAAAAGTAAATATTGTTTAACAGCGCAACGTAGTGGCTATCATTGGTAATGCAGTTAGATGTTCCATCCCCTAACAACCATGTGGGAATTTAATTGTCAAGTTACTGATTTACTGATTATTAACTGTATGATAGAAATGATAGTGCTCAACAGCTGGAGTATTTCAAGTCTGTGGCTATCGAGAATTATTGGATAATGTTCTTTTTTCAACAGAACAGAATGCTGACAGGTGCGTTCTTTATTTATAGTTCCCCCGAACTTTCATCGAATGTTGGAGATCAACATGGTTTTTGTATAGTTGTTTAACCTTTTCAGCATTTGTCTGCATCCCTGACAGGCAGTCCTATATCTATGTTTATGGTTTTGGTGAAAGTTCCATTTCACCAGCTAAATTTTTTTGAAGCCAGTTTTAGTATGCGAGACCTTGACAGGTTGCGTATTTCCAGAAGTAACCAGCAAAAACACCTCTACCGATTAGATACGAATACAATTTGACGCCGAGTGACATCATATTCACCAAAAAAGAAATCCAGCCCATAACTCAATGTAGCTGCAGTATTTAATTTGTAAAAGAAAAAAGTGTCAGGGCAGCGATTTTACGTCTAGCCTAGCGACAGCTTTGGCTGTCTCCCCAGCCTCATGTTTAAAAAAAAATTCATTGGTCTGTTCAAGTGTCGTTCGAATTTTGCTTCCACCCCACATCATACCGAACGGGGCAGTTGGTCAGCCCACTTTAGCCATTGGCTGTGAGTGATGTATTTTAGTTACGCCTAAAACGTAGTCTACTTCTGTGCCATGGTTGGTGAGTCACTTTTTACTTTTTTTATTTTTGTTTTTTGCAAACATATGCACGCCACATTTAGTCAAAAGCATTTTTACTTTTTACTATTTTTACACTTTTAAAGTCTACTGCATATGAAATACAACCCTGAACTATTGGCTTTGCCAATGCTTTTTTCTGAAGAGACAGCGGCCCACTGCACTTGTCGACACTGCCAACTACCATTGACAGCACCACCTACTATTTTCAGTACTAGGGCCACCACTACCCCACCTTCATGTGGTCCGGTTGGGGATGGGTCTGTTGTTCAATTTACAGCAGCAATATGCATTCTCCTGGGGAGCTGCCTCTGGAGTAAGTCCCTGAGATAGGAATATGGTACTTTATCTTTATATGAACCATATACTGTTTCTTCTTGAAATTTTTGTTTCTTAGGAATTTGCATTGAAACTCTGCATACCATATATATTTTTTTAAATAAAGCTCAGTTGTTAGAATTAAGATCTTTGCGTCGCCGGCATGGTATGGCTGACTGATCCTTTTTGTTCTCCTGAGCTAAAGCTCCGGTGACTTGAGCAGCAGATTACATTGTTTAACAATTGCATGCTTAAATATTCTCTATAGGGAACACTTAAAGCAGAATACTATGTGAAGCTGTGCAAATGCAGAGGCAGTGTTTAATTTGAGCCGGTGCTTTCCGGTGCTTGGCACCAGCACTTATTTGTCAGCACCAGCACTTATGACAGCTGCCACATGGCTGTGCTGTTTGTTCAATTTAGATATGAGCAAAACAATAGTTGTTTATTCATTCAATATGCATTAAAACAATTAATACCTGTTGCCCAAGCCATTCTTATGTCTTTGGGGGCCTCGAACAGTCTGTATTGTCACACTTGTAGCAGTGTGATGATTAGTAGTTGTGTAGGTACTGTTATTTGCAGCGCTGACAGCGGCAATGGGTGGTGCAAGCTGCGGTGACCTCCTGACGAGGGCCCTGACACTTATGTGTTTTGCAAATTAAGCACTGTGCAGAGGGGAGTGCTAGAGAAAAGGTGGTTTGTATACACTGGCAGAGTTTAATTCAAGGTGAACTAAATGTGAACAGGACAGACCTTCGCTGTGTCATTGGTGCAGTGCACACTACCAGCGCCTCTGCTTAATTAAGGCTGAAGACAAGTGTGCATTGCCCTTGGAAGGCACCACTCACCTGGGGCCATATCATGATGGGCTGGGATGGCTCCGCACAGAGCAGAGCACCTGTTTTTTTTGTGTCTGCTGTGTTTTAAAGAGAATTCATATAATCAGATATTTCTCTTCGTTACAGCTTCCTTTTTTAGACAGTACCAGTTGATAACAGTGAGCAGAGTTTGCCTATTTTTGTTTCTGACGTGCTGTCACTAATTCTGAGAAATATTGGGTTAAATGAACTCACTGTGCACTCCAGGCACATAAAAACAACTGCTCGACTCGGTGCTGAGCCAGTGCAGACCATTGTAATTTGGCCCCTGGAGTCCCAGATTTCTGCACTGCAGTGGCGTAGCTAGGGGGGGGGGGGGGTGGGGTGGGTAGGTTGTTCCATCTATAAGAATAATCTAGGCCATGTTTAGGGTTTGCATGACTACTGACTTGCCTCTTAGTTTCCCAATGACATTGTTGTTAGGGGCAAGCCATTAATGTTTCTAAGTTCATATTTAAAAACTATCACTTTAAATAAATGTCTGTCTATGCAGTGATATGATCTAATGCACTAAGCTGAAATGCTTCTGCAGGTTAAAGAAATATGCTTTTTTTAATTTTGATGCAACAGTATCATATTTTTACATTATGTTTTGTGTACAATACACAAATGTTTTCATGGCTTGGCTCGTGCTTGCACTCTTTGAGCCAAGCCAGATCCATCACTCGTCTCGACTCTGGCTCAGCTCGCTCTATTAATTTGCTGGCGCGCCCACCTCTATTTGCAACTTGGGCTTGGTACATGGGGCCATCAGTTACTTTATTTGTAAAAGGTGTGGACAGGAAACATGGAGCCCTGCCTAAATGCACTTATATGACAATTCTACCATCAAGGCTCCCCATAGCAGAGACAAAAATGGGTGGATACAGTGAAAATACATTTAAAATAAGTGATCCCAGGGCAGGGACTCCAGGCTGTTGTGCTGTATGCCATGAGTTCCCAGGGAGACCTGTCATGCCCAGGTGGGATAGGTAGGGGCATAGCTCCAGGTCGTGGTCTGGCTGTGACACCCTCCAAGTGCATTCTTGGTTTGATAGTTTTGTTTGGGGGCCCTGACTCGTGTGTGCTATGTCTGCTTCCATTGTTTCGGTCATTCTTATTTTGCTAAGAGCTTTAAACTGGGTGATTTGTTTGGATCGAAAACTTAAATGTATCTAGTGGCTGGTTTATCAAAGAAATAGTAAATTTGCACCCACAGAAGTACTCATTAAATATGTGCAAACTTACTACTTTTTGGCGTTCACAAGCATCTGCAGTAGTCGGCTTGGAAGGCTGCAGCAGTTTCAGGTTCCAGGCATACTACCGGCAATCAAACACCTCACGGTGATGGGATGAATGCTTGCAAATTGTCTAACCAGTGGCAAATGCATCAGGTAGTGTTCCAACCCATCGTTTTTCACCCACTGAGCCACGCTAAACAGAGGCCCTCCTAATATAGATTAGTACTGAGCCTGTTCCTTACAGAAACAGTTCATCCCAAACATTGGTCCTCTCACCCCTCCACATTGCATACCACTGCTTTTTTAGTTGGGAAATTTGAGTTTCACACCACCCAAACCATACTGACTAAGCCAAGTCCCTGTTGGTATCATTGCACTCTGTGCACACCACACCTTCCTCTGCACGGCTGCTCATCAAGGCAGCCGCGGCCCGTGCAGGCAAGAGCGGTAGGCTGGTGCGGCGGAATAGGGGGGATTTTGACAGACGACCATGAGGGAAAATTAATTATTAATTTAATCTTCCCTCGTGGTCATCTGTCGAATCCCCGTCAACCCGGCCCCACCGCTCTTACCTGCACGGGCCGCGGCTGCACCAAGGTCAGCCCTCAGATTGCCTCTGCCAGTAGTGTCACTTCACTCCAAATCCTGACCAGGAGGCAGAAGTGTTCACAGGGTTTCCAACCTGTATGCTGTGTGGGACCCTGTCATTCAGGATTGGGCTGCAGTGCCCTGCCCGCTGTCTGCCTGTGAGTAAAAAGGACCAGGCCCTTAGCAGTATCAGGCAGACATGAAAAGGGGCACAGTACAGGTCATTGGGTGCACGGCAGGAAAGGAAAAAGCCAGTCTGCTTGGCGAGCCCTAACCCAAGCCAGCCACTGGGAGGTGGGCCAGTGGACTGCTCTCCTCCCTGGGGTCATGGTAGCCTTTCAGGCCCCCTCAGGGAAGGATGCCATTCAGCTGTTGGGCCAAAAATAGTTACACTTGTTGCTGAATCACAGCAGCCAGTGCTCAACGTAAGAAAAGTATGTGTGCTGCTCACCATGAGGGCAGAATCTGTTGTGAGTTACATGGATCAGTATGAATGCACTCAGCAGGCAGTCACCATTGCTCCAGCTGATGCTGCAGCAAAACACACAAGCCACCTCTATAGAATAAGTCTCAACCGCGAACCGACAAGCACCATCACAAATTAAACACTGATTTACTGAGTGCTTTTTAGTGGTAGTTCATTAGGAACATTAGTTTCCTCCTGCCACTGCTCCGGAGGCTGCACGATTGGGAGGGGAAGATACCACAGGGATTCTCTGCAGCGTTCTGTTGATGCCTTTGTACCCCCTCACCCACCAAGCGGTGTAGGCACAGTCTAGAAGGAATATACCCTGGAGGTGCCCTAGACCCAGGATATACGTAGGCGTGGTGCTATCCCTGCCCACACTACCAACTGGGAAAATAAGTCTGTCTGGGAGATCCGGTCACCAAAGGCTACCCCAACCGAAACAAGTCTGAATGCTCCACCTCCATCCCACCAGGTAATCTGAATTATGGCCCTCATTCCTGAGGGTACAACTGGTGCCATTGATGCCTGATGAAGTATTGAAAATGAGCAGCACTACCTGACATTCATGAAAACATTCAATTTCTGCCTCAATGATGGCCTTTTGTGGATCGAAGAGGTTGATTTTTTGTTTGGGCGAAGGTATCATGCGGCTTCCACTGCACCTTCCAAGATCATTTGTTGGTCAAAGTCATCGGTTAGCAAAACACAAATGACATAGCATCTGTATTTTAAAAATCTATGAACATCTGAATTGTGTTCGAGTGTCTATTGATGACCAGTGCACGGCTGAGCAAAAACAAAACAGCTCAACATCTGACAGTCTGGTGAAAATATCTGCTTAAAACCCATTCCCATGCTTGCCTAGCACACTCTTAACCGAAATTTAAGAGCGTTTCTTATAAGAACGAAAGCTGTTGATACCAGCAGCAACACACCTACCAGTTTTTCATTGGTGTACTTAAAGGCACTCTGCATGTTTTTTGTTTGTTTTGTCCTCAATTTGAAGGTCTACTCATATGAGGAGCCCACAAACTGCATCTTTATTGACTCCCAAGGATACATTTGTTGTCCATTGGCACATGGGAGACCCAACCTGGTCCTAGCTCTCGAGTGGGTGCTCTTATTCGTCCTCACCCTTTGTCCAGGCTGGTGGCAGCTGGGGGCTGGTCATTGTTTTGGAGTGTATCTGTGTAAATTAAATGCAGCAAATGTTGACAAGAGGAGCGCGGTGTGAGTCGAAGTGTTCATAGTCATTTGTATGTTTGGGAAAAGAATGCTGATCGCGAACATTGGAATGATGCGGATGGAAAAAGAATCGCGATCACGTCTGGTATTCCTGTCATTAGGGTTACTTGTAGAGGGTCACAATCATTTTGTGTAAAAGGAAAGCTGTAGACAACAAGAACAGACCACCCCATACTGCTCAACAGACTCGCTGGATGGGAGACACATGGGTTCCCTCCAGGGTTATTCTTTGCGTTGTGGTCTATAGTCTCAGAGTTTTGGATCGTGTTTGTTTCAAATCCCTTTGCGTAATCCCCTGGAGCATACATGGTTCTTCCCCAGGCCAGCCCATGAACAGGATTTGATTTTCCTATGCTATTAGAACCCTGGGTTTCTTTGTCCTTTCTACTTTGCATCTCTTGCTGGTAGAAGAATATTTACAATATTTATAATACGTACAAGATATTTATATTCATAAAATTTATATTCAACATATAATATATAATATTTATATTTTATATAATACATTTCCATGGGCCACATGTATCAACATTAGAATTGCGATTACCTAATTGCAGTTTTCTGCAAATCACAATTAGGTAATCACTATTCCTAATGTATGACATTTAGCGATTCCTAAGGGATCGCAAATCGACCTACCTCATTACTATTAATGAGGTAGGTCGCAATTTGCGACCCCCTAGAAATCGCTAAAATCACGGGGATGGTGGCCTGCTTGGGTCAGCAGACCACCATGTCCGTGATTGCTTTTCAATGAAGCAATCATTTTTTTTTTAAATGCAGCCCATTTTCCTTAAAGGAAAACGGGTTGCGTTTAAAACAAAAAAATGAAAAGTTTTCTTTTCATTGTTAAGAGCAGGCAGTGGTCTGTGGAACCACTGCCTGCTCTTAAAAAGGTTTTTGCCACCATTCCCAAAGGGGTCCCTTGGGGACCCCTTCCCATTTGCGAATGGGTTGCCACCAGTTTGAAGTTGGTGGTAAAATGCAAATATTTTGCGACCGCATTCATAGTCACTAAACATTCATACATACTGCTGCGATTCGGTATTTGCAAGGGACGCCCTAAACACGCCCTTTCCACAAACCGAATCGCAAACCCATTTACCAGATCGCAAAATAGGGTTTGAGACATAGGAAAAGCCTTTTTTGCATTCGCAACGTTGACCTTGGAAGGGGCCATCATGTTGTACCACAGTTTCTAATTTCCTCAGTGCTGTGTGGTGCATGACAGCCACAGCATCTATGCTCTCCTGAACACCAAGACACATTTTTAAGAAGCCTCAGACACGGTTAGAAAAGTTTTCCCACACAATTTGTCATTGGAGACACACTCCTCCGGCAGCAACCTCAGAAAAACCTCGGATTCCTTGCCCTGCCTCTGTTCTCCTTCCGAGACTCTTGACTTGCCATGATTGGGCTTGTTTCACCTGCTGCTGTGAGCTCCTGCTCCAGTGCCTGCTCTCTGTGAGCAATACTCTCCTAGGCCTCGGCTTCCTGGCTGTGAAGTCATCAGTCACATCAAAGGTCACAGGCACAATTTGTCACTGCTGACTTGCAATTTACGACTGGTAAGGAATCAGAATTTGCACACAAGTAAATTGCATCTGTGATTTTTATGGACTCACAAAATGGTGTGGGTAATGGTTAGTGCATATCGATTAGGGATTCTCAATTAGCAGTTCATTCATTTTTTAAATTTGTGCTCTGCAAATTGGGCTGTTTGCGAACGCAAAATAGTTTCATACATGTGGCCCTATATGTATTACATCTCATATATATGTATGGAGTATATATATATATATATATATATATATATATATATATATATATATATATATATATATATATATATATATATATATATATATATATATATATATATATATATATATATATATCGCTGCTCCCTGTGCACCAGCCTGGCGCACTCTCGAACGGTGCCTGGAAAGGTACGATTACCTGGTGGCAGTGTGAGCTGTATATATATATATATATATATATATATATATATATATATATATATATATAATCTACTGGCGGTCGCCAGTAGATAGTTATAGTTAGGACCTATTTTCCATAGGAAATTCACAACATTCTATTTCCAATAACTTTGGCACCGGTTGACGAATCTTCGTGAAATTTTCAAAACTCGTGGGGCGCTCCGGTCCGCTCCTATCTTGAAAGTTTCGGGGTGATTCGGCAAGCGGGGGCCGAGAAAAAAGGAGGGTCCCAAAACATGTTTTCTCCATGTTAATTCCCATAGCTGTATGCTAATTGGCTATCAACACTCCAAACCAGGAAGTGTTGGCAGCCATCTTGTGCCTCGGTAGAACCGAGGCACAAGAAAAGAGAAAAACTAACGCGCAAAACGCAAAAAGGGGGCAGGGTAGAAACACCCTGACCCCCTAGGCCTGCTCAGGTGGTCCCACAAGGACCCCCAGGGCCCAAAAAAGCAGTTAAAAAAAAAAAAATTGGCGGGATGCGCTTAGGATGCGCAGATCCCGCCGTGAAAAAAAAAACGGAAGCGCTTCGTTGTTATTTGGCCCCCGGGTGGGCCAAGTCCCGGGGGCATGCGGGGGTTAATAAAAAAATGGTTTGGGGGGCCTCTAAGGCCCCCCCAAGCCCAGGGGACCGCCACCCCCCGGGGCTTTGAATTTTAAATCGTGCGGGAGGGCACTCAGCCCTCCCGCAGCCCCGGGGACCGCCACTGCCCGGGGCTTCTTTTTTAAAATTAAATTACATGTGTGGGGGGGCTCGAGCCCCCCCACACGCCTCGGGGACCGCCACCTCCCCGGGGCACTTAAAATGTCAATTTGGGGGTCCGTTACGGACCCCCGAGCCCCGGGGACCACCACCTCCCCGGGGCTTTGCACATGTTGGGAGGGGGGCCGCGCGGCCCCCCTCCTGGAGCCTGTGATGGCCCTGGGGACCACCACCCCCCAGGGCCGGCTCCTGCAGTGTCCCGGGGTGCCCACCACCAGGACACTGCTGTTTGCTATGACAGGGTGGGAGCCTCGCGGCTCCCATCCTGTCATAGCAAACTTGCTTTGAATTTTGGAAGAGAGAGCAGGAAACCTGCTCTCTCTTCCAAAATTCAAAGCAAATTGCCTCACACGGGGAGCTGCATCTAAGCAGTTCCCCGTGTGGAAAGCTAATGCCGGCTCCCGCAGGACGCGGGGAGCCGGCGGGACCGTGGGGGATTGGGGACCCCCCCACGGTACCCAACGGAGAGGGCCAGCCCCTGGGGATGGGGTCCCCGGGGCTACAAGTGGCCCGGGAGGGGGGCCACGTGGCCCCCTTCCCCAAAATTTAAATAATAAAAAAACAAAGGCCAGCCCGGGGGATGGGGTCCCCGGGGCCATAAGTGGCCTGAGGAGGGGGCAACGCAGCCCCCTCCAAAACATTTAAAA
This sequence comes from Calotriton arnoldi, assembly GCA_963921515.1. Lineage (NCBI taxonomy): Eukaryota > Metazoa > Chordata > Amphibia > Caudata > Salamandridae > Calotriton > Calotriton arnoldi. Next base: position 1,080,067 of record CAWUFW010003902.1, read on the forward strand.
CCCCCATAAGAAGGCCATGCCCCGGGGGATGGGGTCCCCGGGCCGATTAAGGCTTCGGGAGGGGGCCACTCGGCCCCTTCCAAATTTTATTTTAAAAAAATGGGGGCAGGCCCTGGGGATGGGGTCCCCAGGGCCAATAAATTAGAAAAGAAGGGGGCCACACAGCCCTCTTCTTAAAAAAATAAATAAATAAAAGACCGGCATCGCGCCGGAGGCCACGCCCCCTCCTTGCAGCACTCCAGGGGGCGCGTTTGCAGATGGGGAACGAATTCCCCTTGAATACTGGGGGTCCCTGGGGGCTAACTAGCCCACCAGGAACCTCCAGTATGCGCCAGGGGGCTGCGTTGCAGAGAGGTGTTCTGAGGCCACGCCCCTTTTTACACCTCTCTGCAACGCAGCGCTGTGGCGCTTAATGGAGGTAGCTGGTGGGCTAGTTGCACCCCAGGGACCCTCAGGATTCAAGGGGAGTTAATCCCCCAACTTAAAACGCGCCACGGGGCGCGTTTGCACAGTGGTGAAGGGAGGGGGCGGGGCATCAAAAAAATGTACAAAACCTGTAAAAAAATAGATAAACAGGACAACAGTCAATTAACCACGATAAAATTTGATACATCGTCTCATTGTCCAACAGCCAACACAGCAGTGACATTATGTAGGTTTCCACATCCATACTCACACAACATTCATCTCTCATTGCAAACACAATATTACCAAAATGGATACTAGAAAGTCACCATAAAACAGCTAACTTTAGCTGGTATACACAAGAAAATTGATAAGCAACCACAGTTCCTGTGTAAGAGGGACCAATGTCCTTCTCTTCTTGCCAATTCATATAGCAGTCCTGTATTAAGGGTCTATACAATGATTACCTCAATTCATAGTAATAAAATGCAGGTTATTACCTCAGCTAAATTCCAAATGGGCATACCACGCCTCAAAATACACGCAGCCAACTTGTAGTTCCAATACCTATGTACACAGGGAGATGATAACCCTACATGTTATTTTAGGTGGCATGCTACTCATATTCCCCATCCCTTAAAGGAATACAATAATAAGTTCCTCGATAGAGATCACCGAGATAGTTACCTCTAATGACTCGTGCTATTAATTCAGCGTCCTTTTCATAGGTTCAAGCAGTCGCATATATCCCAATACACTTCTGTAATACAGCCTAATCGTCAGGGATAATTTGAAGATACCGCAATCTGCAAATATATATCAATAATATGGCCCTATGCAAAACAGAGTACCAATCCATAGAAAGCCCATTCCACACACCCCAATATTGGCATTGGGCGATCCTAATTCAATACAAATGTGTGCATTACCCAAAACAGCGGTCACATGGCAGATATTATATAAAAAGACATCTCCCTCCTAGCGACTCAGAACTGCACGCGGGGCTTTCCAACATAGTTCATAATGTCCCATAATATTAAGCATTAGTGAAAATTCACGATGCGGAATATAAAGATCACAGATATTCTATCACAATCAATATCCCCAAATACCAATATTAGCCCACATAAAATTTAGGGTCATATACATGTATAAACGGATATTTAAACAGATAAAGAGCACAACGATATACCTCAGATTATTGTAGGTATATAATCTCACGTCCCCTAGTTAGGAATACTTGTGCATATAAACAAACAGTCCCGAACAGGATCTGTAAGAAAAAATATAAATATACTTTATGACAAACTCAGCGTAGACACGTAAACAAAACGCTAATGTCATGAGCATAGCTTAACGGCCCATACCTGTATGTAGCCGAAACGGGGTATGAAGATGATTAAACCGTCGCTAATGATACACCCTTTACTATTACGACCTCTTCATCCGATCGGTCGAGAAAAAAGAAATTCCGAAGTCCCGGGGCAGAGTCTATGAAAAGACCAAGTATACCATTAACGTATTTCCCAAAGAAAACACACACCCCCGAAAACCTCTATCAGACGCCGTTTCGAACGCATAAAAACCAATACCTGGGATTTTGCCAGGGTACAGCTGTCTGCAGCAAGCACTGGTGTCACCATGTGCTGAGTTCAGCCACACGTAGCTGCAGTAAAGAAAACACAGCAAGGCTGAGCATGTAACAGCTAAGGGATGGTACGACCAGGACATTAGGCTTTAAACCAGTGCTTCCTTTTTTGTATCTATCTACTAGCATCTCTCATTTACAAACAAACTGGTTGTGTAAATAATGAAGACTTTTTTCAGGCAATGCAGTCAAATATATAAGGCTAGCCGTATAACTGCCTTTCCCCATTCTGACTCCTTTCCCACCATATACTGGATGTCATCCACCACTATCCACATCTGGGCTCCCCATCCCCTTTCTCCTCCAGCGAGTCTGTATCATCATGCCCAGTGTGTCTGCCGTTCAGACCTGGTGCTTTGGTGTGGGAGTCTGTGCTTTTGTCCCATGAACAAAGTAAATAAACTGTCGAATCTTGCCTCTACAAAGTTGATTGGGGGAGACAGAGCCAGTGGGACAGAAAAAAAGCAGAAGCACTCCACGGGGGACTACAGATCCTACCTTGTGAGTCATTTCTATGCCTGATCCTTTTTCTATTGTTTCTTGTCGCCTATATGAACACATTCAACAAAATGGTGATCAAAATCTAGCAATAATTGAGGTACAGTGGTCCCATCACAGGCTTTTGTCCCAGTGCCACAGCACCTGCTGCACTCCCCCCTCCACTTCCGGCAAGCTCCCACATTGCCCCAGTCCAGGAAGGACCTCAAGACCTGGCTCTTCAGATGACCCCAGCACTCAACTTAGCTGCCCCCCTCCTCCCCAGCGCCTTGAGACCCTCACAGGTGAGTAGCTGCGCTTTACCAACCCTGATTGATTGATTGATTATCGATACACCCGGTCCCTCCTGCAGAACCCAATGGTACTGGCCCGAGGCCTGGTTGTGCGTGATACAAGTTATATTTGGCAATACCATGAGAACCCGCACCCCCTGATCTTGGAAACCTTAACCCCCTCCAGTCCAGATATCACTTAATTCCTGTCCATTTCACAGGCACTCTCTTTGACTCAACCTCATATGCAATAAATAATTTGAAAGATTCAGCAAAACAACTAGGAGTCTCCCTCAAAACTAGATAGCCCAGAATTGTTTGTTGTGTTTGTGACATGGTTTATTACATGAATGTATTTTGTGGTGTCCCTCTCTGCCACACCCGCAGTACTTTACAGGATGTATCTAACACACGCCACGAATACTGAGCAGTCCCGGTGTTATCGGTCCGATGAGGATGAGTGGCAGAGACAACCCTTCCGACATTTGAGCCTGTGTCTTGTGCATTTGATCACATATATCCACAGAAGGCATGTGAGGCCCTGCATCCTCACACTCCCGCTACCCCACAAACACCAAATTGAAGTTTCCGTACATTTTGCAGAATCTTTTTGTTTTCTCAAAGTCCCAAGTTCCCATACTCGATTGGTTGTTCTGCTAGTGCTCGGTGAACTTCGTTCATCTGACAGCCTTTTCCAGATTTTTAAGGGTGATAGTCTTTTTTATGGGCTGATAAAGGACCTTTAACTTTTCACCGAACACAAATTATTGGCCATCCCATGAATATTTGCCAGTTACCTTTTCAGGAACGTTTCACATATGAAAACAAAAAATGTTCAATTATAAAAAGTTGTGTAATATTGTAGGGGTGGCTGTTTTGGATGGGGGTGAGATGCTGTGAAGTGCTTCTTTTGCAAATTACTCTTAATTCCTGAGAAAACTATAATTATTACTGTTAGCACCAATTGTATTTGTAGGTCGGTTTTCAAGTTAAAATCAGACATTTTGTCCACCAATTAAGTTGCTTAAGGGAAAATGTATCCACATGCAATTCACCTTCATTTTCAGTTCCAACTACTACTTTCAAAGAAATGCTTCCAGTTTGTGGATAAAAATGACACCATTAAACGTTAATGAAAACAAGAACCTTCTAGAAGGGCATGTAGCAGTCGCGGTCGGTGTAGGTGTGCCGGCCGGGCGGTGACGTGGGGCGGGGGAGGGGCAAGGTGGGGGGTAGCAAAGTATGGATTACGGACCGATACAGGTAAGTAAACATTTAAATCAATAAAACGAATTTCGTTGCGCGCACTGCATCGCATTTGGCGATGCAGTGCGCCCAACGAAATTCGTTTTATTGATTTAAATGTTTACTTACCTGTATCGGTCCGTAATCCATACTTTGCTACCCCCCGCCCCACGTCACCGCCCGGCCGGCACACCTACACCGACCGCGACTGGCATGTAGGCCAATAATCTGAATCTATGTAAGACTTTGCTCAAGTAATAAAAAATGCGCTACCTCTGCTCTGATGTGCCTGATTAAAACATCAGCGAATTCTGTTATCCAATACTCTGTCTGCATACAAGACAATTTAGTTTCTGGCATTGGCTTACTTGCAATTTTACAGTGTCTGTTCTACTGCCGCTTTTCAGCAGAGCCCATGGTGTACATGCTCCGGGGCCGCAGTGAATGCATTGAAATGTGGTGCAGCACTGCGCCGTGACGGGGCGGTGAATGATCCTTATTATAATAGTTACTGTTGAAACCAGAGTAGCAGCTGATAGAGCTGCGGACTCTGAGCCAGCGCCCCCCACTGGAGCAGCGCGCTGCCACTCCAGTTTCAGTGCTTTGTTATGGTAATTATTAGCGCTCCTTGACAGCTCAGGAGGCACTATTATGCGTGACTACGCATTTCAGTGCGGTGATGCGGACCACCACACTGAAATGCGTTAGTCTAACGCCTGATGCATGATACTTGGCAGGGCTGCACTATGAAGAAACACTGTCCATGGCCTTTTCTTACAGAAGCCACATAACGCCACGAAGAGAAAATTGGAGCCGCAGAGCTTTTATACATTCGAATTTAGACTAACTATATGTTTATTTGAAGAACATGGCCGAGTGAGACACAGATTCCCTGAGCTCCCGACCGAAGACCCGATCCTTCATCATCCTGCCAGTTATTAACCCCTAATTACGATCCTGCTTATCCTGCTGCATCCCAGTGGCACTGACCTGAAAATTTGCGCCCCGGAGATCGGCCAGATTGAAGTGCTCTGGGCAAACTGCAGCCCCTTCGGATGGAACCGAAAATGGCGGATGGGTGCTTGTGAGGCCTTGATGTCTTGGGTGGACGAGAGACGCCGGCAGAAGACCCTGCCCGCCTCCTGGTGAGCTGCTGCGCTGCGACCAGGGGCCAGGGGGCCGGGAGGCTCGTGGACCTGTGGCTCGTCGTCAGGCTGATCCTTGGTGCAGGGGCCTTACCGGAGCGACGGACCTCGCAGGGTCCTAGAGGAGAGAGAGGAGCCTCTGCAGAGGCGAGATCCTGCTGCACCGTGCTCGCGCTGGGGCACGGGCCTGTGTGTCCCTTTTGCCTGCCGCCCCTGCTGGGCGTGTAACTATCCAGGCGAAGACCCTGCAGGAAGCAGGGCCCTTGGGGCACCGTGCGAGGCTGGGGCCGAGACGTAATTGCTGATCCTGCCCCTCCCGCCTCGGCTGGAGACCCAAATCCCGGAGCGGCCGCTCAGAGTTTGGGGGCTGGTGCTGGGGCGCAGGCCTGTGTGTGTTGCCTCTGCCCTCCGCCCCTGATGGGCGTGTAATTATCCAGGCGAGGACCCCACGAGAAGCTGGAGCCTTGGGGTGCCGTGTGAGGCTGAGGCCGAGTCTTGAATGCTGATCCTGCCCCTCCCGCCTCGGCTGGGTACTTGAATCCGGATGCAGCTGGCTTGGAGCGAGGGGACTGAGTGTGACCCTGTGTGCCTCGGCGCATGTGCCTCTTAAACTCCTTCACTGGCCCGGAGTGTGCGGGCAGACCTGGAGCGAGGTCCTGCGGGCGCTGCGGTGTGTTCCAGCGGAGTACGGAGCGGCGGGGGATGGGGTACCTCTTGGTCCTCGGGAGGCCTGTGTTCTGAGTGGCCTGCCGTCAGGGGGGAGGAGGTGACCCTGGACTGCTGCCTGCCCTCTCTCTCCCTGGGCCTCTGGACCACTGCCCTGGATAGCACCGAATGGGTCACTGAGGTGCTCTGGCCTTAAAATGGCCTAGTTTTAATACACTGGTGGATTCCCCCCACCCCATGATGACCAAAGACAAAGACCCGAAGCCCCCCAGACTGGGGAAAATGGACAAATGTACTAAAGTTGTCACCCCGCACGAGGCTACGCAACCCATATCGGAGGCAGCCACCATACTCCAGGCCATCCAGTCTTCCAGGGAGGCCTTAGAAAATAAAATCGAGGAGGTGCGCTCTGAAGTTACTCTGCTGAGGCAGGATCTCCGGAATGTATTGGAGAGAGTCACGGAGGCGAAATATCGGGTCGCGGAGGTTGAAGACATGGTTAAAGATCTACAAAAAGCTGTGGCGGAGCTCCGAAACGCCAGTGGTGACCTGCAGTGGCGCGTGGATGATGCAGAAAACAGGGCTCCTAGAAACAATCTCCGCTTGGTGGGATTCCCGGAAGGCGTGGAGGGAACGGATTTACCTGCGTTCTTGGCCAAATGGCTGAAAAACATCATCCTGCCCGAACGCTTCTCTATATGTTTTGTTCTTGAGCGGGCGAGAGGGTCCTGAATGCCAGGCCTACCCCAGGCCCATTATTGCAAAAATCCTTAACTTCATGTACCGAGACATGATCCTACGAGAGGCACGCAGGATGGGGGAAATCAGACACGAAAATTCTAAGATTATGATCTTCCCCGATTATAGCCGAGATGTGCAGAAGCAGAGAAAGACTTTTGATTCTGCTAAAGCTAAACTAAGATCATTGCAAATTCAATACATGCTGCTATTCCCTGCAAAGCTGACGGTCAAATACAACGGTAGAGCGCAGTTTTTTCAGACTCCGGAGGAAGTATGGGCTTGGATTGAGGAGAGACCAGTCGTTCGCCCCCCGGAGCGCCAGCCCAGGGGTGAGGGCAGAACCTGGAATGCTAGATCAAAGGACCGACAATGGAGAACCAGGAGAAGCCGGAGCGGAACAAAGAAGACGGGCCCGGCAACGCACTATGCGCTCAGGAATCCCAGCAAAAAACCTGGGACACAGGTGGATGAGTCGACACATATTGAAGTCGCGGGCGACGACACAGACAGATCTAGCCAACGCGATACGCAGGTGGAGCTGGAGGACTCGAGAGAATCCTCTGGAGATGAGAGCACCCACCCCTTGGTGGCGGAGATCACGGCTTTGGAGGCAGGAGCGGAGGGTGGTGGACTCACATGAGATAAATGACCCCCCAGACTTCTTCATATAAAATATGCAAACCTGGCATTGTTTCCCGGTCGGGGGCCAGCAAGACCCAACAGTTCAGTCTAGCCTAGTCTAGTATTGAGACCTTGCTATACACCCTGCCCGGCGGTACAGTTCAGAACAGTGCTGTGGCAGTACCCGCCAAAGACCATTTCCCTTGTCCCTAATGAAGGGTTTGTACTGTGGAAGGGTGTAGAGTAGTTTTCCTTTTTTCATTTTAGGGGGGGGTGGGCGACAGACCTCTCTATCTTTTCCTACACGAGTTGGCTGTTTTTATTATGGGTTTGGGTGTAGCGGAAAGGGGCAGGGGGGTGGGGCGTGGGGCTGGGGGACAGAAAGGGGTTGTTCTTGTATTTGTTTATGTTGTTTGCACTGGACCTAACATCGACACCTATTTACATGGGGAGAACCACATTAGGAGAAACAGGGACATGGTTGGGGCCTCATCTCCGTTGTCACGACGACTGTGTTCCAGCACATAGAAGACCAAGCTGTCTCAGTCTTAAACTGGAATGTTAATGGACTGAGAGACAGAATCAAATGGGGGCTGGTCAACCAGTACGTGAAGCGACTGCAACCAGACGTAGTATTGCTACAAGAAACGCATTTACTGGGCACACAATGCAAGTTCCTTGAGAGGGCACCATACACGGTCCTGGCACATGCGGGCTTTACATCTGGGTCGAGGGGAGTCACCATTTTGATCAAAAGGTCTCCTCCCTTCGAAATGACACATAAATGTATCGACCCTGATGGTAGATTTGTTGAGGTGATGGGAACCTGGGGCAGGCGCAACATAACTATCATCTGTGCATATTCACCGCCTCGTTTACTCCTTAAAATCGCTGACATCCTCCTTGAGACCCCCATGTCCTTCCATGTCATAGGAGGGATTTCAATGATGTCACCAACACGGGGATGGATCGTTCCACTGGGTCAGAGGGAAATACAGACACAACCTCCCTCTACCGTTTTGTAGGCTTTATGAGGCTAACTGACATATGGAGATTCCAGCACCCAAATGCCCGACAATACTCCTATTTTTCCGGGGCACACAGAGTGTATTCGAGGCTGGACTATGTGTTTGTCCCCAGGGGGGAGATGGGCAGGGGCGTAACAAAGGCCCCCGCAGCCCCCGCGGTGTGGGGGGCCCGAGCTCTAGGGGGCCCCTTCAGCCCAGTACCCTGTCGGCAGAGCTCCTGAGTGTGGTCGGAGGGGGCCCCCTTCATGTACTGTGCAGGTGGGCCCCCTCAAGGTTCGTTACGCCACTGGAGATGGGGGTGGTTGGCAAGGCTGAATACCAGGCTAGGGGTCTGTCGATCTGTTCCATCAATCAATCAATCAATCACGGCATTTATAGAGCGCGCTACTCACCCGGGAGGGTCTCAAGGCGCTGGGGGAGGGGGTAAGTTACTGCTCGAACAGCCAGGTCTTGAGCTGCTTCCTGAAGGAGAGATGGTCCTGGGTTCGCCGAAGATGAGTTGGGAGGGAGTTCCAGGTCTTGGCTGCCAGGTAGGAGAAGGATCTTCCTCCGGCGGTGGTTCTGCGGATGCGTGGTACGGTGGCGAGGGCGTGGCTGGTTGATCGTAGCTGGCGGGTGGGCATGTAGAAGGTCATGCGGTTGTTGAGGTACTTTGGGCCCAGGTCGTGGAGGGCCTTGTGTGCGTGGGTGAGGAGTCTGAACGTGATTCTCTTGCTGACGGGGAGCCAGTGCAGGTCTTTCAGGTGTCCGGTGATGTGGCTGTGTCGGGGGATGTCCAGGATGAGTCGTGCGGAGGCGTTCTGGATGCGCTGGAGTCTTTTTTGAAGTTTGGCTGTGGTTCCGGCGTAGAGGGTGTTCCCATAGTCCAGTCGGCTGGTGACGAGTGCCTGGGTGACGGTCTTCCTGGTTTCAGTGGGGATCCATTTGAAGATCTTGCGGAGCATGCGCAGGGTGTTGAAGCACGAGGATGAGACGGCGTTGACTTGTCTGGTCATCGACAGGGAGGAGTCCAGGATGAAGCCCAGGTTGCGTGCGTGGTCCGTTGGCTTGGGCGCGGTGCCCAGGGGCCGGGGGCCACCAGGAGTCGTCCCAGGCGGAGGGTGATGAGCCCAGGATGAGGACTTCCGTCTTGTCTGAGTTTAGTTTAAGGCGGCTGTTCCTCATCCAGTCGGCGACGTCTCTCATCCCGTCGTGTAGGTTTGCTCTGGCGGTGGTGGGGTCGTTGGTGAGGGAGAGGATCAGCTGGGTGTCGTCGGCGTAGGAGATGATGTTGAGGTTGTGTTGGCGTGCGATGGCTGCGAGGGGGCTCATGTAGACGTTCCATCTGTTCCAACTTTCGAGAAGGCATGGAAGCCGTCGCCAAATGGATGAAAAACAGCTGCCTACAACTAAACACCAACAAAACAGAAGTACTCATCATGGGCCCAAACCCCGACGCCTGGAACGACACCTGGTGGCCCCCGCCCTCGGAAACCCGCCAACCCCCACAGACCACGCACGCAACCTGGGAATCATCCTGGACTCCGAGCTCAAAATGGACTGCCAGATCAACTCTGTCTCGTCTTCCTGCTTCCACACCCTCCGCCTCCTTCGTAAGACCTTCAAATGGATCCCCCTCGAACACCGAAAGACAGTCACTCACGCCCTGGTCACCAGCAGACTCGACTACGGCAACGCACTCTACGCCAGAATAAACAAAAACCTCATCCGCAAGCTACAGAACATCCAGAACGCCGCCGCAAGACTGGTCCTCAACCTGCCAAAACACTGCCACATCTCCCAGCACCTGCGCACACTCCACTGGCTCCCCGTAGAGGCGAGAATCACCTTTAAGATGCTCACCCACGCACACAAGGCCCTCCACGGCACCGGACCAGCATACCTGAACAGCCGACTCAAATTCCACGCACCCCAAAGGACCCTACGATCAGCCCAGCTCTCCTACGCCCTGGTCCCCCGCACCAGAAAGACCAGATCGGGAGGCCGCTCCTTCTCCTTCCTCGCGGCCAAAGCATGGAACGCCCTTCCGCTCCACCTCAGACAGACAACATCGCTCCCCATCTTCGCAAGAAACCTCAAAACCTGGCTCTTCGACAGACCCCCTCCTTGATGGAATGGAACCTGCACCCCCCCACCCCTAGCGCCTTGAGACCCTTACGGGTGAGTAGTCGCGCTTTAACAAACTCCTGATTGATTGACATGGAGGCTTAATACAAGGGACTTCCAGAAGGAAGTGATTCTAAAGGGGCTTCAGACTGATACCGAAATCTTCTTCCAAGAAAACCTGGGCACGGTGGATTCAGAGGCCACACTTTGGGAGGCATACAAAACAGTGTTGCGGGATAGGGCGCAAAACCGGATAGCCTGGGAGAAAAAGAAAGACTGGGAGCATATAGAACGAATAGAGGGGCAACTATTATCCCTAGAAAAGAAAGTCCTAGATAGGCCCGACCCACTGATTGCCCGGCAGTTAGAAGCCCTAAGGATTGGGCCCAGGGAGAGGCTAGGAAACTAAGGCTAGCGACGTTGCATCGTCTGTACGAGGTTGGAGACAAGGCCGGAAAGCTACTAGCCTGGCTTAGCAAAAAAGAAAATTAGGCCAGATGGGTCGACTCTATTGTAGATGATAGGGGGATGATACACAACACGGACGGACAGATACTGTTCACTTTTGCCCAATACTACACAGATTTCTATGACCAGAAAACATTCAGTACTACCGAGGAGATTAATACCTACCTCACAGCTACCACCACCCCAGAGCCAGTGGATGAAGATGTCCAGCTACTAGAGGAAGATATAACACTGACTGAGGTCGGGGATGCCGTCAATAGGCTACGATCTAGTAAAACCCCCGGACCGAACGGTCTCCCCGCCGAATAAAAAAAAAAAAAAAGACCTCATTGGCCCCCATCTATTGGTCCTATATCAGGATGCATACACAGAGGGGATTCACCCAATTGATCTTCGCACTGCCACTATTGTGGTCATCCATAAACAGGGAAAACCCAGGGACAAATGTGACTCATACCGCCCAATCTCCCTCCTGAATATAGAGGTCAAAATCCTTGCGACAATCTTAGCCATGCGACTTCTGAAAGTCATTACGTCCCTTATCCACTGCAACCAATCCGGCTTTATGCCGGGTAGGGCAACCAGGCTGAACCTAAGCAGAGCCCATAATTGGATGATGGCGGTCAGGAATCGAAATACCCCACATGTCTTTCGGGCGCTAGACACCGAGAAGGCCTTTGATGCTGTACACTGGCCTTTCCTTGACGCTGTCCTCGCTAAATTCGGTCTCGGTCCGAAGTTTAGGAAATGAGTGGCACTACTATACACGGAACCAAGGGGAAAGGTAAGGGTTAACGGTAGGCTTTCATCTGATTTTCCGATCTACCGTGGGACCAGACAGGGTGTCCTTTGTCTCCACTGTTATTCGCACTGGTAATAGAACCCCTAGCCTGCTTGATCAGACAACACCCACGGGTCACAGGTTTCCGGATCACAGCAGACGATCGGGAGGAAGAAAGAATATTGCTGCATGCGGACGATGTTCTTTTGTTCATCTCGAACATATCTATCACAATCCCCACCGTGTTCTCGATCCTTGAGGAATATGGCCGGTTTTCGGGTTATAAAATCAACTATCATAAGTCTATAATATATAGTCCAATGCAAGATATGAATTGGCCTCCAATACCCAGAGACCTATGTAGCGCTACAGAAGGCTTTAAGTATCTTGGGATTTTCCTCACGCCCAACCCCATAATATGTCGTATGCGCAATGTATACCGGGTGCTCTCTAGCTTCAAGCAGGATGCAGAAGGATGGAGAGAACTGCCACTCACAATAATGGGCCGTGCAGTAATGTACAAAATGATCTCATTACCCCAATTCTTATATGTGCTGCAGAACACATACCACCCCCTTCCTCGATCAACTTTCAGGGATGTCGACTCCGAACTCCGTGCACTCCTTTGGCTGAAGGGTCATCCCAGAATTGATTAAAAGACTCTACAGCGTAACCCGTACAATGGGGGACTTGCGCTCCCAGACATAGAGTCTTATTACTGGGCAGCTCACCTTATTCCTATAAACGACTGGATACACCCCCCCGGGGATCATCCCACCTATAGGTTGGAAAGGGAAACATTTGCACAAAAAACATTCACATACTATTTATATGGCAGAAAAGGGATCCATAGGCTACTCCCCGCAACTAGAATCACTATAGAGGTCTGGAACAGAACTAATATTACGATAGGCTGGACAGACAAAATATCCAGGTCCACCCCCCTGTGGAAAGGAAAGTGGTTCAAAGAACTGAATAAGCTCTGGGGATTCGAGGCCTGGGACCTGCTCTGGATCTCAACGGTGGGAGATATCTTGGCCAAGGGCAACCTTAAACCCTTCCCAGCCCTACAGGCGGAATTTCAACTTTATGCCTCCCAAATGTTTAAATAGGCCCAGCTGCGCCATGCCTGGAACTACACAAAATGGGACGCGCGGAATCCCCTCTGTGTCTGCGCTGCCGGACTGACACCGGCAATTCCTCCATACACTTTGGGAGTGTCCACAAATAGGGATCTATTGGCAGACGATAATCACCTAATTAAACGCAATACAGGAAATTTCCCTACCTATGGACCCTAGATTTATCCTGTTGGGGATCCCAGGCGAGGTGGATATCCCCAGACCCCAACTTCTTTTTAGCACATTGGGCTTGGTGATGGCTAAGCGGGATATTGTTCGGCGCTAGGGGGCGCAAGAGACCCCTACATTACAAGAATGGAAAGGGGGCATGGATCTATAAATGGCTGCTGAAAGGGTCATATACAAAAGTAGAGGTTGCCCCAAAAAGTTTAAGAAAATATGGGGGTGCTGGATGCGATACTATGGTTTGAGACCGAGCGAGGAGGATACCCAACCTACTGCAAATGTGGTGTCGGACTCATGATACCTTGTTGGACTCAGGAGGAGGGTGCAGGGACGGGTAGGGGGAGACGGCCTTGCCATGACGTGTACCAAAGTCCTATATGCAATTTTGTCTAAATTATTATATGTATCCTTCAGATGCCCACCGGTTGTGGGAAGCACCAGGTGGTTGAATGTGGTCTAAGTGCAATGTTGTTGTTACAGTTATGTCAATGTTTACAATTGCCGCAAAATAAAATAAAATAAAATATTTTTTTAAAACTATGGGGCCCATTACGATGGCGGGCGGAAGCACAACCGCCGTGCTGGCGGATGCAAAAAGCACCAGTTACCGCCGGCACGCAGCAGTCCACACGCCCGCCCAATTACGATGCGAAAAGTAGGCCAAACACCGCCGGCAAGCCAGCAACACCGTCCGCCATCAAAGTGCGCCCGTACATGTAGCGGCGCAGCCCAACTGACACACACCGTCCGACGAAACACGTCCCGCCCGGCGCATAAATTACGATGCCGCAAACAAACGGCTCCCACGGCCAAGAGATACCGTACGACAAACCGAAGCGGTAACACGGACGCCGAGCACGGACAACGAAAAGCGGCTCCCCCGAGCATGAATCCAGCACTGCAGGCCGTCCCCATGCTCCTGCTGATGCACCACCAAGGACGCAACGTACCGCGGAGACGCAGGTAGGCACACACACAACAAGTGCACGCAAACAGCGCACACAGTGCAAGGGCGGAAAAAGCGGACAACCCCCACCAGCGCGTGTACACAACACATCCACCATCGCAACCACATATGACACACAGGCCAAATCGTAACATCGCAGAACACATGTGTACACACCACCTGGGACTAGGAACCAACCACCCCGTCACGGCCCCAAAGCGCCGATGACGCCGCCACACATGCGCACAACGCAGAGGCCAACCGCAGCGCCATGCATGCGTCGCACACAGACACAGGGACACAACCAAGCAGCACACATATCAGCCCCACCCCGAACGCACATGACACGTGACAGGCCGGCCACAGACATGTCACCAACGCCCAATTCACGGACAACACCCAACGCCACACAACCGACGCACACATGTCAGTGAAGACACGCAACAGCAGGACACACCCCAGTGTAACAAACATGGCGTAGCACACAGCGACGGCAACACCAACTAGGAGAAGCAGGGCTCCTTCGGGAAGAGGAACGCCAGTACCACACAGAAACACCCATACCACCCTGCACATATGAACAAGACATATAAAACGGAACACCAAAGAGCCCGGGGACCGACAACAGGTGGCCCAAGAATAACATTCACACACAAGGCCCAACGCAGAGCGGAAAGGCAGCCTGCCGCCCACACAAGGGAGAGCAGACAGCACTGAATGACCTTCCATTCCAACTCCGAAACCACAGCCCTACGACAGAAGCCGGTGAATACAGCCATTGTCCAAGAATAGACCAACACAGGCATGCCGAGGAGACCGACCACAGGGCAGATAGCGCATATCACAGAAGCACACAACGGACGGGGAAGAAAGAAGAAAACACTCCCCCATGTCGGCCACATGCAAGTTAATTGGAAGGAGTCACACATCACTGACCTTGAACTGTCTGAGAAGCATGTGGGAAGAGGGCCCGTGTCCTCCAAACAAGCCAACAGAACACAAGTCCTGTCTCCCTACGACTACACAGAGCTCACAGCAACCCCGGAGCGTGCACATTGCAGACTGCACACACAGCCGGAGCACGCCACCTCAACGAACCGCTGCGAAATGGCAACCGCAACACACCTACCTAACTACGCCGAACAGCTCAAGCTGTACAAAACCAACCTGTGCCATACATTGGGATGCGATCTCCTGTCCCTGCTGAACGTAAGCTACCGACTGACTTACCGCATCACATTGTTCAGCTGCGTCATGCCCATCTTCTACTGTCGGAGGTGTCCCTACCAGCATCCCGTCGAGATATGCCTCTCCAACCCGGCATGTCTGAAGGCGGACCTGCTACCACTACTCCTCCCTCTGGACGCACACGACAGGGCCTGCTCTGCCTATGGGGGCATGGCGTATGTGGCCAACATCGCACCCGCACTGAAATGGGACAACTGTGCCTCCACACGACGGATCATCGATAACAGCTACATCGAATGTCACCCAGCATGCCCCATCATGGTCCTCCAAGGGACAACCTACGAACAACACCTTGACAGCCACCATCCGCTTCATTGGCTGGCAAACATGTACACCACCAATGACATGGAAGCCCTGCTGGACGGCATCGCATACCTGACAACCTGTAAATACGTCGGACCACAACGCAGGTTCCCCGAGTGACCTATGATGTCCAACCCCGCACCCATGCTTAGCTTCCGCACGGACTGGCCAGTCACCACCACAACAGCCATACCAAACGACCGGCAACTGTAACCACACCATCAACGACATCGCCATGACATCGGATAAGACCGGGACATGCACACTGTTCCCCATCACATCCAGGAACACCGCATGCATCGTGGGAGGCAGTGGCATGGGCTCTGTGTATCGCACCCACATGGACGGAACTGCACGAACAACCAGGACACGACATGGATCCAGCGCCCATGGACACACACACCGCTCAGTGGACATGAATAGGTCGCCTGGAGTCTGTGGGTGCTGCACCCCTCCCACCCCCGCCCCGGGAATCCCATACCAGGACCTTTGCATGGACGACAAGTGCATACAACAACAACACGACCCCAGTGACTGTGACATGTCCAGTAACCACCACAGTGCAACAACAAGTGGCACGCCGCTGCATGCACGCAAGCACATGCCCTGATGTCATCTCACATGCACGCGTGCATGAGGAACAACCGCAGCAAACCTGTCACATGGAACTGAGATGGACTGTGCCCATGATGCCAAGCGGTCTGGTAGGCTACATGTATACCGTCTGTGTCAAAGTCCGTAGCTCCGCAGCTATACGTAAATGTACATTAGCACAGCCTTGGCCAAGCAGATGTCACTCTGAAGCCCACATCCCACATGCAACAGCCAATCACATGTAACCCCACTCCCTATCCCATTTGCAATCATGCTCAGTATATCCTCAACATGTATTCCGCTGCCAGTAGTGTCCACTATACTGCATCACAGAGGACAGAAGACTCAATATAATGTTTGAAACCAAAACTGTCTCCGCTGACTCATTTCACAAGTACGAATGAGAGAGGATGAGAGTATGTGAAGTACACGGCAGTCGTGACATGACCATGTAGTCCACTGGTATTGGATGTCAACGCAAATGAGTAGCACTACTGTGGAAGACACACATGTGTCGTGTGTAGTCGTATGGACGCAGTGCTCAGGTGGGTGGGTGCGACGGGTAGATGCGCACATGCCAAGTTGGAGCACGCCGTGTTGGGAGGGGTCATGAACAGTACACCACCGCTTCCCTGGGCATTGTGAGAGGACACCTGTCGCGGGGGAGTGAACACGTGTGTGCATAGCAGCCGGGCACACGTACAAAGCGGTACCAGGCGCACCTCAGCCCACCCTCTGTGGACAAGCTGGATCCTGTTGTGCGCCCGCCATGCCCGTGACAAGGCACACACAGCCCCAGTCGACCAGGTGTAACCCCAACATAGTCAATGCGCACAGGCGATACAGGGCACGGGATGGCAGTGGAGCATGGTGTGTGAGAGGTCTCCTCGCGCTCCTCCTGGTCATATCACGCAGGCAATAGAACCTCAACATCTAGCATGGCACAAGTCAGATGGAAGTGTAGGGGGGACGCACCACAGCACGAGCAGCACAGACGTCACGGGAGGTGGCTCGCACCATCCCATCCATTGCCCATCATACCAACCACGCCACATGCCATTGCGACTAAGTGCAAGCGCGTGCGCCACCACCCCTGAGCCCTCCCCAGAGAGGCCAAAGAGTGAATGTGTGGGCCATCAGCCACAGACGGACGCGGCATGGCCGCAAGGGCAGCCACAGCCACTGGGTGTCGCAGGTGGCGGATCCGGAAGGCGAAGACTGTGATGCATAGTCCATGCAGGCCGGGTCTCCATTTGGGGCACCACGCAGGTGGACGGTGTCCCGCCACACATCATACCCTGAGACAGCCCACTCGTGCAACTGGACCCACACATACACTCCTTGCCCTCTCTGGTGCGAGCTTGGGGCTGCCTGTGCAAGCGCTAGCCTCGCAGGTGAGCATGCATATTGGGGGAGCGAGGGGAGGACATGAGGGCTGGGGCGAAGATGACTGTATCACTGTCAGTCAGTACAAGGGATGACCCAGATGTGGAAAGGAAGAGACGTGTCCCGTGTGTACTGCAACTAGTCGCCAATCCAACTACCCCCCATGTCCGGAATGTAAGCCCGCACCTAGGCCCGCCCATCCGCCACATCGAACATACCACCAGCACGACAACCTTCCCATTCGAAACACTGACTGGGGGTGGCGACCAGTGTACAATCATGTGTAGCCTACCCACGCGTACATGTGGGCCCGCCATGATCCATGTCACCTGCGGCAAAGTCATGACATGCGCAATGAGGGAAGTGAGGAGAGCTGTCCGCCCCACGCGCAGAAGGTGCATCAGCTCCACAGACCCAGCAGCGAGTCCAGCAGGGGTCACATGTGCAGGGGCAGCTGTGCCTGGTGTGAAGGCACATGCATATAGACAGCACATCGACCAATGTGTAGTCTGCCCACATCTACAGTCCATCATCATGCGGACATAGGAATTGAACACAGGGCAACACATCTGAGTGGGTGCACCCACCGTGACCAACAATGCGCAATCATCGACGTACCCGCCCTGTGCATGGCCCCCCACCCAACGGAGGCACATCCAGTGCCACCATCCCACACACACAAGCCTTCCACGGAACATGCTGTGTCCAATGCTCAGTACAGAGTCAGCGCCCATCTGGTGGATCCTGAACAGGAGACACATGCACACACATGCCAGCTCCCACTGTGTACGTCTGCCACCTGGCACGTGCAATGTAACCTCTCACCTGTGACGTGTGACTGCAAGCACACAGCCGTCTTGGCATGGGGCTGTCAATGTGGACACCTGTCAATGTTTCGGGAGGTGTGATCCGTACAGTGCTGTACATAGGGTGCAGTGCTGACACCTACTACTGTCTCATATCCCCTCGTGCCACAGGTCCCACTTGTTTTGGCCGCTCAGCCTGTGCCCACATCGTCGTCGTCGTGTGCCATACTCATCCAGCCGCGGAAGCAGTTCCATGCTCAGCAGACATTCATGTTGCCGTGGCGTTGCCGCTTGACGGAAATGCAGTCAGTCCCCATCAGCACGCCCCGCTAGTCATTGGGGGCCTAGATCCCCATGTGCATGCACATGGCAGTGTTTTGTATCACTAGCCATTGCCATTGGTGGGAGACCTGTGTAAGTGTATTGTGGCCGTGCCGTCCCAGCTTGACAGCTGGGCTGTGGCTCATGTGCTTGCTCAGTCATGTCAGTGATGTGTATGCGAAATTGCTATGTGTCGTGTTGCTTTGACATGTGTCCTCTGCCATTGTCCCTAGGCAGAGACCGAACATTGACCGCCCATACCAATTGCTGGCAGACATGGAGGATACGGAGGTCATTAGGAAGTTTCGGCTGGACAGGCCAACCCTGCATCGACTGTGTGCCATGTTAGAACCCCATCTCCGTCCCCGCAGGGTGTATCCGACTGCTGTCACCCCCACGGCTAAGGTGATGGCCGCCATGCATTTCTTCGCCACTGGGTCATTCAAGCACACAGTGGGCATTGGAGGAGGGATGTCCCAGCCCATGTTCAGCAAGGTGCTGAGGGATGTACTGGCAGCCATGATGCTGTACCGGAACAGGTACATCCGCTTCCCCAGGGCTCGTGAATTGGCGGCAGTGAAGGGTGCATTCTATGCCCTTGGCAGAATCCCACACGTCGTTGGAGCCATTGACTGCACACATGTCGGCCTTGTTCCACCACAGGCCACTGAGCACCTGTACCGCAACAGGAAGCACACGCACTCCCTGAATGTGCAAGTGGTGTGCCTTGCGGACATGGTGATCACCCACGTGTGTGCAAAGTTCCCAGGCTCGGCCCATGACGCACACATAATGCGCAACAGCATCTTGCCACGACTGATGTCCAATATGCAACAGGATCGTGCCTGTATTGTCGGTGAGTATGTGGAGTGGTGTAGCGTGCTGGCTGTGCGATGCTGTCCCCTGTCCAGTTGGATTAGCAACGGTTCTCTGTGTCCCTCACACCCAGGTGACTCTGCGTATCCGAATGGGGCATGGCTGCTCAGTCCATTGAGGAATCCTCGCACCCCAGCAGACGATCGCTACAATGAGGCACATGGGAGGACCAGACGTGTGGTCGAGCGTACCTTTGGCCTCCTCAAGTCCAGGTTCAGGTGCCTGGACCGCACCAGGGGTGCGCTGGCGTACTCCCCACAGAAGGTGTGCCGGATAGTGGTGGCGTGCTGCATGCTGCACAATCTGGCCATTCGGAAGCAGATCCCCCTCATCGTGGATGACGGAGATCAACCAGGGCCCCAGCCCGCAGACCAGGACAACTCGAGTGAGGAGGACAGCGGAGAGGAGGAAGCTGGTAATGTGCGGCAGCAGCTCATCGCCCGCTACTTCACTTGACGGTGAGTGTCCATGTACGACGGCTGATGTGGCTGTATCTGTGCAGGTGTGTGTGTGCTGTGTCAGGGTGGCCGTTTGTTCACTGCGTGCTGTGTGTCAACGCTCCATGGCCAGGGTAGTATGCCACTGTTGGTGGCTGTGGCATTGTGCCCTATTGCTCTGTGCGATGTGTGTACATTGCTTGTAGTTGTTGACATGTACTGTGTGATGGGTGTGTGACACACTCATTGAATGTGCTCCTGTTCTGTCTCCCACCCCTAGGTCCCTACAGGCCCTCCGGATTCAAATGCCATGCCACGCATCAGGTGCCTTTCCGCCCAAGGTGGCCGTTGTATTCCGTACAAATAAGACACATGGTGGGTAGGAGGGGTCCTGGGGAGCGGCTGGGCCCTGCCACACCAGATGGGCCTGCTTGGTTGTCCGTGTCCGAAGAGGAGGACAGATCCTCCAGATCCGTGTGTCCTCGTTGGGGGCTTGTAGGCTGGCTGTGCTGGCTGCTGGCTCCATCCCCAGCATCCAGCAGTTCGTCACCTGTGGAGAGAATGAGATTAGTTATTGTGTTGCACCTGGCGAAGTATGTATTTGTCGTCTGACATTGACAGTTCGTGCAATCTCGTACATGGGTTTCCCGGAGGCGTGTGTGTGGCTGTAGCATCTGTAGTTGTGTGTGCTTGGCAATGGGACTGTGTGCTGTGCACATGTGGCATGGGACGGATTGGCCATGCCGATGGGTGTGTTGCTGTGCCCCTACTTATTGTGACTCTGGTGTATGCGGGCTCCTGGCCCATCCTGGGTCTGGTTTGTACTTTGCTTTTGGGGTTCAAATGGAACGCTTAGGAACGCATATGGCAACATGGGGGCCATGCCCCGGATTCGCATTTGGGAGGGAATCTGCTTTTGGGGTTCAAATGGAACGCTTAGGAACGCATATGGCAACATGGGGGCCATGCCCCAGATTCGCATTTGGGAGGGAATATGCTTTTGGGGTTCAAATGGAACGCTTAGGAACGCATATGGCAACATGGGGGCCATGCCCCGGATTCGCATTTGGGAGGGAATATGCTTTTGGGGTTCAAATGGAACGCTTAGGAACGCATATGGCAACATGGGGGCCATGCCCCAGATTCGCATTTGGGAGGGAATATGCTTTTGGGGTACATGCTGTGAGCCATGGGTGCCGAACGTGACATGTGTTGTGGCAGCATGACAGTGCATGGTTTGAGGTGTGCGCATGCTTGACATGGCCTGCATATTTGCTGTCTGTTGTGATTACTGGACATGGCATTGGACGCATCGTTATGAGTGAGTGATGGTTGTGTGCCAGCCGACGTATTGCAGTTGTCCCATCTCCTTGGTGTGCGTGCTGCCCTGTGCCATGTGCATCACTGCAGTGCTCGGGGGGTGTGGCCCATGTTGTGTGTTGTTGCTCACAGTGTGTCGTGCACTTCATTGACTTCTGGCACATGGTTGGTAATGGGCATGTATCTTAGCGTGACTGCTGTATGTGTGGCAGCTGTGCGGATGACATGCCTTTCATGAGACTGGGGCTGACGGATGGGATGGATGGTATGTTGTTTGTGCATGGTGTGTCTGTGTGTTTGATGGGTTCAGTGGTGTTCGTGTGCATTTATGTTGTTCCGCTCTGTTGCGTCTAGTGTTGTTTGTCTTACATAGGCGTAGTTGTGGGGTGTGTGGTTGACAGGCAGTTGGGGCTACATGGACAGGACTTCAATGGTGTTTCGGTTGTGTGTGATGAGTTGCACAGTGGCTGCCGTGTGGTACTATATTCAGTGTGGCTTGTGCATGCAGACGTGGCTCCTTGGGTGTTGCTATGTCTGTGATGGGTCATGTGGGGTGTGAGTCTGTTGTTCATGTCCGTGTGCACATTGTTCACTTGTTCGTGACGGTGGGCGGTGCTGCGTGTTCGTCTGCTACGTGACATGTCCCATGTGTTGGTCGTGTTACGGTCCTCATGCCTCCAGTAATCCGGCCCTGTCCAGTTTCCCACCTGCAAGTTGTTCGTGCGTGCACTGTACTGGATGCCACATGGCTCTAAGCGGGGGGTGCTCCATGTTGCAGGTCTGTGGGGGTGGGAGGGTGTTGTGGGTCGTGGGGGTGGCTGGATACCCACTGACACCGATTGCTGTGGACCGTGATGTCTGCCTTTCGGCTGTCGTTGTGCACTGCGGTGGCTGACACGTGGGTGTGGGGTGTGGGGGATGCTCCTCCTTGCTGTGCTGTGGGACTGGGGCCTGGTGTGTGTTGTACTTGGGCTGTCCACCGTCCCACCCACTGCACTTTGTGTTCCTGCCACTTACCTGTTACTTGTCGGTTGGTGCAGCTGTGGCGGACACATGGGTGTGGTGGGTGCTCGTTGTGGCGCTTCTGGCATATTTGGGGACCTGTTGGTGGTTACGTGGCTGGCTTAGTGTACACATGTCCCCACGCATCTTGCAGTTGTTCGGTTTGGGCTGTGTGTGGTGGTGTCTGTTGCATGTGTGTGTGATGTGTTGTGTATTGTGTGCTGGACATGGGGGTGTTTGTCCCTGGGAGCTGTGGCATGGTGGTAGTGCATGTGAGTACATAGCGGTGTGCTGGTATACATTAGTTTGTACTTACCAGCCTCCACTCCTCCTGCTAATCCGGCGAGGATCTCCGGATGGATTACGACTCGCACCTTCTCCTCCCACGCTTTGAAGGTCTTAAAGAGCGCGGGATTCCCTCCGCCAGTGACGGCAGCCAGCTCTCTGTTTTTGCCCTCCTTCTTCTTGACCAGGCTCTTGACGTCATTCCAACGTTTGTTTATCTCGACTCTGTTCCTGGGCAGGGTCCCGACTGCATTGACCTGGTCTACGATCCGGTTCCACATTCTGTTTCTGGTGGCTAGTGGTGTGTGCTGGACCATGTTCCCATAGATTTGTGGGTACACCTTGATGATCTCGTCGACCATGACCGTCAGCTCCATGGGCGTGAACTTGGGCATCCTTTGTGGTGCCATGGTGTTTGTGGTGCTGGTGCGGTGTGTGTAGTGTAATGTGCAGGGGGTTTGTGGTGCCGGTGTTTGGTGGTGGTGGTGGTGGTGGTGGTGGTGTTTGGTGGTGGTGGTGGTGGTGGTGGTGGTAGTGATGTGTGCGTTTCTGTGGTGTGCTGCTGTCCTTGCTGTGTCACTGTGTCTTCTCCTCTCCTCTCTGGTTTGCAATGTAGCAAGGGGTTGTGGTCTGTGGGAGTGCTGCTTTTGTACTCACTATGTGGGTGTGTCCTCATGGTCTGTTGTTTTCAGGTGTGTTGTGTCTGGGGTTCTGGCCTTTGTATTTTTTGTTTGTCCGGGGGGTGTTTTCGGGATATGTACTGTGCTTGTGTATTTGTGCGTGCCTTGCTGTGTGGACTTGTTGGCCATGTTGTGTGCTATTGGTTTTGTGTGCGGATGGTTTCTGTGCAGGTACGTGGGCGCCATGGCTTCTGCCGTGTCGATTCTCATCGGCGTTGTTTGCGCTGGCGGGCGGTATATTTGTGGTTTTTCCGCGCTCATGTCGGTGCGATCGTAATTTCACGTGCGGTGTGTCGGGCGTGAGGGCGGGCGGTTTTGTGTTGTCGTGCGTGTTTCCGTCCGTGGCGGGCGGTTTGTCTCCGACTCGGACGTTGGCGGGCGGTATTTTGTATGCTTTTTCCGCCGATGGCGGTATTCGGTTTGTGTAATCGTAATGGCGTGGTCGGTGTTCAGGCGGTGTGTGCGGGCGGATTTTTGCCGCTTCCATGCCTGGCGGAATTATTTACGCCGGGTATCGTAATGTGCCCCTATATGTTTATTTGCGTGTGTTTATTTGTGTGTTATTATGTGACTAAACACTTATACTCAAGCTGTAGTTTGTATAACCAAGTATAGCTGTTAGTTTCCTAGTGATTTCACTTATAACAAAATGTAGGGGCCCATTAGGATGGCAGGCGGATCGCCACCGCCGGCCCGACGGGGGCGATCCGCCCGCCATCCTCACTAGAATGACCCCCCGCCACATTAGGATGGCTGGGGGGTCCGCGGCGGACGGGAAGACCGTCCGCCGCTTTTCCGCCGGTCGACTCGTCGACCGGCGGAAAAAGTGCCTGCATATGGTGGCGGTGTCTGCGAGACACCGCCATCCATATTACGATGCTGGCGGTCAATGGCCTTTCCACGGCGGCATTGCCGCCATGGAAAGGCATACGGTCCTTGCTCTTGGGGCCCGTTGCGGGCCCCAGGGTGAAGGGGGTGTGGGTGGGGGGTGCACATGGGGGGTACCTATGGTACCCCCCCTGCATTTGCATGCACAAGGTGGCAGGCACCGCGCGGTGCCTGCCACGTTGTGCATGCAAATGCACAACATGCTGTTTTACATTGCGGCGGGTGCTGCCTGCAGCACCGCCCGTCGCAATGTAAAATATGCGTGATGGCGGGCGCATCGTAATCGGCACAGCGGGACCGCCGCACCCCTGGCGGGCGGCCCCGCATTCCATTGCGGTGGCGGGCGGACTTTGTCCGCCCGCCATCGTAATAGAGCCCGTAGTTCCTTAAGTTAACTTTGTTGGAAGTAGGCACCAAATGCTTTCTAAAAACTTTTTTTGTTATGTGAAATGTTCCTTGCAATGTGTTTCATGTTTCTCTTTTCCTTCCAAGCACAAGATAACATGCTAGTTAGAAGAGTAGTTTATTGTCTGCCTTTAGTAAAAGTAGAAGCAGATAAAGGTTATTTGGAAGTTCGATGGTATTTAAACCATGCATGGGGATGAGAAGAAGCCCCCTCTACCATGTCGTTCAGAGCGATGAAACATCCATGGTCGTGCAGCTGTACGCTCCTTTGTTCGACAATGGGAAATAGGGGAGTTTACCTGCTCCAAGTTGACTCTGCATTTTTATTGGTCCCCATAGTTGGGAAACAGGTGGGAAGGAGTTTTAGGTGAAACAAAATGTATTCATTGTGTTTCCAGAGTAGCAGTTAAGAAACCTTTTCCCGACTTTGATAGATCTTTCTTACCTGAGACTTTATGTTTCTTGTTCTTGAGTTAAACTCTTCAATGCATATGTTTTTCACTTGCTTTGAACTTTCACTTGGTTCAGACTTAGAGCCTTATTTGCTGACACCTTTTGCTTAGAGTTTCCTCCTTTCACTTTATGCATTTCTAGTTTAGCCTTAGGAAGTTCCTCTAAGGAACTGAAACTGTCTCTGCTTTGCAGCTTGAGACTATTCATATGATTTGGTGCACAGACACAATATTGAATTTTTAATATTGACCTACATTAATATCGAGTTTTAAATATCGTGGGGACATAATATCGACATCAAGAATATCGACGACTAGAATATCGACCTGAAGGTAAGAAATATCGTTTTTGTTAATATCGAAGTTAGTAATATCGATAGCAAAAATATCGATGTTAATAATATCGATGTTTATATTAGTGTTATGTATTTTAGTATGTATTTTATATGTATGTGTTCTATATTTTTTAAGTATTGTACTGTTTTTTTAAATATATGTATACATTTTTTAGAAGTTAGTAATTTTTTTTAAAGTAAATTATGTGTTTTAGTACCGTAGCGGGTTGTGGGTTTATAGGGGAATAGGGTGGGAAGTAATTTAATTATAGTAAATTAAATAATAATTTTTAGGAATTATTAATTATTTTTAATTAAATTTTGCGTTTTAGTTCTGTAGCGGGTTGTGGGTTTATAGGGGAATAGGGTGGGAAGTAATTTAATTGTAATTAAGTAATTATTAATTTTTATTTATTGGTATTGATAATTAATTCATTGTTAATTAATTATTAATTGGTAATTAATTTTTATTAATTAATTAATTGATCATTATATTAATTGTATTAATTTATTATTGGAGCTGGTTGTGGGTTTATAGGGGAATAGGGTGGGAAGTAATTTAATTGTAATTAAGTAATTAATTTTTAATTTTGGGGTATTGATAATTAATTTATTGTTAGTTAATTATTAATTGGCAATTAATTATTAATAATAATTATTAATTGGTATTGATAATTAATTTATTGCTAATTAATTATTAATTGGTAATTAATTTTTAATAGTTATTATTTATTGGTATTGATAATTAATTTATTGTTAATTAATTATTAATTGGTAATTAAGTTTTATTAATTTTTTAATTGATAATTAAATTAATTGTGTGAAATTTTATGTGGAGTGGGGTGTGTGTTTATTGGGGAATAGGGTGGGAAGTAATTTAATGTTATTAAAGTAATTATTAATTTTAATTTATTGGTATTTTTAATTAATTTATTCTTAATTTATTAATAAATCATTATTTAATTACAAAAATTATTTAATTTATAAGTATGTTATTTTTAACCCCTACGCTATCCAACGCTTTCCCTACTGTTACACTCTTTGGAGTGGGAATAGTAATTTTTATCCCTACGCTATACAACACTTTCCCTACTGTTGCACTCTTTGGAGTGGGAATAGTAATTTTTGCCCCTACGCTATCCAACACTTTCCCTACTGTTGCACTCTCTGGAGTGGGAATAGTAATTTTTGTCCCTACGCTATACAACACTTTCCCTACTGTTGCACTCTTTGGAGTGGGAATAGTAATTTTTACCCCTACGCTATCCAACACTTTCCCTACTGTTGCACTCACTGGAGTTGGAATAGTAATTTTTACCCCTACGCTATCCAACACTTTCCCTACTGTTGCACTCACTGGAGTGGGAATAGTAATTTTTACCCCTACGCTATCCTACACTTTCCCTACTTTTGCACTCTTTGGAGTGGGAATAGTAATTTTTACCCCTACGCTATCCAACACTTTCCCTACTGTTGCATTTTCTGGAGTGGGAATAGGGTGGGAAGTAATTTAATTGTAATTAAGTAATTAATTTTTAATTTTGGGGTATTGATAATTAATTTATTGTTAGTTAATTATTAATTGGCAATTACTTATTAATAATTATTATTAATTGGTATTGATAATTAATTTATTGCTAATTAATTAATTGGTAATTACTTTTTAATAGTTATTATTTATTGGTATTGGTAATTAATTTATTGTTAATTAATTATTAATTGGTAATTAAGTTTTATTAAGTTTTTAATTGATAATTAAATTAATTGTGTGAAATTTTATGTGGAGTGGGATGTGTGTTTATTGGGGAATAGGGTGGGAAGTAATTTAATGTTATTAAAGTAATTATTAATTTTAATTTATTGGTATTTTTAATTAATTTATTCTTAATTTATTAATAAATCATTATTTAATTACAAAAATTATTTAATTTATAAGTATGTTATTTTTAACCCCTACGCTATCCAACGCTTTCCCTACTGTTGCACTCTTTGGAGTGGGAATAGTAATTTTTATCCCTACGCTATACAACACTTTCCCTACTGTTGCACTCTTTGGAGTGGGAATAGTAATTTTTGCCCCTACGCTATCCAACACTTTCCCTACTGTTGCACTCTCTGGAGTGGGAATAGTAATTTTTGTCCCTACGCTATACAACACTTTCCCTACTGTTGCACTCTTTGGAGTGGGAATAGTAATTTTTGCCCCAACGCTATCCAACACTTTCCCTACTGTTGCACTCTCTGGAGTGGGAATAGTAATTTTTACCCCTACGCTATCCAACACTTTCCCTACTGTTGCACTCACTGGAGTGGGAATAGTAATTTTTACCCCTACGCTATCCAACACTTTCCCTACTGTTGCACTCACTGGAGTGGGAATAGTAATTTTTACCCCTACGCTATCCTACACTTTCCCTACTGTTGCACTCTTTGGAGTGGGAATAGTAATTTTTACCCCTACGCTATCCAACACTTTCCCTACTGTTGCATTTTCTGGAGTGGGAATAGTAATTTTCACCTCTACGCTATCCAACACTTTCCCTACTGTTGCACTCACTGGAGTGGGAATAGTAATTTTTACCCCTACGCTATCCAACACTTTCCCTACTGTTGCACTCTCTGGAGTTGGAATAGTAATTTTTACCCCTACGCTATCCAACACTTTCCCTACTGTTGCACTCTGTGGAGTAAGTATATATATTATTTTATATATGTATATGTTTAATTTATTTTAACATTATATGTATTAGTTATTATTTTTAAACATGTTTTAATATTTTTAACTATGTTTCTTTTAATTATATGTATTATTTACTGTATTTTACATTATTTTTTTAACATTTAAAAAAAGTGATATTTTTTACAACTATATTCTTGACATCGATATTTTTTTTCCGATATTTTTGTACTTACCATGACGTAGATAGGATGTCGATATTCTTGACTTCGATAGTTTTGCGTCGAAATTTTGCTACCTCGATATTCGGTCCGTCGATATTTTGTCAGTGATCCATATGATTTATGCTACAAGCAGGGGGGTGGGGCACGTTTTTTGGGAAAAAAAAGAAAAAGGTACCTTGCTGCCACCACCGGGTCCCACTTTTTCCCTCCTGCTCGCCTGTGTCCGACTCCAGGTCGGAACAGGAAGCAGGCAGCCAGGCTCCCACCCCTAAGCCAATCACAACGCTCCAATGGAGTGTTGTGATTGGTCTGAGCGCCGGGACACGGCGCTCAGCCAGGGGCTGGAGGGGTGGGCATGTTCTCCATGCAAGCTTTAATGCAGCCTGCATGGAGGACAGGGGAGTGCGCATGACTGTTTTGGGTGGCCCGAGAGGGCCGACCAAACAGTCATTGCGCACAGGAGCCCCTCACGCACTGCCGCAGCAGGAGGAAAAAATTAAATGATAATAACGTTCCCTTACTAACATTTTATTTCTTCCTTTCTTTGCTGCTCCTGGCAGTGGGGCAACGCTCCTCTGCCGTAGCGGAGGAGCCGCCACTGGCTACAAGTATTCAGTTATAATCTGTTGGGCTGATTAACTTAGTGAATTTGGAAGGTTAACTGAGAAATTATTATTTGATTACATTGAATCTTGAATTTGATAATCTGTTAACCAATCGTTAATGTTTGAAATCATCATTCTTTGTCGTTTTTGTGGAACCAAAATGTTTCACATTAGTTTAAAATATCTAATTGATGATTGCTTCCTGTTTACACACCTCAGCTGAAAACCAACGGTCCATTCGGCTGGAGTGCAACTGAGATCAAGGAATGTATCCGAGACTTGATAGGAGCTAGAACATTTCTCACTGACAATTGGTAGCTTACGAGGATGGTTTTTCTCTGAGGAGTAGAGAGCTAGAAAATACCACAGAAACAGTTAGAAGTTGGCCAAGCTCAGTGAATGGTCCGAAAATCCATGGTTCAGTTCTGAGTATTGAAGGTGTTCCGGCGTTTCTGAAGTTGTTGCGGTATTCTACGAGTGAGTATAAGCAGAGCTATGCGTCGCTGAGTGTTGTCAAGCTTTGAAGTGTTTGTGATGAAATTTTCTATTTTTCCGTGTGGTGTCCATTTTAAGTCCAAGAAGGCTGCATATTGGATTTGAGAATTAATGTGTTTCTTTGTGTACACTGCTGTTGCTTATTAATGTAAAGGTACTTGTTACTGAGAGTTGAAGTTTGTTATGTGACTTGTCGAAGTTTAAGATCCCCGGATAGATATTAAGTATATTTTGGTTTAACATGTCTGTTGAAGTTGTGGTGTTGGATCGTGAGTTGCCATCAGTCACACCAAGATACTTATAAATTGTTAGTGAGAGAGTGTATTAATAGTGATTGGTGTTGGTTAAATGTTTGCACAGAGGAGAAACTACACTAGTCACGGTGACTTCCCGCTGGTCAAGATTTCGCTTGTGTGTGTGATAACGTCAAGAAAATGTTATTCCCCATTTTCCCTTGAATGAGTGTTAACTTTAATTTCTTTAGCGGAACAGGCAAGAGTAATTTTTTTTGGGTTTGGTAGTTGTAAAATTTTGCTTGTGTGAAGCTTATTGTCAATGAGGGAGAGCTGCTGCAAGGTGCGAAGGGCCAGTATAGTTGTGCCACGCTGAGGTTGGATGCTGTGATTTGCTGACGCCACAGTTTGTTTAGATTGGAGTTTCTGTAATTGGGCTACTCAAGGTAAAATATGAAATGCTTTAAGAGAGTAAGAGATTTCATGAGAGGTAATGTAAGAGTACCTGTGTGTGGGGCGAGTAGGCTCTTCCAGAGTTCTCACCAGGATATATTATATCTACGAATGTCGCACTCCGTACATGTGTTTGTCTTAAACAATGGAACAAGATCACAGAAAGAGAAGCATCATTGCAATTTCCTCAATATGATACCTTTAACTTGAGAATTATTGAAAATTTGAGACGAGTATTGTATGACATGACACACCCACCTAGACCAGCGCAGTATCAGGGTTTAAATGCATGGGAGTGTGCTGCACATGCGAAAGACAAAGAGAAATATCAGACCAGAGCCACAGGACAGTCTGTTGTTGAATAAGTGCAAAGTGGGATGCTGAACAGTAAGCAAGGAGGAAATATATGATTAAGGGAGCTAGGATGTACCCTGCACTGACTAATCTTAAATCAGAGAGAAAGAAAGTACAAGCAGGCCATATAGGTAAACAGACAGAGGCAAGTACTGATAGAGACTCTAGCGATGGCTTTTTGGAAGAGTTGTTGACTTCTCGACCACCTCCATATAACTTAGCTCAGTCCACTGGAGGAAGTCAGCGAACTGCTACCAATAGCACAAGTGTACCTACTAGCTTGGCCCAAACAGGGGGAGGTTTATCTCCTGCTGCCTCAGTCCCAGAGGTAAGAACCCCATTTATTACAACTGTTGCCATAAATGGGGTTCTTACAGCTGGGACATCTGTTTGTGAAATGTGATCCAAGTCCAGTTCATCTATTGGGCAGGGATTTACTTTGCAAGCTTAATCATCCAGTCCACACTGTACGAGGGATGCCAAGAGGTCTCACACCAGATACGGATATTTTCACAAAACGTTTGAGACAGGATTCGGATTGCAACTCCTTGTGAAAATTAGCAAATCCTGTGATGGAGGCATGCATTGGACATAAAACTTTGATCCCAGCATTCACATTCTCAATGTGCATGCACAGTGACCAATGCACTTAAACAGCATCCAGGGGAGTAGCCTAGTCAGTGAGATTATTGTGAATCTCAAATTCCCCAACTGAAAAAGCAGTGGTATGCAGGGCGGAGTAGTGAAATGACCAAGATTTCGCATGGACAGTTTCCTTGAGGAACAAGGTCAGTACTAAATTTGTGTTCGGTGGACCTCAGTCTAAAGTGGCTCAGTGGGCGAAAAGGCTGGAATGCTATCCCAAGTTATTGCCACTGGTTAGACTGTTTGGAAGCATTCATCCCATCACCTTTTGGGTGTTTGATTGCAGGTAGTATGCCTGGAAACCTGAGACTGCTGCAGCCTTCCAAGCCTACTGCTGCCAATGTTTGTAAATTCCAAAAAGTAGGAAATTTGCACCCATTTAAGGAGTACTTCTATGAGTGTAGATTTACTGTTTTGTTTGTAAACTGATCACATCAGTATCACATGTAGAAGTCGACATCAGAGAGTGCAAGCGGTTGCCCTTCAGACCATTGTCTGTGAGTCCAAATGTCTGCTGACTCAAGTAGAGTGTTCGCTGTCACATTTCGACCACTTGGACCTTAAGCATTATTATTGTATGCCTCAGTGGCATAACAAAACTTGTGAGGGGTGGGGCAGCAAAGTACATGGATGCAAATCCTTCAATCCAGTAATAAAGAATTCTTTTGAATTGAACACTCAAGAGATATTACCATTTGTGGTTATAAGGTACTGGATAGAGAAAGCATTTAGGGGGCTCTTTAAAGTTTCAGACACGAGACCTCTGCTGCAAGTTGGTAGATGTTCCATTTACCCTAGTTAGAGAATGTGAATGGGTTACATGAGTATTCATTATAAATAGGGCCACCGGGACACCTGCCAAACCTTGGAAGATGTCCTACCTATGCCAAAATCTCAAAAACCCTTCTTAGATTTATCTGAGACATATAGGATTGATGATCATCCCACAAACTAAAGCGCAGAGTACCGAACATCAACTGCGAGAGTAAGGATGAAAATCCAGGTGATGGGAGACTGGACCCACTTGGTGGAGTATTGGGGTTTGGGATTAGGAGAATCTTGCCCGAGGAGATCACCGGCCTAATAAAATTAACTACTGGGCTAGAGATGCAGGGCTCACAATGGAAAGCTTTGTGCAATGCTATGTAATGTCCAAGAAAGAAATGAAGGACTCACCCCTATGTTCAGTCATTGCCATGATGTGAGTCCTTAAAGACAGATTTGTGTCCAACAGCACTCCCAGGTTTCTGATAGAAGTCACTGGAGCATGGCAAGGTTTGTTGTCGTTCAATACGTCACAGGAAACTGATTCAGTCTGCTTCACAATGAGAGGAAAGCTAGTCGAATCAAATCCTCAAGGCAGGAAAACAGAACTGTTAAGATATTTTAAGTTAGAATTATTTCTGTCACGCTTTAACACAACTTGCAGAAAATGAAACTAACTACGAGAGAAAACAGCCTTTCCCATGTCCTGAGAAGAAAGGTGCAAACTGTTCACTGGGGTTATGACTGAGGGGATGTTGGTAGCATAATTTCGTTCCTAGGGCAAAAAAGTTCCCACCCCAACAGGGACAATTGAGAAGGGGGGCCAAGTTGAGGGGTTTCAAATTTGCAAAAGTTTTTCCATATGTAATTTCACCTTACATGTTCAAATGGATCTTTTACAAGTACAAAGACAGTTTTGATATTTTAAAAAACGTAGTTTTATCCACATAAAAAGTTTACTTATAGGCAGTATTACCCCTGTGGGGACTAACATAGGAGTATTTTGGGAAGGCATGTGGGCATAACATGTTATTGAATGGTTTGTTTTGCTTCTGGGGCAAAAGTCATGGGCACCAACCTGGAGTCCAGTGAGAATTACATGCTATATTGCCTGATAATTATTTGAACATGTCTAGTAATATGAATACCAGTCGTTGTAAAATTCTCTGTACAGCGTTTTGCCGTTTCCAAGTGCTGTAGGCAAACAGGCGCTGCTTTTAACAGATGTAATTTGAGTCAATTTATTGCCGGTGGAGGAATGGACGACTTTGGTGTCCCTTTTGTGATCAACAGCCATCACCTTAAGGGAACAGCAGGAACTAGAAACTAGTTTTTTTTGCAGTTTTATACAGCGCGAACTCGATCTAAAGGTATTGAAGCGCTTTACATGAGCACCAGCTACATTACACAAGGACACATTCATTTTTGGTAGGCCCGGGGAGATTACGTGATTTGCCCAGAATCACAGAATGTTGAGACAACGCTGAGAGTCGAACCTGGATCCCCAGCTCGAAGTCCGCAGCTCTGGCTGTTATGCCACATGTTTAACTCGCAGAGTCATCCTAAACACTCTGTACACTTGACTGATTTCTGGGGACACTGTGTACATCGAGGTGTTTGATGAAGCACAGTTTGTGAGATGTTTGGTGAGTGTATATGCACCTTATGTAATACTTCAATCAATCATACCTTTTGTAGAGCGCCCGTGCTATTCGAGGAGTGTCCCGGCGCTACGCGGCTCGCTGATTATCTATACTGACACATAACTACTCAAAAGCTCTTTCAAAAAGCCAGGTCTTGAGGAGGAATTTGAAGGTCTCTTCTTCCGTCATCTCCCGGAGGTGCAGAGAGAGGGAATTCCAGGCAGAGGCAGCAAGAACTGAGAAAGTGACACAACCCATTTTTTCCTTCTGAACCTCGGAATCACAGCCAATGGTGCATCGGAGGAATGTAGAAGTGTAGAGATCGAACCGGAATTTACGGTCTGATCCTGTTCCTCAGATAGCATGGCCCTTTTCGGTGAAAGGCCCTGGGGCATATTCTCAAGAACGTGTGATAACTACCGCAAGTGTAGCTTAACGCAACCCTACACATCGCAGTCCATCACAGGAAAACAACTCCGTTTTAACGTGGTATTCACAACACGGAGGTACCATGCGATAGTCACAGGACAACTCGTCAAATGAACGCATTAAAAACAACGTGACGCCGCAAAAACGCGAAACCCCAATGCGAAAATAGTAGCGATGACGCCAATCGCGATACAAAATTCTACGAAAACCAGCCACAGGCCTGCAATTCCCACGCGTCATGCGTGAAAATGCACCATAAAAGTAGAAAAAAACATACAAACAAAAGCCAAACAGCGAAGCACAATGGAGGCAGCCGGAGCAAGTACAGAGGACAACCAGAAGCCCGCAAGCCCCACGGAGGACCAGCCTGGGACCTCGGGGTCAGGGAAGGGCAAGGACAAGAAGAAGAGAAAGACAAAGTTCAGTCCGCAGGAAAATAGGATCCTGATAACGGAGGTGATAGAACACCATCAATCACTGTTCGTCACCTCCACTGTGTCACTGGCAACTAAGAATGGAATATGGCAGACCATCGTGGACAAGGTGAATGCAGTCGGAGTGCTGAAGAGGACAATGGACGAGGTCAAGAGGCGCTGGAATGATGTGAAGCGCAAAACCAAGCTGAAACTCGCAAACAACCGGAAGGCAGCAATGCAGACTGGAGGTGGGAGTCCAGCGCCACAGGAGGAGCTGGACGAGATGGAGGAAATGGTGTCCACAGTCATCAGTGGGGAGACGGTGGCAGGATTCGGGGGACCGGACACTGCTCAATATGACCGGACACAACAGCAACAGGGTGAGTAACCACCAGGGACTGGGGGGACGGGGGGAGATGAGCACAATGGCACACATGCACAATTAAGCATAGCACATCTGCGGACAAACCATGCCCCAGACCCACAACTCCCACCAAGAGACCAATGCACACAGGTATGCAACATCTCAGCACTGCATAAGCACAGAACCCAGAGGCACACCACATGTAAGGGAGGAGGGCAGCTAAATCAGAGCTGCAGGGGCGACTCCCCCAAAATGCGGCACACACACATAACATGCAGAGCACATCAACATTGACAACGAGGTGGTATAAACCGCAACACGTCCACAACAGAACAGAGGACACAACAGGTGCCGCATGTGTGTAGAAACTGGCCAATCACATATGGCACTGTAGGGAAATGTGAGTTGACAATGTACAAGTACAAACTCACATCCGTGATGTAGTCGGAATGTCCACTGTCCCGCATCAAATAGGCAGCTCCCCCAAACAGTCACAATGTACACTGTCATGCAGTCTGAATGCAGACATGTACAATGCGTCAACACACATGTGTACTCGACATTAAACTGCATCTCCCCTTCACATTGCAGGGGGAAATCCAACACCTCCTGCAGAGCAGTCCGAACCTCTCTTCTCTGATGACGAAGAGGACCACCACACCTTCGACTCAGACGCCCTCGAACAGCTCGTGGAGAGCCTCCGCAGCCCACTTCCAGGATCAGGGCAACCCAGCTGCCATGAGGAGCCCCCCCCCTGCACACAGCAGGCAGCACCCACCACCACGGCTGCCTCCCAGGACCCCCACGACGAACACATGGCCTTCCAACGCCGTGTGTTGGGGTGCCAGGAGAAGCTGGCTGAACAGGTGCAGGTGGGGTTCGACCGCATGGCAGCCAAACTAGACACCATACGTGGGTGTCTAAGTCCCATCAGGGACCACTCACAGTCCCTAACGGACGCCCACAGTCCGCTCCATGCTCTCCAACGGACCATGGCTGACATCACCAGAGTCCTGACTCTGCGACAAGAACGACTGTCCAGCCAGAGTTCCTCCAGCGACCTTGCCCGGGAGTTGGGACACATGCGGAGGATCATGGAGAACATGGAGCGGACGCAGGCGGAGAGAGCAGCTGCCACGGCTGCACACCAGCGAGATGTAGCTGGGTTCCTCAATGCCCTAAAGACCTACCTCATGGCATTGCTGCCACAAGGCCTGGCGCTGATGCATGCTGTTGCTACCACCCCATCCACATCTCCGGCCCCTGATGTGTCTGTGACACACAGTGCTGGAGACAGTACACCACCACCCACATGTGAGGCACATGCAACAGCAGAGGACGAAGATGCAGATGAATCAGCCCTCATGGTCAGGAGGATGCAGAAGCATTCATCTCCGCCATGTGGCCTGTTTCTGCTTGGTTCTGCCCTCTGCATCATCACCTTCCACTGTCCCCCGATGCACTCTGCGACACTCACCTTGGACCTCGACATGGACTGCCATTTTCTTTTTGCTCACCAATGACACAGCTATCAGACTGCGGACTGAAGTCCTCCTCTCCTGATGTACCTGTCATTCCCTGAAGGACTCTGGCTGGCCCTCCACGGGCCGACAACGTGAAGTGGGGTTGGCATGGCCCTGTACTGCTCCAGCTGCAACATTCCCTTGAATGTGTAATAAACATTCATATGCACACAGATGTGTCATGTCTATGATCTTTCAAGTGTGGAAGTATGGATGAATGTAGGGTCAGTGATTCCCCCTTACGTCCATGTTGCCCATGTTGTTGGACTATTGTCACAGGGTGACAGATTGCCGATTCCGGTCCGGGTGGTGCCGACACCACAACGGAGACACATCCATTAGTCACTTCCTTGTCCAGCCCAGGACGGAACCACGCCCAGAGCCCCGGGGTCATTGTTCACACCCTTACGCTGGACTGGCATACGCCAGGACAGCCCACTCCGATTACGCACACAGTTGGGGACGACAACGCTACATGTCCCAGGTCTTCACTGTGGGGATCTGCAGCTCACAGGTCTAGTTGTCAGCATGC
This sequence comes from Calotriton arnoldi, assembly GCA_963921515.1. Lineage (NCBI taxonomy): Eukaryota > Metazoa > Chordata > Amphibia > Caudata > Salamandridae > Calotriton > Calotriton arnoldi. The sequence continues at coordinate 1,116,640 of CAWUFW010003902.1, forward strand.
CACAGCCACTCCCTCACGGCTGGTGTACACCCACACCACACCCATCCAGCACTGGCATCACAGGACATGTGACCCTGGCAATAAAAAGGGCCTGGCGCACGTGCTGGACGCCATTTCCACTCTCTCTGACTGGGTGTCTCCGTGTAGTTCTCATGTGTGCATGAGGGCCTAGGACCCTGCCACCTCACATTGCCCAGTGCCGGGGGTGACATGATGGCGTCCGCACAATGGGACTCAATCATTAAGGGTCCATGGCTAGCGGTGCACAGACTTGGTGGCACCGGATACACTGCGGCAGGCACAGGCACCCCACCACGGGACGGTGTCTTGCGGTGCAGTGAGATAGGGGCACCTAAAGTGCTGAGCGGGTGTGCAGCCTGCGATGATGCGCCGTCTTGGCGGTCCGGACTGGCAAGGATTTGTGTGAGCCCTGCTGGACCGCAGTGTAGGCCTGGGTCAGCGGGCAGTGCGGCCCTCCTGCCACGTGGCGTTGCGTCGCGCTTCACAGAGTTAGTGGCACCTCAAGCGCTGAGCGGGTGTGCAGCCTGCGATGATGCCGTGTGCACTGATGTGGTCTCTGCCATTGCGTAATCAAGACCCAGAGTCAGGTGTGGGACCTGGTGGCCCGCGGTGCGGGGCTGCATGCTGTGGAGGGTGCCATGGTCACGGGCACCGGGTTTGGAGATCCCTCCGGAATGTGGTGGGCCCTCTTGGAGACACGCCGGTGGCCGAAGGTGAGCAGTGAGGCCTGGTTGCGCAGGGGCAGGCAATCACCGCTGGGCGGCGGGAGGGGCTGGAGTGCAGCAGCCTGTGTGCGCAGGGGCGGGCAAGGGATGATGGCGTGTGCAACTGTATGGACTCTGCCATTCATGTCTCTGGAAACTGTTTCAGATGAGGGACCTGGGGGACTGCTGTGAATACCGGCACGTGGTTGGAGACACACCGGTGGCAGCAGGTGAGCAGTGAGGCCTAGGTCCGCAGTGTCAGCACTCTCTCCCTCTCTATTTCTCTCTCCCTCTCTTTCTCTCTCCCTCACTCCCTCTCTCTTTCTCTCTCCCTCTCTTTCTCTCTCCCTCTCTCCCTCTCTCCCTCTCTCTCTTTCTCTCTCCCTCTCCTTCTCTCTTTCTCTCTCCCTCTCTCTTCCTCTCTTTCGCTCTCTCTCTCTGTACTTTGATGGGTGCATGGCACACCTTCTGATCCAGTTCTCTGTTTTGCAGGCTGTGACTTACAGAATGTCCTGAGACGACCCGCCATGCCTCTTCAGATTTGTTTTTTTTTGTTTGTTCTGTAATAAACGTATTGTTTGGATATTTTGATATGGGTGTATGATTTCCCTTTTTCTGGCCACACATGTATGTTGGGTGTTGTGATTGTGCGACTTCAGGAGATTTGTTTGGTTCATGATTTCATGGAGTTGATGTGTAATATCTTTGTCCATAAGGGGGGGGGGTGCCCGGGGTAGGGCCCGGGGTGGGGGTGGTGGCGGTGGGTGTTGTTGATCTATTGGGTCTCAGGCCTTCATGATGGGTTGCTCCAGGGCATCTGTTGTTCTTCATGTGTGGCTATGGGCTGTGCTCCCTTGTCTGGTGCCGGTTGTCGTCCGACTTTACACCAGGTAGGAGCAGGTGTTATTTTCCTGCTGCTAACGCGCCTTATCGCCTGTTTTGTGGTCTTATCGCAGATCTGGCTGGTCGTTGAGAATGTTGTGGAGTGGTGTTGTCGCGGCTTTTAGCACGGGAACGCCTACTCTGCATATCATTAGCGTTAGTTGCCGGGGTCATCTGTGGCGATGTTTTTTGCGACTGCTTTCGCAGATAAACTGGTGTTATGGGCTGTTAGCACCAGCTTGTGAATGGGGCGATAAATTTAGCGCGACTTTGGATGCGTTAAAGTGCCGATAACTCGGCAATAGCTCCTTGAGAATATGCCCCCCTGTGAGTTATCGTGAGTCCTTTAAACCGGACTCGCTCCTTAATGTGGCCAGTGAAGCGCTTTCAGGTGCAGCTGGACGTGACTCCTTTTCGATACGTTCAATAGAAGCCGAGCTGAGGCGTTCTGCACTAACTGCAGTCTTCTCCGTTGGGCGGCCCGCAGGCCCCACAGCAGAACATTCACATAGTTCAGCTGGAATGTGATCAGCGCATATTCTGATTCTGCTCGGGTAACAGATATAGAAATTTCTTTATATGACTTTAAAAGGCCATAACAAACGCCCTCCACACTATCAACCTGAGCCCCAAATGCCATTAAGTTATCAAATTTCAGCCCAAAATTCCTCACTGAAGAGAGTTGGACCTGACTGGGCCAGTACTGACCACCCCACAGCAGGTTTTTATTTTTTAATAAAAAGGTGGTCCCTATGCGGGAAGTGTAGCCCTTGACTTCCACGGCAAAGTGTCAAGGAGGGGATACAAACACCTCTAACACAAATAACTTAGCATTACATATTTATCTTTTTATTTTATTTTAGCAACTTTTTCTTTGATTGTTGACAGTGAGAAGTAAAACTTATATTTGCTCTATTGAACACAAGGTGCTCCAAAAAAGGGGGGTGACAGCGCAGTGAAAGTGACTATAAGTACATAAAGTGCATACGTGCTATGTACAGAAATATATACATATGGCTGATATGGATAATAGAGTGTTAGAGATCAATCCCCGCTAAGCAAGTGTTTATAGCCACCATCAGTTTCTTGAAAACAGTCCACATATAATGATTTTGTCGACGTTTCGACCCCTGGACTTAGATTATTAAAAACGGGGTCATCATCAGGACGCAGAAATATATAGGAGACACCAACTGATTGGGGCAATTAGTCCACCAATCAAGAGAATCTTTAAACATCAGTCTTCAAACAGTTTTCAAAATAGGTATTCATACATGCTATTTTGGATAGAAGGTATATAGGCACTGTGAAATCATGTGCACATCACTGGGTCAGTGTGAAATGGACCTCAGGGAGGTTGCTCAAGTCAACAAATTCCCTGCAGAAAAGTGCACTATTGTATTGTATGTGACCGGAGTTGCTGAAGTTTGAAAAGGAAGCCTTTCATCATCAAATATAAATCTGTTTTCAAGTTCTCTTTTGTCTTGCACTGCAATTTCTGTTTCCTAACTCTCTAAACTCAGGCATTTCTTCTGGGCCATCAGCTGGTGACAGATAAACAAATAACAGAATCTGCGTTTTGTTGGAATTGCAGTGAAGGTTACTCAAGCGTATCAAGCGGAACACCACTGAAAGAAAGATAGACAGACCTGGTGTACTAACGTAGGATTTAACTATTCCCAAATAGCAAAAATGAATGAACTGCTAATTGAGAATCCCTAATTCAGATGTACTAACCATTACCCACACCATTTAGTTATTGCATAAAAATCGCAGTTGCAGTTTACTTGCTTGCAAATTCCGATTTCTTACCAGTCATAAATAGCAAGTCAGCAGTCACAAATTGTGCCTGTGAACTTTGATGTGACTGATGACAACACAACCAGGAAACAGAGGCCTGGGAGAGTATTGCCCATAGAGAACAAGCACTGGAGCAGGAGCTCACAGCAGCAGGTGAAACAAGCCCCATCATGGCAAGTCAAGAGTCTTTGTAGGAGAACAGAGGCAGGGCAAGGAATCTGAGGTATTTCTGAGGATGCTGCTGGAGGAGTTGTCTCCAGTGACGAATTGTGTGGGAAAACTTTTCTAACCGTGTCTGAGGCTTCTTAAAAATGTGTCTTGGTGTTCAGGAGAGAGTGAATGTTGTGGCTTTCATTCACCACAGCACTGAGGAAATTAGATGTTGTGGTACAACATGGTGACTCCTTCCAAGGTCAAAGTGGTAATCCGGAGAAGAGATGCAGCTGGGATTAAAGGAAGGCCTTCCATCGAACCCCCCTCTAGCCCACATACATGAGATGGAAGGAGCACCCCGCAGCCTGAGGCACTGACAGAGTCAGTTCTATTGTTGCCTCAGCTCTACGTCCCACAGAGTCAGATCAGTAAATCCAGAATTGGCACACATGAGATGGAGGAAATGCATTGTGGGTCTTGTAGTTCATAGATTTACATGCTGCGGATACTGACACAAGGGCACTTTGGGAAAAGTGAATGCATGACATATGGTGTCTCAGTGTGAGATCTGTGGATCAATCCAAATGTAGATGCAACAGGTATGACAATAAAACGCATTTCTGTCATACCACTATGAGGAAACGCCTTTTCTAATAGAAGCCACATCATGCCACGAAGAGTAAGGTTGAGCCACAGAGTTCTTATACATTAGAATTTAGACTAACTGTATGTTTATTTGTGTGTTAATATGTGGCTAAACACTTATACTGAAGCTGCACTTTGTATAACCAAGTATAGCTATTACTGTCCTAGTGATTTCACTTGTAACAAAATGTAGGGGCATATTATCAAGGGCCTTATCTCCGCTTTTTTGGCTTTAAAAGCCAAAAAAGCGGAGATAATGTTTTCGCCCTATTTGCAAGCCGGTGCTAACATGCATTAGCGCATGTTAGCAGCCGTTTTGCCGACGCCTCGCTTTGTATCTCTAATGAGATGCAAAGTGGGCGTCACTGGGCGTACCCCTGACGGACTAACTTTTTAAATATCGCTAAATGCACATTGCGATATTTACAAGGTGGCCCCAGGACTTTAGCAGACGTTCGTTTTTGGCGAAAACCGCGGTTTTCGCCGAAAACTAACGTCTGCTAAAATGCTGACTTACCTATACCTGTCATTGGGAGTGGATTATGCTGATACGACCACAGGGTCGTATCAGCAAGGTTATCGCCGTTTTCCATGGAACATCGCTGGAAAACCAGCGTTGTTCCATGGGAAACGGTGATATCCCCGCTATCGCTGGAATTTTTATCTCCTCAGTGATACGCGTTGTTGATAACGCGCTAACCGGGCGATAAATTCCAGCGATAGACGGCGATAAATAAAAAAGCGCTAAGCGCGCTTTGCGATATTTATCGCCGTCTATTGTTAATATGCCCCAATGTTCCTTAAGTTAACTCGATTGGAAGTAGGCACAAATGCTTTCTAAAAACTTTTCTTGTTATGTGAAATGTTCCTTGAATGTGTTTTATGTTTTTCTTTTCGTTCCAGGCACAAGATAACATGCTAGTTAGAAGAGTAGTGTATTGTCTGCCTTTAGCGAAAGTAAAAACAGATAATGGTTTTTTTTTTTAAAGTTTGATGGTATTTAAACCATGGGTGGGGATAAGAAGAAGCCCCCTCTACCATGTCGTTCAGACCGATGAAACATCCATGGTCGTGCAGCTGTACGCTCCTTTGTTCGACGATGGAAAATAGGGGAGTTTACCTGCTCCAAGTTGACTCTGCATTTTTATTGGTCACCACAGCTGGGAAGCAGGTGGGAAGGAGATTTAGGTGAAACGAAACGTGTTAATTGTGTGTTTCCAGAGTAGTAGTTAAGAAACCTTTTCCTGACTTTGATAGATCTCTTTTACCTGAGACTTTATGTTTCTTGTTCTTGAGTTAAACTCTTCAATGCATATGTTTTTCACTTGCTTTGAACTTTCACTTGGTTCAAATTTAGAGTCTTATTTACTGACACCTCTTGCTTAGAATTTCCTCCTTTCACTTTATGCATTTCTAGTTTAGCCTTAGGGAAGTTCCTTTGAGGAACAGAAACTGTCTCTGCTTTACATCTTGAGACTATTCATATGAATGATGCTACAAGTATTCATTTATAATCTGTTGGGCTGATTAACTTACTGAATTTTGACGTTTAACTGATAAATGATTATTTTATTAAATTGCATCTAGAATTTGGCTAATCTGTTAATAAACCTTTAATGTATGAAATCATCATTCTTTGTCGTTTTTATGGAACCAAATAGGTTTCACTGTAATTTAAAATTTCTAATTGATGATTGCTTCCTGTTTAAACACTTCAGCCGAAAACCAACGGTCCATTCCGCCGGAGCGCAACTGAGATCAAGGAATGTACCCAAGGCTTGATAGGAGAAGAACATGCCTCTATGAAAATTGGTAGCTTAAAGGGATGGTTTTTCTGTGAGGAGTAGAGAGCTAGAAAATACCCCAGAAACAGTTAGAAATTGGCCTAGTCCAGTGAATGTTCCTGAAATCCATTATCCAGTTTGGAGTATTGCTGGTGTTCCAAGGTTCCTGAAGCTGTTGCTGTTTTCCACGAGTGAGTATAAGCAGGGCTATGCGTCGCTGACTGAGTGTTGTCAAGCTTTGAGGTGTTTGTGATGATACTGTGTATTTTTTGGTGTGGTGTCCATTTTAGGTCCAAGAAGGCTGCATATTGGACTTGAGAATTAACGTGTTTCTTTGTGTACATTGCTGTTGCTTATTAATGTAAATGCACTTGTCACTAAGAGTTGAAGGATGTTATGCGACTTGTCGAAGTTTAAGATCCCTGGATAGATATTAGCTATATTGTGGTTAACATGTCTGTTGAAGTTGTGGTGTTGGATCGTGAGTCGCCATCAGGCACACCAAGATACTTATAAATTGTTAGTGAGAGAGTGTATTAATAGTAATTGGTGTTGGTTAAACTTTTGCACAGAGGAGAAACTACTCTAGTCAGGGTGACTTCCCACTGGTCTAGATTTCACTTGTGTGTGTGATAACGTCAAGAAAAAGTTATTCCCCATTTTCTCTTGAATGAATATTAACTTTAATGTCTTTAGTGAAACAGGCACAAGTTCTTTTTTTTTGCTTTTGGTAGTTGTAAAATTTTGCTTGTGTGAAGCTAATAGTCAAGGAGGGAGAGCCGCTGCTAGGTGCTGTGAGCTATGCTATAGGGTGACACTCTGGTATTGGTCAGTTGGTGTTAGTGGCGCGTTGGTATTGATCATCACGTCAGCGAGTGCCACACTGTGAGGGGCTAGTATAGTTGTGCCATGCTGAGATTGGATGCTAGTGTTCTTACATAGTGTACTGTGATTTGTTGACGCTTATTTAAATTGAAGTTTTTGTAACTTGGCTACTCAAGGTAAAAGATGAAATGCTTTAAGAGGGTAAGAGATTTCCTGAGCGGTGATGTAAGAGTGCCTGTCCATGAGGGCTAGAAGGCTCTTCCAGAGGTCTCGCCCGGACATATTATGCCCACGAATGTCGCGTTCCATACATGTATTTGGCTTAAACAATGGAACAAGATCACAGAGAAAGAAGGGTCATTGCAATGTCCTCAATATGATACCTTTCACTTGAGAATTATTGAAAATTTGAGACGAGTATTGTATGAAATGAAACCCCCACCTAGTCCAGCGCAGTATGAGGCTTTAAATGCATGGGAGCGAGCTGCACATGCGAAAGATAAAGAGAAATATCAGACCAGAGCCAAAAGGACAGTCTGTAGTTGGATAGATGCAAAGTGGGATGCTGAACAGCAAGCAAGGAGGAAAGATATGATTGAGGGAGCTAAGATGTACCCTGCACTGACTAGAAAGAAAGTACAAGGGGGCCGTATAGGTGCACAGACAGTGGCAAGTACTGATAGCGACTCTAGCGATGACCTTTTGGAAGCGTTGTTGACTTCTTGACCAGGTCCATATAATTTAACTCAGTCCACCCGAGGAAATCAGCAAACTGTTGCCAATAGTGCGAGTGCGCCTACTACTTTGACCCAAACGGGGGAGCGGGGTTATCTCCTGTTGCCTCTGTCTGAGTGGTAAGAACCCCATTTACTACAACTACTGCCCCGGCCCAGAGATCGCTAGCATGGACTCCAAGTGTGCAAAGGGGTGCAACCACCCCTGACCAGTCGTGGGTTGCCTCTGCACCTGGTACCCCAGGTGTTGTAGGGCTTTTGGATCTAGGAGTCAGAGGGGAGTAAATCCATGGACAAAATTAGTGATCGTTCCATTGCACAAGCTGACAGAGACCCTTGGATGTTGTCAGAATAAACGTAGAGTTGGATGAATTTATCAAACAAAATCCTGATACAAGGTATCCGGAAGGATACCATGAGGAGCAACTCCTGTTCCTATGTAAAGAAGTCCCCCGAACTGCCATTGAGGCATTTGTGATGTTAGAAGGGACGGCCGCTGTGTTTGGAGTTGACCCATTGAAGAGTCAGACCTTGCAAAAGAATTTTAGGGTACATACAAAAGACAAAACACTCATTAGTATGAAAACACCTGGGTAAAATGCACATTTGATGGAGTTAGTGACCAGCATACAGGAATGGAGTATATCGAGAAAATCAAGGATACGTGGGCTTAGAGGGAAAGGTAAAAAGAAAGAGAAGGATGATTCAGGAGGAACAGGAAAAGAGGGAAGCCAAGATGACTCTGAGGTTAGCGGTTACCTAGTGACAGAGGTACAAGGAGGAGGATATGTGCATGTGCCCTGGAGTCATGGTGATCTTGTTACATTTACAAATCAATTTCCAAAAACTGAGAGAGAGCACTGATTTGTGGTACACTTAGGTTGAGCGGTTTGTGACGCTTTCCAAGGTGTTGTGGGCAGCCTTGAATACCTTCTGTAATATTGTGGTTCCCTGTGATTTGTGGGCTGAATGTAAAGTGTCAATCCAATGTCCAGGCACTGAGGCCCAGAGAATAGATTGAACAAATGCCCCTTCTCCTATTGTCATGAAGAAAAATTATTAGGTGATTGTCTTTATGAAAACAAGGTCCCACAAAAATGGATTACTTGGGTGAGGATCACACAAACCTCCCAAGAAGCTAAGGAATCAGTGCATGCTTATTATGGAAAATTAATGCAAGTGTTTTACCAGCATTGTGGTGTTGAAAATCCACAGAGAGGAAACTCAGTAATTTTGAGTCCCAGTTTGTTCTTGGTCTGCGTCCGGAGATCAGTTCACAAACCCAGCAGAGCGTTTTTTGTTGGCAGGCCAAGTCCCTTGACGAAATACTTCGGTATGCAAAGTATTGCAATGATGAATTAGAGATGAAAAAAATTAAACAAAAGTTCATGTTGGCACTGACAAAGTTAGCCCAGAAGGGATTTCAGAAGGGCTGTATGTGGCAATAGCAGGTTAGGGCAGCAGGCTTAATCCTAACAGAGTATCGTATGACAGTCAAATGTATTTATTTTATTTGAAACGTTTTATATAGCGCGAACATGACTCATCAGGGTATCAGAGCGCTGTACAGAGAAGCAAAGTAACACTGTACATATAAGAGGATAAACATATAAAAATGTGTTAAAGAACATCCGGCAGCATGGCAATATAAAATAACCTAAATGCAAAGTCGAATGGGAGACCGGGGTAGCAAACAAGAAATCATCGTCAATTAGAGTGTCAACAAGCCTAAGGGTGCAGGTGATAATTCAGAAGCAGCCGTTTGACTTCCTTTTTGAATGAGTAGGTCGAAGGTTTGGATCTGATTTCAGGAGGGAGAGCGTTCCATATTCTCGGGGCAAGACCGGAAAAGGCGCAGTTATAGGTTCTCTTCTTTATGAACTTTTGCGGTTTCAACAGGAGAGTGTTAGAACTTCTTAGGGCCCGATTCTTACCAGATAGTTCAAGTTTTTTTCCAAGGTAAATGGGAGTGTTGTAATGAAGTGCTTTGTGTATCTAGCAGGCTATCTTGAACCGAGTCCTTGCTTCGAGAGAGAGCCAATTGAGTTGTATTAGATCTGGAGTGATGTGATCATGTTTTCTTGATCTCATGATGAGTCTGGCAGCAGAGTTCTGTGTAGCCCTTAGCGGGGCAAGTCTAGCTTTGGGCAGCCCTGCAGTCATACATCCATAATCGAAACGGGAGATAACTAGGGATTGGACTGCTAGCTTCATGTCATCGGGAGGAATGCAAACTATGAATACAATGCCAGAATAAACATGCAGATGCCAAGACCTCAAAATCCAAGTTTGCCTCAATCAATCAATCAATCAGGGATTTGTGGAGCGCACTACTCACCCGTGAGGGTCTCAAGGCACTAGTGGGGGGGGTTTCGAGCAGCTCTGGTCATCCGAAAAGCCAGATCTTGAGGCTCTTCCTGAATGCTTGCAGTGTGGGGCTTCGTCTGATGCTGAGGTTCGTTCCAGGTCTTGGCCGCGATGTAGGAGAAGGATCTGCCTCCCGTTCTGGCTCTGTGGATGCAGGGTATTTCGGCCAAGGCTAGGTCAGCAGAGCGGAGTCTCTTGGGGGCGTAGAAGGAGACTCTTTCGTTGAGGTATTGGGGTCTGGGTTGTGGAGGGCTTTGTAGGCGTGTGTGAGCAGTTTGAAGGTCACTCTTTTCTCGACGGGGAGCCAGTGGAGGTCTCGTAGGTGCTGGGTGATATGGTCTTGTCGTGGGATGCTGAGGACGAGTCTGGCTGCGGCGTTCTGGACGGTCTGGAGTTTGTGGAGTAGAGATTTGTTGATTCCGGCGTAGAGGGCGTTCCCGTAATCCATCCTGCTGGTGATGAGTGCGTGGGTGACAGCCTTCCTGGATTTGGGGGGGATCCATTTGAAGGTCTTGACAAGTATGCAGAGGGTGTTAAAGCATGTAGAGGATACAGCGTTGATCTGTCGGTTCATGGTGAGGGAGAAGTTGAGTATGATACCAAGGTTGCGGGCATGGTTTGTGGGTGTGAGGGAGTTACTGAGGGCGGGGGGTGACCAGGTGTCATCCCACGCGGAGGGGGTGGATCTGAGGATGAGGACTTCCATTTTCTCTGAGTTGAGCTTCAGGCAGCTGCTGCTCATCCAGGTTGTGACATCCTTCGTTCCTTCCTGAAAGTGTTGCCTGGTGATGTCGGGTTCCTTGGTGTGGAAGAGGATGAGCTGGGTGTCGTCGGCGTAGGATACTATGCTGAGTCCGTGTTTTCTGACAATGGTTGCAAGGGGGGCCATGTAGATGTTGAAGAGCGTGGGGCTGAGGGAGGATTCTTACGGTACTCTGCATCTGATCTCTGTGGGTTCAGAGAGGAAGGGTGGGAGTCCAATTCTTTGAGTTCGGCCGGCAAAGAAGGAGCGGATCAAGTCTAGGGCAGTTCCCTGTATGCCGGCGTCGTGGAGTCTGGTGGCTAGTGTGCGGTGGGACGCAGTGTTGAAGGCTGCTGAGAGGTCTAGTAGGATGAGGGGTGCAGTGTGGCCTTGGTTGAGGAGTGTGGCGATGTCGTCCATGGCGGCTAGGAGGGCGGTCTCGGTGCTGTGGTTGCTGCGGAAGCCAGATTGAGATGTGTCGAGGATGTCTTTGGATTCTATGAAGTTCATTAGCTGGATGTTGACAATCTTGTCGGTGACCTTGGCGGCAAAGGGGAGGAGGGAGATGGGCCTGTAGTTCTTGTGGTCCGTCGGGTCTGCGGAGGGCTTCTTGAGGAGGGGTTTGACTTCTTCGCATTTCCAGTCGTCGGAGAACGTGCCTTTTTCGAGGGTGCAGTTGATTGTCTCTAATATTTCTGGTGCGATGGCGGAGGCGGCACTGTGGAAGATGTGCAACGGGCATGGGTCAGTGGGTGCTCCGGAGTGTATGCTCCTCATGGTCTTTGCGGTGTCTTCTGTGGTGACAGGGGTCCAGGCGAGGAAGGTGGGCTGAGTGGAGTTGCTGGTGGAAGGTGTTGGGTCGGTGCTCTGGTCCTGTTCGTCGAAGTTGTCGTAGAGTGTCCTGAAGAGTTCCTTGGAGTTGCAGGAGTTGGAGAGGATTCTGTCCTGGATGAAGCTCCTCTTCGTAGATCTGATGAGTTGGTGGTGTGCTGTAGTGGCGGTCCTGTAGGCGGTGTGCGCTTCTGGGGTTTTGCTGTTCCTCCAAGCTTTCTCGAGTCGTCGGCACAAGCACTTTGATTCTCGGAGGTCCGTGTTGACCCAGGTGGCTTTCGTGGTGTGTTGTCTGTCGGAGTTCTGGAGGGGTGCGAGTGTGTTGGTGCAGGTGGCGATCCATTTGTGAAGTTCGTTGGCTGCAGAGTTGGCGTCGGTCGTGGTGGGGGAGGAGTGCGGCTGAGGGCGAAGGCGAGGTGCTCTTCGGTGATCTTGCTTCAGTTCCTGCACGGGAGGCGTGGCGTTGGCTTGTGTGTGGTGGGTTTCGAGAAGTTGACGCAGTGATGGTCCGTCCAGAGGGGTTGCGTGGTGTGACTGAAGCGGATGTTGATTCCTCTGGCAAAGATGGGGTCGAGGGTGTGTCCCGCCTTGTGGGTGGGGTTGGTGACGAGTTGCTTCAGTCCTTTGTTGGCGTGGTTGTCTAGGAGGGTGGAGGAAACAGCCTTTACAACGGAAGCGTTACAACGCATGCCATTACAACGCATGTTGTTACAACGCGAAAGGCTTGTTGCAGGGGGTAGAAGGTGTTGGAGTTGACTCCAGCACCTTCCTTACTGTTGCACACACTGGAGTTGGAATAGTAAATTATACTATTCCAACTTCCAACGCACCCCTGACAGCAAGTCGGGGTAAAGGTATGCATTGTAACGGCATGCGTTGTAATGGCATACGTTGTAACATCATACAACCGGTGGAGTTGGGGTCGCTGAGGTTGTCAAGATGGAAATTTAGGTCTCTGAGCAGTACGTAGTTTGTGGAGGCGAGGGTGTGGGGCGCGATGTGGTCTGCAATGGTGTTAGTGAATGGGGCGCGGGGTCCGGGAGGTCTGTAGGCAAGAGTTCTGCGTAGAGTTGTTCTGGGGTTGACCTGGATCTGGAAGTGGATGTGTTCCATCGGGGGCGCTGAGTCATTCGAGATGGACGTTGTCAGTCGGAGCGAACTTTTGTGGATGATGGCGAGGCCTCCTCCTGGGTGGTTGGGGCAGTCTTTCCTCTGGATCTTGTACCCGACAGGGATGGCGGTTGCAATGTCCGGTGCGGAGCTGGCATTGGTCCAGGTCTCTGTGAGGAAGGCGACATCGGGTGAAAGGGTGTTGAGGAGGTCCCAGATTTCTACTGCGTGTCTGTGCAGGGAGCGTACGTTGAGGAGGATGCAGCTTAGGGGTTTGGGTGCGCTGGTGGGTGAAGGTGTGGCGGCAGCGTTTGCAGGAGAACGGGCCTTTGGTGATGCTAGGCGTCGAGAGCTGGCAGTTGTTGTTGCGTTCGAGGTTGAGTGCGTGGAGGGTTGCTGAGTCATAGCGGCGGGAAGACGGAGGGCCAGGGTCCCTTGCACTGGTCGCGGACGGGCACAGACGGACTTGCCTTTGGCGTACCTTCGGTGCGCTAGCAGCGCGGCTGTGCATCGGCTGCCATTAAGTAGGGGTCGGGGGAGGAAGAGGAGCTAGGAGGCGGGAGTGGGAACACGCAGGGGGAGAGGGGCCGCGGGGGCAGCAGCAGCGGGAAAAGGGAGCGAAAAGGCAACGGTAAAAATAAAGAACAAAATAGTGAAAGCAGCCACAGAAAAATGACACAGACAGACAAAAAAGGCAGCAGACAGACAAAAGGCACAAATAGACGAAGACAGAAAAACAAACAGAAGGGCTGGCAGAGCGAACCAGCAAAAGAGCAAGGCTCTCCCACTGGACCACCAGGATTGAGGCGCAGGCAGGAGCCTGCAAGTGGAGGAGGGCCTCGAACACCTTACCTGGAGACCAGAAGGCGCTGGGGGCAGAGACGCAGCGAGGGAGCTGCACGAGGGGAGAGCAGTTTCCTTGACCTGGAGGTCAGAGGTCTTGCTCACCCTGTCGTGCAGCGGCCGCCATTTAGTTGGGGTCGGGGGAGGGAGAGCAGCTGGGAGGCGGGAACACGCGTGGGGTGAGGGGCCTCGGGGGCAGCAGCGGCAGGAAAAAGGAGTGAAAAGTCAACAGTAAAAATAAAGAAAAAAACAGTGAAAGCAGCCACAGATAAACGGCACAGACAGACAAAAAGGCAGCAGACACACAAAAGGCACAAATAGACTAAGACAGAAAAACAAACAGAATGGCTGGCAGAGCGGACCAGCAGAAGAGCAAAGCTCTCCCACTGGACCACCAGGGATGAGGCACAGGCAGGACCATGCGGGTGGAGGAGGGCCTTGAACACCTTACCTGGAGACCAGAAGGCGCTGGGGCAGAGACGCAACGACGAAGCTGCGCGAGGGGAGAGCAGTTTCCCAGACCAGGAGGTCAGAGGTCTTGCTCCCTCATGCCTAGGTTATGCAACAAAAAATGGGAAATCCAAGCTTTAATGCAAAAGCTCGTTCCTGGAGTTAACCCAAATCCTTTTGTGAGTCCGGGCAGTTTTCAACAGTTCCTGGTCTTTGAAATATCCAGATACTATAGGTCTGATCAGTCACAATGATGGTGTCAGAGAGAGGAGGAAGATTGCATGTTTGGCGCAGTCTTAGAGGTAGCCCAAAGTGGGCCATTTGTGCTTGGTGAGGTGAATGGCCTCCAATTGTCCTTTTTGATAGACACCGGTGCTACTCGTTCTGTAGGGACAGTGGAAGTTCCAAACCTACCCCTCTCAGGTAAACAAGTCCAAGTTGTAGGCATTGCCAATAAACAAACTATGCACCCTGTGTCAGCTGCAGTGGCGTAGCTAGGCCTTGTGCGTCACGTGGCGGCTCTGCTTTTGTTGCCCCAGGCAGCCGAATTTAAGTATGAGTGGGGTGGGGGGGGGGGGGTTGCTGGCGTTTCCTGCGTTTGCCGCCCGACGGCTGCAGATAAAAGTGGGGGGAAAGGGATGGAGAGGCCACCACCCCCAAAACTCATGCCGCCTTGGGGCAGAGCGCCCACCCCGGCCCCCCCTTGCTACGCCACTGGTCAGCTGAAGTCCCTGTAAGAATAGGTCCTGTTGAGGAGACCCATCAGTTTGTGATATGTGATTCAAGTCCAGTCAATCTATTGGACAGGGATTTATTTTGCAAGCTTAATCATCCAGTCCACACTGTAAGAGGGATGCCCAGAGGTCTCACACCAGATACGGATATTTTTACAAAAAGCTTGAGACAGGATTCGGATTGCAAATCCTTCTGAAAATTAGCAAATGCTGTGCTGGAGGCCTGCATTGGACATAAAACTTTGATCCCAGCGTTCACATTCTCAATGTGCTTGCACTGTGACCAATGCACTCAAACAGTATCCAGGGGTGTAGCCTAGTCCGTGATATTCAGGGAAGGGGGTGGTGGAGGGGGAGGGGGGTGAATCTCAAATTTCCCAACTGAAAAAGCAGTGGGCTGCAGAGTGGAGTAGTGAAATGCCCAAGATTTAGGATGGACTGTTTCCATGAGGAACAGGGTCAGTACTAAATTTGTGTTAGGTGGGCCTCAGTCTAGATTGGCTCACTGGGCAAAAAACAGGTTGGAATGCTATTCTGAGTTATTGACACTGGTTAGACAATTTAAAAGCATTCATACAATCACCTTTTAGGTGTTTGATTACCAGTATATGCCTGGACACCGGAGACAGGCGCAGCTTTCCAAGCCTAATACTGCCAATGTTTGTGAATTCCAAAAAGTAGTAATTTTGAACACATTCAAGGAGTTCTTCTATGAGTGTAGATTTATTATTTCATTTGTAAATCAATGGTGTCAGTATCACATTTAGAAGTCGACATTGGCGAGTGCGAGTGCAGCCCTGCCAAGTACCACGCATCAGGCGTGAGACTAACGCATTTTAATGCTGGTGTCCGCAACACCGCACTAAAAGGCATTAGTCACGCATCCAGAGCTTCTTGCCTCACTGTGGGGATCAATGAGGCTCTCTTGTTTCATAAAAGCAGCCAGTGCGCAGTGCTTTATTGCCCTGCTGTGGTGCTCTGCCTGCTGAGACAATTAACATCTAGCTGGCATGCTGGCTGGGCCTGGGGGGAACTCAGTTGTTGCTATGGTGACCCGGGGTCAGCTGGCCGGCGCGGAGTAGTCTAAGACTTTTAGTTGGATACATTGTATCGACCACTGCACGGGAAAAATAACTTGCTAAATGTGGACCCGGGAGCATTCTGGGAGTCACATGATATGGGACTTCATCGGCTGCCTTGGAGTTTAAGAAATAAGAAGTGTCTTGGTCCAGGCAGCAGCAGGAGTGATTGTTTTCTTTATCTCTGCCACGCACACAAGTGACACCGCAGCTTGCGCGTGACCCTGCAGACACCGGGTGGTAATGTCAGAGTCGCCAGCAGCAAAGAGTGGCCATGGGAGGACGTGTGACTGTTCGAGTCAAGTATTTTGAGGGCATGGTCATGGCAGCAGCACTAGTCTCTGCTGATGATCGAGGACAACCAACAGAACAGGTAACAGTGCTCACCCGAATACCATATTCGATGTGCACTTTCAGCTCTGGCTAAAGTTTGTACCAGAAGAAAGCTTAGTGTGTAATCTGTGCAGGATTAAAAGTGTGCATTCATGCAACGAAAGGCCATTAACGCTGTTTAATTACCGTGTAGGTCAATTATTTCACTTGGCGCCTCTTATAAGAAGGAAATGCGCAGATCTACCCGTGGTTCAGATTGTTCAGAAGAAATATTAGATTGAATCTGCCAGCCGACAAAAGCCCCCCTCCACCTGGTGCAACGGACTAACTTCCCTTTTAGGTAGAGACAGAGAGCTCCGAGTTCTCCTTGGTGCCTGCATGGTAGATGCATGGTTGACTGAAACACTCCTCAGCCGCTGCTGTGCTTTTTCACACTTCTCTGTTTGCTCTTAACTATCGCCGTGGAGCCTGCAAACAGAAGCAAAATAAGACATGTTCATAGGGACTAGAAACCTGGAGCTGGCACGATAAGAGCTGGTGGGGGAGAGGGACTCTGAGTGCTCACACATTTTAACATCTGCACAAAACTGCAGAAATCGGACATACGCTCTTCAACATCTACATGGCCCCCCTCGCCGCCATCGTCAGACAGCATGGGCTCAACATAGTATCATATGCCGATGACACCCAGATCATCCTCTCCCTCACGAAGGACCCCGAAGACACCAGGCTCAGCTTCCAGGAAGGAATGAGGGACGTTGCGGCCTGGATGAAGGACAGCTGCCTGAAGCTCAACGCAGAGAAAACAGAGGTTCTCATCCTGGGACCCTCGACTTCCGCCTGGGACGACACCTGGTGGCCGTCCGCCCTCGGGAGTCCTCCCACCCCGACGGACCACGCTCGGAACCTCGGCATCATCTTTGACTCCTCGCTCACCATGACCCGCCAGATCAACGCCATCGCCTCCACCAGCTTCAACTGCCTCCGCATCCTCCGAAAGACCTTCAAATGGATACCCCCGAACTCAGAAAAACCGTCACCCACGCACTCATAACCAGCAGACTGGACTACGGAAATGCCCTCTACGCTGGTATCAACAGGACCCTTCTACACAAGCTCCAAACCATCCAGAATACCGCAGCCAGACTCGTTCTCGGGACCCCACGGCACGAACACATGACTCAACACCTCCGAGACCTACACTGGCTCCCCGTCGAGAAGAGAATAACCTTCAAGCTTCCCACCCACACCTACAAATCCCTCCACAACATCGGACCCAAATACCTCAACGAGAGAGTCTGCTTCCACGCACCCAAAAGAAATCTCCGATCCGCCGACCGCGCCCTGGCAGAGACCCCCCGCATCCGCAGAAGCAGAGCAGGAGGAAGGGCCTTCTCCTACATCACAGCCAAGACCTGGAACGAGCTCCCAGTAAGCATCAGACGGTCCCAGAACCTGCACGTTTTCAGGAAGGACCTTGCTCTTCGACTGAGCCGGAGCTGCCTACCGCCTCCCCCCCCCCACAGCGCCTTGAGACCCTCACGGGTGAGTAGCACGCTCTATAAACGCCCTGATTGATTGATTGCTGTTGTATTATGAAATATCTAGTGTACTCGCATGGTTGTGCAGCCTGCATCAGATTGTATGTGTCTGACAGCTTTGGCTAACCTTGCCTTTTACTAGAGCCAATTGTGTTTTGCCAGTGTTGGTTCCATTTAAAACCACCTCAGACTTTTCCCATTATAAGTTACATAACGGGCTCAAAAGTGCCAGCATGCAAAAGGACTGCTTATGTTATGTACCCGTGCATAAGAGCTTCAGGCGCATTGCCACTGGTTCTCTGTCTTTTATAGACCCTAATATGGTGCAAGTAGTGGAAATAATTTCTTTAATTGATCACATTACGCTAACGTGACCGCTTTGGTCAGCCTGGAATACAGTGTCACATTAGAAGTATTCAAATGTCACACATAACCATACTGAAAGCATAGAAATGTCACATATACAAACTGAAAAGCCGACAGCTATGAGCATGGGGCAGTGGGTTAGCCCATTTCAGCTACTGCCAACTTCACTGTGAGGGACAGAATTCTGCCCTTTCACAAGGAATGCATCAACACAGAATCCACACCCTTTCAGTGGCAGGCACTACTATAGCAATAAGAGTTATATTGAGCTCATGATTCAGCCTCATTTAACAGCCCTGCCAAGTATCACGCATCAGGCATTAGACTAACGCAGAGCCTGTAGTGTAGCTCTGTGTGACAGGCTGCAGCTGGTGTGATCGTGCGCGAGCGGGGCTGGGCAGGTCGCCGGCGGCGCAGCAGACCAGGGCGGACCGCTCATTCACCTAATGATTTTTATTCATGAGCCTATTTCTTTTTTAAATACAGCCTGTGACCTATGATGTGACTCTTCTTAGAGTTTCTTGTTGCTCAGATAGGTGTAATTTCTGATATTTATATGTTTCCCTCGTCTTTATTGCTTGATTTTGCTCGCGAGAAAGTGTCACTCATGGTCGTTGAAATGTCACTCATAATTAGACTGAAATTATGAAAATGTCACACATAGCAATCTGAAACCTTGGCAGCTATGCGAGTGGTTGCCCTTCTGACCACTGTCTGCGAGTCCTAATGTCTGCTGACACAAGCAGAGTGTTCGCTGTCACATTTCGACCACTTGCACCTTAAGCTTTCTTGCTGCCTGCCTCAGTGGCGTAACAAAACTTTGGAGGGCCCCAGCAAAGTACATGGAGGGGGCGGGGCACGGGGCACCCTACCCCGGACCCAGTCAAGAGCTATCAGGCCAGGGGACCCCCGGCCCATGCACAGATCCTAATGTTACACCACTGGCCTGCCTTTCACAGGCTTTAACCGTTCCATACTATGTGCGTCAAAGTATGTGTGCATTCCTTTGCAGATCACAAGCTGGAGGCGCGCCCTCGGGCCGTTCCCTTTCACTTGCGATTTGCAAGGGATGGAAATGCTCGCACTGAGATTTGTAACGTTCATTATCTATCCCGCGCTGAAATCAACCCAGTGGTGGACTATTCTAGTTCAGAATTGCGTCTTAATTACAATTCTTAAAATGAACACTAGATGGAGACATAAGACCACTGCTGCTTTTGTGAAGCATCCTAAGTAGTTATTTGACCCACATAATTTATAAATTAATAATCCAACATTGGCACTGACTTCTACAAAGGCGGTATGAGATGTGCACTCTTTATTCTCCTGGGGATTGTCGCGGTGTAACTCCTGTTAACTTTTATTGAAGTGGTCGATTGCAGTATGGATTTATCGAGGAGTGATAATCGAGAACACAAAACAAGGGGGCATATTAGCAAGAAGAGGCGATAATCATCGCTAACCCTGCTTAGCGTGATTTTTTTATCGCCGGCTATCGCTGGAATATATCGCCACGCTAACGCTGTATTAGCAACGATTAGCGCTATGGCGATGAATATTCCAGCGATAGCGGGAAATGGGCCAACATCGCTGAGAAACCAGCGATGTTGCATGGAGAAGGGTGAACACCTTGCTGATACGACCCTGTGGTCGTATCAGCATAATCCACCCCCCATGTTAGGTATGGCTAACACCTGCTAATTGCAGGTGTTAAATAAATGGCGATGACCCCGGTTAGCGCGACTTTTCACGTCGCTAACTGGGGCCATGGCCACCTTGCTAATAGGCGATAGGCCTGTTAGCGAGTGTTTCCCAGGTTTGTTCGTCGGGAACGCCCACTTTGCATGTCATTAGCGATAAATATCGCTGACATGCAAAGCGGTAAAGAAACGGGCGCTAATGCCCGCAAACTGTCGCTAACTGCTGTTAGAGACAGTTTGCTGATAGGGCGATATAAATATCGCCGCTTTAGCGGCAAAAGTGCCGCTAAAGCGGCGATAGTGCCCTTGCTAATATGCCCCAATGTGTCCAGAATATCGAGGCCCATAATATCGAAAGGTAAGTGCACATAGGGAGCTATAGATTAACTCTTCTCAATTCCACATCTACATACCTTGCAAAAATATATATATCGCTAAGGTATTTATATGTGGCGCTTTTTATACGAATATATATATATATATATATATATATATATATATATATATATATATATACATACATACATACATACATACATACATATATATATATATATATATATATATATATATCATCACGGTATGTATATGTGGAGCTTGGTACAGAGAATATATACATACTTACCTGTTGATACTTTGGTTCTCGATATTCCGGTCTCAATATAGTGACTTTGATATTCCCTTCTGAATATTCTGAAACCACACTGAAATGGACCATTTTAATTCAATTTTCTCTGATTATTGATTTTCTTCATGATCTTTTGTGGTAGTAAGCTGTTTTTGAATTGTATCAGACAAGTCCTCTTTGCTCTGCACCTCTGTGAAAGAAAGACTTGAGTTTGAGCCACGCTACCAGACGGAGTTCCTTGTTTCCTTCTCTTAGATGTTCTTGAAACCTTCCTTGCACATAGCAAAGGCTTTGGTCATTCTTCCACCTTAGGTTCCATAAGGAGGTCTTCCAATAATAATAAGAATGATAATAATAATAACAATTTTAATTGTGATTCATAGACCGCACAACAAACTGAATTGGATCTTGACTAGGCCTGGGCAGAGTGTGCAGCGTTCCACTGAAAATCAGCGCGAACAGCAAGACACAATGCATATCCGCCGCTTGTGGAACTCCGCGCAGTGACCAAAAAACTCTGCCACGCTATGCGGAGTTCCACAAGCGGCAGAGTGAGTTAGGGCGTGCCGTTTGTGCTGATGTTTAGCACCGTGTGCTGGTCCCGCACTGTAAAATCAGTGCGAACAGCACCACGCACAGCGCAAGAGGGCACTGCTTCTTTCTGCCGCTCGTATAGATGTTCCACTCGAGCAGGAGCTTCCTCAATGCGAATGGAAGGTTTCTCAACGTAAGCGGTAGCGGCCATCCGCAACCGCTCGCACTGATAAATCTCGCCAGGAGGTGGTCTGGAATAAGATTTACCTCGCTCGCAATCCCCAACTTAACGCTGGTGAGCGAGGAAAAAACTCTGCTCCGCCAGCTGGAGTGGAGTGTTTTGGAGCTCCGCGCGCTACACGGAGCAGGAAGTGGGAAAAACTCCACAAACTCCGCGAGCGGAGCAGAATTTCACGCCCAGGTCTAGTCTTGACTCTTAAATAATGTGTTATTATCATCTCAGTGTTTTTCATTTTATCAATCTCAGAAAGATGGCTAAAGAGGGTGGTCGACAGAGACTGAAATGGATCTTACACCCAGATCTTGGATGCAGGTGCTCAAGTTACTGAGCATTTGTAGCCACAATGTAAGTGTTATTTCTTTATTTAGACTGAGAAACTCATGACTCCTTAGTACCTTTCCCACAAGCCTCCTAAATGTCCCATCATTTCTAGACTAATTCAACTCATTCATTATCTTTCATTTATTTTCCACCATTAATCATGTGTTATATTTATTAGTTTAAATATTTCAATGGCCAACGTCTCTAAATTCAGTAATTATCCACTACACAGACTATGGGGCCGATTCCGATCTCGGCCGGTAGTGCTCCGAATCGGATTCGGATTCACCGGATCCGATTCGGAGCCCTGTTTGCCGACCGAATCGTACGCGGGTCCGGCCGAGCGAGTACGATGCAAGCACCCGCGAAATTGCCGACCGACTCGAACGCGGCTTCAACACGCTCAGACCGACTCGCATGGACACGACTCGCACAGCGCTATGGAGACGTTTCCCGGCCGGGTAAGTACGATGCGCGCCGCGAGCAGTCCGACCGACTCGCGCCGTCCAGCTCGAAAAAGCTGTCGGAGCCGGAATTTGGGGGTCCGCGTCGGACCCCCCTGTACGCGTAGGCGCGCGAGTCGCACACTGGGGGGACCCATGGGTCCCCCCTACCTGTGCATGTACGCCGCGATGCGCATGGACGCATACACGCTGTAGGGGGCGCCCTTGTCCGCCTCGCACCCATTGAGTCAATGGGAGCCCGCGTACGCGTTGTACGACAGGCTCCCATTGACTTCAATGGGAGTCCGACCGACTCGAGTCCGATAGCATGCGTGCGCATCGTACTCGTTCGGTCGGACTGCTAGGGTCCGATTCGGTCGGAATTCTCTCCGGGTCCGTCTCGGTCGGAGAGATTTCCGGCCGGAATCGGAATCGGCCCCTATGTCTTCAATTTCTGTGTGGAGGGTAGATTTCGCAATTCGCATTTCTACCATTCAGTCTGGCTTTGGCACTCTGCTGCTTCACGATGCTTTTACAACCATAGGAATTTGTAGGAATGGCAGATCCATCTGTGGCACATTAACAAATCTAGTCTTAGAAACGCAATCCTTTAGGCTAAGGTGCTTGATCTGGCTATTCTAAGATGGAGTTAGCTCGTCAGAAGAGGAGTCCTCATTACACATCAACTGGATAGAGATTCCTATGGGCGCCCTTGCTTTGGCTGTAGGGTTCTGCAATGGTTGGGCCCAATGCTCAATTCCTGTTCTGAATAAACTATTTTCTACTTTTATAACACATTTGATTGCATTTCATGAGAACAGAATACAGGCAATATTCCAAGTCAACATACCAAGGCAGTTTCAATGACATCATTCAATGTACAAGATACAAGCTTTGCAAATCTACAAACACAGATAAGTTTACAAGCCATTTTTCTCATCTTTGCAGCAGCGAATGTAAGCAGCGACAAACTAGGGCTGTGGCACACATGGATCCAGCAAAGTCCCCCAATATTGGCACCAATCCTTCCAAAGTCCCAGGTTTTTTTATGGTCATCTTCTCGGCTGGTAAATTGGTTTCTCAAGGCTCACACAATAATCCAGTCTTTCCCTCCAATGGAGGGTGATTATCCCCCTGCCAGTGCCTGATAGCAAAGTCTCTTTTGGCAATGAGACGTCCCAGCCATACCAGTGCTTAATTCGAGCTGGTGGTTTCTGGTGCTTGGCACCGGCGCTTATTTGCCAACGGGAAACATCCATTACAATGCAGTCATTACATTGCACTGCTTTTACAACGCAACTGTTACAACGCAACTGCCTTTACATCACATGCCATTACAACGCATGCCATTACAACGCATGTCACAACAACGCATACCATTACAACAAATACCATTACAACGCATGCCATTACAACGCATTATAAGGTAAGTAATGGAGATTTTTAGGTTGTAGGGTGGGTATGGGTTTTGGGGTAGTTGGGAATAGTAATTTTTACCACTACGCTATCCAACACTTTCCCTACTGTTGCACTCACTGGAGTGGGAATAATAATTTTTAGCCCTACGCTATCCAACACTTTCCCTACTGTTGCACTCACTGGAGTGGGAATAATAATTTTTACCCCTACGCTATCCAACACTTTCCCTACTGTTGCACTCACTGGAGTGGGAATAGTAATTTTTACCCTTATGCTATCCAACAGTTTCCCTACTGTTGCACTCACTGGAGTGGGAATAGTAATTTTTACCCCTACGCTATCCAACATTTACCCTACTGTTGCACTAAAAGTATTATGCAGTGTAATGGTATGCGTTGTAATGGTATGTGTTGTAATGGAATGCGTTGTAATGGTAGTTTTTAACAATGCATTATAATGGCATGCGTTGTAAAAACATGCGATGTAATGGTAGTTGTGATGTAAAAACCGCAATGTAAAAGCATGCGTTGTAATTGTTTGCGTTGTAACGTCATATATTCTTTGCCAACACCGGCACTTGTGACAGTCTGCGACATGGTGGTGCTGTTTGTCTAATTTAGAGATGAGCAAAACAACAATTGTTTATTAATTCAATACAGATTAAAAATGACGCCCAATCCATTCTTATAGCTTTGGGGGCCTGGAATAGTCTGAATTGCCACATTTGTAGGAGACTGAGGGTTAGTAGTTGTGTTGGTACCATGATTGGCAGCGCTGGCAGAGGCAATGGGTGGTTCATTTTGTTTGAGTTCAGATTGACTTGTGTGTAAGGTGGTCAGTTCGGGGTCTGCAGGCAGCCTCCAACTGAACACCCTACCCAAGACGAAAAGCACACCCTTCCAGATGGGGACAAGCATACTACAGCCCCATATTGTAGGGATAAGATCCCCTCGATCGGTTTTACATTTTAAGCAGAGAGGAGAGGCAATAACGCCGAAGTTTCACAGGCTAGCATAGGTTACTTAAGTGAGATGAAGGTAGTTTAAATGAATAAGTCAACATTGGGACACAATGGCTGATTCTCAGGGGGATGCCATTGTCTCCATCCAGTCGTTGTCAGAAAGTGTTCCCAACCCCTTTCCCAAGACTAGCACACCTGCTCAGAGGAGTCTGGGGGAATTTATAAATAGCAATATATTTGTCTTATTTTGTGGTCCTTCAGATCCCCTTCAATAGTTTGGGAGTTCCTCCAGATCGGCTCTTTATCTGCCGCATTCGATATGGTTAATCATGAGGTTCTCTTGGAAAGGCTGGAAGGAGTTGGGGTAGAGGGTATGGCACTGAAGTGGTTTCAATCTTATCTGGCCAACAGGTGACAGGCAGTAGCACTCCCCCCCTACCAGTCAGATTTTATTGATGTTCGGCATGGAGTCCCTCAGGGGTCCACGATCAGTCCGATACTGTTCAATGTTTACATGAGCCCTCTGATCGCTGTCATTAGGTCGCATAACATCAATCTTGTGAACTACGCAGATGACACACAACTTATCTTGTCGCTGGAGGTGAATCAATCGACACCACTGGAAAATTTTAATGCCTGTATGCAGGATACTGCAAACTGGCTAAAAATAATTCCCTGCAATTTAACGGAGACAAGACGGAGATCTTATGTTGTGCAGCTGGGAAAGTTCCACTTCTACTCCCAACGGGCTTCTGGCCTATCCCCACGGTCACACCACTGATACCCTCTGAGACGGTGCGTAATCTGGGAGTCATTTTCAATGATAGGTTGAGTCTCGAAGCTCAAATAAATAAGACAGTTGGGAGCTGCTTCGCCCTTATCAGAGTGCTTCGAAAGATTCTGCCGATATTACCAACTCAGGCTAGAGCACTGATAGTAAGGAGCAACATCTTGAGTAGGCTAGATTATTGCAATGCCCTGCTGCTGGAGTCCCCAAGGTATTTGATTGGGAGACTCCAAAGAATTCAGGTGATGGTGGCCAAATTGGCCTTAATGAGACCACGACGCTCATCAGCCTCTCAGGCGCTGATGGAGCTTCACTGGCTTCCAGTTTCACAGAGGATACAATTTAAGTCACTCTGTATTGTTTTTAAAGCTCTTCACGGTCTGGGGCCCAAAGCATTGCGGAATAAATTTGAATGGTATGTCCCTACCCGCAGCCTCCGCTCTTCTACAGCTAAATTGGTGAGCGTTCCCAGGTTCCGGAAAACTAAATCGGGAGGAAGAGCCTTTACTATTGCAGCGGCACAGCTCTGGAACAAACTTCCAACTGACTTCAGACAGATGGAAGACCTGCTGCAATTTAGGAAAAAAATAAAGACTTGGCTTTACCCTAGTACATAATTCCCAGTCCCCCACTAGTTTCGGAACACTGTTTCTACCACCGCACTTGCGATCGGCAGGGCATACGTGTTTTAGCTCCAGGATACCCGTTGGGTTACAGTGCGCTCTATAAATACTGATAACATTAACATTAACAGTGAGTGTGTGTCAGAGCTGGAGGGAGCGAAACAACTGACTCCAGAGGAGGTCATACTCAGACCAATTGTTTGGCTGAGGGGAGAGAAAGGTTAATAGCCCTCCTAAAGAGTGAGTGTAGTATCTAAACGCTCTCCATCACCCATTTTTCGGATGCGAAGGCAGGATCCCCTTTGCGTGTCATGCCACCACCCATTAAGAATCACCAAATGGGCTGCTCTGTAATAGGAGGTGATATCAGCTGCCCCCCCCCTCCACCATCACACGTAGATTTGAAACATTTAGTGAGGGCTAATCCTGAATGAACTTTTTTTTTACCAAACCATCTGGCAGTAAAATCTCGTACCTTTTAATTCTGATGTGACCCGTAACAGAAGTTTTTGGCCCTTTTGCATTTGACAGGGTACAGGTAGAGAGGCACATAAACATATAAGACACAACACCTTGTTCTCTGCTTCACAACCCCCCCCCCATACTACCTAAAGCCACCCCTTCTACTGATATTGTTGCTATGCTGTTTGGGGAGTGACCCTAACCCAACCCATCCCTCAACGTATTGTCTTCAACTTTGCAGACACTCCCTAATCTGGCCTCTTGTTTCCCCACTGTGCTTTCCCATAAAACGGACTCAGAATATGTACTACAAATACATTCATACATACACACCCATTTATTATTCCAATTTTGGCTGTCATTTTACTGCACTACCTATCCTTTGTACCCCACTCTGGGCCTTTCATTTGCTGTATAAAATTGAAAAAATATAAGACAAACTACACTCATAAATAAATACATCCCAATAATTGCCATGATTTTCAGTACTGAAAATGGACACCAAGGGCTGTTTTACAAACAGTGCCCCAGGGGCACTGCAGTATTACAGAAGTCACTGAGGCTTGTGAGCCTTTTTTCTGTAACACAAATGGCGCCACATAGAGCGTTGGTGCTATGTTCAGAAGGGGGGGTGGGGGGGAAGGTCCCTCATTAGCGTGAGGGAAACTTTTTCCCTCTGCGCCTGCACCGTTATAGACGCATGCACAGAGGCAAGGAGGCCACAAGGAGGCGCACTGAGTGTGGACCATAAAAAGGTGGCGCTCAGTGAGTGCTACCTCTGCAAGAGGTAAGAGAGGGGTCACATGGACCCCTCAGACATCCCCCTCTTTGGCTTGTGTAAGAGTCAGGTGTGGGAGACATCAGTGAGGTATCGCTAACGGAACTCATTCATTGATTCCAGACAATGGATCTGACACTAAAGGGCTGATTTAGCGTTAGACAGCGATGGAAAATCCTTCCGTGTGTGATGAAAGCACTAAAAATAAAGGTTCAACTTTAAATATAGGGACTTTAGATCCCATAGGCCTTGCAGATTACTTTTTAATCAATTACCTTTGAAGTCAATGCAATCTGCCTGATTGAATGCTTTCAAAGAAAGGTTTGTGTGTTCAATCCACACAAGAGGATTAAGGCTCAATTTAATAATTTGTTCTCAGAGTGTATATACATGGGTGTATTTAATAATTGTTTTTTGAAGGTGATATTATTAAATATTATTTTCTATCTATTGAGTTGAAAAAAAAGGCTTTTTTTACTGTAACTCACTTTGTATCTGTGGGAATAGTTTTGCAGTTAATGTTTCGTGCTTGTTGTATTTAAAACAGGGACATGCTTTCTAAGATTTAGCAAGACAGTTTAGCATTTGTTACTGAGGCCCCCATTTTTTTTTGTGATATTTTTTTAAAACAGTGGGGCATATTAGCAAGACCCACGTTAAAATTATCGCCGTTTTAGCGGCAGAAAACTGCCGCTAAAACGGCGATAATGGGCTTGCTAATATGCGTTATGGAATTCCAATAGAAGCCCAGGTTAGATGTGCAGGACATCTAACCTGGGCTTCTATTGAATTCCATAACGCATATTAGCAAGCCCATTATCGCCGTTTTAGCGGCAGTTTTCTGCCGCTAAAACGGTGATAATTTTAACGTGGGTCTTGCTAATATGCCCCAGTCTTTTTATTGAAACAAGTAGTCGATCCACCATTACAATCAATGATCATTGAATAACATTATTTAAACAACATTCGGAACGCAAGGTATAATGTGATATATACTTGGGAGGCATCTCTAATATAGCCCGTGGCTCTTTCCATATGGATCATCTGTAGTTCCCTCGCTTTTATCCTTGCAACTCAACTAGGGACTATGGGGCATATTAGCAAGGGCTTTATCGCCGCTTTAGCGGCGATTTTTTTTATCGCCCTATCAGCAAGCTGTCGCTAACAGGCGTTAGCGACAGCTTTCTGGCGATAGCGGCCCATTTTCCCATCGCCTTGCATGCCAGCGATAATTATCGCTAATGACATGCAAGGTAGGCGTTCCCAACTAAAAGCGACCGAAAACAGTCGCTAACACAACTTCCCCCTATTAGCAACGCAGGCGAAGCGATAAAAAAATTTGCGCTAAGCGCGAATATGGCTAGAATTTAACACCTGCTAAAAACATGACTTACCTGTTTGTTGTATGGGAGGTGGATTGTCAGGCTAAGCCCCCCATGGCGTTAATGCGTGAATATCGCTGGATTTCCAGCGATATTCATGCATTTCGCCACTATCGCTGGATATTTTATCGCATTGGAGATAAACGTTGCTAATAGCATGTTATCACCGCAATAAAATCCAGCGATACGCGGCGATAAAAAAAAACGCGCTAAGTGCGGTTTGCGATAATTATAGTAAGTTGTTGCTAATATCCCCCTATATTTTCCCCAAGCAGTCCAGATTTTTACCGATTTCTTGGCACAGCCTCTACTCTCATACACCACCTTTTCTGCGAGTTGGCACCAGTCCATGTCGCTCTTCCAACTGGTAAGCCTCGGCACCTCCTGAGCCCCTCACAGTCTTGCAATGTTACGCTTCGCCACCCCCGAGGCCAGTATGAGCCAGGTTTTTGTGTGTGCAGGCCAAGTGGACTCCCCTGTGACTCCCAATAGGTGCCATCTTGCATCAAGCTGCATGCGGAGGCCTAGCACCTCTGACATCACCCCAGCCACTTCTGACCAGTAACGCTGGATTTTGGGACACTCCCAGATAATGTGGAAGAAGGTACCTACCATCCCACACCCTCTAGCACAATGGTCTGTGTCTAATCTCCCTATTCTGTAATGGAGTGTTCTGGGGCTGTATGACCTGTGAAGGACTCTAAGCTGGATTAGTCTAAATCTTGCCCGTATCGCTACCATTCGGCGGAATTGTATTGCTTCCTGCCAGTCGTCGTCTTCGAGCAGCCCTTGGTCTGATTCCCAGGCCTCTCTCAACACACTCAGGGGGTCAGGGAGGTTATTCATTATCTTACGGTATGTGAGGGAAACCGCTTTATCCAGCATGGGGTCAAGTAGGAGTCGGTCCTCCAGAGGGGAGTATTCGGGCAGCAGTTCTCCCTCTGGCACATGGCGTCTTAGGGCGTGTCTCAACTGCAGGTAGCGGAACTGTTCGCCGTCGGCCATTTGATGTTCAGTCTGGAGCTCTGTAAAGGTAATCATATTCCCATTTCTCCATATGTCCCCTAGTGAGTCTATGCCAATTAGGCGCCATCCAGGAAATCCCTGTAGGCGCCCCACGTCGCCCAGTAAATCGCTTTCCCAGAGTGGCGTTTGTTGAGTCAGTCTGGACTGCCATCCCAGCAGTTTTGTGCCCGCGTGCCATGCCCGCACCACCGTTTGTGTATGTGTGGGTAAAGACCTTTCCCTGTTGCTCCGATATGGGGCTGCTAGATGCCCACCTTTTCCAATAGTGGATCGGTCTACCCGGTATGCAGGCTCAGAGTGTGGTGCAAAGGCCCATCCATTGACGTTGATAAGTTGGACGGCGAGGTAGTAGTTTCGGACGTCTGGGACCGCCAGTCCCCCCTCATGGACCCCGTGCTGGAGTTTGCGCAATGCTATGCGTGGGTTGCCTCCCTCCCACAGGAGGTTTCGTTGTTCCCCCTCTATGGTACGGAAGAGAGTGCTCGGCATCTTGTATGGTGTATTCTGCAGAGTGTAGAGCAGGCGCAGGAGAGCCATCATTTTAAAAAGCACTGCTCTACCCATGAGAGACACCGGCAATCGTTGTCAGTGAGCCACGTCCTCGCGTAGTCTCGTCAGTTGAGGGTTTATGTTTAGGCGTAGGAAGTCCTCCGCCGATCCCGTTATCCATAAGCCCAGGTATTTGAACTTGTCATGCTGTACCATGGCAACGCAGTCGGATGTAAGCAATGGGAGTTCACCTGATAGGGTGTAAATTAAGGATTTGTCCCAATTTATCTGGTACCCAGAATATGAGCCAAAGAAGCGGATTATATTGATGAGCCTGTGGAACGTTTGTCTTGGTCTGGAGGCGTATAGTAATACATCATCAGCGTATAGCGAAATACGCTCTTCCCAACCCCCCGCCAACATCTATTACCCAGACCATGGGGTCCCCTCGGATCCATGCTGCGAGAGGTTCAAGCGCCATCGCAAAGATGATTGGAGAGAGTGGGCACCCTTGCCGCGTGCCTCTGTGTATTGAAAAGGTCCTCGACACTGCTCTGTTGACCCGCACTCGGGCGATTGGATTGCGATACAGTAGGCTGGCCCACGCACAGAAGTTCGGCCCAAAACCTAGCCTATCCAAGACTTCATGTAGATAGGGCCATTAAATACTGTCAAATGCCATGCGGACCTCTAGTGACAGTAGTGCGGTCGGTTCAGTTGGATTCGCTGCCTTAGCAGGCATTACCCCATAAAGGCGCCTATGGTTCAACCTAGTGCTTCTCTGCGGCATAAACTCCGATTGGTCTGGATGGATTATGGTGGAAACAAGGGGGGTCAGCCGATTCGACAGTACCTTTGCCAGAAACTTGGGGGCTGATTAGGATGGCGGAACGATCGCCACCGGCGGGCCGGCGGTGAGGTCCGCCGGCCCTGCGGACCACGATTCTCCAACCGCCATATTACGATGGCGGTGGGATCCAGACCGCGACCGCGGTGGAGGCAAAGCCCGTCCGCCACGGAACCGCCACAGGCAATCGTTACGATTGCCTGGCGGAGCGGTCAGCATGCTAAAAATGGTGGCGGAGCCTAGCAGGCTCCGTCCGCAGTATTATGATGCTGGAGGAAGCCAGCCTTTCCGTAGCGGTTGAACCGCCATTGAAAGGCTGGCGGGGAATGTTTTCGGGGTACCATTGTGGGCCCCCCTTGTGTTGGGGGGAGGTGTGGGTGCACTGAGGGGGTACCCATGGTACCCCCCTGCATTTCACTGCACCTTGTGGCAGGCACAGTGTAGTGCCTGCCACATAGTGCAGTGAAATGCACAACATGCTCTTTTCGACATCGCAGCGGTGCTGCTGTCAGCAGACACCGCCGCAATGTTAATGGTGTGGAATCTGACCGCAGCGGTGGCGGTCCCATTCTAATCGGGTATGCGGGACCGCCGCATGCATGGCGGATGGTCCCAAACACCGCTACGATGGCGGGCGGACCAAGTCCGCCCGCCATCGTAATCAGCCCCTTGGTCTCATAGTTAAGTAGGGAGATGGGCTGGTAGGAGCTGCATAGATCCGGGGGTTTACCTTTTTTGGGAATGACCATGATAGTGGCTGATCTCAGACCATCAGGTAGACACCCCTTCCTGAAGTGCAGCCTGGAACATATCCAGCATCAGTTGGGCCACCACAGTTGCTACGCACTTGAAGAATTCTGCGGGTAGTCCGTTTGGACCAGCAGGCTTTCCGGACTGTAAATCCATGATGGCCCCCTCCACCTCCTCCCTCGCCAATTCCTGGTCGATGGATTCTCTATCTTCCTCCGAGAGGGTCGGCAAGGAGATATCCCTAAGCAAGTCCTTGCTCTCCTCCTATGTCCTGTTCGTTGCTGATTGATACACTGACTCGTAGTATGATGCAAAGGCCTCAGCTATATCTGCCCCAGTCTTATGTGGTGCAGAGACAGAATATCGACATTGAAATATCGAATTGCAGTAATATCGACTCAAGAATATCGATGGTGGAAAATATCGAGGTAAGTTTTCTCGTTGTTAAAAATATCGAATTTAATGTAATGCAAAAATATCGATTTTGTAAATGTCAAAGTCAAAAATATTGTAAATTATATCGATATTTTAATTTTTTGTTAGTATTTTATTATTATTAAATTAGTATTAGTTAATATATGTTTAATAGATTTACAAAATATATGTTAAAATTTTTTTTTTTAAATTACATTTTAGGAGCAGAATGTTGGGTTTATAGGGGATAAGGGTGGGGAGTAATTTAAAAAATTTGGATTAAAATGTAATTTAAAAAAAAAAATTGTTGAATTTTAGGAACAGGATGTTGGGTTTGTAGGGGATAAGGGTGGGGAGTATTTTAAACAAAAAAATATTTGAAATAGTTTAAAAATATTTTTAAAATATTTTAAATATTTATTTGAGAGTTGTATTTATAGGGGATATGTTTGTGGCGTATTTAAAGTTGTTTAATTAAAATAGAAATATTTAAAAAAATTAGTATAGTAAAATTTATTTTGATTAAAAGTAGAAATTGAAAATTTTAAATCTCTTTTTCAAATATAAAAATTAAAATTTCAAGAAAATAAATAAGAATATTTAGGTTATATTTATATTTGAGTACATTTTTCTTTTTTTGTAATTTATTTTCAGAAAAAGTAATTTGTAATAAAATATTAATTTTCTTAATTTTAAAATTTATTATAAAGATACATTTTGTAAAACTATTTATTTTTTTATTATAAATTTGGAGTTGTAATAGTTATTTTTTATATTTCATTCCCCAGCACTTTCTTTGATTTGTAATAGTAATTTATTATGTTTTATTATAAAGCATTTTCCCTGAGTTTATTTTGTTTTGGAGTTGGAATAGTAATTTAATTAGTTTTATTATCCAGCACTTTCCCTGAGTTTTGTTGGTTTTGGAGTTGGAATAGTAATTTAATTAGGTTTATTATCCAGCACTTTCTCTGAGTTTTGTTGGTTTTGGAGTTGGAATAGTAATTTAATTAGAATTATTATCCAGCACTTTCCCTGAGTTTTGTTGGTTTTCGAGTTGGAATAGTAATTTAATTAGGTTTATTATCCAGCACTTTCCCTGAGTTTTGTTGGTTTTGGAGTTGGAATAGTAATTTAATTAGGTTTATTATCCAGCACTTTCCCTGAGTTTAGTTTGTTTTGGTGTTCGAATAGTGATGTATTATGTTTTATTATCCAGCACTTTCCTTGAGTTCATTTTGTTTTGGAGTTGGAATAGTAATTTAATTAGGTTTATTATCCAGCACTTTCCCAGAGTTTTGTTGGTTTTGGAGTTGGAAAAGTAATTTATTATGTTTTATTATAAAGCATTTTCCCTGACTTTATTTTGTTTTGGAGTTGGAATAGTAATTTAATTAGGTTTATTATCCAGCACTTTCCCTGAGTTTTGTTGGTTTTGGAGTTGGAATAGTAATTTAATTAGGTTTATTATCCAGCACTTTCTCTGAGTTTTGTTGGTTTTGGAGTTGGAATAGTAATTTAATTAGAATTATTATCCAGCACTTTCCCTGAGTTTTGTTAGTTTTGGAGTTGGAATAGTAATTTAATTAGGTTTATTATCTAGCACTTTCCCTGAGTTTTGTTGGATTTGGAGTTGGAATAGTAATTTAGGGGCCTATTACGATCACGGGCGGATCGCCACCGCCGGGCCGGCGGTGGTCACCGCTGGCCCGGCGATGGCGATCCGCCCGCCAAATGACCCATGTTCACCCCCGCCATATTAGTATGGCGAGGGGCACCGCGGCGGACAGAAAGACCGCCCGCCGCTTTTCCGCCAGTCAGATTGCCGGCCGGGCAGAAAAGGCTCAGGTTATGGTGGCGGTGCCTTGCAGGCATCGCCATCCATATTAGGATGCATGGCTTTCCATGGCGGAGACTCCGCCATGGAAAGGCATGCAGGAAATCACTGTGGGGGCCCATTGCGGGCCCCGGGGAGTGGGGGCGTGGGTGGCTGCACTGGGGGTACCCATGGTACCCCCATCATTGCCATGCACAAGGTGGCAGGCACCACGCGGTGCCTGTCACCTTGTGCATGGCAATGCACAACATGGGCTTTGGCATTGCAGCGGGTGCTGCTTACAGCACCGCCCGCCGCAATGTCAAAGTCGAGGATGCGCCCGCCAGTGTGGCGGGCGCATCCTAATTTGCCTGGCGGGACCGCCGCTACTTCAGCGGTCGGTCCCGTGCTCCGTTGCGGTGGCGGGCGGACAAAGTCCGCTGCGGTGACAGGCATTGGCCACAATTGAATGATGCAGGATTGCGGTAGAGACATCCTGACCCCTGGGGTGTGACACTGCCAATGCGAATGTCATTGCAGCCAATGGGAACCGCCATCGCGGTAGTGCCTTTCAGTTTAAACATCGCGGTAGGCGTGCTCCGTCACTGCGGTGACAGACATTGGCCACAATCGAATAATGCCGGATTGCGGTAGAGACATCCTGACCCCCGCGGTGTAAGACAGCCTATGCGAATGTCATTGCTGCCAATGGGAACCGCCATCGCTGTAGTGCCTTTCAGTTTATACATCGCGGTAGGCGTGCCCTGCCACTGCGGTGACAGGCATTGGCCGTAATTGAATGATGCAGGATTGCGGTAGAGACATCCTGACCCCCTCAGTGTGGGAAACAGCCTTTACAACGAGGCTGTTTCCCCGCATGTTATTACATCGCATGCGTTACAACGCATGCGATGTAACGACTCGTAGCATTACTATCGCATGCGCTTTTACAACGCATGCGATGTAGTAGCGATCCACATCGTTGTGAGGAAACTGAGGCTCTTCCGTTTCCTCACAACGACGAGCACCGTGCAGGACGTGAAGCTGGAACCAGGAGAGAGGAACTACGAGGAGATAGAGGTAAGGGGGATTGGGGGTGGGGCTTACTTTTTTAGGGTTTAGGGTAGTGTCTGGGTAGTGTTGTGGTGTTTGTGTAGTGTAGGGTAGTGTTTTAGGATTTAGGGTAGTGTCGGGGGGTCGTGCTGGGTAGTATTTGAGTGTAGGGACCGGTCTGGGGAGGGTCATGCAGGGGGTAGTGTTTTAGGGTTTAGGGTAGTGTTGTGGTGTTTGTGTAGTGTAGGGTAGAGTTTTAGGACTTAGGGTAGTGTCGGGGGGTCGTGCAGGTTAGTGTTTGAGTGTAGGGACCGGACTGGGGGTCGGGGGAGGGTCGTACTGAGGGTAGTGTTTTAGGGTTTAGGGTAGTGTTGTGGTGTTTGTGTAGTGTAGGGTAGTGTTTTAGGACTTAGGGTAGTGTCGGGGGGTCGTGCAGGGTAGTGTTTGAGTGTAGGGACCGGACTGGGGGTCGGGGGAGGGTCGTACTGAGGGTAGTGTTTTAGGGTTTAGGGTAGTGTTGTGGTGTTTGTGTAGTGTAGGGTTGTGTTTTAGGGTTTAGAGTAGTGTCGGGGGGTCGTGCAGGGTAGTGTTTGAGTGTAGGGACCGGACTGGGGGTCAGGGGAGGCTCGTGCTGGGGGTAGTGTATTAGGGTATAGGGTAGTGTTGTGGTGTTTGTGTAGTGTAGGGTAGTGTTTTAGGGTTTAGGGTAGTGTAGGGGGGTCGTGCAGGGTAGTGTTAGGACTGGGGGTCGGGGGAGTGTCGTGCAGGGATACTGAATTAGGGTTTAGGGAAGGGCAGGGTAGTGTCACTTACCTTTCATACTTTTACCATGAGTATACCTTTACCACGCATGCCTTTGTGTTGTAATAGCATGCGTGGTAAAGGAATATGTGTGGTAAAAGTATGCGATGTAATGGCATGTCGTTGTAATGACAACGCGTAGTAATACCCGCATTGTAATGACACGCGTTGTATTATTACGCGTTGTGTTCAAAATATTTTATTGAATTTTAAGTTAATAAACAGACAATACAAAAAAAGAAATAGTACATTAAAAGTACCTAACATGCATATATGATATTTAACAACCATATTAAAATTATAACAGGTACATTATAATATAATATATTATTGTATTAAATTAAAAAGGGAAGGGGGGAGAACATAGATAATATACATACGTTATTGATGATCCTAAAATAGAACTACTATCCAATAAAAGATATATAAAAATATTGATAAACACTTAACTTATTGAGAAAACATTTTAAGAAGATAAATAATTATCAATAGGTTTCCAGAATAAATGAAAAGACTTACAATTATGAATAACACCATTCAAGGATAAATGTGCTCCTCTTCTTGTAAAAATAACCCAAGACCACCAAGCATGAACAGATAGTGATGAAACGTCTTTCCAGCATGAGGTAATAGACTTTAAGGCAGCTGATAATAAAAAATTAAAAAGTTTACATTCTAAGTCAATTAATTTATGAGAAAGAACAGCAGATTTACAAATTATCAAATTAAGGGGCCGATTCCGATCTCGGTCGGAGGCGCACCCAATACCATTCGGTCGGGAAAAAAGCCATGCGAATGCCTGTTTCCCGACCGATCCGTACATCATTCCGAACGAGTAAGTACGATGCGCACAACAGCATAGAATCCGGCCGAGTCGTACTCACCCAATCCAGGTCCTGTTCTCTGACCGAGGCGAATCCGGAAACGCAGAATCGAGTCGCACGGAAGGGAAAATGCAGCCCCGTCCGGCCGAACAAGTACGATGCGCTTTCCGTACGCGCCGAACCCGTTGCTACGTCCGGCACGTCAAAGCTTCCGGGAGAGGCGCACATAAGCTCCGATTCGCACCACAACATGATCCACGGCTACGAGGCGAACACGCCAGCGACAAGGACGACACGAAGCAACGAGAAAGACGAACGACACGAACCAACCATGAATCCCTTCGTCCCGATCCTACCAATATTCTACATTTACTACCGGAACAGGCACGGACGCGTACGGCGCAGAAGGTAAGTCCGTCACCAACCACAAAAACATACAACACGTACACGACACATCACACACACACAGAGGGATGCAGAATTTACTTACACCAGCAACAGCAGCACCATAGGGGCGGGATGCCCATCACCAATGCCACATATGCACACAGGGGCCTGGATGCGCACCACCACTACCACCCCTACCCAGGGGGGGCTGGATGCCAACCACTACTACCACCCTTAGCCATGGGGGTGCCAGATGCCCACCACTACTACCACCCTTACCCAGGGGGCTGGATGCCTACCACTACTACCACCCTTAGCCAGGGGGTGCCAGATGCCCACCACTACTACCACCCTTACCCAAGGGGGCTGGATGCCTACCACTACTATCACCCTAAGCCAGGGGGGCTGGATGCCTACCACTACTACCACCCTTAGCCAGGGGGGTGCCAGATGCCCACCACTACTACCACCCTTACCCAGGGGGGGCTGGATGCCTACCACTACTATCACCTTAAGCCAGGGGGCTGGATGCCTACCACTACTACCACCCTTAGCCAGGGGGTGCCAGATGCCCACCACTACTACCACCCTTACCCAGGGGGGCTGGATGCCTACCACTACTATCACCCTAAGCCAGGGGGCTGGATGCCTACCACTACTACCACCCTTAGCCAGGGGGTGCCAGATGCCCACCACTACTACCACCCTTACCCAGGGGGGCTGGATGCCTACCACTACTACCACCCTTAGCCAGGGGGTGCCAGATGCCCACCACTACTACCACCCTTACCCAGGGGGGCTGGATGCCTACCACTACTATCACCCTAAGCCAGGGGGCTGGATGCCCACCACTACTACCACCCTTACCCAGGGGGGCTGGATGCCTACCACTACTATCACCCTAAGCCAGGGGGGCTGGATGCCTACCACTACTACCACCCTTAGCCATGGGGGTGCCAGGTGCCCACCACTACTACCACCCTTACCCAGGGGGGCTGGATGCCTACCACTACTACCACCCATAGCCAGGGGGGTGCCAGATGCCCACCACTACTACCACCCTTACCGAGGGGGGCTGGATGCCTACCACTACTATCACCCCTAAGCCAGGGGGCTGGATGCCTACCACTACTATCACCCTAAGCCAGGGGGCTGGATGCCTACCACTACTACCACCCTTAGCCAGGGGGTGCCAGATGCCCACCACTACTACCACCCTTACCCAGGGGGGCTGGATGCCTACCACTACTACCACCCTTAGCCAGGGGGGTGCCAGATGCCCACCACTACTACCACCCTTACCCAGGGGGGGCTGGATGCCTACCACTACTATCACCCTAAGCCAGGGGGGCTGGATGCCTACCACTACTACCACCCTTAGCCAGGGGGGTGCCAGATGCCCACCACTACTACCACCCTTACCCAGGGGGGCTGGATGCCTACCACTACTATCACCCTAAGCCAGGGGGCTGGATGCCTACCACTACTACCACCCTTAGCCATGGGGGTGCCAGATGCCCACCACCACTACCACCCTTACCCAGGGGGGCTGGATGCCTACCACTACTATCACCCTAAGCCAGGGGGCTGGATGCCTACCACTACTACCACCCTTAGCCAGGGGGTGCCAGATGCCCACCACTACTACCACCCTTACCCAGGGGGCTGTATGCCTACCACTACTACCACCCTTAGCCAGGGGGTGCCAGATGCCCACCACTACTACCACCCTTACCCAGGGGGGCTGGATGCCTACCACTACTATCACCCTAAGCCAGGGGGCTGGATGCCTACCACTACTACCACCCTTAGCCAGGGGGTGCCAGATGCCCACCACTACAACCACCCTTACCCAGGGGGGCTGGATGCCTACCACTACTATCACCCTAAGCCAGGGGGCTGGATGCCTACCACTACTACCACCCTTAGCCAGGGGGTGCCAGATGCCCACCACTACTACCACCCTTACCCAGGGGGCTGGATGCCTACCACTACTATCACCCTAAGCCAGGGGGCTGGATGCCTACCACTACTACCACCCTTAGCCAGGGGGTGCCAGATGCCCACCACTACTACCACCCTTACCCAGGGGGGCTGGATGCCTACCACTACTACCACCCTTAGCCAGGGGGGTGCCAGATGCCCACCACTACTACCACCCTTACCCAGGGGGGGCTGGATGCCTACCACTACTATCACCCTAAGCCAGGGGGGCTGGATGCCCACCACTACTACCACCCTTACCCAGGGGGGGCTGGATGCCTACCACTACTATCACCCTAAGCCAGGGGGGCTGGATGCCTACCACTACTACCACCCTTAGCCATGGGGGTGCCAGATGCCCACCACTACTACCACCCTTACCCAGGGGGGGCTGGATGCCTACCACTACTACCACCCTTAGCCAGGGGGGTGCCAGATGCCCACCACTACTACCACCCTTACCCAGGGGGGGCTGGATGCCTACCACTACTATCACCCTAAGCCAGGGGGGCTGGATGCCTACCACTACTATCACCCTAAGCCAGGGGGGCTGGATGCCTACCACTACTACCACCCTTAGCCAGGGGGGTGCCAGATGCCCACCACTACTACCACCCTTACCCAGGGGGGGCTGGATGCCTACCACTACTATCACCCTAAGCCAGGGGGCTGGATGCCTACCACTACTACCACCCTTAGCCAGGGGGTGCCAGATGCCCACCACTACTACCACCCTTACACAGGGGGGGCTGGATGCCTACCACTACTATCACCCTAAGCCAGGGGGGCTGGATGCCTACCACTACTACCACCCTTAGCCATGGGGGTGCCAGATGCCCACCACTACTACCACCCTTACCCAGGGGGGGCTGGACGCCTACCACTACTACCACCCTTACCCAGGGGGGTGCCAGATGCCAACCACCACTACCACCCTTAGCCAGGGGGGGCTGGATGCCTACCACTACTACCACCCTTACCCAGGGGGGCTGGATGCCTACCACAACTACCACCCTTACCCAGGGGGGGCTGGATGCCTACCACTACTACCACCCTTAGCCATGGGGGTGCCAGATGCCCACCACCACTACCACCCTTACCCAGGGGGGGCTGGATGCCCACCACTACTACCACCCTTAGCCAGGGGGGTGCCAGATGCCTACCACTACTACCACCCTTACCCAGGGGGGGCTGGATGCCTACCACTACTACCACCCTTACCCAGGGGGGTGCCAGATGCCCACCACCACTACCACCCTTACCCAGGGGGGGCTGGATGCCCACCACTACTACCACCCTTAGCCAGGGGGGTGCCAGATGCCTGTCACTACTACCACCTCTACCCATGGGGGGCTGGATGCCTACCACCAACACCACCCCCACTCATAGGATGGACAATGCATGACACAACCAGCACACCACAACCTAGGGAATGCAAGAAAAAGACATCCCCCCAACACCATGACAAGCGTGTGTAGACTGTGTCAAATGCCTACAACACTGAACATGACTTCGAACATACAATGTGACCCCCTAACACATGTGCCACACATATATGTGTGTGGCCCCCACAATGCAAGCAGGCCATGACCATTGTGGCTATGGGGTCCAAACCCCCATCATCACAGTGACCAAAAGGTAAGTGTGGGGTCCATAGCTGAAGCACATTTTGAACATTGTGGCAATGGGGTCCAAACCCCCATCATCACAGTGACCAAAATGTAAGTGTGGGGTCCATAGCTGAAGCACATTTGGAACATTGTGGCAATGGGGTCCAAACCCCCATCATCACAGTGCCCAAAATGTAAGTGTGGGGTCCATAGCTGAAGCACATTTGGAACATTGTGGTAATGGGGTCCAAACCCCCATCATCCCAGTGACCAAAATGTAAGTGTTGACAAAGAAAAAGCTGCAACTGCCAAACTGCATGGATGATTCCTGGTCACAGAACATAAAACTCATCAGTGGCAAAGTAGTGCATGTGTCCCATTGCAACATAGATTGGGGGAGGCAAATACTGCAGTGCAAATAAGACATACCTTTGGCCATGTGCAGACAAACAACACCCATGGGGGCTGACACTGTCAACATTCATCAATGACACAATGACAGAAGTGACCATCAGAATGCAGACCCACATATTTGCACCA
Organism: Calotriton arnoldi; assembly: GCA_963921515.1. Classification (NCBI taxonomy): domain Eukaryota; kingdom Metazoa; phylum Chordata; class Amphibia; order Caudata; family Salamandridae; genus Calotriton; species Calotriton arnoldi. Next base: position 1,157,403 of record CAWUFW010003902.1, read on the forward strand.
ATGGACACACAAATGCAGATACCCTGTGGAGACTGTAGATGTGAGGTGAACAGATACCATACCATGGCAGCAATGGGACACACAAACCATGATCATTGTGCTGACTGATGACCTAGGAGTCCCAGGGACAGCAGGGGAAACCCACCAAACAACATACAGCCAATGGCACACCTAAGATATGCCAATGCAGTGGTGCAGATGCACAAACACAAACAGGCAGACCCACACTGCACATCAAACACAACAGGTGAGGGGGGGTGCCAGTGTCCCCAGGCAACCACACAACACATGAGGAGGCCTGAATACCAATTATACAGATGTGCATACAGTGCCACACAAAGGTAACTCATGGATCCAAATCCCCTATGTGGGCAATCAGGCATTGTCAGATGAGAGGGAGCACAAATCACACATGTCACACAGGCACGTAGGAACAGCAACTGACACAGCAAGACACAGACACACCACAGCACTACCCCCAGGGCCCCCACAATGTGGTGACCCTGGGCTGCATTACAATCCCACTGTGATGACAAAGCTAAATGTCGTTCACACTGTGAACCACAGTCATGTGTCCTGAGCAACAAACTACCATCACACCTACACAAGCACAAATCAATCAGCACGGCCAGTAAGCCAAGGCCAACATGGAGGCAGGGATCTAGCCGGGCAACAACTCTCATCTGCACACACTCAACACCACACACCTCGACCTCCAACAATGTGCAGCAGTGAAGCACACATGCACTGGTGACATTGCACATGCACCCATGACAATCCCAGGGTGGTGGGTGGGAACCAAGGTGCAGAAACACATCACACATGGCCACTCAACTAGACTCCTGAATGTCTGACACACTGCACACTACGCTGTACATGGACATGACGGCAATACCACACCAACCAATGGGATCCCAGCCACAGTCACACACCAACGAAGAAGCCAAGGTCACCCACAAAGAACACACATAGACAACAACCAACATTGCAGCCCGGACCCTGAAGAGTGCCAGCAGTCACACACACAACGTGTCACAATCACTGAAAGATAACACAAACTGGAAATCACATGACAGGTGTAAACAACAAGTGCCAAGGGGAAACCTGACTGTGACCCATCTGCGTCTGCACACAAACTCAGCCCTGACAGCAAACACACCTATGGGTGACACCCTGATGACCAGTAATGTGCCATGCACCCACATCACAGAGAACCCAGGGAGAAGACTTTGGGGGAACATAGGTCAACTCAGCAAGCATCACAAACAGGTACAACACTAGGGATCACAGCATGCACAGCAAAACGGAAGTGAACACACAGACATGCTCATACAACACACACCTTGGGCGCAGGCAATGTCACAGGAGTACACACTGCCATGAGGGGTCTCCACTCCTGTGTGAGGAAAGCTGTGCCATATGTTGCCTCAGTAGGGCCCCATCATGTCAGCTGAGCACTTGGTCACACAATCAACAATTAGCACCAAATGAAGGCTCCCGTCACATCAGCCTGGTCATGGGAGTGCCAACGAAATCATCAGCACAGATCCAACACACTTGTATAGCAATGTTGCACTGACAACACAGATGAGTCCTTCCCCATTGATGCCCAAACCTGCATGTCCAGTGGAGAAGGCCACACGGTCAGGGAAGTAGACGAATTGAACAATGGCAGGCACAACAGATGTGCAGGGGTGGAAGCCACAGATGTGAATTTGCTAATGTAAGTAGGAAATCCCATTGCCAAATACTGAACACATGACACCCTCAGATGCTGCTAAGGATGACATGGATACACCACAGGATAGGACACATTCCCCCTGGACCACATGTGTTCCTGCACAGTAACACTTCATTATCATGAGACCAAATATCACGATCACTGCAGCAAGGGCATGGTTAGCATCATCAACAACATGTACATCAGAAGCAAAAGCACTAGAGAACAGAAAGTAGCTTTATTCAGCATTTGGGTGAGAGAAGTGAAAGAAAATATATAACAAAGGCCAATGGCCAGTCCATAATATGAGTCCAAACAGGGTGCCAGTGCCAGATGTCACCCTACGCATGCCTACACTGCTACACACCAGGGACAATCCCCTCCGAGGGGCCTACGGGGGGGCAGGCCAGGCACCGCAGGGACAGGATCAGGGCTCACCAAGAGGAAGCAGGGAAGGGGTGGTGGGTGCTGGAGAGCCACTGACAACTGCAGTGGAGGTGTCTGACATGGTGTGTGCCGGCACAACTGGGGGGCATGACTCAGATGTTGTGGGTGCCGGCACGACTGCAGTGGACCCTGCAGATGGAGTGGACAGGTCCGCCACTGCAGTGCCCAAGTCAGACAGGGTGGTAGTGGACTCCACTGCAGTGCCTACCACCAGGGGAGGAGAATGGGGAACAGGCAAGGTGGGCTGGACAGAGGGGGAGGACACCCTCACCACATCAGTGGCACAGACAAGCGCAGCGGGGGGTGTGGTGCCGGGAGAGCAAGTGGCAGGGGGAGAAGGCCGGATCCTCTTGGGGATGGTATATCTGTGGGTGGGGGAACCTGGGGCAGGGTGTGGTGGGGGCACCTGTGGAGTGGGGGCCTGAGGGATGGAGGAAGGAGACCTGGTGCCTGAGCTGCAGGGCGGCGGCGGGGTCTTGCTCTTACGACTCCGGGGGACTTGTGGGTGGGGGCCTCAGTCTGTCTGCGCCTGGGGGAGGGTGTCCGGGGGCGAGGGGCACTCTGCTCCATGTGGGTGGGCTTCCTCTTCCCCCTGAATGCTGTATCAGCTGGATCGGAGGGGAAGAGGCCGAGGTCACTGAGGAAGAGCCGCTGGGTCTTTGGGGTTGCAGGTGAGGCAAGGGAGGGTGCTTTGGAGGGAGAGGCAACTGAGGACTGCGCAGTGCTCGTGGATGCGTGTGTGTGTTCCAGGGCCCCATCCCCTGTGAGTCTGGTTTCAGTTCCCTGACTGTGCGTGCGTGTGCGTTTTGTTTGTGGTGTGTGTGTCTGTGTGCTGGACGTGTGTGTGCTGGTGTGTGCCTGTGCCGGTGTGTGTGTGCTTGGGACGGGTAAGGTGCTGGGGAGTGTGGATGGAGCAGAGGCAGGAGGGGTGAGGGACTGTCTGAGGAGGGACACTGCTGCCGTCAGGGAGGAGTCCATGGACCTATTGCCCCTCTGTAGGTCAGACATGCCCGATGAGATGCCCTCCATGAACGACACCAGCTGAGTCAACAGAGCGGTGTGCGCATGGAGGACACTCAGCATGGCTGTCTGCCCTACATGGAGCTGGCGAAGGAGGTACACAGACTCCTCACTCAGGGCAGCAGGGGACACAGGGGCAGGGGGTGCAGTGCCTGGCCCAAAGGAGACACGCTCCCGAACATGGGAGCCTCCACGGACCTGGGGAATGGGAGCCTATGGGAGGGCGGTGGTGGTGCTGGTGGTGGCGGGGACAGCAACACTAGCTGGGGTGTGGTGGCTGCTGACACCCGCCTCCATAAGGGAGTCATCCTCCGAGCCGCTGTGGTCCTCAGCTGAGGTGGATGCTGCTGAGGACTCCTCGGTGTGGCTCCCCTCGCCCTCCGTGCCACTGTGTCCCTCCGACCACTCCTCGGCTGCTGACCCAGTCTGGCTCTCCAGCTCCTCCTGGTCCGTGGAGCTGTCCCCTTCCGTGGCCGTGGATGTATCTGCAAACAATGGGGAAACAGACAGACATCAGTCACCTGCACCAAACGCACACACCACTGTGAGCACAGCACATTACAGAGCAAGCCCTGGCATCATTAGTTGAACATTGCTAAAAGTGCCCTAACTGAACAGGAGAAGCCAATTGTCAGTCTGATGCCAACCATGGCACTCACATCCCACATGGCCTTGCACCCATCTGTCTGGTGTCTGTTGGATAGCAACACCCCAGTGTGGACACATGCACCAACTACACAGTAGTTGGACAGTGCAGAGGACACGGTGTAGCATGTGGACATGCACACATCACAACTCTTGCCACTGAGTCAGTACAGGTTTCCGGATGAAAGGGATGCCCAGAGTCAAATAGGAAATGCATGTGATGCATACCAGCGACAGACACCATGATGCACCCATGTCCTGATAACCATCGCCACAATGGTGCATGTAGCACATGTCACTCCCCTGCAGGATCACCAATAAGTAGACACATGCCATGGCGGAGGCATGACTGCTAAGTCATACATCACTGTCTCAGTGATGTATGACTTGGCAGCCAGACAACAACACTCTGCACTGTGTCACAATAGTAGGTCATGGGGAATGCAAGTCCTGGAGCTGCACAAGTGCACATGTACATCCCCCACACAACACATCATCTTAACCCTCATCTGTCCAGGTCATACCGATTGGACATATGGGAGACCTGTGACACTACCCTCTGAACCTGAGCCCCTCACAATCTGCTGTGAATGGGAAACAGCTGCCTGAACTTCACATTCGCATACCCCAGTCTGCACGGGCAGCTGATCAAACACCTATGTGACACACAAGTATCGTCTCCTATGGTCACATCTCCAGTGGCATGCTGAGCCCCTACCGAGAAACACCCCAGCAGTCCTGGCAACAAATCCACAGCACACTGACACAGAGGCAGACACCTGAGGGGTCAAATCACTGCGCACAACGTGTCAGCTGATACCCGGGAGTGGGAGTACAGGTGTATTGGATGGGCTGGAGTAGGCATGACTGTCCTGCCCCACATGAATGAGGGATGAGCCCTGGACAGTGGATAGCTGGCTATGTATGTGTGACACACGTAATCTGCACACTCCTGGGGCCCAAACATTGTTCCCACCCGCTGCATGGGTGTGTGCCAGATACCCCAGGCACATGTGGTGGCTCAGCTCAGCAAGTGGACCGCATATCAAAGCAACACGCAGATTACATGTCCGAACACAGGCATTGTGTGAACAATCGACCCACCCATGATGCCCACAACAGAGTTAGGGAAACAGATGCTGTCCCCCACCTTGAGTGAAGCAAACTGCAAGGACACAGTCCCAAGTGACACAATTCCCTGAATGTAAGGGCCACACCTGGGTATCAGATGAGGAGTGGGCAGTGCACAATAGAGGGACATGGCTCCTGGACAACATGACTGCTGTACTGTGGCTTTTTAACCAGGCCAGAGGAGGGCACATAGCATGTAATACAGAGTTCACAGTGCAGTCTTTGACTCACCCCCTCCTTGCTGCTGTCTGGCCTTCAGCTGCCCATCCAGGTCTGGAAACACCACCGCCAGGATCTGGAGCATGTGGGGGTCAGGGTCCGTGTTCCGCCCCTCCTGCGAGGAGGCGACAGCTTCAGCTGGACCCGTGCAATCCTCCGGGTCCAGCCCCGAAGGTCCTGCCACCTCTTCTGGCAGTTGCGGATCCGGCGCTTGTAGACCCCCACGGACCGGACAGCCGGACGATGTCCTTCCAGATCTCCTGCTTCCGATGGGCATTAACCTGTCAGGATGACAAAGTGAAAAGGCCATTACTACACATGCAACATATCCGTGCATGACACAGTTGTATATACATGTCTCAATCACAGGGGCACATGATGTACACAGGCAGTGCAACGCTGCCCATGGACAGTTTGCCAGAAGTCACTACATGGTATCATTGCATGGGAAGTAAAACCTTGTTCAAATGCACTGTCACTGCACCATACCTGTCCAGTGCATGTCACTACACACTATGGGGGGTGACAACTACTCAGTGAGCCTGCTAGCCAGTGGCGTGCAGACTTTCAGCCTTGCTAGTCAGACAAAATGCACATTCAGAAAGGCAGTGCACAGAACACTCACCTGCTCCCCTGGTGTCCCATACAGCTTGCTGTACTGTGGAAGTAGGCTGTCCAGCAGGGCCTGGTTCTCCTCAAGGCTGAAGGCTGGGGCTCTCTCCACAGTACGTGCCATTGCAGGGTCCAGAGGGGGCAGAGACAGCAGCAGTGCAGTGGCAGATGTCGTCCTGGAGCATGTAGTGCAGGCAAGTGAGCTCTCAGGGGAACAGCCAGCAATATATATGTGCTGCAGAGGCAGATACTGTCCCATGTGTCCAAAGTGATAGGTCCAAGTCGTTTGCATCTTCTGAATCTGGCCAATCCATGCAATAGCAGCACCAATACTCGCCCACAGCATCCTTCAAATCTTCAACTTCATGACATACATGATTTTGCAACATTGTTGTGGGTGACCAACTGAATTTCCAGCAACCGACTCGTTCGAATTTCGAAAACGCGTCCGTTGCCAGGCTAGGCCATTGACAATGGGTGCGCACCGATCGGTCCATTGCTGTTCAACGCGTACAGGGGTACAACGCGTACCCGCACACATTGAATGCAATGGGCCGGCCGGGCACACCGATCGGTCCATTGCGGTACAACGCGTACAGGGGTACAACGCGTACCCGCACACATTGAATGCAATGGGCCGGCCGGGTGCACCGATCGGTCCATTGCGGTACAACGCGTACAGGGGTACAACGCATACCGCGCACATTGAATGCAATGGGCCGGCCGGGTGCACCGATCGGTCCATTGCTGTTCAACGCGTACAGGGGTACAACGCGTACCCGCACACATTGAATGCAATGGGCCGGCCGGGCACACCGATCGGTCCATTGCGGTATCAACGCGTACAGGGGTACAACGCGTACCCGCACACATTGAATGCAATGGGCCGGCCGGGCACACCGATCGGTCCATTGCGGTACAACGCGTACAGGGGTACAACGCGTACCCGCACACATTGAATGCAATGGGCCGGCCGGGTGCACCGATCGGTCCATTGCTGTTCAACGCGTACAGGGGTACAACGCGTACCCGCACACATTGAATGCAATGGGCCGGCTGGGCACACCGATCGGTCCATTGCGGTACAACGCGTACACGGGTACAACGCGTACCCGCACACATTGAATGCAATGGGCCGGCCGGGTGCACCGATCGGTCCATTGCTGTTCAACGCATCCCTGTACAAGTGACTGGCATATGTCACCATGCCTGTCTCAGATGAACATATGCCAGCCACAGATAGCTCCCAGGGAGTGAGGGGCACACCTGCAACACCACAGCCTGTCCAAACTGTATCATAAGGCATGTAAGGCTGCATTTCCTATTGTGTGTATGTTGGTGTACATGTTGTCCTGTGGGTGTCACCTGGGGGCAGCCACCCCCAGGCTGTGCACGTGTTCATGGGGACAGGATCCTGGGTGTTACGTGTACATGACCACTGTGATGTGCAACTGTTCATATCTGTGCATGTGCCATGGTCACATTTCACAGTGGTGTATGTGTATGTCATGTCACATACCCCGTGAGTCCCATGTGGGACGGTATGTTTGAGCCAGGGTGTCCCAGTGGCACAATAGTGATGGTCCTCCACAGTCTGTGTGCATGTAGTGTTTACAATGTCTCTGATTTCATGTGCACAATGGGAGACAGTCTCCACATCCACGTTGTGTGTGCATGGACTTTGATGTTGTGCGTGTGTGTGTCACAGACGTCCATGTCTGTCCTGCAGAGGCAAGTGGAACCACTACCTGTGGGGGTCATGGTTGTTTTGCTGTGGTGTATACCTGATACTCCATGTAATGCCAGTGTCCATGTGGCAATACAGGGTCCCTGGGAATCTAACTGTCGTTGAGCTGTGATGCCTGGGGCACATCTGTCCTCACATGTCACTGTGGGGGGTGATTGTGACATGGCAGCAGGAGATGGGAACTGTGACACGGCCTCATGATATCCAATGGGCCAACCTGGGACTTATTGATGCCACTTGTTGAACCGTGATGACAGATGTTGGCCATGTATGTACCATACATGTCCTTACGGAACTGCACACTTCATGTAGTTGTGCCTCATAATGATGTATGATGTGATATTGAGTGTGTTCAATGCCGCATATGTGGGGTGACTGACAATCTTGCATTCTTCTCCTCTGCACTGCAGGGCTCCTGCTGTCCATAGACCATTCCCAGACCTGACAACGATGGTGGAACGGGACAGCATCCGACGGTACCGCTTCACCAGGCAGCTGATTGAGGATTTGGCAGTGCAGTTGGCCCCACATTTGCAGCCTGGCCGGCCGTATCCTACAGCGCTGACCCCCAAGGTGAAGGTGATGGCAGCCCTACACTTCTTTGCCACCGGTACCTTTCAACATACTGTGGCGACTGCTGGTGGGATGTCACAGACCATGTTCAGCCGTATGCTCCGCGATGTTTTGGAGGCAATGTTGCTATACCTGAACCGGTACATCTATTTCCCTAGACTGCAATGACTCACTGACGTGAAGAGTGACTTCTATGCCCTGGGGAGGATGCCGCATGTCATTGGCTCCATTGATGGGACACATGTGGCTTTGGTACCACCACAGGCCCAGGAGCAGGCCTACCGTAACCGCAAGCACTACCACTCGGTCAATGCACTGGTGGTGTGTCTTGCAGATATGACCATCTCACACGTGTGTGCCCGTTTCCCTGGTTCAGCACACGATGCCTTTGTGATGAGGAGTAGTCGCATCCCCAGGATGATGGCACAGATGCAGAACCAGCGTGCCTGGCTTGTCGGTGTGTACTGACTTTGTGCCATTGTGTGTGATCTGATCTGTAGTATTCCGCCCACTTTTCCAAGTCAGCTAATGTGCACTTGTCTGTCCGTAGGTGACTCGGGATACCCCAACATGCCGTGGTTGCTGACACCCCTCAGGAACCCTGTGACACCAGCCCAGATGCGCTACAATGAGGCACATGGTCGGACCAGGAGAGTGATTGAGCGGACATTTGGTCTCCTGAAGAGCCGCTTCCGCTGCCTGGACAAGACAGGAGGGTCCCTCCCATATGCCCCAGCGAAGGTGTGCAAGATTATCATAGTCTGCTGCATGCTCCACAACCTGGCAGTGCGGAAGGAGTTGCCTCTCATCCAGGATGACAATGACCAACATCCGCCACCTGTGGAGGATCCTGGCCTGGACCACGATGCCAGTGATGATGATGATGATGGTGATGTCCGCACACAGCTCATCACCAACTTCTTTAGCTGAATGTGAGTATCCTGAGGTGTCATGTCAATGATGTGAGTTGGCATGATATGTGTAGGTGGTGCTCTGGTGCTGTTGGAGTGTGTCCATGGGCTACTTGACTGGATGTGTGTAGCGATGTGTGCTTACAGGTGGTCTGTACTCCCCAACAGTGTTGACATGCTAACTTGGTTCTGGGTGGGTATCTTGTAACATGTATTGTGCATGAGTTTTGCTGTTCTGTCCTGTTCTCCATTGCTTTTGACTGTGTGTCATTTCTGTCCTTCACAGGGTACTTTCAGATTCGTTTGGTCAACTGTGTCCACCGACGACGTGATTGTACTTCCAGGGTGGTAGCTGTTGTGTCCCTACAGGTGATGTGCGCCACACCCATGGACTTACTTCCTTCTACAGTTGTTGACTGTGTGCCCGCTGCCAGGTGGGATTACCTTGCATCTGTAGTGGTTACGACATGTTGCAACTGTGTAATAAACCTGTGCTTCACTTTGTGATGTGCGTTGTCTGTGGTCACACATTTGACTGCCATTTGCTTACTGCACCTGTGGGCTACTTGACTACAACTGGGAATAGGTGTGGTGTCTGTGCATTGCACCGTCTTTCCTGGCAACATCAGTGTAGGCAATGAGTCAGATGGCCTAGGTGTGTATGTGTTGTGTAGCCCTGGTGGTGTGTCTCCCTCATATGTGTCACGTTGCCATTACTCACATGCCTGTGTTGTACTTGCTGTTGCAGTTCGCATACACAGTGTAATTTTGCAGTTCATCATCCCCATGACAGCACCCACGTTGGAATCACAACAGAGGCAAGTATGGTGTATTAGTGTGTTTATTGTGATACATTTGTGTGAATAGTGCATAGGATGGTTAATGCTGTACATTTATATTGCAATCAGAAGTTCCTAGATGAATTGAAAGTCCTGGTAGACAAAATCCCCAGTATCGGGGCCACAGTTGTCTGAGACATTGGTCCAACTTGTACTCCCCATGTCATGTGTGGGAGTTGTGTTGCCGTCAACAGGGTGAACAGTTTGTGCACAAAGGTGAACATCCAGAACAGGTTCAGGCTTCCTGGGGGTTGCACTTGGCCATCGGCCTCTCACTTGCCCCTCCTCGGACGACCCCTCTTCTTTGGGGGAGGGCCCTCAAGTACAGGCTGCTGCGGTGCAGGGGACTCTCCGCCAGAGTCATCCTCCCTCCCTGTGGCAGTTGCAGTTTGTTCAGCACCAGATGTTGTTGGCACACAGGGAGGTGTAGACTGGTTGCTGTTCATCTGGCGGAGGCATTGTAATATGTCCCTGTGCACCGCCGTCATCTCTTGCAGTGTGTCCCACTTGGACTCCACGCGGGACATGTGTGAGTCCAAGCGGGCATGATGGGCAGCCTGCTGCTGTTTCATGTCTCTGAGGAGCCCCACTACCTGGCTGAGATCTCCGGTGCTGGACTGGTACGCATCCGCTATGCGTGCCAGTTGTGGGTCATCATGCACACCAGACACCTCTGCAAGCAGCGACCTCTGTCTCCCACCCCTCCCCCCACCCCTGCCGACATGTGCAGTGCGTGCAGTGGCACGCACAGATGACCCTGGTCCCCCTTGGGGGTTGGTGGTGGTGTCCATGGCCCCACGTTGGTCCAGGGTCCCTGTGATGGTGGTGCTCCTTGTTCTGTCCATGTCGGCAGGGATGGTATTTGTGGTGACAGTCGTTGGAGGGGTGGGTGCAGGGGGTGCAGCTGGTGGTCCTGCTGGTGCTGCAGCTGGTGGTCCTGCTGGTGCTACATGATGACTTGCACCGGAGGTGCCAGGTTGGTCTTCTTCATCCGAGGAGGGCAGAGGCTGTTCGACACCAGTGAGCTCCGTATCCTCTTGAGCCTGGGACTGGGACTCCTCAGCGTCTGCTGCTGTGTCCCCATCATCACCTGTTTTTGGGAGACACACACAATGTATGTTATGTTTCTGCAGGCATCAATGGTTGACACACCTGACAGTTGTGACTGTGCCTCTGGGTGCGGGCCTGTACATTGCATTGTCCTAAGTTGTCACAGTCAGGGGTTGATATTGGTGTAGCACATTGTCCTGCATTATTTGGGCATGTCTATGTATTTGTTGGGGTGTGAACATGGTCTGCATTGGTTGTATTTGGTTGACAGCCGGCCCTCCTTCCCACCCAGCCAGTCAGTTATCCCACCATGGACTGTGCTTGCATTGCAGGGAGTGAAAGTTGTCTTTCAGGATGTCAGTCAGTGGTGTCCTGCTGTTGGTTGTTGCACAGTTGCCAGCAGGGCCTTGTGCTCCCCACAGCAGTAGCCAGTGTCAGCCATCTTGTGAGTCCTTTTCCACTCCCTGTGATGTGAGCATGGTTGTGGGTGGTGTTGATGGGCCAGTTGTGAGGCTGAGCAATATCTGTGCCTACTACTCCCATCATGCTATTGCCTCCACCCCACTTCCCAGCATGCCCATCCTTTCTTCCTTTTGACTCTGCTTCCCTGTGGGGTGGGCTGCCTGTGCTGACAGGATGGCGGGAGTGTTGTCCTGGCAGTTGTTTGGCTAAAAGTCCCAAGAGTGTCCCTGTGCTTCACACAACATAACCCAGGGTGGTGGTTCTTTGTGGGATCTTGAGTTAGGATGTGAGGCATTGCATTCTCCCAGGTGGGTTATGTGGAGTTTGTGTTGAGGGGGTGTGTGAGGGGAGGTGCTTGTGACTATGGTCAGTGCTGCAAGTCCTCCTTCCCACCCAGCCAGATATCCCACCATGGAACGTGCTTGCATTGCAGGGAGTGGAAGTTGTCTTTCAGGATGTCAGTCAGTGGTGTCCTGCTGTTGGTTGTTGCACAGTTGCCAGCGGGGCCTTGTGCTCCCCACAGCAGTTGCCAGTGTCAGCCATCTTGTCAGTTGTTTTCCACTCCCTGTGATGTGAGCATGGTTCAGGGTGGTGTTGATGGGACAGTTGTGGGGGTGAGCTATGTCTGTGACTATGACTCCCATCATGCTATTGCCTCCACCCCACTTCCCAGCATTCCCATACTTACTTGCTTTTGTGGGGAGTTCAGTGTGTGTGGGTGTGAGAGCAATGGCAAGATGGCTGACAGTGGTGTCCTGCTGTTGGTTGGTGTGCAGTTCCCAGCATGCCCTTGTGCTCCCCACGACACAGCAACAGTGTCAGACATCTTTGATGGGCCTTTCCACTCTCTGTGGGATGTGCATGCGTGAGTGTGAGCTTGCTGGGCCATGTGGTGGGGGATGTTGAGCTGTGACTACGACTCCCATCATGCTATTGCCTCCACCCCCTTCCCAGCATGCCCATCCTTCCTTCCTTTTGACTCTGCTTCCCTTTGGGGTGGGCTGCCTGTGCTGACAGGATGGCTGGGAGTGTTGTCCTGGCAGTTGTTTGGCTAAAAGTCCCAAGAGTGTCCCTGTGCTTCACACAACATAACCCAGGGTGGAGGTTCTTTGTGGGATCTTGAGTTAGGATGTGAGGCATTGCATTCTCCCAGGTGGGTTATGTGGAGTTTGTGTTGAGGGGTGTGTGAGGGGAGGTGCTTGTGACTATGGTCAATGCTGTCAGTCCTCCTTCCCACCCAGCCAGATATCCCACCATGGAACGTGCTTGCATTGCAGGGAGTGGAAGTTGTCTTTCAGGATGTCAGTCAGTGGTGTCCTGCTGTTGGTTGTTGCACAGTTGCCAGCAGGGCCTTGTGCTCCCCAAAGCAGTAGCCAGTGTCAGCCATCTTGTCAGTCCTTATCCACTCCCTGTGATGTGAGCATGGTTCAGAGTGGTGTTGATGGGCCACTTGTGAGGGTGAGCAGTATCTGTGACTCCAACTCCCATCATGCTATTGCCTACACCCCCTTCCCAGCATGCCCGTACTTCCTTCCTTTGGACTCTGCTTCCCTGTGGGGTAGTGTGCCTGTGCTGACAGGAAGGCTGACAGTGTTGTCCTTGCATTTGTTTGGCTACAAGTCCCAGGTGTGTCCCTGTGCTTCACACAGCATTACCCAGGGTGGTGGTTCTTTGTGGGATCTTGAGTTAGGATGTGAGGCATTGCATTCTCCCAGGTGGGTTATGTGGAGTTTGTGTTGAGGGGGTGTGTGAGGGGAGGTGCTTGTGACTATGGTCAGTGCTGCAAGTCCTCCTTCCCACCCAGCCAGATATCCCACCATGGAACGTGCTTGCATTGCAGGGAGTGGAAGTTGTCTTTCAGGATGTCAGTCAGTGGTGTCCTGCTGTTGGTTGTTGCACAGTTGCCAGCAGGGCCTTGTGCTCCCCACAGCAGTAGCCAGTGTCAGCCATCTTGTGAGTCCTTTTCCCCTCCCTGTGATGTGAGCATGGTTGTGAGTGGTGTTGATGGGCCAGTTGTGAGGCTGAGCAATATCTGTGCCTACTACTCCCATCATGCTATTGCCTCCACCCCACTTCCCAGCATGCCCATACTTCCTTCCTTTTGACTCTGCTTCCCTGTGGGGTGGGCTGCCTGTGCTGACAGGATGGCTGGGAGTGTTGTCCTGGCAGTTGTTTGGCTAAAAGTCCCAAGAGTGTCCCTGTGCTTCACACAACATAACCCAGGGTGGTGGTTCTTTGTGGGATCTTGAGTTAGGATGTGAGGCATTGCATTCTCCCAGGTGGGTTATGTGGAGTTTGTGTTGAGGGGGTGTGTGAGGGGAGGTGCTTGTGACTATGGTCAGTGCTGCGAGTCCTCCTTCCCACCCAGCCAGATATCCCACCATGGTACGTGCTTGCATTGCAGGGAGTGGAAGTTGTCTTTCAGGATGTCAGTCAGTGGTGTCCTGCTGTTGGTTGTTGCACAGTTGCCAGCAGGGCCTTGTGCTCCCCACAGCAGTAGCCAGTGTCAGCCATATTGTGAGTCCTTTTCCACTCCCTGTGATGTGAGCATGGTTGTGAGTGGTGTTGATGGGCCAGTTGTGAGGCTGAGCAATATCTGTGCCTACTACTCCCATCATGCTATTGCCTCCACCCCACTTCCCAGCATGCCCATACTTTCTTCCTTTTGACTCTGCTTCCCTGTGGGGTGGGCTGCCTGTGCTGACAGGATGGCTGGGAGTGTTGTCCTGGCAGTTGTTTGGCTAAAAGTCCCAAGAGTGTCCCTGTGCTTCACACAACATAACCCAGGGTGGTGGTTCTTTGTGGGATCTTGAGTTAGGATGTGAGGCATTGCATTCTCCCAGGTGGGTTCTGTGGAGTTTGTGTTGAGGGGGTGTGTGAGGGGAGGTGCTTGTGACTATGGTCAGTGCTGCGAGTCCTCCTTCCCACCCAGCCAGATATCCCACCATGGAACGTGCTTCCATTGCAGGGAGTGGAAGTTGTCTCTCAGGATGTCAGTCAGTGGTGTCCTGCTGTTGGTTGTTGCACAGTTGCCAGCAGGGCCTTGTGCTCCCCACAGCAGTAGCCAGTGTCAGCCATCTTGTGAGTCCTTTTCCACTCCCTGTGATGTGCGCATGGTTCATGGTGGTGTTGATGGGACAGTTGTGGGGGTGAGCAATATCTGTGACTACGACTCCCATGAAGCTATTGGCTACACTGACTTGCCCAGTGTTAGAACTGGGGGTCTCTAGTTGGCAATGGTTTGCACCTTTGTCCAAATAGGGACCCTTGCTTCTAGTCAGGATAAGGGGGATACACTCCTAAAATAACCCCTGCTCACCCCCTGGTAGCTTGGCACGAGCAGACAGGCTTATCTCAGAGGCAGTGTGTAAAGCATTTGGGAACACATACAGTAATACAGTGAAAACACTACAGATGGACACCACACAGGTTGTTATGTAAAAATAAGTAATCTTTATATAGACTTATCACAAGACCCAATAGCAAAAATCCACAATACTGTACTCAAAAATAGACTTTAAAAGGTTATAAAATAGTTCAGTTCTCTCAAGTTGTAAATGCGACACTTTACTCTCAATGTACCTTGAATGCGTAACGCAAAGAAAACAAAAGGGTCGCAGGGAAGGTGATGCGTCGGTTCCTTACACTCAGGGAGTGGATGCGTCGGTTCCTTACTGCTGCGCAGGGGAGTTGATGCTCGCTTCCTTACTGTGTGGGGAGGTGATGCGTCGGTTTCTTACAGCTTTCCGGTGCGATGCGACAAGATGGCACCTCGATGCGATACTCTTCTCCGGTACGATGCGACAAAATGGCGTCTTTGGTTGCGATGTGACAACGTTGGTGTGATGCGTGCACGCCCGACGGCCGTGCGGCGACTCGATGATCTTTGGAGCCGCGACAGGCCCTGCGACGTGCTTCTCCGGTGATGCGACGATGACCTCTGTGGCAGCGTCCCGCTTCTCCGGTGATGCACCGCGCCCGGCGATGCGATGATGACAGCGGCAGCGGCGTCTCGCTTCCTTGGCGATGCGATGACCGCGGCTGCGGTGGCGACACGTCTCGTTGTTGCGTCGCGCTTCCAGCTCCCAGCGACACGCAGTCTCTCAGAAGGCCCAGCACAACAGCAGGCACTTCAATTCCCAGCAAGGGAATGCAGGGGGAGCTGGTTGGTGAAGTCTTGTATCCCTGAGACTTCAGGCAGGAGGCAAGCTCTAGTTCAAGCCCTTGGAGATTCTCTTCTTCAAGATGACAAAGCACAGCAAAGTCTTTTCTCCTGTCCTTGGTAGAAAGCAACCACTGCAGGCCAACCCCAATCAGCAAAACAGCACAGGGGCAGTACTCCTCCTTCAGCTTCTCCGGTTCTTCTCCTTGGCAACAGGTTTCTTGATTTCCCAGAAGTGATCTAATTTCCTAGGGGTCTGGGTCCCCTTTTTATGAAATGAAATGAAATTTGTACTTGTAAAGGACACTTATACCCCCAAAGGGGTGTCCTGGCGCTGTACGCATACCGCTGTGGAACCCTTCCTGGCTTTTCCCTGTGAGATGTCCACTCCTGGGCGCCCCCAGGGTGAAGCCAGGCATCCCAGCGCTGTTGGGGCCGTTGTGGAGATTAAGCAAGCTATTGCCCAGAGTTGCACCCATGATTAGAATAGGCACCGAGGCGAGAATTATCAGGTCCGAGGAAATTGAGCCCAAGACCCGCCGAGGCGGGAATTGAACCCTGGTCCTGGGCCAGATCTCTGCATCAGGGTCTGCCGCTCTAACCATTGAGCCACACTTCTCCACCTTTATACACAGTTTCTCTTTGTTCTCTGAAGGCAGAGAGGCCTCTGCCTAGTCCAAAACCAGTTCTGGTCAGTCCTGGAGCACTTTGTTTTTCTGACTCCTTCTTTCCTTTGTGAGTGAGGGGCAGAGCCATCAGACGCCCGGCAGGAGGTGGAGCCAGCATTGTGGAAGGCAGGCACAGCCCTATTCAGACCCAGGTGCAACTCCTCCCTCCACTCTGGATGCAGATCTTTCTATTCAGCCCTGTGCTGACTCACCCTGTCTCCTGTAGCCACCCCCAGCCCCTGTCACTCAATCTCCAGACAAGGAATACACAACCTAGCAGAGGCAGGCTTGGAAGTTTAGGCAAGAAAATACCCACTTTCTAAAAGTGGTATTTTCAAACACAGAATGTTAAAACCAACTTCACTAAAAGATGTATTTTATCATTCTGAGTTCAGGCATACTAAATTCGTTTTTCTACCATGTTCCCTGGGTCAGTTAGGATTATAAGGTGTAATAATCAAACTGCCCATTCTGGCCTATGGAGAACAGGTAGCCTTGCAATAGTGAAAAACGAAAATGGCTGTAATTCACTATTAGGACATGCCACACACACCAGGGCATGTCCTACCTTATACTTACAATGCACCCTGCCCTTGGGCCTACCTTAGGGGTGTCTGATATGAAGATAAGGGAAGGTTTAGGGACTGGCAAGTGGGTGCACTTGCCAAGTCGACATGGCAGTCACAGATCGCACACAGGCTCTGCAATGGCAGGCCTGAGACACATTTTACAAGCTGCTTCTGTGGGTGGCACAACCAGTGCTGCAAGCCCACCAGCAGCATTGGATTTACAAGCCCTGGGCACACTCAGTGCACTGTACTAGGGACTGACAAGTAAACCAATCATCCAATCATGGAGTCACTAATCCATACATCAATTTACAGTAGGGAGCACTTGCACTGTGGCACTGAACAGCAGTGGCACAGTGCCCAAAAGCATCTAAAACCAGCAAAACATAAGAGGCAACAGCAAAAAATGGAAGGGAGACCCACGCCATTGGTGCCAAGTCTAACACGTGTCCCCTCCAGCTGAAATGTGGGGAGAACTACCCTTCCTCCTGGGAGTTCTCATCACTAAGGCGGAAAAATCTGGACAGACCATCAGCATTGGCGTGTTCTGTACCAGGGCGGTGTTCCACCGTGAAGTCCATCCCCTGTAGGGAAATGGACCACCTCAACAGTTTTGGGTTCTCACCCTCATCTGCATTAACCATCTGAGGGGCCTGTGGTCTGTCTGAACCCGGAAGTGAGTCCCAAACAAGTATGGTCTCAACTTCTTCAGTGCCCAGACCACAGCAAATGCCTCACGTTCAATCGCACTCCACCTCTGTTCCCTTGGGAGTAACCTCCTACTAATAAAGGCTACAGGTTGGTCTAGGCCCTCCTCATTCATCTGTGAAAGCACAGCCCCAACACCATGCTCTGAAGCATCTGTCTGCACAATGAATTCCCTTGAGAAGTTGGGCGCCTGAAGCACGGGCGCCGTGCACATGGCAGATTTCAGGGCATCAAAAGCCTTTTGGCAGGCATCAGTCCAGTTCACTTTCCTGGGCTGCTTCCTGGAAGTCAGCTCAGTCAAGGGTGCAACAATGTTGCCATACCACTTGACAAACCTCCTGTAATACCCGGTGAGTCCTAAGAAGGCTCTCACCTCTGTCTGGGTTTTGGGGGTTCCCAAGCCAGGATGGTATCTATCTTGGGTTGTAGGGGCGCCACCTGGCCGCTCCCAACCTGGTGTCCCAAGTACACCACAGAACCCTGCCCGATCTTGCACTTACTCGCCTTGATCGTGAGGCCTGCCCTCCGCAGCGCCTTCAACACTTCCCAGAGGTGGTGCAGATGTTCCTCCCAAGTGGCGCTGAACACTGCAATGTCATCCAGGTAGGCGGCACTGAAATCCTCCAGCCCAGCCAACACCTGGTTGACCAACCTCTGAAAGTTGGCAGGGGCATTCTTCATCCCAAAGGGCATCACCCGGAATTGGTAGTGCCCATCTGGTGTGGAGAATGCTGACCTCTCTTTGGCCCCGTCAGTTAAAGCAATCTGCCAGTATCCAGACGTTAGATCAAACGTGCTGAGGTACCGGGCAGCCCCTAACCGATCAATGAGCTCATCAGCTCTGGGGATGGGGTGCGCGTCAGTCCTGGTGACTGAATTGAGTCCTCGGTAGTCCACACAGAACCGGAGTTCGGGTGTGGCACCAGGCGCGGCAGCCTTTGGGACCAAGACCACTGGGCTGGCCCAAGGGCTGTTAGAGGACTCAATCACCCCTAAGGCAAACATCTTGGAGACCTCCTCCTTGATGCAAGCTAGCTCTCACCCTGTCAGTCACTCTGTAAGTTTTGTGCTTCACAGGAGGACTGTCCCCAGTGTCCACATCATGGATGCACCATTCAGTGATACTGGGAGTCAGGGAGAACAGATCAGAAAACTGCCCCAACAGTTGGCGACAGTCATTCTGCTGCTCAGGGGTCAGGGTGGGAGAGAGGTTCAAACCATCCACTGACCCATCTTGCTCTTTTGCATACAGGAGGTCAGGAAGAGGTTCAGTCTCCTCTTCCATCCCAGCATCTGTTGCTAAGAGCATGCCCACTTCAGACCTCTCAAAGTGGGGCTTCAGGCGGTTCACATGCAGGACCCGCAAGGGGTTCCTGGGAGACTGCAAGTCCACCAAGTAGGTGACATCACTCTTGCGCTCCACCACCTCAAATGGTCCGGTCCACTTATCCTGGAGCGCACAGGGCTCCACTGGGGCCATGACCCAAACCTTTTGTCCAGGCTGAAACTCGATCAGAGTGGCATTCTGATCATGCCAACGTTTCATCTCTTCCTGGCTGGCTTCCAGATTCGCCTCAGCGTGTTGTCTGAAACGCCGAGTCTGGTTCCTGAAGGCCAGCATGTAACTAAATACATCCTGGGGAGTTTTCCTGGGAGCTGCCTCCCAGCCTTCCTTGACCAGACTCAGAGGTCCTCTTACAGGATGGCCGTACAGCAGTTCAAAGGGACTGAACCCTAAGGACTTCTGGGGCACCTCTCTGTAAGCAAAGAGCAGGCATGGCAAGAGGACGTCCCACTTACGCCTCATGGGTTCTTCAAGACCCATAATCATGCCTTTCAGGGTCCGGTTGAATCTCTCAACCAGCCCATTACCTTGGGGGTGGTAAGGAGTGGTGAACTTATAGGTTACACCACACTCCTGCCACAGGGACTTCATATACTTGGAAATGAAGTTGGTACCACGGTCGGACACCACCTCCTTGGGGAACCCCACACGGGAGAAAATCCCCATCAGTGCACGTCCCACCACGGGGGCCGTCACTGTCCGAAGAGGGATGGCTTCCGGGTACCGGGTGGCATGGTCCACCAAGACCAGGATGAACCTGTTGCCCATGGCAGTCTTGGGATCCAGAGGCCCCACAATGTCAATACCCACCCTCTCAAAGGGGGTGCTGACAACAGGGAAAGGTTGGAGAGGAGCCTTGTGCTTCCTCCCACTCTTACCACTTGCCTGGCAAGTCTGACAGGTCCTGCAATGAGTATCTGAACTCTTGCGCATTTGGGGCCAATGAAAGTGGGTGACAAGCCTTTGAAAGGTCTTGTCTTGCCCAAAATGTCCTGCTAAAGGCACATCATGAGCCAGACCCAGTAGGAAGGCTCTGAAGCGCTGGGGTACCACCAGCACACGGGCTGACCCAGGCTCAGCAACCTTAGGCTCACTATACAGGAGACCATTCTCCCAGTAGATCCAGTGTGATCCAGACTGATCACCTGCTGCCTGGCTTGCAGCCTGTTGCCGCAAGCCCTCAAGAGAAGGGCACTTCTTCTGCTCCTCGCAGAACTCTTCCCTGGAGGGGCCTCCTTCCTGCTGCCAATGGGTCAGCTCAGGCAGGTCCCCCAGTTCAGCCACTTGTTCCCCTGTAGGTTCCAGGGCATCCCCCTCAAGGTCTGCCTCCTCCTGGACCGTGGGAACTTCGGGGGCCGGTTTCCCGTGCCCCCGCCTCCTCTCTTTAAGGCAGGCACCTGGGCCTTTCTTCCAGGCTCCAGGTTCTCCTGAATACCCTTACCGGCTGCCATTGACCGAGTGGTCACACACGCCCACTCTGGCAGACCCAACATCTCCAAATGAGACCTCCGCTCCACCTTCGCCCAAGGGGAGCTCTCCAAATCATTGCCTAGCAGACAGTCAACAGGCATGGCTGGCCTCACAGCTACTTGAAGGATACCTGAGACCCCCCCACTCAAAGGGAACCTGGGCCACCTTGCAGTGGCTCTCTGAGTTGTCAGCGGCAACTACAGGGTAGAATACGTTGGGGACCACCTGCTCCTCAGACACCAGCCGACAACTGACAGCTGTCACACTGGCCCCGGTGTCTCTGAGAGCCTCCACCCTATGGCCATTGATGGTCACCCACTGCCTGTATTTTTTAGTGTTATCAGGCAGCTGGGTCCTAGGGACCATCTCACTGTCTCCTAAAGAGACCAGGGACATCTCTGCGGGACCCCACCCACCTTGGGCACCCAACTCCTCCCCCAGGGCTACACTAGCCATCTGCCGGGGTGGTGCACCAGTGGGTGCAGTGGTCACGGTATTGGGGCACTTGGGACTTCCTACAAAGTGACCCACCTGACCACAACTAAAACATGCTTTGGGCCCCTTCTGAACAGACTTATCTGTTGGGACCCATGGTCTTTTCTCAGTGGGAGGCTGGGAACCCTTACCTTGGTTCTCTTGGGGTTTACTTTGGGGCCCTTTTTGGAACTCCTTCTGTTTACCCTTGTCCCCCCACTCTTCTGCTGGGGACCCTGCCCACCTTTGGCGGAGTCTCCCACAAGACCCTTGTGGACCCGGGTACTGACCCAGCGGTCCGCCTCCTCAGCAAGCTTCCTAGGATTAGTCAGCTTACTGTCAACAAGGTGCTGGCGTAGCTCTGGAAAACAACTACTGGACAAGTGCTCCCATGCAATTAAATCATAGAACCCCTGCAAGTCATTTACTTTGCTACCCTTCACCCATCCATCCAATGCTCTGCAAAAATAAGACACATACTCCACCCAGGTACTAGACTCCAGCTTTTTGCAGTTCCTAAACTTCTGCCTATAAAGCTCTGGAGTTAACCCATACCTTGCCACTAAAGCTTCCTTCAGGTGGGCATAGGACATCTGATCCTCTGTGGGCAAGGCTAGCAAGGTTTCCCTTCCCTCACCTGTAAAGCGGCCCCACAACCCCGCTCCCCAATCCTTCTCAGGGACCCGGTGTGATGTCATGGCGATCTCATATGCTTTAAACCATTGCCCAATGTCCTCCCCCTTCATGAAATCCTTAATAACCTCCTTGGGGATGTATACTCTACTTTCTACAGGCACTGGAGGTGTGCTGCCACCAGAGGGAGTGATCTCTAGGCTCCTAGCCTTTAGCTCTAGCTCCCTCACCACTCTCTCATGCTCTAAAAGCATCCTTTTTTCTTCCATGGCCAACCTCTTACTTTCCAACTCCAATTTCTTGTGCTCAAGGCTATCATGGCTTCCCTGTTTCAGTTTGGCCATTTCCATTTCATGCATCCTGCTTTTGTCCCTGTCCTCCAGCTCCTCTGGAGACAGGCCCTTTGAGAAACACTGCTGCCCTCCCTGGAAGGCACTCTCCTCCCGGGTAAGCCTAATGGCCCCTCAAGCTGCTCATCTAAATTCTCTGCCTCCTCCATAGGCTCCTCGGGCTGCCCACCGGCATTCCGTGCTTCCAACCAGGCCCTCAGCGCCTTTTGAAGCTCCTCCTTCCTGGTGAGGCCTCTCATAGAGATTTTAAACTTTTTACAAACGGCTTTGAGCTCTGGCACAGTGTTAGGTATCAACCCTATCTTCTTCAAATTCAATATCTGCAGGTGCAATGGATCCTCTTTTGCTCATTGTGAAAATTGGCAGTTCTCAACAAAAATAAAGGTTCCCAGGAAAAAAAGTCCTTTCAAAATGTATGTGGTCGCGTATTGGTCTGCACTCACTAGTAGTGTACACCAATCACTGTATATGAATCACAAATGCAAGTCCAAATCCTCACCGCTGCCCACCAATGTTAGAACTGGGGGTCTCTAGTTGGCAATGGTTTGCACCTTTGTCCAAATAGGGACCCTTGCTTCTAGTCAGGATAAGGGGGATACACTCCTAAAATAACCCCTGCTCACCCCCTGGTAGCTTGGCACGAGCAGACAGGCTTATCTCAGAGGCAGTGTGTAAAGCATTTGGGAACACATACAGTAATACAGTGAAAACACTACAGATGGACACCACACAGGTTGTTATGTAAAAATAAGTAATCTTTATATAGACTTATCACAAGACCCAATAGCAAAAATCCACAATACTGTACTCAAAAATAGACTTTAAAAGGTTATAAAATAGTTCAGTTCTCTCAAGTTGTAAATGCGACACTTTACTCTCAATGTACCTTGAATGCGTAACGCAAAGAAAACAAAAGGGTCGCAGGGAAGGTGATGCGTCGGTTCCTTACACTCAGGGAGTGGATGCGTTGGTTCCTTACTGCTGCGCAGGGGAGTTGATGCTCGCTTCCTTACTGTGTGGGGAGGTGATGCGTCGGTTTCTTACTGCTTTCCGGTGCGATGCGACAAGATGGCACCTCGATGCGATACTCTTCTCCGGTACGATGCGACAAAATGGCGTCTTGGTTGCGATGTGACAACGTTGGTGTGATGCGTGCACGCCCGACGGCCGTGCGGCGACTCGATGATCTTTGGAGCCGCGACAGGCCCTGCGACGCGCTTCTCCGGTGATGCGACGATGACCTCTGTGGCAGCGTCCCGCTTCTCCGGTGATGCGCCGCGCTTCGGCGATGCGAGGATGACAGCGGCAGCGGCGTCTCGCTTCCTTGGCGATGCGATGACCGCGGCTGCGGCGGCGACACGCTTCTCGTTGTTGCGTCGCGCTTCCAGCTCCCAGCGACACGCAGTCTCTCAGAAGGCCCAGCACAACAGCAGGCACTTCAATTCCCAGCAAGGGAATGCAGGGGGGAGCTGGTTGGTGAAGTCTTGTATCCCTGAGACTTCAGGCAGGAGGCAAGCTCTAGTTCAAGCCCTTGGAGATTCTCTTCTTCAAGATGACAAAGCACAGCAAAGTCTTTTCTCCTGTCCTTGGTAGAAAGCAACCACTGCAGGCCAACCCCAATCAGCAAAACAGCACAGGGGCAGTACTCCTCCTTCAGCTTCTCCGGTTCTTCTCCTTGGCAACAGGTTTCTTGATTTCCCAGAAGTGATCTAATTTCCTAGGGGTCTGGGTCCCCTTTTTATACACAGTTTCTCTTTGTTCTCTGAAGGCAGAGAGGCCTCTGCCTAGTCCAAAACCAGTTCTGGTCAGTCCTGGAGCACTTTGTTTTTCTGACTCCTTCTTTCCTTTGTGAGTGAGGGGCAGAGCCATCAGACGCCCGGCAGGAGGTGGAGCCAGCATTGTGGAAGGCAGGCACAGCCCTATTCAGACCCAGGTGCAACTCCTCCCTCCACTCTGGATGCAGATCTTTCTATTCAGCCCTGTGCTGACTCACCCTGTCTCCTGTAGCCACCCCCAGCCCCTGTCACTCAATCTCCAGACAAGGAATACACAACCTAGCAGAGGCAGGCTTGGAAGTTTAGGCAAGAAAATACCCACTTTCTAAAAGTGGTATTTTCAAACACAGAATGTTAAAACCAACTTCACTAAAAGATGTATTTTATCATTCTGAGTTCAGGCATACTAAATTCGTTTTTCTACCATGTTCCCTGGGTCAGTTAGGATTATAAGGTGTAATAATCAAACTGCCCATTCTGGCCTATGGAGAACAGGTAGCCTTGCAATAGTGAAAAACGAAAATGGCTGTAATTCACTATTAGGACATGCCACACACACCAGGGCATGTCCTACCTTATACTTACAATGCACCCTGCCCTTGGGCCTACCTTAGGGGTGTCTGATATGAAGATAAGGGAAGGTTTAGGGACTGGCAAGTGGGTGCACTTGCCAAGTCGACATGGCAGTCACAGACCGCACACAGGCTCTGCAATGGCAGGCCTGAGACACATTTTACAAGCTGCTTCTGTGGGTGGCACAACCAGTGCTGCAAGCCCACCAGCAGCATTGGATTTACAAGCCCTGGGCACACTCAGTGCACTGTACTAGGGACTGACAAGTAAACCAATCATCCAATCATGGAGTCACTAATCCATACATCAATTTACAGTAGGGAGCACTTGCACTGTGGCACTGAACAGCAGTGGCACAGTGCCCAAAAGCATCTAAAACCAGCAAAACATAAGAGGCAACAGCAAAAAAATGGAAGGGAGACCCACGCCAATGGTGCCAAGTCTAACACCCAGCATACACAGAATTCCTTTCTTTCAGTGGTCTTCACTGTGTGTTGGTGTTGTAGTGGTGGCTACATGTCTGGATGTGTTTGTTAGTTATATTTGTGCCACTGCCTAGCTGTAGTTGTAGTTGTGTTTGTACATGTGATGACACGGTTAAATGTAACTTTGAGATGGCATGTGTTGTGTTTATCTGACTGACATACACATTTTGGGATGATTCTGTTCTGGTTGCTGTGTAATTGCTAAGAGTGCATGGTTTGACTCTCCCTTGACAGTGATGTGTGTGTGTATTGTGGCAGAATATTGTGTACATTTGTTGTGTACTCACCAGGCTCTGGGATGTTTTCTAGTCCATAGACGCTCACTGGCGGAAGGATGGCCCGCACCTTCTCCTCCCAGGGCCTGAGGTATACTGGCTTGGCAGGAGGGCCACTGCCGGTGTATTGGCTCAGGAGGTAGTCCTTCTTCAGCAGCTCCCGTACCCTCCTGCGCACGTCATACCACCTGTTCTGGATGTCAGTCTTTTTGCGCAGACATGGTGATTGTGCGTTCACCCTGTTGATGATCCTCTCCCACATCTTTGTTTTCTGGGAGATGGGTGTCTGTTGGACCAGTGCGCCAAACAGCTGTGGCTCTACCCTGAGGATCTCGTCTACCAGGACTTCCAATTCACAATCTAGGAACTTGTGATTCTTCTTTGGGGGCATGGTGATGGGTGGTGATGGTGAGTAATGTGTGTGTTGGTGTGCAGGTGAAGGTGTGTGAGTGTGTGTTTTGCTGGGTGTATGTGAGGTAGCTATTTGTTGGTGTGCTGATGGTGTGTGGCTTGTGTGAGTGATGAGCTGTGGGTGTGTGGTTGCTGTCTGTTGAGTGCTGGCAGTAGAATGGCATTTGCAAAGGATCATGGTTGGGATTTGTGTCCTTTATATGGGTGGAGTTGTGGGTGTGTCTTTGTTCTCTGTCCCCCCCCCCCCAGTATTTATTAGCTTTGTAATTGCTTGTTTGGCCTTTTTTTGTGTATTTTTCCTTAGTACTCTCTGTGCATGTTGGAAACATTCTTGTGACCGAGTCGGACCCTGCAGTTGTCTCGTACGGTCTTCTCCGTTTCGTTCACGCTGTGTTTGTGCTATTTTCTATGCTGCGTACGCGTCGGTCGCAGTGTTTTGTGTTACTTCGGCTCGCAGTTTTGTATGCGTGTCGGTCGTACGGCTTGTCCTCCTTACGACTCGGTCGTGGTTTTCGCGCCTTGCATCGTACTTTGCGGTTTGGAGTTAGCGTGTACGTTTCGGTTGGATTTGTTCCGGGTGCGTGTCGGTCGGTTCGATTCGCGTGTTTTTCCGGCCGGATTGCTGTTTTCCGTGCGGCTCGGTCGTTTGGCTTGGGTTCCGTACGTGTCGGTCGGATTTTGCACGCTTTGCATCGTACTTGGCGTGTCGGGCGCCACAGGTACGTGTCGGTCGGAATTCATTCCGGCTCCGAGTCGGTCGGTGCTTTTTCCGGCCCGAATCGGAATCGACCCCTTAATGTAAAATCATCTTGAATATTAAGTATGTTTTTTATAACATCCCAGACTTCAGTCCAAAATTTGAAAATAAGAGGGCATTCAAAAAGCAAATGTTTTAACGAACCAGTATGTAAATTACAATGCCAACATTTAGGGGATGGGATGAGTTTGGCTTTAAACAGTCTTAATGGCGATCATAGACAATTATGTAAAATATATGAGTTTGTTTGATAAAGCGAAACAGGTAGCCATCCTGAAATACTATTAAGCCAAATAGTTTTCCATATTTCGTAGGATAAGGATAAAGAGAGCTCATTATTCCAATATGTCAATAACATATTAATATTGTCACCTTTAAATGTAATCATCTTTTTATACAGTCTAGACACACCATGCGGTAAGGTGGAAAGGGTTTGAATATAAATCAATAAATCTGATTTAGCACTAAGAGGTATAGAATGAGGAAATGAATCCAAAATTGAATTGCATAAATATTCATACTTGAATAAATCAGAAAAAGGTAAGTTAAATTTTTCCTGCAGAACATCAAAAGCTATAAAAGTATTATTATAATAAATATCTTTGAGATAAAAAATACCACTCTTAATCCATGAATGCCAAAATCTAACATTTTTAGTGAGTTTTATGTTTGAATTATACCATAACGACATGTCTTCAGTAATAGACATGGGTGATTAGAAAATTAAATCAAAATCATGTAATATTAACTTAGTAGATTTCAGAATAACAGATCTATTAAAAAATATTGACCTATTAGACATAGTTAATAAAGAAGGTAAGGGAAACGGATCTATTAAACTCATTTCTATAGAAAGCCATGCAGGGGGTTACTCAATTGAGAATGATTAAACCAAAGAGAACTTTGCTTTAAAATAAAGGTTTTATGATAACAAAAAATCTGGTATACCAAAACCTCCATTACATTTAGGCAGTTTTAATTTTTTATAACTGATACGAGGTGCTTTATTGCACCAAAGAAATTTAGTGAGAAGCCGATCTATATCTTTATAAAACTTCATAGGAAATTGGGTAGGAATCATGGAGAGGGAGTAGAAAAGTTTTGGCGCTATTAATATTGTCACCTTTAAATGTAATCATCTTTTATACAGTCTAGACACACCATGCGGTAAGGTGGAAAGGGTTTGAATATAAATCAATAAATCTGATTTAGCACTAAGAGGTATAGAATGAGGAAATGAATCCAAAATTGAATCGCATAAATATTCATACTTGAATAAATCAGAAAAAGGTAAGTTAAATTTTTCCTGCAGAACATCAAAAGCTATAAAAGTATTATTATAATAAATATCTTTGAGATAAAAAATACCACTCTTAATCCATAAATGCCAAAATCTTAAATTTTTAGTGAGTTTTATGTTTGAATTATACCATAACGACATGTCTTCAGTAATAGACATGGGTGATTAGAAAATTAAATCAAAATCATGTAATATTAACTTAGTAGATTTCAGAATAACAGATCTATTAAAAATATTGACCTATTAGACATAGTTAATAAAGAAGGTAAGGGAAACGGATCTATTAAACTCATTTCTATAGAAAGCCATGCAGGGGGTTACTCAATTGAGAATGATTAAACCAAAGAGAACTTTGCTTTAAAATAAAGGTTTTATGATAACAAAATAAATCTGGTATACCAAAACCTCCATTATATTTAGGCAGTTTTAATTTTTTATAACTGATACGAGGTGCTTTATTGCACCAAAGAAATTTAGTGAGAAGCCGATCTATATCTTTAAAAAACTCCATAGGAAATTGGGTAGGAATCATGGAGAGGGAGTAGAAAAGTTTTGGCGCTATAGTCATTTTTATGGAGTCCATTCTCCCCCACCACGAAAGATGAAGTGGAGACCATTTAGATATTTTATCTTTAATATAACTTAGAATAGACTCACAATTTAATGAAATTGTAGATTTTATAGTAGATGAGAATGAAATACCTAAATATTTAATTTTTCTCTTTGCCAAATTATATCTTTCATGGGTAACATATCTGGGGTACAATGAATATTTATCGGAAAAAATTCTGTTTTATTAGTATTTAGCTTATAACCAGAAAGTATGGAATAGGATGAGATTATCTCAAATAAAGGAGGGAGTGAAGAGATAGGATTACTAATAAATAAAAGTACATCATCTGCATATGCTAGTGTTTTAACATTGACCTTGTTAATATTAATACCATTAATATCATTACATTTCCTAATTGACACAAGCAAAGGTTCAAAAACAAGAAGAAATAGGAGCGGGGAGAGGGGGCAACCTTGTCTGGTACCTCTGAAAAGAGAAAATTGGTTAGAGATTTGGCCATTAATAAATAACCGGGCTGTAGGTGTAGAATACAAAGCAGTTATCATACGAATAAATATATCACCAAAATTAAATGCAACTAAAGTATGGAATAAAAACTGCCAATGAACTTTATCGAAGGCTTTTTCAGCATCCAGTGCTAACACTCCTGCTGGTATAGATAACTTAAACCCTTGTTCTATAACATGTAATAATGTTCTTGTATTATTTGCAGTGTCTATTTCTCATAAACCCAGATTGATCCGGATGAATAATAGAATCTAAAACAGAGGTTAACCTGGTAGCAAGTATTTTGGCGTATAATTTACAATCTTGATTTAATAGGGAAATAGGGTGATAATTTGAAACTAGTGTAGGATCTTTATTGGGCTTAGGTAATACAACAATTAACGCTTCAGTAAAAGAGCCCGTAATAGTCCCTGTAGTGCTAAAAAAGGTAAATAATTTAAATAAATAAGGAATAAGTTGTATTTGAAATTCTTTATAAAAATTCAGCTGGGATGCCATCAGAACCAGGTGATTTTTTTTGTTTGAGAGATTTAATAGCTAATCGAATTTCATCTTGAGTAATGGGCAGGTCCAATTTATTTTTAGCTAAATGAGAAATTTTGGGTAATCCACAAGTAGATAAAAAAGAATCAATTAAAGAAGAATCATTAGAACTAGGTTGATTATATAAATTAGTATAATAATTTAAAAATTCATTAACAATATCATTCTGTGATATGGCAATTTTCCCATTGGGACCATGAATCGAATTTATTTGGGCTTTATCTTTTTTATACGTAAATAATTAGCTAAAAGCCGTCCAGACCTGTTAGCATTAAAACAAAATTTAGCTTTGGATTTGGAAAGTTGGATACCAGCTCTTCGACTAAGAATGGAATTAAATTCATATCTGAGTTTTTGTAATTTAAATTTATATTGAGGATCGTTAGAAGTGATAAAAAGCCTCTCAAATTTTGCAATTTGCTTATCCAATTCTTTAATTCTTACATTAAAGGTTTTATTTTCATGCGCCATGAGAGAGATAGAAGTACCTCTAACATAAGTTTAAAGGCGTCCCATCTATTCACCAGGGAAGTAGAACCTTCTGGGTTAAGCTGAAAGTAATCCTGTATAGCATCTAATATTTTCAGTTTGTTTTGTTCATTAAGAACAATATCAGTATTCATTCGCCATCTAGATTGTGTTTTATAATTTGTATTAAATTGTAAAACAAAAGATACTAGAGCATGATCCGATATATCAATATTGCCAATGTTAGGAGAAACCACAGAATTAAGGAGCTGCCTGGAAATTAATAAATAATCAAGTCTAGAATGTGAATTATGAGGGTTGGAAAAAAAGTGAACACTTTTTCCGTAGGGAAATGTAATCGCCAAATATCAATTAATTTTGTAACTTTAAGGAAAGATTTAAAAGTTAGAAAAGCTTTTGGAGGTCTAAATTTAGTGAAGGATGATCTATCCAATAAAGGATCAGAAATAAGGTTAAAGTCTCCTCCAACTATAAGAGGAACGTTACCTAACTTTAGTACTTCAGTAGTTAAATTAGACCAAAACAAAGGATCATCAGCAGTTGGACCATAAACATTAATTAAAAACATAACAGAATCATAAATTTTAACTTTAACTATGACATATCTCCCTTCTAAATCTGATGATTTACTTAAAATTTGACAATGTAGTCTTTTAGCAAAAAGAATAGCAACACCATTTTTTCTCCCTTTGGCAGGAGAAGAGACAATAGTATCCACCCACTTTTTTTCATATAATCCAATATTTTGTCGTCAATATGTGTTTCCTGAATAAAACAAATATATGCTTTCCAGCTTCCTAAATAGTTTAAAATCTTTGTACGTTTTACTGGATGTCTCAAACCCTCAACATTTAAAGAAGTAATTTTAACATTATGAATACTAGCCATAGTGGAATAGAGAGGAAAAGGAAATAAGATTTAAGAAGAGGAGAAAACGTTGAAGAAAAATACAGAGAGTAGTAGTTCTAGAACAATATACAAGGAACAGGAGGAAAAAGAACAGAAACAGAAGCAGACAAACATAAAAAAGACGACCACACATAAACATTAATACGAATTTTGAGACGCACGTGCGCTCTACAAGCATGACCAACCCGTTGGAGCCCAGCGTGGAAAGAGCTAGAAAATTAGTCAGAAATACATATTAAGACAATATTCAAGTAGCAGAATCATGCGTATCCATAGAATGTTGTGAGAGCTGTGGATGCTGTTCCAGGAATAATTTTAAGTCTTCTGGACGTTGGAAGGACTTAGAAAAATTATCTTTCCAGATTCTCATTGTTGAAGGATCAAATAGGCCATATTTAAATCCAAGACTTCTCAATTGAGGGCGACAATCAGTGAATTCTTTACGAATCTTGACAGTCTCTTTGGCAAAGTCTTGGTGAATAAAGATTCTGTTGCCATTAACTATTAAAGATGGAATTTCCCGTGCTGCTTTCCTTATCATGACCAAATGATGATGACGCAGTACCTTAAAAATTATTTGCCTTGGCTTAGTATGCTGAGGATTGCGATGGGATGGAATCCTATGCGCTTTATCAATTTCAAATTTCTCCGGAAATTTGATGTTTAAAAGGCCAGGTAACAAATTTTCCAGGTATAATCTGCAATTAGAGCCTTCAACCTCCTCTGGTAAATTAAAAATACGCAAGTTATATTGCCTGTTACGATTTTCCATATCCAGAAGAAGGGTAGACATGGGGAAATTTTTGCCACAAGTGGTGTAAAAGCGTCAATCTTTACTTTATTGTCTTGTATTTTAATTGAATTATCTGAGACTTTCATCGACATGCTGGCCATATCCTTACGTAAGTTTTTAATCTCGGACGCAATGGTATCAGTATTTGCACGCAATGCATGAAGCTCGTCAAGAATTAAAGCCAAGGATGGCTCACTGGATTCCACCACTTTAGATTTTACTGGAGGAGTAGAAATCTGATTCTTCCTCTTATTATTAGGATTTTGCAGATTTTTATTCTCCATTTTCATATAATAAAATGAATAGGAGTAATTAAATGTAATGAAACAAGTGAGTAAGAAAAGTACAGAAATTGCTTCACTGAAAATGCTGGTGCAGCAGCTAAACCAGACTGTGGGAGTGGTTAGGCCAAAGCCAGGCCCTTTCCTGAGAAGATGCTCCGCCCCCCTGACAGGAAATCTAGGCAGTACCTTAATGCAGAGCTCGAGGCTGGAGCAAGCTGGAGCAGGTGGCAGAAAAATGCACTTCCGACGTCCCAAACAGCAAACAAACAGCACCACAGCAACAGGTGAGGCTTCACAAGGCTGCTACACTCATTTCCAGTAAATTTTGACTGGAAATGCGATGTTCGGCGATGAAAAGGGGCCCCTTTGTCACGGAGCTCACCGGGAGGCGGCAATCTTGTATTCACGCTCTCGCGCGTCCGTATTATTACGCGTTGTAATGAGTCATATTCCCGCAGTGTGACACCGCCAATGCGAATGTCATTGCAGCAAATGGGAACCGCCATCGCGGTAGTGCCTTTCAGTTTAAACATCGCGGTAGGCGTGCTCCGCCACTACGGCGACAGGTATTGGCCACAATCGAATGATGCCGGATTGCGGTAGAGACATCCTGACCCCGCGGTGTGACACCGCCTATGCGAATGTCATTGCAGCCAATGGGAACCGCCATTGCAGTAGTGCCTTTCAGTTTAAACATCGCGATAGGCGTGCTCCGCCACTGCGGTGACAGGCATTGGCCACAATTGAAAGATGTGAACCAAGCGGACCAATTGCATCAGCAGAGTACCACTGGAACAACTCTAGGGGCCTATAAATGTCTGTGAGATAGCCACACCTGTCACTTGCATACAGACACTGCTGCGTGCCATTCATCACCACCAACTGCTGCTGTGCCTCATCTCTGGACCCAGTCATGGCTCGTACTGAGAACCACAGGGCCCGTCCCTTCACCACAGAGGAGCTGGAGGTCCTGGTGGACGAGGTTCTTGGCCAGTACAGGTGGCTATATGGTGCTCCAGAGGTACTGGGAAGTGTATGAGTAAAAGTTTTAGAGTGCTCTAAATGCTCACATTATGTTGCTGTACAGTAGGATGTGCCTGTCAGTGCAAGCCAATGTTAATGCATTCCGATTTTGCTATCAGCATGGGCCATACATGACGTAGATGTTTTTAAACTTGAGTATGTGGGGAGGATGGCACCATAGACACTGGTGCAGCTCTATTAAAGCCAAATGTCACACATGTTGTTCTGAGAATGTGTGATACACTGCCTAGCATAATGATTGCACGTCAATGTGGTGTATAACCTTATTACCACAGATCCATGACTGCATGCAATGATGACATGGACATAACGTGGTTTAGCAGTTGTACAGTTACACTGCTGATTTGAGGAACTCGAACTCTGAACACACATTCCCTGTGCCATGTCATGTGATAGTTCATTAAGTGTGCATATGATCATTTGTGAGATGCAAAATGTACAATGGCCAGAGGGTACTGATTAATGTGTGTACTGCTTTGATAGTGATCCTATGAAGATGTGGCCAGTCTGCACAGGAGTAGAAGGCCTGTATCTGTCTATATTGGTGGCAACTCACCTCTCACACATCTCCTACATGTACAGCGGACATGTCATCCTTCTTTTGGTTCCATTATGTGTAGAGTCTCACATGTGTATGCACTGTGTCATCATTCTCATAGTACATGCATGTGATTCTTGTGATGGACTACTATTTTCGTCAGTGAAAAGCCCTCAGGCCAATCAAGTAAATGCACAATGTATCAAGGCCCCATCACTGAAATGACTTAGAAAGACATATGTGTTGTCCACCCTCCTATTTATGAAGCAGCAATTAGAGGCCTGAGGAGTACACAGGACAGGCCTACACCTTGTGACAAGAGTGGGAGAATGTAAGATCAGGTACCTAATTGTGACCTCCATGACACGTGTAGCTATGCAATGGTCAAGGACATTAAGGGGTGTGTAGTTTAAGACACAGTGGGGGATATTCTTAAGAACGTGCGATAATCATCGCCAAAAAAGGCTTGCGCACGTTTTCATATGGCCGTCTATCACGGGAAAATAACTCTGTGTTAACGTCGTATTCTCAACACGGCGGTAACATGCGATAGTCACCCAAGAACGCGTCAAATGTCCGCGATACAACTACCGCGACGGCGATAAAAAAGGAAACCCGAACGTGAAAAAATTTGCGATGGGCCCAATGGCGATAGAAAAATCTGCGACAAGCAGCGCCAGGCCTGCAATTCACACACGTCAGGTTGGAAAAATCACCATAAAAGCAGCAAAAACCCCAGAAATAAATAAAAAAAAACATAACTGCGAAGCACAATGGAGGGAGCTGGAGCAAGTACAGAGGGCAACCCGAACCCCACAAGCCCCACGGAGGACCAGCCTGGGACCTCGGGGTCAGGGAAGGGCAAGGAGAAGAGGAAGAGGAAGACGCGGTTCAGTCCGCAGGAAAACAGGATCCCGAGAACGGAGGTGACACTCCCACCATCCAATTGCCATTGGTGAAATTGTCAGCACTGAATGTTGCACATACACTTGTCAGAGCGATGTGCCAATGCAGAGGAGTGACATGCACACAGGGAATGTGTCTTGGAATGAATTTATTTGCACATGCTGTGCCTGTGGTCATTTTGACCTGTCCCATGATTGCTAAGGACAGTCCCTATGTGACGTGCTTATGTGAAGAAATTGTGAATGATAGTGTCCCTTCGGGCTATTCCAGCTGCTGCTGCACTGGGGTGTGGTCCACCTGCCTCATCCTCATCATCATCGTCCGGTGCATCTGGCACATGGATCCATGGGGCATTGGTGCGTACACATATGTTGTGCAACACACAACATGCAATGATCATCTTGCACACTATTTGCGGGCTGTACAGGAGTCTTCCACCTGTGATGTCCAGGCACCTGAAACGTGACTTCAACACGCCAAATGAGCGCTCCACAATGCCCCTGGTGCGTATGTGGGCGCATTGTACTGCCTCTGGGCCTGGGTGTTCGGGGCTCAGAGGGTGTCATCATCCACGGGAAGAGTGCATATCCTTGATCACCTGTGACAGGGGAGAGATGTGTCAATCGGTGGTTCGGCATTCTGTGTTGGCAGGCTTATTGGTATATTGGTGTGTGATGTGTGGGACTTTGGGATACATGTCTGACATGTCTTGCATGTGGCAAATGAGCGGCATCCATGTGTAGTACGTTGCCTCACAGCTGCTCCTCACTCCCCGAGCCTATTTACTTGTGTGCGCTGCGCGGTTGCATCACTTGCACTCCTAGGACACACCATTGTCATGACTGTCTGCGCATGTCTACAAGCCTGACAACGACACTGTGATATTGGCCGTTGAAGGTGGTCGGCCACGTGTGTGTAGGCCTATGGTCAGGATATGGCGGAAACAGAGACACACGCAGTAGTTGCCTTGGTGGCCATCCCGGAAGTGAACCACGCCCTGAGCCCCGGGCTATTGATTCCCACTCCTACGCTGGCCCAGCCCACTCCACTCACGCTTACAGGGGGGGACGACATAGCTACATGTCCAGGGTCTACCCCACTGCCTGAGGTAACATGGTTGTGCCCACTGTCTACGACACTACAAACACCAGCA
Organism: Calotriton arnoldi; assembly: GCA_963921515.1. Classification (NCBI taxonomy): domain Eukaryota; kingdom Metazoa; phylum Chordata; class Amphibia; order Caudata; family Salamandridae; genus Calotriton; species Calotriton arnoldi. Next base: position 1,192,474 of record CAWUFW010003902.1, read on the forward strand.
GTATATGTCCAAATGGACATGTCTGTGCTCTGCATACTTAAGTCTGTCCAGCACATCCCCGCCACACTTGGCATTGTGTACATTCTGATTCATGGGTCACTTGCCTCCCTCGCACATACTTGGTTCCCGCCTCTCACCACATCCTGCTATTGTGTGGCAGAGGTGCCATGACGTGGATGGCTTGTCTACATGTCTAGCCCCTGTTACCACAGTTCCATGTGTTGTCGTGTCTGGTAGGTGGGCATGTTGTTTGGCATGTCGTATGTGATGTTGTAACGTGTGCATTCCCACAGTTGCGAGTTGCATGACTGTGGATTAGAGGTGTGTGGTGTGTTCCGTTGGCACTTACCAACGAGCAGTGAATTTCCGTAGGTGCCATCCTCGAAGCGCTGGTTGATGATGGACTGTCGGAAGATGTAGGAATCATACACACTTCCAGGGTAGTTGGCGACGACGTTGGTGAACAGTCCCCGGTGGTCCACTATTGCCTGCACATTGATGGAATGCGTGTGCTTCCTGTTGCGGTAATTGTGTGCAGTGTCGGCAGGGGGCACAAGTAGGACATGTGTGCAGTCAATTGCCACCAACACGTGCGGGAAGCCAGCTATGGCGTAGAAGCCTTGCTTGGTCTCCAGCTGTTCCTGCGCAGTGTGAGGGAAGTGAAGGTACTGGGGTACCAAGCTGATGATGGCATCCAAGACAGGTGTGAGGAACTTTGATAGGGCTGGCAGTGAGACTCCTCCGACTCTGGCAGCTGTTGGTTGGAAGGTACCAGAGGCCAACAGGTGCAGCACAGCCAGCAGCTTTGTCTGCGGAGGGATGTTGGTTGTCTGCTGTGTTGGTACCGTCAGCCTGTGGGCAATGTGGGTCAGGATGGGGAGGATGGTCGTCCTTTTGAGCCTGTAGTGGGCAATGACTTCCTCTGGCGTTAAGTCTCCGAGGCTGGTGTGTTTTAGGAAGGACTGCTGTCTCATTCTGCGCTGCCTCGGTGGTAGTCCGGGGGTGGGGGGGTTCTGGGCGAGGGCCTGGGGGGGTGGTGGTGGGTGTTGTGGGCCTCTTGGGGCTCCGAGCTGCATGATCAGTAGCTCCATGACGTGTTGGTCTGCCGATGTCGCTCTGGGCTGGGCTCCCTTTTATACTGCAGGTTGTCGTCCTGCTTAACACCAGTAGAAGGCAGGTGTTAAATCCCTGCTGCTAACGCGCCTTATCGCCTGTTTTTGGATCGCATCGCAGATCTGGCAGGTCGTTGTGAATATCGTGAAGTGGAGTTTTCGTGTGTTTTTGCACGGGAACGCCTACTCTGCATATCATTAGCGTTAGTTGTCTCTCTCATCCGTGGCGATGTTTTTTGCGGCAGCTATCGCTGGTATACTGGCGATGTGGGGAGTTTGCACCAGCTTGTGAATGGGGCGATAATTCTTTCACCACTTTTGCTGCGCTAAAGTGCTGTTAACTCGGCGATGAGTCCTTGAGAATATGCCCCTGTGAGTCTGACCACTACATATCATTTACGGTGTATCGTATGTCATGCTCACTCACATAGTGCATCACAGATGAGGCCCAGTTTCACCTTGATTTCTGTACTGGCACTCTGTATGTGTATGGGATGGGCAGGTAGTGTGTCCATCATCAAAGATATTAACATTTTAATAAGATGGCTTGCTCCAAGTGTACTATGTGACATGGTCTATGGCCTCTGCTGTCCATTGATGTATCTGTGTGCTATGTGTTTACATTCTCCTGTGCTGGCACACAGTGGTACACAACACAGTGTTAAAAATATTCCTCTTCTTGTCTCCCATGCCTACAGCTCAAGGTCTATCAGCGTAAGGCCATATGGAGGGCCATTGCCCGCAAGGTGAGGTCCCTGTAGGTCTCAAACCAACGTCATTCACACTGCCCCAAGAGGAGGAATGATATATGCCGCCTCAGCAAAAACATTGCAGAAATGACGCTGGGGCTGGTCCCTCAAAGTGGCAGGTTGGCACGCAGGATTATGACCCTACTAATGGCCCGCATCCTGGCAGTGACACAGCCAGAGCTAGATGGACGCTTGAGGGACCAACAGCAGCAAGTTGGTGGTGAGTATTGTGCTAAGTGTGACTTTGCGCATGAGTGACTGCATTAATCCCAGCCCAGGGCAAGGTAGGACCTCTGTGATGTCTCTGGTGTGATGCAATGGCTTCTAAGTAGCCTCAGTGGCGAGTGCAGAGGTTCTGCATGTGTACAACATTTTGATTCTCATGTGGGAAATACATGAATGGTGTCATAGCAATTCTTCTTGACATGTTTTCATCGACCATCTGGTGAATGTTGTCTGAACTAAGATATTCCTCCACAGGAGAAGACGTTGTGTGAAGTGTGTAGCCCAGTACACTTGTCAGCCTTGTGTGTGCTGTGTGGCTCCCACAATAGTGTGCTCATGTGATGATGTGTAAGTGGCTAGAGACATGCACAAATTTGGACTCAAGGTGCAGTGAGTTAGCAGAGGTTACACCTGTCCCATGGGTTGTGTTTTTTTAAACAATACAAATGACAGCATCACTGCGAAACATTTAGCCAAATATCTGCAGCATGGCATCACATCAAGTAATTCCCTGCAACAGTGACAACAAGTGCACACAGGCGCTGATGGTGTAGATGGTGAAGATTGCAGTGATGCATTGGCTGATCTGCATTTGCTAATTGTGCACATGGCAACATGTCTGGGATGGTTAGACAGTGGAAGTTTGATGCAATGTAGCTAAACGTGGATATTGTGAGATTGTTTTGGCACTAGGGCTTAACATCGTTGGATGTGATCAGTGGGTATGGCAAATTGTGATGTGAGTGAGGTGTTGGACTGTAACTTTTGATGGAAAAAACAAATGTTACCCAGAGTGTCAGTCCTCAGTATGTGTGCATTGTGGAGGGGTGTCCATATGCATCAGTGCATGGTGAAGTTGTGGCTACTGCTTTCAATCAGTGAGTGATTTCTTGGGACATTGATGTGTAATGGATGTCATCAGTTAGCACAACGTAGGGATGTCAGATGTCAGAGCCTAGGTATTGGCACACATTAGCTGTCCTTATGGAGGCCACTCATAGCTTCATGTACAGAAGGCACTCTCATGCCTTGGATCATTGACGGCTTGGCAGACAATTGGAATGGTGTTGGTATGTGACATGTCACAACACGCAAAGGCCTTGTATCACATTGCCCTAATCATGCGATTGTGCATTGTCTTTGTGGCAACATTAGTACATGAGGTTTAGTAGCACTTCATCCCCACAAAATATGTGTCCATGTGACATATGCAGCAGTGTGAGTCTCAGAGACATCAACTGGCAGTGAACAGCAATGAGCATCATGTTAGAGTGCATTGCGAGATTTGGTGTGTGGACTTTCATCTAATTTATACATCTACAAAGTTGTTAGCATTGTTAAACAGTAGTTGTGCTTCAGTGCCAAACATAGTGGATATAAGGAGGTAATGTCACTTAACACTGTCTAGGTTTCTGTTTGTATTTGTGGGGTTCAGTGAACTCATACTTCAAGTGTGAGAAACACAACATATTAGGATGTTTAGCTCTCTTACCTGCAGGCATGTAGGTGTGCCTACAGACGATTGGATGTGATGTTCAGATGTAGACACATGCACAGAACTTTGGCAGTGTGAACGCAAGATGGAGCATGACTATCCACTAAGCATGTTTACATGCATCAGCTAATCATGCCAGGAATTGGGATTATGCATGCAGTACATGAATAATTTGGATGTGGGACTTTCAGTGCAAGTGTTTCTGTCTGTATAGCAAATGATGTTTGTGAGCAGGCCACTTTACTCAACCTATGTCTCTGTCTCTTGCAGCATCTGCCGAGGGCAGGGAAGGAGAGGGGCCCGACACCGTAGGGGAAGCTACTGGCATTACTGGTCCCCAGGAGTACAGCAACACTGAGGGGGCCAGCGCCTCGGAGGATGACAGGAGTGCCCTGGAGAGTCATGTCCTGAAACACCTTCATCCACATCTTCAGACTCCAGCGGTGACTCCTCGGTTTTGGCGGGTACAGGAAGTTCAACATCTGCTTCTTCGTCTGCCACACCCCGTCCTGTGTCCACCCTCCCTGATGCTCCCCCAAGTGGTATCCGGGCCCGAAGCCCTAAGAAGGGTAGAGTCTCCTTCCCACCAGGTACCTCTGGCCCTGCCCCTGTCTCCCCTGCTGCCCTCAGTGTGGAGGCCATAGACATCTTGCGGCAGCTGTGTGTGGGTCAGACTACGCTCCTGAATGCCTTCCAGGATCATGGCAACAAGTTGTCACAGGTAGTTGCGTTCATGGAGGGCATTCATTCGGACGTGGGTGGCCTGCACAGAACTGTCCAGTCTTTGTCCTCCACAGTGACGCCAGCCATTCTGCAGTCCCAATCTCCCAGTCCTGCTCCTGTCCCTTAAGCTACCACACTCCCAGTGCCCCCACCTGACCAGAGCACAAGCACACCAGAGCACTCAGGCACCCAGTCATCCACACGCAGCACACAACAACAGCACTCCAAGCGACAAAGACACCATACACCATCCCCACAGCACACTAAAAGCACACACAACCGCACCACAACCAGCACATCACAGGACACTCAGAAACACAAGGATAAAAAACATGCATCCACATTGCATACCTCACATTCCTCACCCTCCGAGCGCCATCCTATCCCCACACATGATCCAAAATCTACCCAATCACTTGCCCTGGCTGCAGTGGACCTGGTGCCTGCCACAACTGGCACCACCCCCCTTCAGAGGGCTGGTTTGGCAAAGACTTCCACTTCCACCACCACCCCTGTGAAGCGTGGAGAAGGTAGCAAAGAGGGGAAAGTACCTCCACAACAGGGTAGGTAAGGGAAAAGGCCACCAACACCCCAGCGTACCACCAGGTCCGGCAAATTTCCCCGGGAAGATCCACCACCACTCTTAGACTTGGCATCTTTTGGCGTGTTTCCCCTGAGTTTTTGCTTACTGACCTCCCGGTTTTGACTCCGTTTGTGCTGGCTTAGTGTTTCTGCGCACTTTTCTCACTGCTGATCAGTGGTAAAGTGCAAGTGCTCCTGTGGTAAAATGTGTTATGGATTGGTGTTTCCATGATTGGCCTATTTGATTTATGTGTCAGTCCCTAGTAAAGTGCACTGCGTGTGCCAGGGCCTGTAAATCAAATGCTGTTGGTGGGCTGCAGCACTGGATTGTGCCACCCACACAAACAGCCCATAAATGTGACTCTGGCCTGCCATTGCAGAGCCTGTGCGCAGTCTGGTACTGCCATGTCGACTTGGCAAGTGCACCCACTTGCCAGGCCCTAACCTTCCCTTTTCTTACATGTCAGCCACCCCTAAGGTAGGCCCAAGGTATCCCTGTGGGCAGGGTGCAGTGTTTGTGAAAGGTAGGACATGCCCTGGTGTGTGTGGCATGTCCTGATAGTGAATTACTGCCAATTTCGTTTTTCACTATTGCAAGGCTACCTGTTCCCCATAGGACAGAATGGGAAGTTTGTTTATAACATCTTATAAACATAACTGGCCCTGGGAACTAGGTAGGAAAATAAAGTTTAGTATGCCTGAACTCAGAATCTAAAGATGCATCTTTTAGTGAAGGTGATTTTTACATTCTGTGTTTGAAAATACCACTTTTAGAAAGTAGGTATTTTCTTGCTCAGTCATCCCATGTGCCTCTGCTGGGATGTGGATTGCCTGTCTGGGTTTTGGATGACAGAAGGCTGGGGAGCAGGAGTGGCTCCAGATAGTCTAGGTGGGTCAGGAAAGGGCTGAATAGACCTGGGCTGCAATTGGGGAAGGGGAGGAGATTTCCTTGCACCTCAAAGGGCCTGGTCTGCCTCTGACAATGCCGTCTCCACCTCCTGCCAGGAAGACACACCAGAGAAGGCAGAACTGGTTCTGGCTGGGCACAGTAACTCTCTGCCTAAAAGATCAAAGGATTTTGGGATATAAATATTGGGGCCCAGACCCCTGAACTTTAGAACTCTTTTGGACCAAGAAGACTGCCAAGAAGAAGAGCTGGAGAAGCTGTGAGGAGGGACTACCACTTTGCTGTGTGCTTTGCTGTGTTGGCCTGCAGTGGCTGCTTCTGTCTTGGGCAGTGAAAGGAATGGACTGAACTTTCTGTAATCTACTTTTGTGAGTTTCTCCAAGGGCTTGAGGTAGAGCTTGCCCCCTGTTCAAGAAGTCTCAGGCACAGCAAAGACTTCAAGCTCTTCTGCCCTCAGCACTGGGGACTGTGTGTTTTGTGCTGCAACAGAAGAAAAAGCAACCCGACGACGTCGACGACACTGCTGCCCACTCCGTGTTCTGACGGCACCGCCGCACGCTGCGACCCTGGTCTCACCAACGACGCCTGCTGACGCCGCCACCGAGCCACTGCTCGCACCGCGACCTTTGGGCACCGCACTCCGCACCGCCTCGCTTCACGATGACGCCTTGGTATCCCAGACGACGACGCTCCACGCCGAAATCGACGCCGCTGCTTGCACCGTGGTTTGAGGGCACCGCTCATAAAGTTACACGATGCACTGCCCTCATCCCGAACCGCAGCCTTGGCCTACCGACGCCAGCGCCATCGACTCCAGTTCGTCAGCCGACGACAGCGCTTCAGCAACGACGACGCCACTGCTTGCACCGCGACCTGCCAGCACCGTGACGAGCACCGCATTCACTTCGCACCGCGACCCTGGTCTCACCGACGACACCATCTGATGCCCCCACCGAGCCGCTGTTCGCACCGCGACCTGAGGGCACCGCACGCCGCACTGCTGCACTTCGCACTGCAGCACCCGACGCCTGCCGACGCCAGCGCTCCTGACTTCAACAGAGAGGAGTTCGATCTGCAACGCATGTGACTTCGAGGGCCCCGACGACTCCTGCACCGATCTCCGGAACCGACGCCTGCGGACGCCGTGCTTTCGGAAGCTCAACGAGAGGTCGACGACGCCCTGCATTTCTAAAAGGTACTGTTTGCTGGTCTTCCCGACACCGTAGCTGGCCCGCGACGCCGCGGTCAGCCAGAACTGTTTGGATTTGTTTGCTCACGACGCCGTGATAGCCCCGGACGGAGCTATCGACATCAAGGAACTGTTTTTCAAGCATATTTTGCTAACTGAAGATTTTTAAGTACTGTATTGTGGATTTTTATCGTTTTTGGTCTTGTCTTAAGTATATAAAAATATTGGATATTTTTCTAAACTGGTGTGGTGTCCTTTTGTAGTGCTTAAACTGTATTACTGTTGGTTATGTGCAAATGCTTTACACACTGCCTCTAAGATAAGCCTGACTGCTCGTGCCAAGCTACCAAGGGGGTGAGCAGGGGTTATTTTAGGAGTGTAACTCCCTTATCCTGACTAGGAAGAAGGGTCCCTATTTGGACAAAGGTGCAAACCCTTGCCAACTAGAGACCCCCATTTCTAACAACCACCACCTGGCGACTATTTTGTTTTAATCTGACAAAAATTACGCTCTACCCCTTAGTGGTCAACATGTTTCTCGCCTA